>CM067309.1:5245074-5980074 GCA_034231615.1 Meghimatium bilineatum | reverse complement strand
AGTTAATTTTACATGTTGTTCGTCCATCACAAGTGATGATGACCATTTGTTACATCCACTTTAGAAAATTCAATTTTAGTTATGTCCTTGATTATGAGTTCGTAGATGGCTAATGAGCCCTATTCGAGCTGTAACTTTCCTTGGACAGTTTGGACATGGAATGACGACTGTAGACGGATCTTGGTCTATCCGTGACTTTCTAGCTGCTCTCCGCTTAAGTTTACATAATGATATCTCATATTACATATAGAAAGTTAATATTACATGCAAGTTAATATTACATAATGAATTCATATTACATAATGATAGTTCATATTACATAATGAATTCATATTACATAATGATAGTTCATACTTTCTCAATAATTTATTAATTTTAAAAAAATGCATTGTCTATATGAATGGAGGATCCCACATGGGGCCATGGAAGTTTTAAGTCATATTATTAAAACATTACCGGGAGGTCGTCGTGGTGACTGGATTACCATCACCGCGACCTCCAACAATTTTTTTATGGTTGTAAAGATATAACCAAGTTGGACTAGCATCCCCGGTTAACAAGCTGGTACTTCAACATACGATGTACATATTACTTAGCCAACTCGTGAAACAAAATCACTGAATACTTTCACTTCTCATTTATACTGCTTGCTCGTGTTAGCTGTCCTTTGCCATGGGAACATCCAATAATATTCATGATTGCTTTCTTATATATTTTGTAGTGTGTGTTAAATGCTTTTTTAATTTGTACTTTCATGTTAATTTTATGTGTGGATTACCAGAAATTCGACCTCTAATATTGATAGAGTAAAGTTCTGACATAATCAAATTAGACTATCGTTCGAGGTTGAAAGCGGCGTATCTCGACATTACCCGTAGTCGTAACCTTCGATAACAGTTACCATGTTGTTCCGGCAGGCCGACGTTGTGCTTCAACTAGTTACGGGCACGGCGTGGGTGGACGGAACAACAAAGAAACCTGTCGCAAGGGCCAGGGTTGTGCCCTTCGGTGAAGTCGATACCTAATATCATTTATACATATTCAAATCATATTCAAGGCACATTCAAACCGCTTTCTATTCTTCGAAATACACTCCGCTAACCTGCAGGAGTTTAAGTAAGAAAGTATTTATACAACCTGATTGCTAGAAACCGATCTGCAGGAGTTCAAGCAAGAAAGTATTTATACAACCTGATTGCAAGAAACCAATCTGTCATTCATGTTCACTAATCAGACCGACTTTTTCAATGAATGACTTTGTGCTTACTTTGTCTATCCCACCAGTGACAATCGTAGGTCAAAGTCAAGCAACTTGTGTGACCAGTTGTGTGCCCCCCCCCCCCAATAATCTTGAGAAAATTGTGGCCTGATAGAGAGTACCCAATGAAAAATCTAGAAGACGGCAAATCTAAATAATTATCAAAGACATTTTCAAGTTGGACTGCAGATAAGTACCAAATAGCGTGACACATGGAAGTTTACAAGAGCTACAGAATCATGAACAGAACAGTTCTGGGAGATTTGGGTTGTGGATACCATGCGTATTAGTACTGTTGCTGCCAATCATTAATAAAGATGAACGACTTATTCACGTGACAGCAAGTATATTATGTTGATAGTTTGAACTGTCTTAACACGCGTGATTGTATTTGTTGTAATCACGTGGTTCAAATAAGGCGCTATTATACGAACCTTGTAGTTCGTTTCAATTATGCGTGCCGTTAAAATTCATTTAATATATAACACTTGCTGTTGATAACGGGAAATGTTCTGTTGCGATCTTGCTATGTACATGTTGCTATAATAACATAGCTTAAAATGATGTACTTATTGCCGTTTCTTACATCGGCATATTTCTTTGATTGTTGTAATGTGTTAGAAGTAATTTATCTATAAAAACTGTAAATCGCGTTAATTTAACTATTCGAAGATAGATTATAGGCCACATACAATATTTTCGGGAAAATAAGTGTTAATAAAGTGTCTTGACATTTATTTTATCAGAATTTTGGCTTAAAACTTATCAGAACTTAAACTGTGCACCAAGGTTGAAACTTGGACAAGGTTTGAGCTATGTCTGTAAAGGAAAAGTTCGCTAAGAGTTCGAATTGTCTCTATTACAACTGTACCGTACAACGTTTCGTAAACCGGAACCATATTCACAGACGAAGGGCAACTATAGTTAATATATATATTTTCGCCACGACACTACACTATTTCTCGTCACTTCGAGGCGCCACACACATGTCGTCATTTACTGAAAATATTAAATGCAGAACTAGTTTCTTGTTGTGATGCGCAACAAGCGTTATGTTGTGCCGCGTTTTTGTGGATAAATAGATTGAAAAAAAGGCTTCAAATAATCGATTGTGTACAGGTCAGTTTGTCTACATCACACTATTTGGATTTAGTCAAGCAAATAAAGATGATCAAGGTACGAGACTGGTACGAGTGCTCAACGTCCGAGTGACATTATTTCTAATTTCATAAAAAATATGTTGACATGACATATATCAATGGACTCTGTACACACACAAACACATTTTCAACGTATACTCTCACTGTACACCACTGAAAACACGTATCTTATCTACCACTGAAAACACGTATCTTATCTACAATGTTCAGTTGCCGATCTAAACTCTTCTCGATACAAAATGCATGCAGTCTGGGGATAGCTTCATTATAGATTAATGTGTCATCATTCAACAGGATGTCATCAAATATTGAACCTGGATGTCTGGAAATCTATATCTACGAGCAAGAGTTTTTGATTGCAGATGTGTCTGGTCTAAATGTGGAATATATGGAAGAATGATATTTTTTGAATGAGCTGAAGATCAATTTAAAACATATTTCATTCTTTTTCCTCTTCTAACCCTTACCGTGTGCGTAGGTAATCATATATGTACACATTCTTCTTCTTCTTCTAACCAATGCGGTGTGCCGTAGGTTACCATATATGTACACATCATTCTTCTTCTTATTCTAACCCTTGCGGTGTGTCGTAGGTTACCATATATGTACACATCATTCTTCTTCTTCTTCTAACCAATGCGGTGTGCCGTAGGTTACCATATATGTACACATCATTCTTCTTCTTATTCTAACCCTTGCGGTGTGTCGTAGGTTACCATATATGTAAACATTATTATTATTATTCTAACCCTTACGGTGTATCGTAGGTTACCATATATGTAAACATTATTATTATTATTTTAACCCTTGCGGTGTGTCGTAGGTTACCATATATGTACAGATTATTATTCTTCTTCTAACACTTGCGGTGTACCGTAGGTTACCAAATATGTACACATCATTCTATTTCGTGTACTGTCGATCATGTCCAGTATCAATATTCTCCCTCTTCACAATGCCTCAGCTGCCCAGCTTCTTCTCCCATGTTATTCATCTATCCTCTTGGTTTTCAATTTTCCTGGTATCACGATATGTGATATTCAGTAACCATGCCACACACATAACAGTAACCATGCCCCACATATCACAGTCACCATGTCCCACGTATCACAGTAACCATGTCCCACACACCACAGTGACCATGTCCCAGAGCTATGAACAACTCTGACAGGAAAGGATGTTTCACAAAAGAGATAAATCGTATGACCCTAGCTTTGCATGTACGATAGAAAATGCCCCTAACTTTACATGTTACAGTAACATAGAAAATGCCCCTAACTTTACATGTTACAGTAACATAGAAAATGCCCCTAACTTTACATGTTACAGTAACATAGAAAATGCCCCTAACTTTACATGTTACAGTAACATAGAAAATGCACCTAACTTTACATGTTACAGTAACATAGAAAATGCCCCTAACTTTACATGTTACAGTAACATAGAAAATGCACCTAACTTTACATGTTACGGTAAGATAGAAAATCTACCCAAAAAACAAACACTTAGAATTTACTCCCTATAGTTGGAAGCCTTCTTCTCAGCGCATTCAACACTACTGACACATGACCTGAGTGAGAAACATAGCTCTAGAAAAAACTCCCCACTTCTAGAAGTAGGAAGTAGAAGCTTTATCTAGGAAATAATAGTTAATCCTCCAGATTCATTGGGATCACAACAACAATAACAATATTAACGTTCATGATAATCTTGGCGTGTTTATTTATCCCATCCGTATGATTTATTTGTACATAAATGCTCTAAATCAGGGCCAACAACGTGGGGGCTTTGGTGATCTACTAAGAGGTTCTCACAATGTTTAACTAACTACACTTTTTGAAATAACAACAATGATTATATATTTCCACTTTTGGCAACTAGAAGCAGAAAGAAAATGTGAATGGATGGAAGTAGTAAAATGAGAGAAGGTTGCTAAAGAATGTTGTAATACAACTGGAAAGAGAGTTCCGCGATTGGGCTGCAAACAAGAATGAGGGAAGGATACAAGATATTATAAAACAGTACTCAAAAGAAGATATAATTATTTACACAGATGGTGTAGTAGTAAGAGAAGCAAACAGATGTGGATGAGGCTTCATCGCCTACCTAAATGGCAGGTGGAGTTTAGAAAAATCTGCTGTCTATACAACCATACTATACAGTATGTGAATGGAGACAGTAGCTTTGACTTTGCTGACGACTCAATCACCAATATCTTCAGCGATTCTATCAGACTCCGGGAGTTCGTTGCGCAAGATAGGAAAATGCGTGATAGCAAAAGAGTGGAATACTTCTCAATATCGTCCAGAGCATCACTCAGATATGCTGTCCTGCTCATGCGGGAGTCTAGGACAGTGAATCACCTGACACTTTGGCGAGTAACGTGTATGTAAAAAAAGATGAGACCGGGCGTAATTACTTAGAGCAGTCATTGAAACACTACACAATCATGAAGAGGATGCTGAAAAAGACATTGTGCATTTTCAGATATTTTAGAAATGGAAATTACCAGGAAAGAGGGGAAGAAAGTGCGACCTCACAGGAAGGACCAGGACAGAGGGGGAAATGTACAACCTCACTGGAAGGACCAGAAGACTCACAACCAACAACTAACTGGGACACGGCTTATATACTTTTAGATGGCTGACGGAATGGAAAGCAGAGTATTTGTGGAAGTGCCTCTTCTGCATTGATGATGGTATCTAATCAAGAATCATTGATGTTCTCAAGTATATGAATCAAGGCAGCAGATCAAGTGGTTATTTATTGTAGAAAGGTCATGTCTCCTAAAATGAGGTTACACATGATCCCTTACACATGAACTACACAGATATTTTACAGATAATCTTCTGAGTTCATTCTCAAACTCCTGCTAATTATCAAGATTTAGTCTGGATAACGGAATGTGTTGTGTTATGATTTACAGCCTGACTGTGATATTTGCTTCTTTCTGTTTAACACATCCGATTTCAACATATCTTTTGGGTGACCTTAATGGAATAGGACAGACAATTCCACCCCTATACTACTGTATTCGCCTCAGACAATATGCATGCTGTTGCCAGTCTTTGCTTCCTTTCTTTGGGCGCCGAGACAACACAGTTAAATTAGTTTTGGTACACCGCAGGATAGATGATTGCTAGCGGAGTTGAGGGAAGAGTACTGATGGTATGATGTACATTATTTTCAAAGTGCATCATCATCAAGTACCGTCTCCGCAACGTAGGTTTGCTGCAACAGAGCTCCAACATTCCCTGTCTTTTGTTTTGCTGGTGCGCTCTGCTAGACTGTAGCATGTCCATCTTGTGACGTTACTCACCCACTTGTATCTCTGCCTACCTCTTGCTCACTTCCCTTTGACTTTATCCTTAAATAAGGTCTTCAATAATGTGTCATGTCTTTTAATGTGTCCAAAATACTGTATTGGCCTGATCTTTATTTCTTTTAGTAATTCTTTCTTCATATTAAGTGTTTTAGATCCTCTTTGTTTTATTTTCTTATCTTTCCATGATGTTCTCCCTATTCTTCTATATACCCACATCTAAAAAATATAAATTCTGTCTTCTAATTGTTTATTTAGTGTCCATGTTTCTGAGCCGTACATTAATATAGAATAGATGTAGCATTTTATAATTTTCAATTTTAACTTGTTTGTACTTTGTTTAGATGTTACTATATTCCTCATGTCATTGAAGGTAATGTAGAGGACAGTGAATGATTAAATAACAGATTTCCAATTCATGAGTCACGAAGTGTTTTCATTGAAGTCGTCGGTTGAAACAACAAACTAAAAAACCATTTTAATCATTACTCGACGTCTCCGAGTTTGAATAATGTCATATATTTTTTTAAATATCGAATATAACCCATATAAATAGGAGTATTTTTTGTTGGTGGTTTTTTTTTAGTGGATACACTGAAGCTACCCATGATCACAGACATCAGATCGCAAACCCAAGAGTGATTATATAAGCAGCACAGGGCGAAGACATTCTTGTTAACGAGTTGTAATTTTAACCACTTTATTAAATACCTCACGGTAAAATTATATTGAAGTATATCATTTAAAAAATGTTTTATGTGTGATTTCTTTCAGTCTATTAATAAGCTCTTTTTAGTGTATCATAGTTTTGGTCACGTTGCTTCTATAGAATTGGGACGTGTATCAATTAACTCCCATACAAATGGGTTGCGGATCACTTTTTTCTATAACAATGGGTCGGGTCACATGCATCTATAGAATGGAGTCGTGTGTTACTTGGCTGTTATAAAATGGGGTCTCGAGTTGAAAAGCTTGCCAACATGTGGATTAAGCGATATAGACTAGTGTTTCTTGACATAAACGCTGGGTTCAATACAGGAAGACGTGCCTATATTATTAACAAAACGCACGATAAGCTCGAAAAAACACCAACTGAAAAAACATTATTTAACAAAACGAAGTAGTTGCAGATAATCAGCGTGTTAGCATCCACTTACATTTATTAGACACCTTTTTATGTTTAATATAAGGGCGGCAGAAATGTCTACAGTTTAGGAGACGGTACGGGGTGGGTGTTAGAGTTAGGATTATGATTAGGTCTAATCCTAACCATACCCCTGACGTCCATAATCACCCCTTCTCCTCCGATGCGTCTTCGCAGTATCTGTGTTATGCTAAATAAATACTCTTCATGCATAAATGCGTTCCATTCACTTTTACACCGAATCCTTTCACTACTGTAGTAATATAGGGTCACTGGATGACGTGGTCATACATATTTTCATTTTGCATCACTGTGCGAGTTTGTAACTGATATAAATCAGCTTTATTTGTTGCTGATAAACTCAATAAACAGACATCTCGGATGATATTAGCCATTTTATTTTTGTGGCAACACGGTCTCCTAGTGGCGTAATCTCAGTCAATTTGTCATTGTTAATACTGCATTTTTACCGTTAAGGAGTTGCAGGGATGGGATTGAATAGCAGTGTTCTCTCAGTGACTACACAAAACTACGCGTACTATAACAAAGTTGGAATGAAGCTGCACATAATAGTAAAAGATTTGAGCGTAGGCATTTCTGCCTATATTGTACCGAACGCTGCCACCTCCCTGCGGGAATTTTGGATGCATCCGAGAACGGTTCGTTTTTGTACAGCTATTGTAGAAATGTTTTCCTGTTTGGTGCGCAACCTAACTTGTGCAGCAATAATAGTAAACTAAACTAAAAATATATATTGGCTAAAATCTGCAGTAAACAAACTAGTTTTGATGTAATCATTTATTTTATAGATTCAGAAATTGATTAATCTAACTTTTATGAGAATTTTAGTAGTTAAACACTTCTTTTGTGATTAAAAGTAAAATCCCCAGGAATTGGCAATATCCCAGCGGAATTGCTGATACGTGGAGGAGAAGAAGTGATTAATGTCATGGCAATAATAAGTCGGAAAATTTGGTCTACGAAAAAAATGGCATGAACTATGAACCCAGTCCAACTATGAACCCAGTCCTTATTAATATTACTTCCAAAAATAGAACATTTGAAGTCTTGTAAAAACTATAGAAGAATCATTCTCATTTCACATCCAAGTAAAGTTATACTGAGGATTATACTCGATAGAATAAATCATAAAGCGGAAGAAATCTTGACAGAAGAACAAGCTGGATTCAGGAAAATAGAAATACTATAGAAAAAATTTTCAATCTACGCCCAATAAGTGAAAAGCACTTACATCAACGTGATATATTTCATAATTTTATTGACTTCACCAAAGCTTTTGATCGTGTTTGGCTTACATGTCAGTGGAATACTATACGAGAGTTTAATTCTGAATACAACATTATCGCCGTCATAGAGGCACTATATAAAGAAACACAAAATGATGTGTTCACAGATAACGAAATGGGTGAATGTTTCAGAACTAATGTAGGAGTTCGGCAAGGATGTTTACTTTCACCGACACTATTTAATATCTACCTAGAAGCAATAATCAGAGAAGTGTTAGATGAATATCATTCAATAACATCGATCGGACGGCGAAAAATGTATAATCTTGTCTGCGCTGAAGATATAGATCTGATGGCGACAACAGAGGCAGAACTACAAGAGCTAACAACAAGAGTGGAATTATCCGGCAAAACACTTGGCATGGAGATCAATGTACATAAGAATAATATATTGGTGATTAGGCGTACTAATTCAACCCAAACCAATATAACGCCTAACAATGGAATCGCTTCTGGAGGTTTCGACTTTTACTATGTTGGTGCCTAGGTTAGTGGTGATGGTGAATCAACAGCGAAAATTAAGAAAAGATTGATAATGATCATGGTCGCAATGACAAGATTAACACCCAATTTGACAAACAGCATCAACACCCGTGATAAGATTAACTTATATAACTCTTTTTTTTTTGGTTATCATTTCTATATAGTTGTGAGATATAAACCCTAACTCCGGACTTAAAGATATGCTACAGGTGTGTGAACACAAATGCAATAAACTCGTGCTGTTATCTTTTACCGAGAGCATAAGACCACAGTGTTTGTGCATGAAAGAATTAATGTAGCTGGTTGACAAAAAAAATACACCACATTTACCAATAGTGAAACTTCGTAAAAAGCCACAGGAGTGACCAGAAGACACCGAATTAGAAACGATGTCATAAGAGAAAGAGTGGGTGTCATATCAATTCTACAATACATACAAAATCAACAGATGTAATGGTTTGGTCATTTTGAAAGAATGCCGTGTGATTTATTAGTTTATAAATCATATATGAAGAGAGGAGAAGCAGAAAGAAGAGCCAAGGGTAGACCTAGAGTACGCTGGATCGACAACATCAAAGAGACATTACACGAACACTAAATAACATTATCTGAAGCTGCTAGAAAAGCGAGAACAAGAACATTGTATCTCCCTCGACACCCGTAAAGGGTAAAAGAGGAAGGAGAGAAGAAGAAGAAGAAACTTCGTAATCTCCGGTGGTACGGGCACGTGATGAGATATTCCTCGGTGATAAAAGATTTTCTTCAAAGTACCAGGCAGGATGGAAGAATACGAGGTGGAAAGAAGAAATATGGCTGGATAATATCAAGGAGCGGACAGTGTGTGAAACTTCCACACTCGGCAGGATGGTAGAGGACAGAGATTCGTGGAGAACTTACCGCACCAAATGTGTCAGTGACAGATCTCTACGGCCCTGGTGGGCTATGAGTTTCATTATTATTATTTTTTTTTAATTATTATTATTATTATTATTATTATTATTATTATTATTATTAATATTATTATTATTATTATTATTATTATTATTATTATTATTATTATTATTATTATTATTATTATTATTATTTTTATTATTATTTGTGCGCAAGAAAGTCGCAAGTTCCATTTCCGGTCGCAAAATTTATTTTTTGTTCAAGTAGATGTTTGCGTAGATCGCTAGGGGGCAGTGCTAAGAGCTAAGGAATTACATTATATTAGTTGTACTCTTGACAAACAGCTTGTCTATTCATTAATTAAGAGGATGGGACACATCTAGGGTAACCGAAGTACTAAGTTCACAGAAAATAGGGAATACATCTAGGGTAACCGAAGTACTAAGTTCACAGAAAATAGGGAATACATCTAGGGTAACCGAAGTACTAAGTTCACAGAAAATAGGGAATACATCTAGGGTAACCGAAGTACTAAGTTCACAGAAAATAGGGAATACATCTAGGGTAACCGAAGTACTATATTCACAGAAAATAGGGAACACATCTAGGGTAATTTCGAAGTACTAAGTTCACAGAAAATAGGGAATACATCTAGGGTAACCGAAGTACTAAGTTCACAGAAAATAGGGAATACATCTAGGGTAACCGAAGTACTAAGTTCACAGAAAATAGGGAATACATCTAGGGTAACCGCAGTACTAAGTTCACAGAAAACTTCAGTTAACAGGCTATGCCTTTTGAGCCCCTTATTTGATGAGACTGATTCTTTCTGTTATATGTAGCTGAGAAAGTTATATGTAGCTGAGAAAGGTATATGTAGTGAGGTGAATTATATGTAGTAGGGTAAGTTATACGTAGCTGGTACGTTATATGTAATCTCCAATCGACGGGTACAATTGTTGTGATGGGTAGAGAAAAGTAGTATTTGTGTGTGTGTGTTCTCGAACTCCGACAGTATCTCTCGTATAACAGGGCAATGCTCTTCCTAAATATGCAGCAGGATGTAGTCCACAGAAAAGAAGTACGTTGTGTCAATATTTTATTTGCGTCAAAGGCCCGACCCGACACATGCAACTTCGACGTTCGTAAGTAATAAGTCAAGTTCAATGTGGACGTCTGTAACTATAACGATAGTGGGCCATCAGCACGAGAGAAATGTTTCCAATACTACACACTGGTCACTAACCTCAATACTAACAAGTTTGGTCTTTTTTTCTACTGTATGCGGTGCTATCTGCATACTCCCCCTCCCAAACGTACACGAGAACATATTTTTAAATATATTTCTACAAAGAGGCACTATCCCTGTTAGTTTTCATATAACAAAGGGCGAGAAAGAAAATAGTAAGACGAATAGGTCCTATGTTTTGATGGGAAATCCATTCATTCATTGTAATTGCATCTGTATCTTCCTTGTATTAACTGTTGAAATCTAAACGTGTCAACAAATTTTTATTGAGTAATCACATTTCAAATGATTAAAAAATCTCAATTTGCTGTGATCACAAAAATAAAAAAAATATGCATTAATACATTTACAAAACACGCGCGATGTTGATTGAAACAAGGATAAATTTCAGCGAAATCTATAAATAGAGACAGCAGAATGTTTGATTGGCTGAATTTAATTAAGGTTGAACATTTAAAAAAAAAACTCCTTAGGGATATTGATCGATCAAGAACTAGTTCTTCTTCTTCTGCGTTGTCTCTGATAATCACAATTAATAAATCGAGTTATTTCAGCCTGGGAACGTGAAGTTTGTTGTACTGCTAGTTCCACAGTTGAAGTGTGTCATTTGCAACTCGGTAGGCTCACTCTGTGGGCCGGACATCCGAGTACCAGCATGTCCGTTGTCGTCATGCCTTTAATTCGAGTACTGGGCTTCCCTAGTCTGTGACAGCCTGCCTTTCTGTCGACGGTTGTGCAGGTGTGTAATGACTCTTATTCGAGACGATTGTCCTTCGTCTATCTCGTACGAGGTTTCACAGTCGGAGAGCCTGTCTCGTGTAATTATACGTTCTATACCTGTGCCCATCTGGTACTGGACCTTTTCTCATCCACGAGCCTGGTTCCGGTTAAGGAAGAACTCGACAGAAGAGTTGGAACCGGGCTCTTTCGTCTTCTTAGCACAGGTGTCATTTACCGACATCGTGAACCCCTCGCCTAGGTCCGATTCTCACGACGAGTTTGGGGGAAAATCGTGTTCTCCAGCTAAACGATATCGTTCCATTTTTGCCTGAGCCCATCGATTGCTGATCCTTTTTTTCTTTGTGAGCAGTTTTCCGGCATTGGAAGGCTTGACAGTAGAGTTGGGTCAGGGCTGTTTTTTTTGCCGGGCGCCCACGACTGTGTCTGGGTCTCTGCCCGTAAGGAGCAACGAAAACTAGAAACTTGTCTCGAGCTAACAGAGCTTGCAGTTTAGATTTCCTTGGAATGTTTTCCCTTTCTATTTGCATTTAGCGCTGCTCTTTGGTTCTCTAATGCATTCTCATTGTACTCAGTATGTTATCTTTTCGTATCTCGCCATGTATCTACCTTTTCGTATCTCGCCATGTATCTACCTTTTCGTGTAGGTTTCATTTGCCGCCCCTCCAATGCTCGGACCGGACTGACTAGTGTCACTGTGTGTCGACAGTGCAACTGCATGTGTTGACGCAGTAGTGTCGGAGGTATTGACTGTCTCTTTTGCAGTCAATTCTCATTCCATCTGCTGCCTCCACATTCACGGACACGATCCCCAAAAGGCGAAAAGTTTAGCTAGAAGCAGCATGAGCAGCTGTATTTCTGTTTCCAGGGTGCACCACGAAGAGATACTTTTGGGATCTTGGTTATCTGCTAACGCTGGGTCTGCCGAGTGCAGTGCGGTACCCTTTGCACCTCTCTTTCATAAACCCGTGTTCTACTAAGTACTATTGTTGTTACGTTTCAAGCAGTATTACCCTCAAGAACAAGCGCGTATGAAGGACAGCTAACGCATGCTCTTCCATCTTAATTCAATTACATAAATCATATATTAATTATTGTATTCCTAATATAATTATATGCCTAATCAATATCTATTAAGTGTTCTTACACTCTCCATTGTCTTTCATTGATCTACTGTCCTCAGCCGTGTAGTTATTCGCGTTAATTACGCAGCAGTATTGAATCAAAAACACCTTAAGCCGAGCTGTTGCGGATACATAACTGGGATACGCTGAAATTGCTTGACTGATGATCTCTGATATTCCATAAACTGCCCTTTAGAGCCACCCTCAAAGAAGTCGGGAAGCCCATAAACTGCCATTAGACCCACCCTTAAAGAAGTCGGAAAACCCAGAAACTTCCATTTAGACCCACCATCAAAGAAGTCGGGAAGCCAATAAAACATTGATTTGTGTAGTGACCTAAATACAACAAATAGCCAGAAATAGACTCTTCGTTTTAAAAAAACAAACAAAAACAAAAAAAATAAAAAAAATATTCTGATACAAATTGTATTCAGCCATCATGAGAGCAACATAATTAACCATTTTGTTCCAATAACTGCAGTGAGTGATGATAGGTGTGTAGTGGGTGCTGTTAGTTGTGTAAAGTAGGTTCCAGAAATATATTGCTGAGTTGAACTGTGTTATTAGGGTAAACCTTGCTCATGCGTCCGGTTGGATTGATCATAGACTTTTATCATAGACATGAATGTAACAAGAGTCACATAAGGGGAGACGGCTATTACTAATCATAACCGAAATTTCACGTTTTGAACGAATTCGAACAGCAAATAATTTTGCCTGTGGATGGCGAGCACACCGATGTCTTACCATGTCACTAATCTTGGTAAGTCCTAAATGAGTTTAAAAAGTTAAACAAGTTACTGTGAATACCTAACTATCGATATAAAACAATAAAAGATAGCAGTAAACAATAGAACAAGAACAATTATCAACGTATCGGTCCAATCGGGAACTTTCTCAAGAAAGAAATAGCGGTTTATAAAAAACACACCCATAAAAATATTGATGACTGGGAAAATGTCTTCCTCACCACAAAAACATTGCCAAGTCATTTATCTTGGTATATCCGACTTTTTCAAGCTTTCTATTTTTCTGATAAAGTATTTATCAAAGTACAAATTGTCAGTTGCATCAGCTAACATGAGTGATATTGTGTGAGCTCAAAAAGAGGGACTATCCTGAAGAATGATTTGGTAAATATTGTACGTTTTTAGTAACAAGCACCACATTATATCTTCTTCTTCTTCTTTCGTTCACTTGAAACATGTCTATATCTGTGATTCTGTCTCCTTAATAAAACTCACTGTCTTTTGTAGTTCATACAGTGTCCCATAGAGCTTTGATTCCAGTGTTGTTTCCTCTGGCCAATATGTCTGCCTCATCGTTTCATGCTCAGAACACTCTTGAAGTATATGTTTGGCACTCTGTGCTGCCTGTGCACATGTACACATGGCCGTGTTGCCAATCTTGAACTTTGTATACATGTGACTGCGGAGTCGGTTGTGTCCTGTTCTGAGACGTAGAATTATAACTTGTTCTGGTCTGTTCATAATGTGATATTCATCTTGTGTTGGTGTTTGTGGCTTTCTTATTGACTTGATCATCTGTTTTTTTCTGATGGTAGGTGATTGGTATATCTGGTTGGTCTTCGGCAGCACCTTCCTTAGCCAGTTGGTCTGCTTATTCATTTCCTGGTATTCCACAGTGAGAGGGTATCCACTGCATGGTTACCCTATAACCACATTATATAACGCCTGTTCTTTTGCCTTTTGTATTATAGACAAGAACATGGAATAGTCGACATATTTTCTATTCACAAGTCATGTAGTAATTGAGAGACGCAACTATATTAGATAATCCATACCATAATTGTGACAACATCCTAATGCAGAAACTACGACAGCATCATCGAGAGACCACAGTATAATTGAGAGAACACAATATAATAGAAATATCGTCATCATCATGTGCTGGGTAGAGTATGTAGACGGACATTTATTACCACAACAATATATTCGCTGTATAGTGTATCAGTTTTACTAATATCTACTATAACAGGACGTCAAAAAGTTCCAATATTTTCTCCCATTGACTCACTCAGTTTATATTTTCCCCCATTGATTCACTCAGTTTATATTTCCCCCCATTAACACACTCAGTTTATATTTTTCCCTATTGACTCACTCAGTATCTGTTGTCTCCCATTGACTCACTCAGTTTATATTTTCCCCCATTAACACACTCAGTTTATATTTTCCCCCATTAACACACTCAGTTTATATTTTCCCCCATTAACACACTCAGTTTATATTTTTCCCCATTGACTCACTCAGTATCTGTTTTCTCCCATTGACTCACTCAGTTTATGTTTTCTCCCATTGACTCACTCAGTTTATGTTTTCTCCCATTGACTCACTCAGTTTATGTTTTCCCCTCTCTTATTATTGTTCTTATAATGTATTCTAACCCCTTATGATGATAATGATGATGATGATAATGATGATTTTGCAGCCAATAAATTTGATCTGTTGTTTTTCTGATGTTATTATGTAACTTTCATTTGGTGTCAAACTCCATTAATACCACATTTGTTCTTCCAGTTGCCCATGAGAATCTCGTATTTCTTCTGATAAATACGGTAGTTACTACGTCATATTGGAGAACATGGGGATAAACAGAGATAACTAGAAATATAAATGGCCTCAGTAATATACCAGACCCACTGCGACAAAGTTCTATGTGGAAACAACTGTTTATCTAAATTGAGTTGGAAAAGCCATAGAAAAACGTAAACCCATGTATTAGTGTACATTTTTTTAGATAAAAAAAAAAAAGAAACAACTAACTAAATCAGAGATGGACAAACTGTTATGGATCGGCGAACTGAACTTCTTTTTTTCGTGTGCTAAGAGGGCAAAACATATTCCTTTTTAGCTCTCTAAAAGTAGTGTTTTCTAAGCTCCTAGATCACCTACATATAGTAGTATCTCTAAAAGTAGTGTTTTCTAAGCTCTTGGATCACCTGCATTTAGTAAGTACTTTTATATCAGCCTGCTGGGTCAGAAAATAATCTTCCCGGACCGAATTTGGACCACAAGTCGTATTTGTGCCCACCACTGAACTCAACGAATGTTAGAGAATGGAATGTGAAAGCACACTTTGTAATTGTAACCATTCTATACCTACAAATACCAGGCTATGTTCATACTTGTCGAGTTTCTGTACACAAGGAACGTTGGGCATCTTCATTGTGATAACATTTTATTGTCATCTCACTTTCACAAAGAATGTATGTATATCTTTCTACCGTGATCTTTTCTTGATATAGAATATTTGTTAGCTTCTGGAAATTACTCGATAGTTCAGAGGTGAGTGCACTGGCATCTGAGATAGGTGATTCAAAGTTCAAATTTCAGTTTTAATGGAAATATTTTTTTAATCACCAACTGCTCATAGGTTAACTAGTCTACGGAAATGGGTACCATTTCTTCTCGGAAAGAGGTGGCAGTGGGCGTGATGTTGCCCCTATTATAGCCTTATTTTCTCTTGTGTCGTAAAATAAGTAGCTATGTAAAATATGTTTTGTGTTTTCTGAAGACTGTCCACAGGGCACATAACGCTGTCACCTCCACATGGAACATATCGCTGTCACCTCCACGGGGAACATATCGCTGTCACCTCCGCAGGGCACATATCGCTGTCACCTCCACAGGGCACATATCGCTGTCACCTCCACAGGGTACATTTCGCTACATCTCCACAGGGCACATATCGCTGTCACCTTCACAGGGCACATATCGCTACATGTCCAAAGGCACATATCGCTGTCACCTCCACATGGCACATATCGCTACATGTCCAAAGGCACATATCGCTGTCACCTCCACAGGGCACATATCGCTGTCACCTCCACAGGGCACATATCAGGGCGTTCCAAATTTCTCCAAAAACATGTTGTTTGAGTTGGTTGTGACAAATTCTCAATCTTAAAAATGATTGTTCCTTTCTTCCAAGTCGATAGATAACACTGTCTTCTTTTAGCTACATATGTTGAGTTCAATTCCATGTTGATGAAGCATTTGATGATGTACTTCATTTCTGGAAATGATACTGAATCTTCTATCTGTTTTTGGCGGTTTCTTCCATTTTTTTCTAGCTGGTCTGTTATCTTATTTTCCAAGATTTGTGAAAGGCATGGAATCCACTGGAGAACAATATCTCTTGTTTAGTTGGGTTCTATCACATATCACGTGCCTACCGTTCTTGCAGTTTTTAAGTAATCGTTCAATCGTAATTTTTTAGTAGTTTGTTGACGTTACACTGTCGGTTCATTTCTATTAGCGAAATATCTGCTATAATGGATGCATCGATCTGCAATATAACCAATGATAGCAATGGTCAGCCTTGCCGTACCACATGAGAACTTTTGAGATTATAGAGGTAATACTCGGCGTTGCCCGGTGAAATTAAAGCAAAAAATTTAAATAAAAAAGATACGAATATGTTTCTTATAAAGCAGCGATGACTTTGATTTCTTTCAGTGTCTACAAAGTAACCCCTTTCCCATCCAAAATTTTAAAAAAAATTAATATATCTACGACCCATATCTGCGAGTCCCTTGCAATCCCTAATATATCTACGACCCATATCTGCGAGTCCCTTGCAATCCCTAATATATCTACGACCCATATCTGCGAGTCCCTTGCAATCCCTAATATATCTACGACCCATATCTGCGAGTCCCTTGCAATCCCTAATACACACAGCTAGTACGAAGCGAGATATTCCTGCCACATGAATGACAACGTAGCTTTGTAGTTTTATAAATATTGCGTACTCTAAATGTGTGTTATGTGACTTTTTTCCAGAACGTAGCGACACTAACGTTTACCGGAGAATTTGACGTTTCATAGTTATGATTGTCAACAACAATAGAAAAACTGACGCAAATAATATTCTACGACGTTCTCATATATATATATATATATATATATATATAATTATATAACCATTCTATATATATATATATCTCCCATATCACTTTCTCACCATATGTTAATTCTCTCAAGCTACAAATCATTGAACATCAATCCTATAAAAATGTCTTGATGGAGTTAAAAGCGAGTGTAACGCTGTGCTTATTTGTAAAAAAAAAAACCCTTTCATATTTCACTCAATGAACTTGGAAAACAATGACACTATCATACGATATCAGACGTTATCAGCTATTTGCTGATTTATTTGGAGGTATGCTTTTTTTCATTACATCAAATTATGCATCTTCTGTCAAGCATAATTACGCTCGTATATCCTTGTGAGCGTCTGCCAAGATCTTATCAATCATACTTTATTCTTACACTTGGTAAGGTAGCGACTGTTGTTACATCTCATATAATCTTTCCGCTACTGTCGTGTGTACTACAAATCGTCCTTGTTTATTGTTTCTGTTTATTCGTTTAATTATTATTATTTATTTTTTTTTTTTGCAATGTGGATCGTTAAAGACACAGGGAACTCTTGCGATAGCTCCAAATGAAAGCGCGGAGAACGTCAAGATCATGATCCGAAATGTTGTGCCACGGTGTTCTCTATTATAGAAGCAGTGATGCAGTTTATAATCAAATCATAATCTCATTGGAGTCACCATACTTAAAGAATAAGTGATAGTTATCACTGGTAACATGAGCCGCGTTAGCGCAGTGGTTAGCGCATTGGCTTCGCATATGAGTGGTCCTGGGTTCATTCCAGCTGAGGCGGAAATATTTTCAGATCGCAACGGCTCCCAGGTCGACCCAGCCTTAAATGGGTACCGGATTAATCCGGGAAGTAAAGACTGCGAGGGAGAGGAGATTGCTACCGCCCTCATTTGCAGAGCCTGTGAAATGTGAGATCGCTAACATCTCACACCCCTACGGCATTAATAAATGCTATGGGTTACTTTACTTTTTTACTTTAAGAAGGGGAAATAACAGGCTACAAGACCATACAGGAACTAAAACTGCAGGCAGAGGACCGCAAACATGGAGAATGAAAAGCTCTGCCCTATGTTCCGCCTGCGGTACGCAAGGAACAAACTAAATAACGAGAACAAACTAAATAAAGAGAACAAACTAAATAACGAGAACATCATCACGAAAAGTAGTCCTAGTTATAAGGACAGTCTCCTCTTAAAATAACATGGCTTTCGGATTGCGTCATTCATTTTGGCGAATTCAATTTATCCATGCCGTGTATTGGTTGCTTTGTGTATATTTTTTTAATTGTCAGCCATTTAGAAATTCAGATAATGTCGATTTAGCGAAAATGAGTTACACATTTCGCATATAACTGAAGTTTATTGCTGTTGTAATTCAATTCAATTGCTCCAATTCAATCACTACAGAAAGGGCTACCCCACTTTGACTTGAATCTTTCTTAAACATCATAGGCACATTTTCAGAATTTAACACAAATCCCAGTCATTTTTCTGGTAACTAACTATGGTATAACGATAGATTTGATATATCTGTGATATAAATTAGCCTTTAATGAACCAATGTTTACAATGTAGCTTATACAAGAGACACATTTGTAGATGAGAACATTTTAGGCGAACAAAAGAATAAAACAAGGTAATTCGTGCAAGTATTGTCTCCAAGAAATAATGCGAGTGTGCCCACATTACTACAATGTTACGTCGGGTTTCCCACATTACTACACTGTTACGCACTGTTACTTTTAATTGTTATTTACCACGAAGAAATACAAATGTAACGAGATTTGAACTTATACATTCAGCAATCAGAAATTAATACCACAAATGCCTAACCACCATTCAGTCAACTATTAATTATGTTTGTATAAGTTGCACGCAGTAACTTTTTTGAAGGTAACTAGGATACTTTAATAATGGGATATAATGGTAACTAGGATACTTTAATTATGGGATATAATGGTAAAAAGTAATATTCTAGCCCGTTGTGACGTGATTTGCAGCCTCCACTGTTGTTACTGGCCCTGATATAACTAAAATCAATCTTTGCGGCTGAAAAAGAAGTGCCTCGCCGAAATAGTGGGCACTGTTTTTCTTTAAATAAAGGAACGAAAGTTAGATTTCCGTACGAACACAAAACCTCGCTAGTAAAAACACTGTATTCAACTAAAACCGACGTAACATTTCAGCAATCCTGTGTTTTCGTCTTCTTTCGTTAGCTTGGAACGTGCTTATATCTAAGTCATCTGATGCAAACATATTCGCATTTCTTGGGTTGATGCGTGGCATCCTGATTGTTACGTGGTATCCACTAAGCTGGTTGCTGTCGACTTCGGCACCTTTATTTGCTAGGGCTGACTGTGGTCTTGCTCGATTTGAGGAGTGTCACTTCAGTTTTAACTTTCAGTCTCTGTTGACTGACACATCCCCCATCTCCGCTGCAAGGATCAGACCTCCATGGGGTAGTGTTTCCTTACCACTGTCGCAACGATACGCTGCAAAGATCAGCTCCCCATGGGGTAGTGTTTTCTTACCACTCTCGCAACGATACGCTGCAAAGATCAGGCCTCCATGGGGTAGTGTTTCCTTACCATTGTCGCAACTCTACGCTGCAAAGAACAGGCCTCCATGGGGTAGTGTTTCCTTACCACTGTCGCAACTATTTTCAAGACATATAAATAAATGTGCTTAAAAATAACAAGCTCTGGTGTGTGTCGACAGGGCCAGATAGGGGACCACAGAATATAAATAACCAAAATATCAGAGGATGTCCGACAAAATGGAAAGTACCGCAGTAACCAAACAAATACAATGTGAATCCTAAATAAAGTAAACAGGTTGCTGAGAATACCTAACTATTGATATAAAGCAATAATAAATAAAAATAAAACATAGAACAAGAACAAATATCAACGTATCGGTCCAATCGGGACCTTTCTCAAGAAACAAATAACGGTTAAGAAACACAACCATATTAAAATTTTTGTGACCCAATTAAAAAATTTGTTGAATAATTAATGCATCTGTTGCTTATGCGAGTTGTTTTTGTATATATTTTTTTTCATAATATTTTGCTAATCCATGAAAGCTGTACTAAAATTACCGGACACTAGTCAATCGTACTAATTCATTTACCGCACTTCATCAGATTGTAATGACCAAAATGGCCAGTTTTTACACATGACCAAAAAAAAAACAATTTTCAACTAAAGCATAATTTAGCTATAATAAAGATATTGGATAAATACCAGCTAAGGTGCTGGATGCCGTGATAAATTTATTTAACCAACTTACAAAACAGTGAATTTATCTCTATTGCTAACAATAAAAATGAAACGTTTTATGTACAGTGAACGTGTTTTAGAGACGTGTAAAAGATTAGACCTTTTCGTGCTACCATAGAATGCCCCGCTGGGACCTGTACATATTTCTGTGTTTTTACGACTGTGTGTGGTCGACTATAAACTTCCTGAGGTTGCGCATTTATCTTTTAGTGATAGCGTCCTCTGTTTTATAATGATCATTGGAAAGTAAGAAATAAGAGAGATGGATTGAAAATGACCGAGGAGAGGTCGAGGGTAACATTAACGAAAGTAGGATATATTTCTAAATGTAAGATAATATAGTTATAAAAAAATTGAAACATATTTTATCATACGTCGAGGGCCGTAGAAACATCGGGGGAATTTACCTTTAAACAGATAAAATTTAAAAAAGGTAAATTTAAAAATGTAAATTTGTATAAATACTTTCCCATTTAAACTAGCGTCACTGATCTGACAGGACGGGATTCATCGACTCAAGCACCCGTAATATTTATAGGACCTCATATGCTGACCATCTGTCACAGCACAAACAATAGTGTCCTACATGTTTCTTTACTTAACACCCTTCTAAACGGTGACGTCCGTGTAACGAGTTTGACACATCCGTGTAACGAGTTTGACACGTCAGTGTAACGAGTCTTAACGTGGGAAGCACCAGAACCTTATCTAAGCGCCCAAAGTGTCAAGTCCTCCAGAACATAGCTCTGGAGGCCAGCAACCAGCAGCAGGCGAAGTTCTTCTCTATGTATAGTCCTGCAGACTGATAACGCCAGTCGGATGGCAGTTGATTGATTTGTTCTGACTGCACAAAATATTGAAAAAAGTTGAACAGGAATAGAGAACTGACTTCGTTGTACGATAGTTACCCAATAATTACTATTTTCCTCCTAACGAAACGGTACGCCGATTCCCGAGAGTACCGCTCAGAGGACGTAAATCTGTATTTTGAACACAAAGTATACACAAACATGACCAATAAAAATCTCGGATCAGCCATAAAGTAGTCCGCAGAACTTATCTATAGAAGGATGTAATAGGACCCCATGATTTCTTTCATTGTTTAAAAACATATCCAGGTTGTTCATTTTTAGTGAGTTTCTACACATAATCATTATTTTTTAATTCATTATTTTTTTTTTAAGTGATGAGTACAGCAAACAATTGTCTCATTCCTTAACCGTTTAGAATTTTGTGTCCGACTGCATTAAAACTGTATCAGTTATTTTATTGAGTTAAGAATTGGTCTCTATTTCGCCTGTGGGTTGGCGGGGCCCGAAAGGAGAGCTAAGAATAGCA
The DNA here is from genome assembly GCA_034231615.1 of Meghimatium bilineatum. Lineage (NCBI taxonomy): Eukaryota > Metazoa > Mollusca > Gastropoda > Stylommatophora > Philomycidae > Meghimatium > Meghimatium bilineatum. The sequence goes on along the minus strand of CM067309.1, from coordinate 5,957,864 downwards.
ACACTGTTTACCCTCCATGCATGTCGTACGAGGCGACTAAGGAGGTTATGGGATGGAGTAGGCTGTCCCATCCCATATAGGGTCAGTGACACAAAGGCATTCTGAAGTCGGATGTGTCAGGCCGAAAGGCGTAGATATCGCAGCAATGCTGTAAACCAAGCCACAACGCATTCTGTTCTCCGGTCTACATCTTGCTTATCTGCAGGAGTTTGAAAACGAACGCAGAAGAAGAAGAAGAAGAAGGTCTCTATTTCAGTGGTTTTCAGCTTATTTTGGACAATGGACCTCTTTTGAGACACCTTTTTCCATGGCCCCCCTCACGCTTAAAAAGATGTCGCTCTTGATGGAGATATCATGCCAAGGGCTACTGAGCTCTCTTGATAGATAGAACATGCCAGGAGCTACCGAGCTTTCTTGATGGATAGACCATTCCAGGAGCTACCGAGCTCAGTTGATGGAGATATCATGCCAAGAGCTACAGAGCTCTCTTGATGTCTCCAAAACTTGTTCAACTTTATCGATAGAATTCTGACAGTTGTCGTTCAAGTGGCTACATTCATGTTTCTCCCACCCGTGGACGGTCTGTAGCCCCAATTTTAAGTTTATTGTCTCTCTGTGAGCCTCTCATGCTTTCGTTCCCCCAACCCCAAAGATTCACATGCAGGGTCGTAGACACGTCTCCTATAAAGGTGGGAGGGGTTACCAAAATACGTGGATTGCATATTTTCATAGCGAATCCCTCTTTCTCCTAAGAGTTTTAATGACCTTGTTTTGCAGCAGTTCGTTAAGCTGAACGGTGGCAGGGTCGTGTGTTTTTTTCCCCCACCTTTTTGCCAACCTTATTGATTAATTTCCTAATACTAAAAATCACTTTCTGATTTGATAATGGCGGGGAAGGGCTTACACTCCCACTCCTTACTGCGGGCTTTACCACACGGCCCATGTAAAGAACACCTACTCTATTTTATCGACGTTGCGTCTCAAATATACAAAACACCCTGAACTTCCATCTAACCAGCTATCTTTGTCAACTATATTTATACATCCTCTACTTTCGTTTCTAACCAGCGTATTGAAATGTAGACAGATAACAGTGTCTTCGTTGTCTTTGAGAGAGACATCGTCAATATTTTGTTTCTCTTTTAAGTAGGGAGATTCAAGGAAAAATGTGAAGTATTCTTGTAACATTCTTCTTTGAAACCACTAGTTCTAACGTTTTCTAAGTTCACCCACTCGCTAATCTTTGTTTTATTCTCAATCTTACTTTCTCTGTCTTTCCTCTTCTGTACATTTTTAACTCACCAAAGATATTTAACCACTCAACAAGTTACATTGGTTGAACATTCACTATCAGCTGTATTGGATTGTATTCAGGTTGAACCCTGAAGTGAACGTATCACGTTTACCCTCGTGGTGAATCATATTTGACGCATGATTATGTTTGATTTGGTCTGGTACGAGTATGTGTCATGTGACGTATTCCCTCCAAAACTTTGTCGTCCCAATGAACTCTCTGAACCCCTCTCTGTCTTGTGTGATGTGGCTTGCATTTTCTAGCGATGTGTTCCTATTTTTAATGTCATCAGTCCATCGTCTTCTTGGTCTGCCTTTTCTCCTCTTTCCAGGTACTCTCCCCTCCAGTATTTGTCTTTCTAAACAGTTGTGTCTCTTCATATGACCAAACAGTTGTGTCTCTTTAAGGTGTAGTTTTCCTTTTGTTATTGTGATTAGTAGCCAACACTCTGGAATCTTCAATGTGTTTATATTATCTGAGTTTCTCATTTTTTCCTTCCATGATGTTCTAAGTATCCTTCTGTAGCATTTCATCTCGAAGGAGTTGATCTTCTTGTTTTACTTAGGGTCCATGTTTCACAGCCGTATGTTGCAACCGGAAAAATAAAAGTTCGTAACATTAGCAATTTCGTTTCTATTTTCTTGTTTTCCATATGTTTTTCAACCGTGTTATTTTACAATATTCCATTGCCACGAGTATGTATCAAGGTTTTATTTGATTATAAGGTGAATACGGACAATATATAATAGTCACAATACATGGATAGATGGGCGGGTGCACTAATAATGGAATAGCTTACGGAAACTGCTATAGCTGTTTGCTGTTTTATTAAGTGAATTGACTTATAGATAGACGGATGGATGAATGAATTACATGAAAAATAGATGAATTTGTGATTATGACAGATTGTAGAAACGTATTTTGTTCATTATTTATGTACGAGGACATTATAAACATAACAGAACCTAGGCATTTATCATAAATATTCAAATCAACCCCAATTCTGCACAGCAGACATAAATATAATTTGTGTGATGTACAGAATTGAGCGCAGCGTGTTTGTGGCACATATGCCAGACAGGACTACAGTCGCGACTGTATCGACCAGATAATGGATTAATGGATTTTTTATGATGTTTTGTAATTTCAAAATAAATATGTTATGAATTGGGAATAGTTTTATTTTGATGTTTAAGTTACCTCAAAACTGTTTCTTCAGATGTATGTGTGTTGCCTTTATTTGGTTTTTTTTATTAGACATCACTAAATAACCACTGGAAAGATCAAAGGGAGACGAGATAGAGGTCGACAAAGAGAAAAGTTACTACGAGGGGGAGTCAATAAGTAAGTCACAAATTGATGTTGGATGGCAGGAAAATGCAGTAGGTGGTTTCTAAAGCTGTTTATAGTTGATATCATCATAGAACTTTATGTTTATGTTCGCTAGATGGCGCTAGCTGTACCTTGCGCATGCGCAGCACAAAAAACAAAATGGCTACTGTACTTACAGAGTGTACAATCAATGAACAACGTGCTGTTGTGCGTTTTTTATGGGCAAAAGGACTGCCTGCAAAAGACATTCATAAAGAAATGCTTCCTGTTTATGCTGACAATTGTTTGTCCCGTAAAGCGGTGCACAGCTGGGTAAAAAAATTTTCTCAAGGACGCTCTAAAATTGTTGACGAAATCCGATCTGGTCGTGCTGTTGAAATTGCAACAGACGCATCTGTGCAGCGGGTTGAGGAGATGATTCGAGGTGACAGACGAGTAACGATAGACGCTGTAGCAGCTGCAATAGGGTGCTCACATGGTTCAGCATACAGCATCATGCATGACCGATTGAAATTTAAGAAAGTGTGTTCAAGGTGGGTGCCCAGACAATTGACGGACGAACACAAAATGAACCGATTAGGCTTGTCATTGGAGCATCTCTGTCAATACGCAAATGAAGGAGAAGACATGATGAACAGGATTATTACTGGGGACGAATCATGGGTGCATCACTACCAGCCTGAATCAAAGCGTGCTTCAATGCAATGGAAACATCCTTCTTCGCCTTGTGTCCAAAAATTCAAGGTTACACCATCAGCAGGGAAGGTTATGCTGACAGTGTTCTGGGATTGTCAAGGAGTGCTTTTAACCAATTTCAAAAAGAAAGGTGACAATGTGAATTCTGAATCATACTGTGAAGTTCTATCAGTGCTTCGGGATGCAATTCGAAGAAAACGTCCAGGGCTGCTGACTAGAGGAGTGCTACTCCTTCATGACAATGCTAGACCACATACGGCTCGATTAACTCAGGAGAAAATAAAAAATCTTGGTTGGAAAATTCTGGAACATCCTCCTTACAGCCCCGATTTAGCCCCTAGTGATTTTCACCTTTTTGGTCCACTAAAAACCCACCTTGGCGGGAAGCATTTCGCGACTGACGCAGAAGTTGAATGTAAAGTGAAAATGTGGCTTAAAAAGCAGAGCACGCAGTTCTACGCAGCAGGTTTGGGAGGACTCATAAAACGATGGGATAAATGCATCAATGTTGGTGGAAATTATGTTGAGAAGTAAAGGGATAATGTATGTGTAAAAATAAACAGTTTTCAGGTTTTTATCGTCTTCAGTTTTTTTCTAAAGAGCCATTTGTGACTTACTTATTGAGATGGGCTTGTATCGTGGCACGGTAGAAGCTCACCAACCGAGCTTATTGACAACACAAGAGACAGAGAGTCGTGGAGAAACATGATCACCTACGCCAGTCGGCATGGCACTTGATTGATTGATCAATAGTTCAACTGTGAGAAAATATTAGACAGTTTAACAATCTGACACGACAGGGAAACAACAACTATCTTGATACAAAATACTAGAGATAGAGAGTTGTGAGAGCCATGATCGCCTACGCCAGCCGGCATGATGAAGATCATCAGTATTTCAGAATAATGGAGAAAGCTGATGGATCCTTTTATTGATTGAGTCTCCAATATTGAGTGAGGGCGCATATATCACAGCAAAAGGGATTATTTAAACATCTAATATTTATTCAGGCATCACATTTTTGTAGGCTAGTCTCACCATAAGGCTAGTCTTACCATCCAAGTAAATATTCATCGCTTAGTAATCAATCACTGATCACCGTGTTAGGACATCAGTGCACTATTTACTACACCACTGCTTCGTCTTTAGTATTTTTTCTTTCTTGTTTTACTGAACAGTCATCTTACCATGGAGTGCCAACTAGAAAAGGGGACAAATACATTCTGAAGGTGTAGAGCAGTAACGTGGCGCTCAGGCCACGCTGGGGGAGGGGGCAATTTGCTGTGATCAGGAGGGCAATTCAAACAAATTGTAATTAGGCTTCATTTAGGGAATAATTAGATTATTGAAAATAAAATATATGTATATGTTACATGGGGGGGGGGGGGGGGGATCAGGATTTAGAAATATTTAGGTTGGGTATGGCATAAAACAAAGGTTGGGAACCAATGGAATAGAGGATTAAATTTGATTATAATCAGATTTCTTCGTATGCACTATGTCGGTCTTGAAAGGGCGGCACGCGAACTGTCAGGCGTACTACTCAGAGTAAGTAACTATGTAGATAGATATCAATATATTTGCTATATAGATCATGCAACTAACAAATACATCCGAACTAAAATAAACATGTACTCAAGATTCCAAGATTTATTTATCAATTGTGAAACCAAGAAAGCGGATGTGTTTCGGGAATGTAACTTGACCCGAGTCTATGTGTAAAACATTCTTGCATGGAACAGTAAAAGGTGGATAAAGTAGTTCGGAACAGAGAAAGTCAAGAACTGAGAACATCTATGAACATTATTTCAATTTTACACACTCGTTCACACTTAAGTGGAGCGCATGGCAGTGTGGTTAAAACGCCGTTCTCAGACCTTTGAGGTTCCGAGTTCAATCGAGGGTTGGGACAGGATTATTTATTTCGGAGGCACAATCAAAATCTATCCTGGCTCAGTCGCTGTGTCTGTTATGGCATATCGGTCTTTATTTTCACAGCCCATAGAAAGCCTCCCTGCACTCCTTCACAGCCCATAGAAAGCCTCCCTGCACTCTTTCACAGCCCATAGAAAGCCTCCCTGCACTCCTTCACAGGAAAACATGCAGTAACGAAATAAAGTTCACACTTAAGACAACATGAAAATAGGAAGATCTCTGTGTTTTGATACATCTTTCACCGTGCCTTTACGACAATAGAAATTTCTATGATACAGTACGGCTATGTAGCTCTTTAGTTTCATTCGATAAGGACCAATGCCATCCGAGAAAAAAGATAAGAAGGAAATGATTTTTCGGTATTGAACCAGCGACATCAGGAACACGATACAAATGACTTAATAACTACTTGGAGAAGGCGATCATTGATCTCCTACCGTTAAATTATCGCTGATTTATCCGTCCATGGGCTCATTCCTCTCGACTCAACGCCATTTTGTGATATATGCATTTATTTTTGAGTTGCTGTTTTGTTCTATATAAGGCGTTCATTTATCTTTCCTTGGAGGGAGAAGCATTTTCGAATATCATAAAGCTCTGAACATTGCCTACAGTTTCGTAATGAACAGTACACAACCTGCGTCTTGCAGTCTGTTGTGGTTGTATTCTGTTCAGTAATGATTAAACTATACATAGTATTTGAGAAATCGGAATATGGTACTCCGATCTTTCCTCTACCAAAGAGGTTTACTATTAACTTTCGGATGTGGTATTTCTCCTACATTTGCAGATTTCACTCCCAGTAACAACATAGGAACAAGCTTACAAATAAGCATACAAGAAGGCGCTCTCCAGAGAACTCTTACACCCCTGACGCCGAGAGCCAAACAATGGCCACAGCGTATAGAAAGAGATAGACTCCAGTATTTGCAATGGCCCACCTGTTCAGACAAGTCTTTTCATTCACAGATTTCAACATTTTTTAACTGTAAGTATAGTCGTCAGTGTGAAAGTAATTGATCAGATGTACATGTTGTGTGTCTATCAACTTCATTGGTACCCATGGTCACTTCATGATGTTGACTGTACATGTTGCGTGTACAGAATCGCCATTGATATCATGATTATGTGATTATGTACAAATTGTGTTCATCAACTCCAGTGACACTCATGTCCATGTCATTATCGATAATAGGTACTTACTGCGCAAAGCTAAAAACAAACAGGTAAATCCAGGAATATGGTAATTTGCTATTAACTAAAGACACACATAATAACACACACAAATCGACGTTTCGACCTGTATCAAGACAAAAATTAAAACATACAACAGAAAACTGACATTAAGGATATGGACGTTCACATTGACCTGTGTAATATAGATTGACCGAAGATGTTAAACAAAACCGGACAAGAAATATACAAAAATGACTACACACATGTGACACGAAACAAACAGAAACTATGGAACAACTAGAATCATACATGATGTAGGCGCTTATTTCATGATATCCAGATGTATATGTTACGTGTATGCCAGTCCCACTGCTAGATTTTAGCATGTATATTTCTTGATATTTATCTCCAATCTTTATCTCTGCCTACATCGTGCTCGCTGCCCTCTCACCTCTACCATCAAGTAAGATCTTTAATAAATAATAAATATTTATTTATCTATTTATACTCTTTGCTGAATTTCAGCGTCAGGGGTCGAAGAGATTTCTGGAGACTGCCTTCTTGTGTGCTGGGTATATTGTGGAATTTGTCGCCTCTTTTATTTCAGTGGTCAATCGTTTTTGTGGTCGGTCTCTAGGTCTGCCTTCACTGTATCTGTGTAAGGTAGCTTGCTGTGGTATGCTGTCTGATGGTAGTCTGCTGATGTGTGCAAACCATTTGATCTGTTGTCTCTTAATATATTCCAAGATATATTAAGTGCCTTTTTGTGGAATGTCTTCATTCCTCATTATGTCTCTTAGCTATATTAAAAGGACTCTGTGTAATCATGCCATTTCAGCTGTTACAAGTTTAAATTTGTCTTGTACTGTCGTTGTCCATGTTTGACATTGATAGCAGAGAATTGGCATAATAATCGTTTTAAATAGTGTTATTTTTGGTGTTTTAGTCTACATGTTTGTTCTTGAAGATTTATACAACTAAAATATTTATTTACTTTAGTTGTTATTCAAAATAGTTTTATTTTCATGGGCAGTCTTGTCAGAACCTCTTCTTTCTGTTTTCTTTTATCTGTTTTATTCTTTCTGTTTTCTTTTTTCTCTTTCTCAAAGACGGTCAAAGGGACACAGGAACCATGATGAAGTCGGATGTATCATACCGGAAGGCGCAGATAATGCAACTAAGTAGCACATCAATCCAATCCGTCCTATGAAATACATACTGCTAATCTGTATATGGGTCTTCATTTTTTCAGCTTTGATTCTCAAACTCCCGCGCGATCTCTCTTGTAGAAAGACAAAGATCCTACGAAATTTCCATCAGAATGTAGTCCAGATAATTAAAATGAGCTGTGTCGCCGTTTTATGTGCATCAATGGTCCGACACACACGCCTTCGGTGGATGTATAAGTTTGAGAATGAAAGCTGAGGAAGAAGAATTATTCGATCTTTTGACTACCCATGTTGGGTCATGAAGAGCATTCTCGAAAAATGTAACCAGATTTTTGTCTAGACTTGAGCAGAAGTTAACGTTCGTAATTGAATGTTACGAAGACAGAGTGACAAGACAGAGTGATTAGACAGACTTCAGTATCGATCCAACAAGACTAATATAGTCACTTTAGAAACAGTAAAGCTAGTACACAATATAATCATAGAATGTAAAATCTGTTATATTGCTTCTGTTTCTTTGTTAACTCTCTCTCTCTAATATGGCTGTAGATTTTATCCCTGTGCGAATTAATTTTGTTACTTATTCTTCTTCTTCGTTCATTCTAAAACTCCTGCAGATTAGCAGGATGTAGTCCGGAGAACGGAATGCGTTGTGTCATGGTTTACAGCATTGCTGCGATATCTGCGCCTTTCGACCTGACACATCCGACTTCAGCATGACTTTGGGTCACTGACCCTATATGGAATGGGGCAGCCAACTCCATTCCATAACCTCCTTAGTCGCCTTTTACGACATGCATGGAAGGTAAACAGTGTTGCTATTCTTTGCTTCTCTTTCGGGCCCAGGCAACACATGGGCGGTTTTGTTACTTATAATATATATATATATATATATATATGTATGTATGTATGTATGTATATATTCTAAATTTTTATGAAGGTGGCTTCGAAATATCATCATAAGAAGGGAAGCTACAGTATTGTGGACACTTAAAGCGCCATGATGGTATCGAAAGGTTGATTCTTGAGGGCAGAGTACCGGGGGAAAGAGAAGAAGAGGAAGACCAAGAAAACGATGGACCAGCGACATCGAAGAATGTATTCACATGTCTTTGGTCAATGCAGTCCTGCGTGTCCGGAACAGGCGTTCAGAGCATCCACGACGAAGACAACGTTTTGGAAAGAATATGTCACTTTATATATAAATATTGTGTCTACCAAGTATAGAAATCTCAATGGCTTTACCGATTCCAATACAATTTGGCACATAGACTAATCAGATTATCTCCCTCGTGGTCGATATGGGAAATCTTAAAAGTTAATAGTTACTGTCCAAATTCAATATCGATCGAGTATTGATGCAATAATCTCCCAGTGACAGCATACTGTCTTGACTTTTAACCTTTATACGTTACTACCTCACTGAGAGGATAAGATTAAGTAACCTTTTATGTCTGACTGCGCTGCACAAAGGTCAAATAAACAAATGGTGGGATTAGACCAAGAAATATTATCGACGTTTACTCAGTATTAACAGGTTCACTATTCTTTCTTCATGCCTTTGGCTAATGTTGCGTATATAGGGCCTCTCGGTCAATGAGCAAATCGTACAATATTATTTACATCAGCATTTTTATGTGTTCTTAAAATCATATCTATCGATCGTCAAATTCTCGTGTAAACGTTGTTATCACTACATCTGTAGTGATATTTCACATGACACATATGAGAGTACACAATATTTATAAAACTACAACTTTACGCTGTCTTTCGTGTGACCAGAAGAGCTCACTTCGTACAAACGCGAAGTATAGCAGGGACTGCGAGTGCCTATGGGTGTTTGATTCTTGAGATAATGGGGTTTGTTTTATTGCTGTTTTTTTTTGTGAGGGTGGAGAGGGATGGTACGCTCGTAATATGTAGACACTGAAATAAATCAGTCATCACAACAAATTATTACGCTTTTTTAATCTCACACGGGCAACGCCGGATATTGCTTCTAGATTATATATATATATATATATATATATATATATATATATATATATATATATATATATATATATACACATAGATGTGTGTCTAAAACTTGATCATTGTTCGATGCGCAAAAAAATATAAACTATAAATAAAGCACCGGAAAGAATATAGAACGTTTATAAATTTATAAAGGTAATGATTGTGACAGAATTCCAAGGGGGTTGGAGTTTGTCACTCGTATTCTCCGATCCAGACCGTGGATATTTTACTGTGAGCTTTAAGCTGGTATTTCTCTGACAGTATTTTTGATGGAGAGGTTTTCCAAAACTATTGCAAGTCATATTTGAATGTATTTGCTCAATGTGGCTATAGGGACACAATGGTATAAGCACGTCATATGTGTGGCGTGTAAATACTATTTTGATAGCATACCCTATTCGGAACGTAACTATCATCTTATCATTTTTTGGCTGTAGTGATTTTCTGGGCAATATAAATATGTTCAGTAGTTTGCCATTGCTTTCTGAACGGTCCGGATGCACAATTGCCTGTTAGTTAGTTATGTTATGTTATGTTCCTCCAGGGCCATAGGGCAGAAACCATAGCTTTCCATTTCTGTCTTTGTATTGCCAGGTCTTTCAATTGTTGCGTGTTGTTTAGGTTCATTGACATGCCTTCTCTATTACTGGTTCTTCGTAGAGTTTCTCTAGGTCTCCCTCTTCTTCTTACTCCAGGTGGCACCCAATATAGTGACTGCTGGGGAATTCTTAGGCTGTTCATTTTGAGAACATGGCCGATGTAAGTCCAACGCCTTTGTCTAAAGAAGGAAGATATATAGGTTTGTTTGCTTTCCTATCTTATAGTAGCGTTAGATTTATAGTTACTCCACTTAACATTCAGAATGGTACGTAGGCATTAGTTAGTTAGTTAGTTAGTTAGTTAGTTAGTTAGTAATTCCTCTAGGACCACAGACGACACATAGGGCAAATGTCATAGATTTCCATGTCTCTCGTTTCATTGCAATTTACTTTAGATCTTCAAACATAACAGAAAACGATCAGTAATGACATCGACGGTCACAATTTTTTTGGGTCTCAATTGTTGTCTTGATAAAGGCCTCCTGGTCGAAACGTCGATTTGTGTGTGATTTTTTATGTGTATCTAGTTATTAGCAAAACTTAGTCAAAGCTAACAGGATTAATTCATCATCATAGCCACTACCAATATTATTATCATCAACATCACCATCAACATTACCATCAACACTGAGTGGTGTCCATAATTTCTCTATGAAGTTATTATAAATATAATTTATTGCACGACTGTGTCACCAAGTGCAATTGTTAGTATCTCTTAACAGGTTCATAATTTGCAAAAGCTTTCTCTTCCCTTCCTGTTTTACTCTCTAATTAACGCTATAACCCAGTGAATAGTCGGCTTGCTTACTATCATCGTGTTATAGTGTACCAGGTTCGAGACCACGTCCGGACGGACGGGCACGCACGCACACACGCACGCACGCACGCACACACACACACACACAATTTCCGGGTCGTGGTTTCTTCTATGACACGACCGCTCCTCCAGTCGAGCAAGCTGTAAATGGGTACCTGACACATGAGTTAAGGGAGGTAAAGATAACAAAGAAGGGAACTGGCCACTCCACCTAATAGTTACTACAGCTTAATACATGAAGAGTTATCTTCTATATGAAGAATTATCTTCATCCCCGACGGCAGGTTGCTGCCATGGGACTTACCTTTACCTTTTAAATGAACCGGCTCAATGGAAAGACATGTGTACATAAAGTAAACATACCTTAAATGCGGATTTTATATTATTTACGTGGATTTGGTTGGTCAGCTTTGGCTTTTTTTTTAGCCTGCGACTCCTAGTATATAAATAGTGACCGACGAAAAACACGACAATAGTAAAAAACGTAACGAATGACGGATTTTTTACTCTCCGTACACATGTCTTTACTGGCGACGATCTCGCGTTGGCATTCTCTGACGTTTCTTAGCAACACGGGAAAGTAGCGCGTACTAGGTCAGTTATTCTCTAACGAAAGCTAAATGACCCCCAAGTGACCACAACGGTTATAGGGTGCCACGGAGAACAATTTTGTGAGCCGAAACCGGTTTAGTAGGCATGGGTAATGTAAAGGTGATTTTGTTTCAAAGTTATGTAATACCCGATGATGATACAAACTCTCAATCATCTGGAGATCGAAGATCAAAGATCATCAAACTGCGACTTTTCAATACAAGTGTGATTTCATCATTGACATATGGATGTGAAGTTGGAAATCGACCGTAATAATGGATAAGAAATTAGTTACCTTCGAGAATAGATGCCTCAGAAAAATCACAAATACTAATTGGAAAGACTTCAAATCAAACGACATACTAAAAGAGGAGACACAACAAGAATGTGCGTCGAACATCATCAGAAAACGCCGCTGGACATACATCGGCCACGTACTTAGAATGAAGGAAGACATAATTCCACGACGTCTTTATTTAGATACCAGACGGGAAAGAAATCAGGTAAGACCAAAAACAACGCTCAGAAGAACATTTATGAATGAATTAAAATCAACAGGCATAAATTCACAAGACCTGCAATCCTTGGCAACTGACCGACAGGCATGGAGAACTATGACATCCGCCCTATGTGCCTAACTTGGCAAAGACGAACTGACTGAATGAAACTGAAATGTAATATATATAATGTCAACAATCGTAATATTATTTTAGGCCATGGAAGAGACAATTTTCAAAAATAGGGGCTACAGGCTAAAATATTGAGAACCACTTGCATAGAGTAACAAAGACAGTATCGACCCAATCAATTCCAGTAGAACGATATCGAAAAGTAATTGTACGCACGATAATAAAGATGGCATATTAGATTGCAAAGTTAGTTAGTTCTGTAAGCAGCGAAAATAATGGACATAAAATATACAATAATGGCTACAATGATTTTGCAAATGTTAAGAGTCAAATTGGTTGACTGCGTCCAGCTTTGCTTTAAAATATCGATCACGTGATCACAAAAGAGGCCACTTCTGCAATCATATTGAAATCAGCAAGATTCGATCTTAATCTACAACGTTGCCTCCTCGTGTGCAAAGACAAATCAGTAACATAACCCAACATAAATAGCGTCATAAGAAAATGCCGTAATTTCACCAAATAGCGTCATAAGAAAATGCCGTAATTTCACCAAATAGCGTCATAAGAAAATGCCGTAATTTCACCAAATAGCGTCATAAGAAAATGCCGTAATTTCACAAAATAGCGTCATTAGAAAATGCCGTAATTTCACCAAATAGCGTCATTAGAAAATGTCGTAATTTCACCAAATAGCGTCATTAGAAAATGCCGTAATTTCACCAAATAGCGTCATAAGAAAATGCCGTAATTTCACCAAATAGCGTCATTAGAAAATGCCGTAATTTCACCAAATAGCGTCATTAGAAAATGCCGTAATTTCACCAAATAGCGTCATTAGAAAATGCCGTAATTCTCATTCAATCAAGCGCAATACCTTGAGGCGTAGACGATCACCATTCCGCACAACTTCTGTCTCTTGTGTTCCCTCATACAATGATGACAATCCATGCAGAAACTTCTCTCTCTTTCTTCTTCTCTCATCTCTCCCCGTGATATGTCTGGTGTCTGCTAATTGACCGAGCTTGTTTCTTTCGTCTCCTCTTCGTCTGTCCGGTAACTACTAAATGTTTAATTTTGTTTCTCTCATCTCTCACATACACAGAATATTGCTTAGTCCTACATACACAGAATATTGCTTAGTCCTACATACACAGAATATTGCTTAGTCCTACATGCACTTGATATTTCTTAGTCCTACATACACTTGATGTTTCTTAGTCCTACATGCACTTGATGATTCTTAGTCCTACATGCACGGAATGTTCTCTTTTTTAAAAAAACCTCTCAAGGACTTATGTTATCCAACACTTTATCTCACTTGCCACCTGGCGCTTGATGTTAGGGTGCTCAGAAACTTCCTTTCCTCGACCTGCTTATTGATCTGAATACGATAATTCTGTAATAATATCTTTAATAATAACATGCATTAAAGAAATGAATAAAATTTGGTCATAATGGGGCCAGGGATGGGGGGGCGATGACGATTTTAATCATTGTGGAAATTGTACCACCGCGTACAATCCAATCGCATGCTCAGATGCTCAGTATAAGGTTCGCATCTAACCACGACTAATTGTTCGCGAGTTGGGTTTGTGAGACCCACTGACTTATACGATATTATGTTTGTCGTATTTCTGATATATTTTATTTTTAGCGTCTATTCTCAATCTCCCACTTGAAACCTCTTGCAGCTGAACAATGATCCTACTAGATTTCGATTTCCAGTAGGCTCTAGTATAGAGAACTGATATGAGTTGTGTCGACGATTTATTTGCGACAATAGCTCGATATATCCGACTTCAGCGGGTCTGATATCTTAATTCCATATTATACATTCTGGAAACTTACTGATATTCTCAATAATCCCACATTTTAAAACTTGTAATGATTATAGAAGGATAGATTAAAACTCGCAATGGTTAAAGAAGGATAGATTAAAACTCGTAATATTTTAAAGAAGGATAGCTTAAAACTCGTAATGGTTTAAAGAAGGATAGCTTAAAATTCGTAATGGTTTAAAGAAGGATAGCTTAAAACTCGTAATGGTTTAAAGAAGGATAGCTTAAAATTCGTAATGGTTTAAAGAAGGAAAGCTTAAATCTCGTAATAGTTTAAAGAATGATAGCTTAAATCTCGTAATGTTTTAAAAAAGGGTAGCGCTCACGAAAGCTGGACTAAAAAATCACTATCAAAATTGCATTCCCTGACAGCGAGGTCGTATGAGGATCAGATCAAATCCCTATCCAAGATCTTCCTATACTCTGATTTTGAATCAGCATATACTAATTGAGTATTTGAATTTATCCGTGCTTTTAATTGGCTGTCGAAATAAAGGTGCACAAAGTGACCAATTTAAAAAGTCTGGTCAGACCAGATGAATGACTCAGCACGTATTACTTATTGGTGATGAGCCTGATAAAATCCACAGCTGTAGATGTCATTGTTTTAGCTATCTATCAGTGACGGCTTCATTAACAACATATGTTTTTGCTGACCTCGTTCCAGCAAGAGTTCTATTCGAATAATTCATCTTAAATATTTATATGCGTTCGACCCCATACATTTATATATGTTAGAGTTTGACCAAAAATTTAATACGGCGGAGATTAACCACACATTTATGTATGACAGCGTTTGACCATACATTTATATATGGTAGAATTTGACCATACATTTATATATGTTAGTTTGACCATACATTTATATTTGGTAGAGTTTGACCATACATTTATATACGGCAGAATTTAACCACACATTTATGTATGACAGCGTTTAACCATAAATTTATATGTACAACAATTACTTGATTCTTGATTAGGAACAAGCGTTACAGCACTGGGGCATTCCCATATATGATCTGCTTGCCGATCCGTCAGCCATCTAAAAGTGTATAAGCTCAGTGTCCCAGTCAGTTGCTGATTACGTGTTCTTCTGATCTTTCCGGAGAGGGAGCACTTCCATCACCTCTAGCTACTCCCATTTCTAGCATTCTCTGAATATGTACATTGTCACGTTTGACTTCCTCCTCGTCTTCTCGCAGGGTATCCATGACTGCTCTAATCAATTCAATCCCGTCTCTTCTTATCTCGGTGCCGTTCACCGAGGCTTTACCAGCCAACATATCGGCTCTTTCATTTCCCCTGACCCCAGCATGACCTGGACATTAGATCCATGTAATGCTCTGCGCGTTGTTGAGAAGAATGACCCATTACATTCAGTTCTGATACATATGACATAGAACAATATGGGTTAATATATGATCTTCAGTTACAATAGAACACTATGAAAAAAAACTCTATGTGAATGAGAACGTTAAAAGGGAAGGTGTTTTTATGTGTAACTTTGGGAATTACGGGTTATGAAGCTCGTGGTTCCTTTGTGAGATTTACTTTTCATTCTGATCAGACAGAAAAGTGTATGATCAGAACAAATATTTACATTTGGTAAACACTCCTTGTCGTACTCTTATTTACATTTATGTCTATTTATAGCAGACTATATAGTTCCATGCTGTCTCATTCTATAGTGGCGCTCGAGTTATTTTAAATTTCTTTTATAATAAAAAAATTTATAATAAATTTTATAAAAATTATTTTATTTTAAAATTTATAATATTTTTTAAAATAATAATTGATTATCTTCTGGTTTCTCTCAAAACTGAGTGCGATTGGTATACAGATCAGAACAGCACGTAAAGAGAAACATTACAGATATAGGAAGAGACTGATGATTAAACATCAAATTGGAACTATCAGCAGCTAAATTCTGGTGGATTTATTGAGACGAGGATAGGAGCGCCTATGGACTTACCGGTGCACGCTGATGATAACCTGCAGTCATAACTTGTGTTTGTCATAACCTCGATAACGACCGTATGTTCAATACGGCGACTAGCTTCTTGTTGCAGGATCTCTGTAAAACTTTTTTTATCCTATTTTATATTTATCGCTTGCGAAGGAGGAACACCATTATCATAACAACAGATATAGTGTCTGAGAATATACACATTTATTATATAACACTTCCACTTGTTTTAACTTGCCAAGTGTCCATGTGATCTCATGATAGAGATAAATTAACATTTTTATCTCTCTCAGGGCAAAACTCGTTGCCGAACCATTTGAAGGTCAATACAAGAAGCTGACAGCCTAACACAATAAAAACACTATAGGTAATGTACGGTTATTGATTCTGCTTCACTGTGAGATAATAGCAGGGGAAGCTGCAAATTGATGTAAATGTCCTCGTCATATTTAGTCAATGTTCACAAGCATAGAACAATATGGGTTCATATTTGATCTTCAGATAGAATAGAACAATATGAAAAAAAAACTCTATGTGAATGAGAATGTTAAAAGTGAAGGTGTTTTTTTATGTGTAACTTGGGGAATTACGAGTTATCAAGCTCGTGTTTCCTTTGTGAGATTAATTTTTTTATTTGGGATTGGAGAGAAATCTCCAGAACTGTATTTGGTACAGGTTAAGCAAATGTGGCCTCTTTTTTAACGGAAAAAATACGTACATTATTTAACGAAATTAAATATCAATAATGACTCATTTCACAGATGCTAAGTCTACTTGTGGATCAATTATTCTGCCCGCTACACACTGTGATCCCCCCCCCCCGCCTATTGATGACCCTGGGGGGCGAGGCGTAATCTCAGTGTGTATCGCGCATCTCGAAACATACCCAGCGACTTTTTAATATTAGGTCAGCTAAATCACGAAATCTGAATGAAACTACACGTAATATTAAAAAGTTGGACTTATCACGTGATGAGGCCACATCATTAACCTGTACCCTGTTTTTAATACTTAGAATACGCCAGCTTTCAGCAAAATACGATGCGTTGAATTGAACCCTCTTAGATTTGGGTGGGGGGCTGCTTTGGTTCAAATTGTGATAAGGTTGATTGTCAAATGGTAATAAGACAATAAAATGAAAGTAAAGGTAATACGATTTATGAACCAGCCTTATAGCATAGGGCTTCCCGTAAGTGTTCAGCTGACTAGTGAGTGGTCGACAAAAGACCGCCTAAGTAGGGTTGTCTACCGCACTTTCTCAGCAGTGATGGTGCAATTCCTCGACCTTCCTAGAGCATGAACCCTTGTACACTGCTTCTTGGCGGATGGTTAAACTACGGAAGTATTATAACAATTATTTTTACACTTCAAACCACAAATAACGAGTGTATTTGAAACCCGGGTCTGATGGTCAGCGGACGAAGGAGTTAACATTAAAGTACCGCAGCTACCATTGAGAAAGTGATAAAACCAAAGATAAGATAAAAATATTTTAATAAAACCAAGGATAAGATAAAAAATGTTACTTCTACTTAATTAGTTAAAACCAATACGTGTAAATAATGAATGTGAATGACAAGAAATAATAAATACAAATTCTTCTTCTTCTTCTGCGTTCGTTCTCAAATTCCTGCAGAGTAGCAGGATGTAGTCCGGAGAACGGAATGCGTTGTGTCAAGGTTTACAGCATTGCTGCGATATCTGCGCCTTTCAGCCTGACACATCCGACTTCAGCATGGCTTTGGGTCACTGACCCTATATGGGATGGGACAGCCAACTCCATTCCATAACCTCCTTAGTCGCCTCGTACGACATGCGTGGAAGGTAAACAGTTTTGCTATTCTTTACTCCCCTTTCGGGCCCCGGCAACACATTGGCAATAAATACAAATGAAAAAAGAAGAAACATTTTCCTGCGTTGCCGCTATAATAGGGCCGTAATCAAGAATCTCAACACGAACACAAACATTGAAGTAAAAATAGTTAACTAGAATTCAAATAGAGGTCTACCGTTACTAAGTTAGATTTGGAAACAGTAAAAAAAAACAGACAAAAACAATGGTAGGTAGTGAATAAAGGTAAACGTGTGTAGACAAATTCTACCACACACAGAGAAATATTGTTACAGCGGGGCTCTTATCTGTCTCTGATACCATCTCCCTCTCTCTCTCTCACACAGACACACACTCACTCACACATACACATAAACTCACAGACACATAGACACACACATTATTTACATACTGGTACTGATGAGAAGGGAAAAATTACTTAACCAAGAAAACAAAAAAGTGAAAGTCACTCGGCGTGACTGATAGACTGAGCCCCCCAGCAAAAAAAATTTCGAATGGCGCCCGTGCATGAGAAGGAACTATGCGTCAGAGGTAAGTACGTGAGAAAGTTAGATGTTAGAGAAACAATGGGTTAGTGATAGTTTACTGAAGAAAAAATAGACATTTGTTACATAGAATCAAATTGTATGGTATGTCCTCCTGTTTGAGTGTCATGTGTTAGAGAGATTTATACGTGTAATATGTTAGAGAGATTTATACGTGTGATATGTTAGAGAGATTTATACGTGTGATATATTAGAGATTTATACGTGTGATATGTTAGAGAGATTTATACGTGTGATATGTTAGAGAGATTTATACGTGTGATATGTTAGAGAGATTTATACGTGTGATATGTTAGAGAGATTTATACGTGTGATATGTTAGAGAGATTTATACGTGTGATATGTTAGAGAGATTTATACGTGTGATATATTAGAGATTTATACGTGTGATATGTTAGAGATGTATACGTGTGATATGTTAGAGATTTATACGTGTGATATGTTAGAGAGATTTATTCGTGTGATATGTTAGAGATTTACACGTGTGATATATTAGAGATTTATACGTGTGATATATTAGAGATTTATACGTGTGATATATTAGAGATTTATACGTGTGATATGTTAGAGAGATTTATACGTGTGATATATTAGAGAGATTTATACGTGTGATATGTTAGAGAGATTTATACGTGTGATATATTAGAATTTATACGTGTGATATATTAGAGATTTATACGTGTGATATGTTAGAGAGATTTATACTTGTGATATGTTAGAGAGATTCATTCGTGTGATATGTTTGAGAGAGTCATACGTGTGATATGTTAGAGAGAGTCATACGTGTGATATGTTAGAGAGAGTCATACGTGTGATATGTTAGAGAGATTCATACGTGTGATATGTTTGAGAGAGTGATACGTGTGATATGTTAGAGAGAGTCATACGTGTGATATGTTAGAGAGATTCATACGTGTGATATGTTTGAGAGAGTCATACGTGTGATATGTTTGAGAGAGTCATACGTGTGATATGTTAGAGAGAGTCATACGTGTGATATGTTAGAGAGATTCATACGTGTGATATGTTAGAGAGATTCATACGTGTGATATGTTAGAGAGATTCATACGTGTGATATGTTTGAGAGAGTGATACGTGTGATATGTTAGAGAGAGTCATACGTGTGATATGTTAGAGAGATTCATACGTGTGATATATTAGAGATTTATACGTGTGATATGTTAGAGAGATTTATACGTGTGATATGTTAGAGAGATTTATACGTGTGATATGTTAGAGAGATTTATACGTGTGATATGTTAGAGAGATTTATACGTGTGATATGTTAGAGAGATTTATACGTGTGATATGTTAGAGAGATTTATACGTGTGATATATTAGAGATTTATACGTGTGATATGTTAGAGATGTATACGTGTGATATGTTAGAGATTTATACGTGTGATATGTTAGAGAGATTTATTCGTGTGATATGTTAGAGAGATTTATACGTGTGATATGTTAGAGATTTACACGTGTGATATATTAGAGATTTATACGTGTGATATATTAGAATTTATACGTGTGATATATTAGAGATTTATACGTGTGATATGTTAGAGAGATTTATACTTGTGATATGTTAGAGAGATTCATTCGTGTGATATGTTTGAGAGAGTCATACGTGTGATATGTTAGAGAGAGTCATACGTGTGATATGTTAGAGAGAGTCATACGTGTGATATGTTAGAGAGATTCATACGTGTGATATGTTTGAGAGAGTGATACGTGTGATATGTTAGAGAGAGTCATACGTGTGATATGTTAGAGAGATTCATACGTGTGATATGTTTGAGAGAGTCATACGTGTGATATGTTTGAGAGAGTCATACGTGTGATATGTTAGAGAGAGTCATACGTGTGATATGTTAGAGAGATTCATACGTGTGATATGTTAGAGAGATTCATACGTGTGATATGTTAGAGAGATTCATACGTGTGATATGTTTGAGAGAGTCATACGTGTGATATGTTAGAGAGAGTCATACGTGTGATATGTTAGAGAGATTCATACGTGTGATATGTTTGAGAGAGTCATACGTGTGATATGTTTGAGAGAGTCATACGTTTGATATGTTAGAGAGAGTCATACGTGTGATATGTTAGAGAGATTCATACGTGTGATATGTTAGAGAGATTCATACGTGTGATATGTTTGAGAGAGTCATACGTGTGATATGTTTGAGAGAGTCATACGTGTGATATGTTAGAGAGAGTCATACGTGTGATATGTTAGAGAGATTCATACGTGTGATATGTTTGAGAGAGTCATACGTGTGATATGTTTGAGAGAGTCATACGTGTGATATGTTAGAGAGAGTCAAACGTGTGATATGTTAGAGAGAGTCATACGTGTGATATGTTAGAGAGATTTATACGTGTGATATGTTAGAGATAGTCATACGTGTGATATGTTAGAGAGTCATACGTGTGATATGTTAGAGAGAGAGTCATACGTGTGATATGTTAGAGAGATTTATACGTGTGATATGTTAGAGATAGTCATACGTGTGATATGTTAGAGAGATTCATACGTGTGATATGTTAGAGAGAGAGTCATACGTGTGATATGTTAGAGAGATGTATACGTGTGATATGTTAGAGAGAGTCATACGTGTGATATGTTAGAGAGATGTATACGTGTGATATGTTAGAGATATTCATACGTGTGATATGTTAGAGAGAGTCATAGGTGTGATATGTTAGAGAGAGAGTCATACGTGTGATATGTTAGAGAGATTTATACGTGTGATATGTTAGAGATAGTCATACGTGTGATATGTTAGAGAGATTCATACGTGTGATATGTTAGAGAGAGTCATACGTGTGATATGTTAGAGAGTGAGTCATACGTGTGATATGTTAGAGAGATGTATACGTGTGATATGTTAGAGAGAGTCATACGTGTGATATGTTAGAGAGATGTATACGTGTGATATGTTAGAGAGATTCATACGTGTGATATGTTAGAGAGAGTCATACGTGTGATATGTTAGAGAGAGTCATACGTGTGATATGTTAGAGAGATGTATACGTGTGATATGTTAGAGAGATGTATACGTGTGATATGTTAGAGAGATTTATACGTGTGATATGTTAGAGAGAGTCATACGTGTGATATGTTAGAGAGAGAGAGTCATACGTGTGATATGTTAGAGAGAGTCATACGTGTGATATGTTAGAGAGATGTATACGTGTGATATGTTAGAGAGATTTATACGTGTGATATGTTTGAGAGAGTCATACGTGTGATATGTTAGAGAGATTTATACGTGTGATATGCTAGAGAGAGTCATACGTGTGATATGTTAGAGAGATTCATACGTGTGATATGTTAGAGAGAGTCATACGTGTGATATGTTAGAGAGAGAGTCATACGTGTGACATGTTAGAGAGATTTATACGTGTGATATGTTAGAGATAGTCATACGTGTGATATGTTAGAGAGATTCATACGTGTGATATGTTAGAGAGAGTCATACGTGTGATATGTTAGAGAGAGAGTCATACGTGTGATATGTTAGAGAGATGTATACGTGTGATATGTTAGAGAGAGTCATACGTGTGATATGTTAGAGAGATGTATACGTGTGATATGTTAGAGAGAGTCATACGTGTGATATGTTAGAGAGAGAGTCATACGTGTGATATGTTAGAGAGATTTATACGTGTGATATGTTAGAGAGATGTATACGTGTGATATGTTAGAGAGATTTATACGTGTGATATGTTAGAGAGAGTCATACGTGTGATATGTTAGAGAGATGTATACGTGTGATATGTTAGAGAGAGTCATACGTGTGATATGTTAGAGAGAGAGAGTCATACGTGTGATATGACTGGTACATGCGAGCTGTAGGTCAGAGGAACACATTTGTTGAAGATGAATATGAGAAATAATCATGTTATGGAAATTCGCGTTGGAGGTGAATCAATGAGAAAGAAATATGTTAAAAATTATATGTTGTAGATAATGTTATGTGATGGACAACCATATATTAACATGAATATCATATTTATAATATATATATATCATAAATATCATATGTATTATCATATACATCAAGTATATCATATAAATCCATGTATATCATGTATATCAACTTATGTACCAGTTGTCCTGTCATTTTAACGATATCTGAAGTAGTTCCCCATTAACGTGATACAAATACATGGTCCGGGATTTACCGTGTTCCCCATTAACGTGAGACAAATACATGGTCCGGGATTTACCGTGTTACAACAGCAGCTTCTTGTAAACACACATGTATGGTATGTTCTTCACAATAATATGATTTCCTTAACAATACTCGATTACCTTTACAATACTAGATTACCTTTACAATACTAGATTTCCTTTACAAAATTAGATTTCCTATACAATACTAGATTTCCTTTACAATACTATGATTTCTCTATACGTTTTACGCTGTATTTAGGTAATCATTAGATCATTATCGTGGCACTCCGGACAAGTTTATAGTTGCCAGCATCTAATATTCAGTATGCAGCAGAATACGAATATGTCGGGCCATTTGTTTTAGTAAAACGGCAACACAATGTACTTCCATTTTCTGTAGGAAATCTTGTAGGACCTCTTTTCTGTTCTGCTGCAAGAGAGATCCAGCGGGAGCTTGAGAATGAACGCCAGGGAAGAATGCATCAGTATTTCTCTCACCATGTGGTAACTGTTCTTATTCTGTGTTTGTTGATCGATCTCAACCGCCGGACCGCGGCAACACGTCTACAGGGCCGCGAAAGCTTCCCCTCGAATTCCTCAGTTACTTTATGAGTATATAGAATCTGCTTGGGTTGTTCCCTGGTCTTACAATTATTTATTTTATCTAGCCGCAGTCTCACACAGGTTGAGAAACGCTGCTCTAAAGTAGCGGTTTGCATCAGCCCGTGCATGGCCGTGTGGTTAGAATGCCGTTCTCATGCCCTTGAGGTCCAGAGTTCAATTCACGGTTTGGACAGAATTTTATCTTTCGGAGGTACAATCACAATCCTTCCTGTACATGTCGCGGCGTCTGCTATGGCAAAGCGGCCTTTATTCCCACAGCCCATAGAAAACCTCCCTGCACTCCTTCACAGGAAAACATCAGGAAAAAAAATAGTTTTTCCGTATGAGAGCCTTAAAAGAATGTGATTGACATCCTTAACAAGTCACCAGGATGGGATTTTTGTTAGCTTTAATTTGTGTTGTTTATTATTCAAGTTGGGTCACGTTTTAAGACTAGATGAAAACAAAATAAACCAACAAGCTAGCTTTGTTGTGGACACCTGAGGGTAAAAGAAAACGAGGGGGTTCTAAAGCAACCCTAAATAACACCATATTTAAAGAAGGAGATATAACGGACTGCAAGACCATACAAGAACTAAAACTACAGGCAGCGGACCACACTGAAAACTTCTTCCCTATGTGTCGCCTGCGGCACGAACAGAACAAACAAACTAATTGTTCAATTGGTTACCTTTATATGAGCATCTGGAAATATCTGGGTCCCTCAATTTCAATAGTTTTCTCCGTGGTCCTTTACATGTCTCCGTGGCATTCAAGGAGAACTTCTACTCCAGAGAATGGTAATGCGCTGTCTTATCTACACCACTTGTTTGATACATCCAACTTTGGAGATAGCGTGTATGTAAAACAAAATGTGGGGCCTAAAATAAACATCCCTATAATGATCAATGACATACTGGATGTATAATAATTGAACGCAGTAGAAGAAGAAGAAGAAGAAGAAGAAGAAATACTGATCTATATGTCCATCTTTTCGAAAATTAACTCAATATAATAGCCATCTTGTGGCTCCTTTAGAAGGGTCTGTAGCTATGTTTGAAGTGTATGTTGCTCCCTTAGAAGGACATCTGACTCCCTTAGAAGGGTCGTGCATCCTTAGAAGGGTCCCTGACGTCCATAGAAGGGTATGTGGCTCAATTAGAAGAATCCGTGGCTCCCCTAAAAGAATCTGTGTCACCTTTAGAAGAATATATGGCTCTTTTACAAGAGTCTGTGGCTCAATTAAAAGAAGTCTGCGGCCTCCTTAGAAGGCCCGATTCACTGTGCCATTATTTCTACCTCAATTTAGACAGTATCCATTTCTATATAAGGTACATCGCCGAAGACGGATCTGTATGATAATTGGCGCAAATGAAACGGTGACACAACGCATTTCCATTCTCTGTACTGCATCCTGCTGGAAAACTAGTGGGACGACATGTCATGCTACAAGAAATAACAAGCGGAAGTTTGAAAATGAAGAGGGAATAAGGTACAGGGAAATCCGACTCTGTGGTGGACATGTACAGAACGCTCCTGGGATGGCTAAGGTATCAGGTTCAAAACTCCGACACAGGCAACTGTGCATCTGAACTGTTCAGAAACCTACAGAAGGTATTTCTACTGCCTGGAAAATGACTATAGGGAAACACTTTTCGGTTGCTCGGTAAGTTCTATAATAGGATGTGTTTGGTACCAGATGTTTTTGTACATGGAAATCAAAACACGTATACTTGAAAACTAGATAACTATATGTAAACACATCTCGTTTACCTAAGTTCAGCAATACATACAACGAGTTGATTTCCATTACTTGGTTAGTCACACACGAACAAAGATAAAGCTTATCAACTCACAAATAGAATTACTGCCGTCGGTTTCAAAGCTCTGTTAAATATCATCATACGAATATGTGTCATTCTGGAGTGAGTAAGGTTCATCTACGGCGCTAGAAACACTATGTAACTAACTCTACTTACAGTTGTTTCTGATATCTGCTTCTTCGCGCTACGCCAGCCACCTTACGTTTTATATCGGTACACTCACCGTCTGTCTAGACTCAACGTGCGATGAACTCACCCTCAGCTGTTTATAGAATAGCGTTTTGTTTGTGTCTTTCAATTTTCCAACACGTTTCAACCGATGTTTACTAATACTAATTTTGTTGAGTCAATATTTTGTTTTCTGAACTTCGTTGTTTAAGATTAAGTACATCAGAAAGAAATAAGAGTGTTGCAAGGATAAGACGATTTTATGGCACACTTTCACAGATTTAAATTTTAAATTTCGCTGTCATGAAAGTTATGTTTTTGTAATTATTGTATGTTTTTGTCAATTTGAAAATGTATTGAAAATTATGAATTTTTGTCATTTTTGGGGTCATATTTTACCCGATATTTTACTGTATTCAATTTTTACAAAGTTGAAAACCCGGTGGGACTTCTTATGTTTTTTGTTTGTTTCTGTTATGGTGTGTAATATAAACTATGTATTCCATAATCTGTTATTTGTGTATGGGGAGATATGGTACCAAGAACCGTGACCGACTTTATGTCAAATATGACTTGTTCATGAACCCTTCACAGAGTCGCTTCTCTTGGCTGATCTGAGTTATCTGTGGATAAAAGTGATATAAATCTGGGGAATGAAAATAAAACGGATGAATTAAATGATAAACTGTGGTCTTTAGTACCTCTAATATTTTATGGTAGTGTGTCCTGATATAACCTAATTGAACTTAGTTGTCAGCTGGTTGAAAGAGCACGCCTCTCCACAAGAGAGGTAAACTCATTAACTACCTACTTACCACAACAAAATCTATCGAATCAGGCAAATGTTGCGGCACGGTCATGAACTAGTTCCAATGTCTTATTTATCTAATGTAAGAAATGAGTAGAGTGGGATCAAGTTAGATGTATGTTAGATACACTCTGTTTAAATTATTTGTGAAATGCAACTGACTGACCATCATCATGGCGTGATGTCATTGGCGGATGACAGTATACTAAAATTGACCAAATGAAAAAAAATTGTACAATAGGATCAGACACGAACAGTGACATAGATGGATGTTTCCCGTTAGGTCTTATATATACATAGTTAATAGCAGCGGCTCAACAGCGGAGACTATATCAAACACTATATAAAGGGATCACTCCATGCCCCGGCTTGTCCACTGATCTTTACGGCCGGCATGAAGCTAACCAGCCATCAACGACAATGATATACCGCGAACTGTAATTTCATAAAGTGTTTCTTTGTATGTTTGAGAAATCCAGGAATTGCGAACGATTGACTCTTACTTCCTATGTGCCGTGGGGTGGTTTTTATGAGCTTTATTTCATACCCAGGATACTTCAGCTTTCGGCTTAGTGCAATACCTATTGAAGGAACCTTCCACTCTGAGGGGGTCTATAATTGTATAGATGGCATGCTACAAAACATCCATAAAAGAGCCTCAATATAACAGCATGTTATCTACTAAGTTTTCTGTTACATGGGTGATTTGTCTAGTGGGTCATTGGTGAGACACACAGACACAACCGCGTGCCTTTCATAAAATGAATATAACAAATAATCCTCATCACTGCGGTATGGTCTTGATTAAATATCTACCGCAGAAATCGAATGTGTCAGGCCAGTAGCCCAAACAAAACTACAAGACATCGCATCTGCATTCTCGTGACTGCATACTTCGGGAAATATAGTTGGAACATTGTTCTGCTACAAGAGAAGTCAGGGCACCTGGACGAGGGAGAAAGGGCAGACCAAAAAGACGATGCACTGACGACATTAAAGATAACATGAATACATCCCTGGAAAATACAAGCCGCATGGCCCAGGACAGAAGGGTTCAATGAGTTCATTGAAAAGACACCATTCTGGAGAGAATACTTCACATGACACACAATAAAGATCTAACTGGAGTTTCAGAATGAGCGTTAAACAAACATTGGACATCTAGAATATCAATAAAGGCAGCAAAAGCTCAAATAAAAAGAAAACATAAACCTACATGGAGTGAGAGAACAGGAGCAGCAACTGTCCACAAGATCCCACCCTAAAGCTGAACAGACTGTCCACAAGATCCCATCCTAAAGCTGAACAGACTGTCCACAAGATCCCATCCTAAAGCTGAACAGCAACTGTCCACAAGATCCCATCATAAAGCTGAACAGACTGTCCACAAGATCCCATCATAAAGCTGAACAGACTGTCCACAAGATCCCATCCTAAGGCTGAACAGACTGTCCACAAGATCCCATCCTAAAGCTGAACAGCAACTGTCCACAAGATCCCATCATAAAGCTGAACAGACTGTCCACAAGATCCCATCATAAAGCTGAACAGACTGTCCACAAGATCCCATCCTAAAGCTGAACAGCAACTGTCCACAAGATCCCATCATAAAGCTGAACAGACTGTCCACAAGATCCCATCCTAAAGCTGAACAGACCAAACTATCATCTTCAAGCTGCACACACTGCATTGTAGATTACAATCACATCTCCACACACTGCACTGTAGATTACAATAACATCTCCACACAGTGCACTGTAGATTACAATCACATCTCCACACAGTGCATTGTAGATTACAATAACATCTCCACACAATAAAGGTTGTCCACATTGACCAATGTCTATATTAGAGGGGTCCTCAACTCCATCCATCACACATCCTACAAATATGTCCACTCTGGCGACCTGACGATTACAACCTGACTCCATGAGAGAAAACTAGAAGTGAAGCTTTGTAACAACAACTAAGATCTCTTTATGGCGACTGAATCATGGAGACAATCCACTTGCCTGTATAGACCGTTGAGCATAGGAAACTAATCGCGAAAAAAAGAAAACTAGATACCTGACCACCCAAGACAGTATCACTAGCTTTCAGCCACAGAGCCATACATATAACTAAATAATCGTTACTACACGTACATACTTTCCCACATAACCAGGAATAAGTAACTGAAATATAACCAGAATGGCCTCTCACTAAAAATAGTCCAGAAGTCAGTGAACTCTTCCAAGCTCCGGACACTACCGTCGTAAATTGTTCTTTATGCCCATGTCTTGTCCGTTTCACTCGACATTTTCTTTTGGCTTCCCTGTTGATGAAAACCTGGTCAGCCATCATCGCTTCATCTGTTTTCTGGGTTAAGAAGATAATCAGGTCAGATAAGGATATTTCAAAGTCAGAAGTTCAAAAGAGGAGAAATAAATGATTTAATGATAGGGGTGACGATTGATGAGAGAGCTCACATTTATATGGATCAGGGAATAGGGAAATTGCCCTGCGATTAAAATAAATAAAGTGTTTATGTCGTCAACAAAGGCCGTGCTGATAATCATGATCCCCACAAATCTGTATTTGCTGTATCACGATGTCAGCCTATCTAACGTTTTCTATTGATGTCGGCCTCGAACCTCCTCTATGTTCAGACTCATCTCTCTGCTTATACTATCTAATTGTGAACTTGGTACTGGTCTTTCAGAACGTCTGTGTCGGTTCGTCTCTCTGACCATAATATTTTTAGAACCGTTCCATACAATTTCATTTTAAATAGTAAGCGGTAATACTGCTAGTAAAACGGTAATGAAAATATTACTTAAGTAGTAAACAGGTAATGAGGTCTTACAATAACACACGTTCTGAAAGATGACAAAGTCGATTCAACATATATTTTTCTTAGCAGGAGTTGAACTCAATAACGCTAAGTCATCAGCAAAATGTATTCATTATTCTTTCTTATTCCTAGTTATGTGGTAAAGTATCTACGTGTAATAACGATTATATGTTATATGTTTCATTTTTCTTTCATTATTATCTTCATTGTTATGACTATTATCTTTCAACTGAGGATGCTTTCTCTTCTAATACGGTTGCCATTAATTACGTCTGACGGACGTGTTTCCACTAGAAAAATTTAGCTTTTTAACAGTTGTAACTTTAGTTTTTCTATTTGTCCCTTGTCTATTATTTTTTTATCCGTGATATCTGCTGTACACAGGACATTGCTGATCTGTTTCTGAATGATGTTGAACAATCTCCAGCGATGTTGATGTTTGACCTAAGGTATTCAGAGCTGTTCACATTTTCTAGTTATTCTTTGTCTAAGTCAGTGCTTTCCAACCGTTTCTTTTGCCATGCCCCACGCACCTGGTAAAATGTCCCTTTTATGTCCCTTTTATGTCCCTTGGAAAAGGTGTTCTTTATCTCTTTTATGTCCCTTGGAAAGATTTACTTTAGTCTTTCTAAAAATCGAATGCGCCCCCCCCCCCCCCCAAATATAACATATACATATTTTTCTAGAATAAGAAAAGGAATTATTCCCAAAATTAAGCCTAATACAACTTTTTTCGTATTGTCCTCCTAAACAATCAAATTGCCCCCCTGTTGGACGTGGCCCCACGTTGGGAAGTAATGGTCTAAACTATTAAAGGCGTGGGTTCATTTCTGTTAGTGTGCATTCGTTTTGCCTTCATTTCGTTATGATGTTTCACTGACATAATTATGTATTCTAAGCGTGTGGTGATTCTTGATGTTAGAGTGGTGTCCCCGGACTTCCTTATCTCTTGAATATCATAGCCTCCATTACACACATATATATATATATATATATATATATATATATATATATATATATATATATATATATATATATATATATATATATATATATATATATATATATATATATATATATATATATATATATATATAACATATTGTGGGAGACTATACGAATCTTCTTTTGCATTCATTCTCAAACTCCTGCAGATTAGCAGGATGTATACCTGAGAGTGTAATTAATGCTTTATATAACAACTCAAGATGCTGTATTTTTCAAGAAACTATAATCAATTGAATGATTTTGCATACATACATGGACTCTAAGTAAAACAGCGGCAAAGAAGATCAACGCCTTCGAGCTGAAATACTACAGAAAGATACTTAGAATATCATGGAAGGATAAAATCAGAAACTCAGATATTATAAACACACTGAATATTCCAGAGTGTTGGTTACTAAACACAATAACAAAAAGAAAACTACGCCTGTTTGGTCATATAAAGAGACATAACTGTTTAGAAAGACAAATAATGGAGGGAAGAGTACCTGGGTAGAGGAGAAGGGGCAGACCAAGAAGACGATGGACTGACGACATTAAAGATAATATGAATACATCGCTAGAAAATGCAAGCCACATCGCCCAGGACAGAGAGAGGTTCAGAGAGTTCATTGGGAAGACAACGTTCTGGAAGGAATACGTCACATGACACACACATACGTCACATGACGCACACATACATCACATGACACACACATACGTCACATGACGCACACATACATCACATGACAGGAGTAAAACAAGGCTACATTAGGTCATCCTTCTGTTTAGCTTGACTATAGAGTGGTTTATGAGAAATGACACCCAAAATGAACATATTGGTACGCCCATGTGTTGCCGGGGCCCAAAAGGGGAGCAAAGATAGCAACACTTTTTACCTTCCATGCATGTCGTAAAAGGCGACTAATGAGGTTATTGGATGGAGTTGGATGTCCCATCCCATATTGGGTCAGTGACCCAAAGCCATGCTGAAGTCGGATGTCAGGTTGAAAGGCGCAGATATCGCAGCAATGCTGTAAACCATGAAACAACACATTCCGTTCTGTGGACTACATCCTGATAATCTGCAGGAGTTTGAGAACGAATGAAGAAGAAGAACAACAACATATTGGTATAAAATAGATAAACTATACAACTCTTTTTGATTTTGCTGATGACTTAGCGTTATTGAGTTCAACTCCTGCTAAGGCACAAAATATGTTGAATCGACTTTGTCATCTTTCACATGCTGAAGTCGGAAGTGTCAGTCCGAAAGGCGTAGGTATCGCAGCAATGCTGTACCCATGACACAATGCATTCCGTTCTCCGGAGTACATCCTGCTAATCTGCAGGAATTTGAGAACGAACGCAAAAGAAGAAGAAGAAGAAGAAGTCATCTTTCAGAACAAATCCCTTCAAGTCGACACTTCCAAGACTAGGATAATGAGTTTTACTAGCTGTAATTTTAAAATCACTCTCATTGTAGAAACAATTTAGACAGTTGAACAATTGTCCTACTTAGGCGGCAAAATTACACAGAATGGAAATACAACAAACGATATCTCTACCAGAATTGCATTGGACACATCTGGAAATCAAACAAAATAAGTAAATACGAAACTGTGACTGTTCAACTACAATGTAATATCCGTATTAATACATAGTTGCGATAGGTGGAAGATCACTTAAAGCCCGGGAGAAGAAAATTAAATTCATTTGAAAAGAAATGTTTTAGAAAATTCTTAGCAATTGGTTGTTGGGAACAATTTGTGTCAAACAAGCAAGTCAGAGAAGATATCAAACAGCAATATTTGTCTACAACAACAAGAATATAACGATGAATTTATATCTGATATGAACTTAGAATGAATGAAAATAGACTACCATTACACGCATTAAGTGGGCACCAGATGGTAAAAGAACAAGAAAAAAAATGTTTCGCAGAACGGTCGTTTCGCCCGGCCATAGAGTTGATAATTCAGCTCGTCTCCCATACCCAACTCTCATGCATGGAGTCAGCAACGGACATAGAGCTGATTGATGAGTCAGCTCGTCTCCCATACCCAACTCTCATTCATGGAGTCAGCACGGACATAGAGCTGACTGATAAGTCCGCTCGTCTCCAGACCTAACTCGTGGAATTATATTGTTCTAACAATGACTATCCAAATTGTACTGGTGATACTATTTGGTGTAATAGTTGAATAGCACTGTCCAGTACATATAAACTTCAATTATTATTATTATTATTATTATTATTATTATTATTATTACTATTACTATTATTATTATTATTATTATTATTATTATTATTATTATTATTATGTGCTGAGTGTCTCATTAATGGTAACACATCTCCATACATATCATTGTTAACCCCTCTATTACGCAATTTATAGTTATCCATGAGTATTAGGTTCATACATTATTAGGTAATATTTTTAAAAGTATTAGGTTCATATATGAAGAATACCGGTACTTTAAAAAATTTTGGAAAATTCTATTATAATGTTGCTATGGATGTGGTACCCTTTTCTCTATAATGAGATTTTTGGATAGAAAGGAGTGTTTTTCTACAAAATCTGAAAGCAGAAATATACTAAAGTGGTATTAATACTAAATATTTCATTGTACAAATCTAACTAATGTGAAAATAAATTTTAAATACAATACCTTGCAAAAATTCCCCACATCAAAAAATATAAATAAATAAAAATTATTTACCACGTTTTTTGTTTTTGTATTATTTTTATTATTAAAAATTTGTTTTGACAAATTTAAATGCAAGCAGAATATCACACAAATCATGTAGCATCTGAAAAATTGCAAGCATAAATATGTTTTTTTATCTTGAGGATTTCAAGGGAAATAACCGTTAAATTGTGAACAAAACTGGCAAAGATATATGAGAACATGGCATGTTGTAAAAAATCAACAATACGTAATATGGGGATAATATTACTTTCGATTTGTGTTACTGTGGCCTTGCCTATTTGTCAAAATTTGTGCTATATTCATGATTAAAGACATGATATATTTATAAAGGGCACAGTAAACTGGTAGTGATTTATAAAAATTTAGAGATAAATAATGTATATACAATTAAAGGAATGTGGATATTCCCTTGCTATCAATCCCCCATGTGCAGAAATTACTTTCTCTGCTTCTTCTTCTTCGTCTACGATCATTTTCAAACTCTTACAGATTATCAGTGTAAACAGGAGCCGTTTACTTTACTTATTTCAAGAAGGGAACTTGTCTCCTAGTTTTAGGATCCCTGTTAGTGGTTAACAACGAATCTTTCTTTATTAGACGAAAATCGTGTTTGAGTTAACTCTGTCCCTCACATGTAGAACACGGGGAAGAGAATGGTAAGTTTAGGAGGTCACAAGAAAGAGACTTTAGTAAAAGTAAGTCGTGTGCGAAATAAAGAGCAGATAGCAGAATATCGCCAGCTAGCGAATAGGACATTGACCATAGGTTCTGAACGCTGTATACTGCTTTTATGAAGGGAATATATATATATATATATATATAATATATATATATATATATATATATATATGTATGTGTGTGCTGCCTTTTCGATTAATAGGACAGCATTCGCCCGTGTGTTACCGGGGTCCGAAAGGGGAGCAAAGAATAGCAACACTGTTTACCTTCCAGGATGTCGTAAAAGGCGACTAAGGTGGTTATGGGATAGAGTTGGCTGTCCCATCCAAAATAGGGTCAGTGACCCAAAGCCATGCTGAAGTAGGATGTGTCAGGCCGAAAGGCGCAGATATCGCAGCAATGATGTAAACCATGACACAACTCATTCCGTTCTCCGGTCTACATCCTGCTTATCTGCAGGAGTTTGAGAACGAACGCAGAAGAAGAAGAAGAAGGAGGACATCATTCATTTAAATACAGATAGGGAAGTGCAAACTGAATATTTTGTGAGTCAATCAGTAGCCTCAAAGCCGTGGTCAATGAATATTGTGGTCACATGAACCAAGGAAGATGTGAAGTCCTTTCAAGGTTTATGGATATACAATGAGAAAAAAGAAGAGTTCAAGATCGGTTCAGGTGTAAAGATTCTATCCAGTGTACTAAGGCTAGGAATAGATGGGAATTTCCCTACTACCATAATAAATGAAATATGTAGATGTTATAAACTGGAAGTTATTATTGAAACTATGCTTAAAGCACATACTGAGGCATTTTATCCGGTGACCCTCTTTTTCACAAACTTCATTTATTGTCATTCCTGCATTAGAAAACATAATTGGTTTTCTGTCTAAAGTTACCAATATTTTGAGATTTTTCTCTATAATTCTTGTTTATTGTTAAAGTAGTTATCTTCCTTTGTGCCCCTCCCCCTCCGCTTGATTGGGTCCGTACCCCACCAACAACAAATTTCAAAATGTGTCTTCATGGCATACAGAGGATGCATACAGAAGATTATGACCAACGTTGAGAAAGACTGAACAAAATTTTCAAACACTAAGATTAAAATAGTAACTATTCTATTTCAAATGTGACTAGCCAACGTTATGTAACAAAGTGAGAAGTCAAGTATTAAAGACATTTTACCAGAACATCCGATTCCGTCTGTTCTAGTAAAACTGTTCTATTTTGTTGTTGAATAGTTTTATATTTTTTGTGAGGTGTTTCAAACTGAATGTATATTACTGTGTCATAGAAATTGTAGAAAGGTCGTAATTTTTGTTAGTTTCTATCTATTTCTGCTGATTCAGCAAATATAGTTTATATCCAATATTGTACAGGTTCTCATCTTTTGACGTAGTCACCATTCGAAACAAGTTTCTTTTCGTGTACTCCCTCCCGTCCTTAAAAATATGTTGTTAAGTCGTAGTTATTATTATTTATTTTATTAGATATTTTACAGAAAATTGCATTAATTTAGCTCCTCTGACAGAACCATAGA
This sequence comes from Meghimatium bilineatum, assembly GCA_034231615.1. Classification (NCBI taxonomy): domain Eukaryota; kingdom Metazoa; phylum Mollusca; class Gastropoda; order Stylommatophora; family Philomycidae; genus Meghimatium; species Meghimatium bilineatum. The sequence continues at coordinate 5,923,074 of CM067309.1, read as the reverse complement.
GCCCCCCCCCCCCTCCCTCGGGCCAATTTTTTACTCTTTTATAACTCCCGCCATAGAAAATTGTGTGATCTTCTAAGGAGTTGGGGCATATGATAATCGTTGAGAACCACTGTTATCTATGTGGAATAGCTATCCCGATTATCTCGTATTCGGTTACAATGCCGGTACAATCACTACATACGCTCACACTACAGGAAGTAAATATAATTTATGAGGAAGATAGCTTTCATAACTTTATTGATGAAGAGTCCATAAAGAAATGACGGGGACGGATAATAATAATTATCTGAAGGTAATAAAGATTGCGATATTTTTATTTGGTGTCATGTTTACGGTAAGGGACTATATTAATTATGCCTGTCATTAACTATATCAGATCAAGTGGCGTCTCCATATTGACGTCTTCACTGGCTTCCCAGCGTGGTAGTTCAGGGCTCGAAAACTGGCTTCCCAGCGTGATAATTCAATGACTAGTTCACTGGCTTCTCAACGTGGTAGTTCAGTGGCTAGTTCACTGGCTTTCCAACGCAGTAATTCGGTGGCTAGTCCACTGGCTTGCGAATGCGGTATTTCAGTATCTAGTCCACTGGCTTCCGAATGCGATAACTCAGTGGTTAGTTCATCGTATTCTCAACGCGATAGTTCAGAGGCTAGTCCACTGGCTCCCCGGTCAGATGATCCGGTGTCCAATGTTCATTTTAAATGGAATATTTTTTTTTAAATCATGAAAGATTCCGAGGTAAACCCAGGCTAAGGAAATATTAACAAAGTCTCTTTAGAAAGTAAAGTTAGCCGGCGTGATGCTGACCACCTAACCCTTAGCTACCCACCGCCGATTCAATGAAAAAATACGATCAGATACTACATTTCTCAATGCACCATCAAGTCGTAGAAAAGGAAACTTTACTACAACTTGTGTATTACATCAACATTTCAAAATATAATTGGTATATTCCCATTGACATTGGTTTGTTCTGAATGTTTTGGTCTTACATTTACTGAGATCACTAGTCTATGCGGTAGCCTAAAGACATGTCCCTCTCCAGGACAGTCTTATAATATGCTGTTCTTGCATCAGTTCAAACTAATGACTTATAAGATTTCTGTCTGTACTTTTCATTGGCTACCAATACAAAGTATACTCAAAGTAACCAATCAATGAAGAGTTGGGCCTGCCCAGTTGAAAGACTCAGCTCGTAGGCTTACTGAGAATGACTTGGTCAACGTGTTATTAATTGTGCGCACACGATCAATGACTTTTTTACTCTCTCTGAATTAAAAGCTTCTACTCAATAATACGGATGTTATATGTTATATGTTTGTTGTTACTGGGGATACTGAAATACTTGTACGGCATGATCGTTGTTGTTGTAATTGTCCTTGTCTCGATTGGTCCGTTCTCAGTGACTTGAGTGCACAGTTTGAATGTCTTGGCAAAATCGCATCTTTTTTGGAGATACGGTTAAGTCAAGTACGGAAAATCTCGTGTATGAGAGTTGCTTGGCGATTTGGTGTCGTTGAACGAACTTGTGCAATTTCCGTTAGACTCAAGGCTTCTTCTCAAAACAGTGTGCTGAAAGTTGGTGCCGTTGAGTATAATGCCTTCCATTGGAAGAAAAAGGATACAAGAGCTCTTCTACTCGCAATTATTCGGGATTGAAGCAAACAGACAATGAACAGAAATCCTCACCAACATTATTATGAATGGGCATAAACTTGAGAAGGGGAAATACTTTCAAAGACATTGGATCCAGCAAATGCAGCTGTGAAACATCGGAAACAGAATTAAAGATAAGGCTGGAGATGGATTTAACTGATATGTCCAAGAACTATTGAAGTGTTTTCCAATCAGAACATATTAATTACAACCGTGTGATTTATATCTAGATGTGTAATCTGTAATTAGTTTTCAATAACGAGAATAGGTATCCTGACATGACATCCAGTCAGTAAACAACATCTTCACTGCGACATTGCTCAATAATTGATGATGTTCTTCCTTCACAAGCGAAGATGAGCATGGCATGAAAAACAATAAATGTGATGAACAAGTAGATAAACAATAAAACATTTGTGGTTGTCTAATTTGGTTTGTGAGTTCGTAGATGCCAGATGAGTCCGATTCGTGCCAGGAAAGTTCTATTGAAGTGCATACAGAACATTTGTGATTGTCTAATTTGGTTTGTGAGTTCGTAGATGCCAGGTGAGTCCGATTCGTGCCAGGAAAGTTCTATTGAAGTGCATACAGAACATTTGTGATTGTCTAATTTGGTTTGTGAGTTCGTAGATGCCAGATGAGTCCGATTCGTGCCAGGAAAGTTCTATTGAAGTGCATACAGAAGTGTAGAGTGTTTGAGGTAGTAGAGTATTTGGATTTGTTCTTCCGCTTCCGTCGCTTGTAAATTACCCACAGTTTTCTCTCTTTTTAATAATTAAATAATAATTAAATGTTGAATAATTAAAGTACTTGGAAAGTCATGAAGAAATAAAGCTCACAGTCACCACCCTTTTGTTTAACTTAACGGCAAGTGTGGATATTCTGACCATCATCCCACCTGGGGATAGACAATATACAATCAAGGCAAAACTGAATTAGGAAAGATAACGTCAGTGCAAGAGTGCAATCAATCTTTACAGACAAATTCTTCTCATTTTCTATAAATAACATAAGACAAATGTGTGAATATGAGATCAAATAGAGACGGATCGGGTCCAAAAGAATCATAACTATCAATAATGAAACGACAAACATTTGAATGGTTATGTTTCCTTGTCACAAACGATTTTACACTGGACAGTCGAAGGTGGAAGAAGCATAGGAGATTAAGACAATCAAGGGCAGAAACCTTTAAAGATTGGACAGGTCAATATTTTCCTCATTCATCTGCATGGCTGAAGATAGAAATAAGAGAAAACAGAACCTACGGTCCTGGCCAGTTATCAGTTTACGGATAAGGATAAAAACTTAACTTTTGAATTGTAATTTGAACAGAACTTATCACTAAATTATTCTGATTGTTTGGATAACTATTTACATACGTAAGAGCTGTCTAGTCTTGTCGCAAACATTTCAAGACAAATTATGTAAAGTGCAATCACGTGTGTGTTTAGTCTAACTTAAATATTGTGTCTGCATCAACGAGTGACCCACTAAAACAGCTAGACAAAACGAACAAACTTGTAGTCACTATAAGGCTGAATATCAATCAATCACGTGGCATGCAGAGGACAATAGGCGATAATGTTTCTCCACAACTCTCTGCCTCTTATATTGTTAATAAGTTCAGTTGGTGTATCATTTTGTGCCACAGTGACAACTCATCCAGAAATTTGTCACTTTGTCTTCCTCTGTCTCTTCTCCCCTTGATTTTTTTCCGGTGGTTACTGACTGTTCAAGCTATGCTGTTCTCATCACGTCCTAAAAATCTTGATTGTCTGCTTCTACATTTTGTTATAATGTCTTTTTACCTCAGCATCTCTGAGAACTGTTATATTAGTTTTCTTGGCTGTCCAAGAAATTTTCATAATTCTTCTCAAAATCTACATTTCAGTTACCACCAGCTTATCATGAGCTATTTTGTTTACAGTTCATGAAAAGACCAGAGTATCATATTCCGACTGCGCGCACAACATGTACAGCTTAACAATCACCTGAACAGAATACAACCACAACACACTCCAGGGTGCCGGCTGTGCACTCATCCATATGAAACTGTTGACCACCACCTTTTTGAATGTCCAGCGCTGGATGACATCAGGAAAATGCTTCTCCCTCCAGGGCCAGATAAATGGAACACATTATATGGAACAAAACAACAACTCACAAACACATGCATATATCACACAATGGCATTGGGTCAAAGGGCATGAGCCCATGGACCGCTGGATCAGCAACCAACCAACCAACCAACCATGTTTCGCATCCTTAACGAACAATTGGCTGAGCATAGCATTCGAACTCGCGTATACATTGATATTACACCATTGCATAGAATGTTTCCCATCCTTTAGAATGTTAATTTGGCTTGTGTTTTCCTGCTTTTTATCTCGTTGGAACTCCGGCCGTTCGATGTTAAAATGTTGCTAAAGATACTTGACTTTATCCAGTTGATGAAATTTTGCATCATGCTGAAGATAGGGAAGATTTTGAGATGTTTAAACTCTTCTTACCGTAACCTCAACAAACAAAATGGATGTGAGATTTAACACTCCGAGGCATCCGTATAGTGCCGGGGCCCAAAAGGATAGCAAAAAATAGTGATTTGGCTATCTATCAGGTACGCTGTAAAATATGACAGAATGCTTTGGCGGTGGAGTTAGCTGTCGCAACCCATAAAGTCTCAAAGTGGCATATAAACCAAGCTGAAATTGAATGTGTCAGGTCGAAGGGTACGTATAGTGCAGCAAAGATATAAACAAAGACACAGCGCATCCGTTATCTGTACCACATTCGGTAAAAGTAAAAATCAGCTCTTCACTGTGCTATAAATAGCACCACTGTTTACATTTTTAACTAAGTAACGCCATGAATTTCCCCGGACTGCGCATGTCCAATACTACAGAATAAATATTCATTTCTGTAAGTAATTAATTTTTTAATTTATAAGTAATTCTAACCCTAATCCCTTACCCTAATCTAAATAATAATTCCAAATCAATATACATTTTCAATTAATATACCTTAATTTTAAATCCAAATTCTACTAATCACACTGCAAAGGTTAGGTAATATCTCGAAACTCCAACAGAGGTCACAGTGAAGGTCTGATCTTTACTTGTGCCCCACATTCTGCTAATCGCCAGGTGTTTGAGAATGAATGCGCCAGAAGAAACGCAAAGGCGAACAAACAAATAAGCTAAAATCATGATACTGATCTCCGTGTCAGGAATATGATTCTCCTATAGAAGGATGAAATATTGTACTGATCTCCGTGTCTATGATTCTCCTATACAGGAAGAAATATTGTACTGATCTCCGTGTCTATGATTCTCCTATACAGGAAGAAATATTGTACTGATCTCCGTGTCAGAAATATGATTTTCCTATACAGGAAGAAATATTGTACTGATCTCCGTGTCAGAAATATGATTCTCCTATACAGGAAGAAATATTGTACTGATCTCCGTGTCTATGATTCTCCTATAGAAGGATGAAATATTGTACTGATCTCCGTGTCTATGATTCTCCTATAGAAGGGTGAAATATTGTACTGATCTCCGTGTCTATGATTCTCCTATACATGAAGAAATATTGTACTGATCTCCGTGTCTATGATTCTCCTATACAGGAAGAAATATTGTACTGATCTCCGTGTCTATGATTCTCCTATACAGGAAGAAATATTGTACTGATCTCCGTGTCAGGAATATGATTCTCCTATAGAAGGATGAAATATTGTACTGATCTCCGTGTCTATGATTCTCCTATACAGGAAGAAATATTGTACTGATCTCCGTGTCAGAAATATGATTCTCCTATACAGGAAGAAATATTGTACTGGTCTCCGTGTCTATGATTATCCTAAACAGGAAGAAATATTGTACTGATCTCCGTTCCAGGAATATGATTCTCCTATAGCAGGAAGAAATATCATAGTGATCTCCGTGTCAGGAATATGATTCTCCTATAGCAGGAAGCCATGACGAATTGGTTTGTGTGAACCGAAAAGCGCAAATATCGCAGTCGCGCTATAAATTAGGATACAACGTGTTCCGTTTTGCAGACCACATCTCTACTAATCTGCAAAAACTTTAGAACAAATGTTGAAGAGGAAGAAGAATAATGACAACCTTCTAGAGGTAAAATATTACATATAAAATCATTACAGCCAGAAAAATTAATGGGTTGTTCGCTAGTTTTTTACTCTGCTGCGCTAATAACTTGGAAACATATAAACAGATATAAATAACAGAAACAGGAATACACAGTAGAAATTGTAACATCTGACATAAATATTTCTACCGGCAGAAATATAGCGTGCCACTATGGCTTGCGGTTTATTTAGTCCGCGATACAGCCACAACGATGCCAGGCCATAATCCCTGAAACAGAGCGGAGCAGGTTCTGGTTGGGACGGGTGGCATTCCATATATGTCAAAATCTGACATTAATGAAAAAAGTAAGAGCAATATTATGGAGATGATTTGTCCTGTAGCTGGTCTACGATGATGGAAACTACCAATTGTTTGGCCCGCGGTTTAGTTAAATTGTCGTGTAAAACAAACGGTTGCTAAGACAACCCACATCATTAACTCGTGTAGTGGAAGTAATGCAACTGTTCTTTTAAGAAAGTGGTGAGTTAGTGTTTTACGTACTGTTTATTTGTGTATTGATTTGTTTGAATGTATTCCCAGGTAGTAAGATCAACTTGTGTTGATTCGTTTCTGTGAATCTATAGGTAATAAGATCAACTTGTGTTGATTCGTTTGTGTGAATCCACGGGTAGTAAGAGCAACGTGTGTTGATTCGTTTGTGTGAATCTTCAGGTGGCTATATAACCTTGTGTTGGTTCGTTTGTGTGAATCTTCAGGTAGTTATATCACCTTGTGTTGGTTCGTTTGTGTGAATCTTCAGGTAGTTATATCACCTTGTGTTGGTTCGTTTGTGTGAATCCACAGGTAGTAAGATCAATTTGTGTTGATTCCTTACAGTTGTCTAGCACGGCTGTTATACTGTACTAACGATATTTTTACAAACGTTCACCAATCACTGAAAGTGATAAAAACACTGAAGGTGTATTAGTTACCCAAAGCCGAAGTTGGATGTGTCGACCCGTTAAAGAAAAAAAAAACAATGGCACAACGCGTTTACGTTCTCTGGACTATATCCTGCTGGAAATCTAGTAGGATCATTTTCCTGCTATAACAGAGATCCATTGGATGTTCGAGAACTAACGTCAAAAATATACACACTTTTTGTACCTTTTTGGGGAGGGAAGGTTTATTGGGTGTGCTGTGTAAATAGAGAAGACTGGGTGTGCTGTGTAAATAACAGAAGACTGGGTGTGGTGTGTCAATAAGAGAAGACTGGGCGTGCTGTGTAAATAACAGAAGACTGGGTGCGCCGTGTAAATAAGAAGACTAGGTGCGCTGTGTAATTAACAGAAGAATGGGTGTGCGGTATAAATAACACAAGATTTGGTGTGGGCAATATAAATAACCAAGGTTGATTGTCTTCTATTCTTTATAATAAATGAGTTTCTGGTAAATCTGTGTAACAACAGTTGTTACTCAAAACACAAGATGGTGAAATTTTATAAACAATAAACACAAGATGGAGAAGATTTATAAACAATAAATACAAGATGGTGAAGATTTATAAACAATAAACACAAGATGGTGAAGATTTATAAACAATAAACACAAGATGGTGAAGATTTATAAACAATAAACACAAGATGGAGAAGATTTATAAACAATAAACACAAGATGGAGAAGATTTATAAACAATAAACACAAAATGGAGAAGATTTATAAACAATAAACACAAGATGGTGAAGATTTATAAACAATAAACACAAGATGGTGAAGATTTATAAACAATAAACACAAGATGGTGAAGATTTATAAACAATAAACACAAGATGGTGAAGATTTATAAACAATAAACACAAGATGGTGAAGATTTATAAACAATAAACACAAGATGGTGAAGATGTATAAACAATAAACACAAGATGGTGAAGATTTATAAACAATAAACACAAGATGGTGAAGATTTATAAACAATAAACACAAGATGGTGAAGATTTATAAACAATAAACACAAGATGGTGAAGATTTATAAACAATAAACACAAGATGGAGAAGATTTATAAACAATAAACACAAGATGGAGAAGATTTATAAACAATAAACACAAAATGGAGAAGATTTATAAACAATAAACACAAGATGGTGAAGATTTATAAACAATAAACACAAGATGGTGAAGATTTATAAACAATAAACACAAGATGGTGAAGATTTATAAACAATAAACACAAGATGGTGAAGATTTATAAACAATAAACACAAGATTGTGAAGATTTATAAACAATAAACACAAGATGGTGAAGATTTATAAACAATAAACACAAGATGGTGAAGATTTATAAACAATAAACACAAGATGGTGAAGATTTATAAACAATAAACACAAGATGGTGAAGATTTATAAACAATAAACACAAGATGGTGAAGATTTATAAACAATAAACACAAGATGGTGAAGATTTATAAACAATAAACACAAGATGGTGAAGATTTATAAACAATAAACACAAGATGGTGAAGATTTATAAACAATAAACACAAGATGGTGAAGATTTATAAACAATAAACACAAGATGGTGAAGATTTATAAACAATAAACACAAGATGGTGAAGATTTATAAACAATAAACACAAGATGGTGAAGATTTATAAACAATAAACACAAGATGGTGAAGATTTATAAACAATAAACAAACTGACTAACGGGTAGAAACAAATCTAGACGATCATCAAATAAAATGTTCCCATGTTAGCTGGTACATCTTAACAGCCCATAGAATCTCAGACTGAAACACAGGTTCTTCTCAGTTGTGTAACTGAGGCAACACCTGGACTCGCGTAAGGTTTTTCTCAGTTGTGTAACTGAGGCAACACCTGGACTCGCGTAAGGTTTTTCTCAGTTGTGTAACTGAGACAACACCTGGACTCGCGTAAGGTTCTTCTGAGTTGTGTAACTGAGGCAACACCTGGACTCACATAAGGTTTTTCTCAGTTGTGTAACTGAGGCAACACCTGGACTCGTGTAAGGTTTTTCTCAGTTGTGTAAGTGAGGCAACACCTGAACTCACATATGGTTTTTCTCAGTTGTGTAACTGAGGCAACACCTGGACTCACATAAGGTTTTTCTCAGTTGTGTAACTGAGGCAACACCTGGACTCGCGTAAGGTTTTTCTCAGTTGTGTAACTGAGACAACACCTGGACTCGCGTAAGGTTCTTCTGAGTTGTGTAACTGAGGCAACACCTGGACTCACATAAGGTTTTTCTCAGTTGTGTAACTGAGGCAACACCTGGACTCGTGTAAGGTTTTTCTCAGTTGTGTAAGTGAGGCAACACCTGGACTCACATAAGGTTTTTCTCAGTTGTGTAACTGAGGCAACACCTGGACTCACATAAGGTTTTTCTCAAAGGCATGGTTGTGTGAAGGAAGTTTATGGATGTATGTTTAGTCTCCGAAGACAATGGCCCTATTCCGTGCATCCTGAACTAGAATGCCAGACTCCGATTGCCGCACTGATAATTATTAGGTATATCCTTAATATGTCATTGATGCTCAACTGACCTCAACTCAACCTACAGTCGACCTATTGGACGCCCACGTAACAGGTGGATAGATAGTGTATTAGAGACACTAAGAAATATAACAGCAGAAGAGGCAAATAGAAAGACAAAAGACTGTACACTAACTCTTCTCGCAACACCGGAAAGTACATGAGGACAGAAAGAAGAAGAAGAAGAAGAAGATGCTCAACTTTAGTTGAATTTTTGGAACTTCACCTTTTAGAAATTTTACAGAAAATCAGTACGGTCTACGTTACTCGTCGAAATCACGAGAAATCGAAACTAAACTTCTATCTAACTAACCCATCTGCCACGGGAACTGGCACAAAAACTACTATTTCTTCATACCTGTTTCTTATAGCCATTGATCGAGAGATATCGTAATCCGAAAGTTGTGATAATAGGTAACATACCTATAGCATCGGTGATGTCTATCGGGAATACATTTAGTTGCAACATTTTCAGGTATAGGGCGGCCTATTTGTTATCATTCGAATGTCAGTGCCTGCCAGAAATTAGTCTAAAGCTTTGGCGTTTCATCTCTTGACAACGTGTATCAGCTGGAGCACTCAAAAACCTGCGGGTGTCACTTATTTAAGTTGACTTATCACATGATGATGTCATATAGATACTATGTCATGTGACGTATGTGTGTGTCATGTGACGTATTCCTTCCAGAACGTTGTCTTCCCAATGAACTCTCTGAACCTCTCTCTGTCTTGGGCGATGTGGCTTGCATTTTCTAGCGATGTATTCATGTTATCTTTAATATCATCAGTCCATCGTCTTCTTGGTCTGCCCCTTCTCCTCTTCCCAGGTACTCTTCCCTCCATTATTTGTCTTTCTAAACAGTTATGTCTCTTTATATGACCAAACAGGCGTAGTTTTCTTTTTGTTATTGTGTTTAGTAACCAGCACTCTGGAATATTCAGTGTGTTTATAATATCTGAGTTTCTGATCTTATCCTTCCATGATATTCTAAGTATCTTCCTGTAGCATTTCAACTCGATACTATATCATGTGATATATTCTTTTCAAAACGTTGTCTTCGTCGTGGATACTCTGAACGCGTCTCTGTTCCGGGCTAGTGGTCCTGTATTGGCCATAGACTTGTGCATCCACAATCTTCGATGTCTCTGGTCTATCGTCTTCTTGGTCTTTCTCTTCTTCTCTTGCCTGGCACTCTGACCTCTAGAATCAGGCTTTCGATACCATCATTTCCACTTTGTGTCCAAAATACTGTAGCGGTGCTTCCTTCTTATGGTGGTATTTAGAAGCCACCCATTATTTAGTTTCAGTAATTTCAAAATTTCAATATCCTTCTTTTTCTCTGTCCAAGATATTCGTAGGATCTTTCTGTAGCACTTCATTTCAAATGAATTTATCATTTTAGATATTGTCTTGTTTAAAGTCCAAATCTCGCATCCACATGTACATTACTGACAGCTATCGGGGGCTTCCTTCCTCGAGACATGCAAGTAAGCAACATTCTATAAGTGTGGATGAAGGTACCAGACAGCGATACTCAATCGAATATACCTAGATCAGAATTGTAGTGGAAAATCTGAGGCAAGAACGATGAATAAAACTAGATTTTTCATATTTATTTTCTCTTTGTCTGCTCAGACTATTATTACAATAAATCATGGATATGGCCGGCGGGTTAATCCGGTCCGGTAAGCTATGTTTACTCGTCCGCTGATTAATTTAAAATTACTATGTGCTCTGGCCCTGGAGCTCAAGTAAAATATCAAAGGAAAAGTCATTATAAGCCAGTTGTTTACTGAAGGCTTGCTGAGGTCGGATGTGTCAGGCTGAAAGGCGCAGATATCGCAATGAAGCAAATCCGTAAACCATTACACAGCGCACGCCGCTCTCCGGACTACATCCTACTAATCTGCAGGAGTTTCTTGTTCTTCTTCTTCGTTCTCAAACTCCTGCAGATTAGCAGGATGTAGGTCGGAGAACGGAATGCGTTGTGTCATGGTTTACAGCATTGCTGCGATAGCTGTGCCTTTCTGCCTCACACATCCGACTTCAGCATGACTTTGGATCACTGACCCTATATGGGATGGGACATCCAACTCCATCCCATAACCTCCTTAGTCGCCTTTTACGACATGCGTGGAAGTTAAACAGTTTAGCTATATTCTTTGCTCCCCTTTCGGGCCCCTGCAACACACAGGCGCTGCAGGAGTTTGAGACATCCTCTTTTCCGTACTACGTACTACATCCTACTAATCTGCAGGAGTTTGTGAACAAGCAAAGAATGAGAATAGGAGTAGCTATTTTGTGGTTTGAAATTTCTAAAAAAGTCCCGTGGCTCATCCAGCCACAATGATGTATGGTACCAGGGCTCATGCACTAGGAAGATCGAGGAATAACACCATCGATACTAAGAAAGCACAATAAGAGAGCAACGCTAGTCAAGCGGTTTATGGTCAGCTACTGACTAAGAATCTGAGCATTTGTAGAACAATTGTGTGCCATAACGCTGCGTAACAATTCATCTTACCTTGACTTGTAGAACAAGTATGTGCCATAACGCTGCGTAACAATTCATCTTACCTTGACTTGTAGAACAATTATGTGCCATAACGCTGCGTAACAATTCATCTTACCTTGACTTGTAGAACAATTGTGTGCCATAACGCTGCGTAACAATTCATCTTACCTTGACTTGTAGAACAATTGTGTGCCATAACGCTGCGTAACAATTCATCTTACCTTGACTTGTAGAACAAGTATGTGCCATAACGCTGCGTAACAATTCATCTTACCTTGACTTGTAGAACAATTATGTGCCATAACGCTGCGTAACAATTCATCTTACCTTGACTTGTAGAACAATTGTGTGCCATAACGCTGCGTAACAATTCATGTTACCTTGACTTGTAGAACAATTGTGTGCCATAACGCTGCGTAACAATTCATCTTACCTTGACTTGTAGAACAATTGTGTGCCATAACGCTGCGTAACAATTCATCTTACCTTGACTTGTAGAACAATTGTGTGCCATAACGCTGCGTAACAATTCATCTTACCTTGACTTGTAGAACAATTGTGTGCCATAACGCTGCGTAACAATTCATCTTACCTTGACTTGTAGAACAATTGTGTGCCATAACGCTGCGTAACAATTCATGTTACCTTGACTTGTAGAACAATTGTGTGCCATAACGCTGCGTAACAATTCATCTTACCTTGACTTGTAGAACAATTATGTGCCATAACGCTGCGTAACAATTCATCTTACCTTGACTTGTAGAACAATTGTGTGCCATAACGCTGCGTAACAATTCATGTTACCTTGACTTGTAGAACAATTGTGTGCCATAACGCTGCGTAACAATTCATCTTACCTTGACTTGTAGAACAATTGTGTGCCATAACGCTGCGCAACAATTCATCTTACCTTGACTTGTAGAACAATTGTGTGCCATAACGCTGCGTAACAATTCATCTTACCTTGACTTGTAGAACAATTGTGTGCCATAACGCTGCGTAACAATTCATCTTACCTTGACTTGTAGAACAATTGTGTGCCATAACGCTGCGTAACAATTCATCTTAGCTTGACTTTTACCGTAACTATATTTATATACTCTCATTCAGTTGTCTTTCTGTGGTCCACTCACTCGAGTCCATGGTCGTCACTCAATTTTCCATTTTTGCTTTGTGGACCCTCGAAAAAAAACTGTGGTCATCTGAGAGTCATATAACCTACGTTGATACATCTGCTTAATCAGGCTACCAATCATATTAACCAGCGCTAGTGAAAATACGGCCCGCGGGATAATTTATGACCCTCAAGATTGTTTGTATCTGTTTTTTTTTTGTTTTTTTTTTTGTTTTTTGTACGCAAGGTTGATCAAACTTTGAGCCGTCGACCTAGCTCAGAAAACATTACTTACAGTTTCAAGAAAATATTGAAATATGGAGATGAAACACTTTCAGGCCACACACCGCATGAAAAATGGTCAATCCAGCCCTGCGAGTCAAACAAAGATTGCCTACCTCTGTTGTAGACATTGTTCGCTTTAGTTCAGCTTTTTAACTGTCATATTTAAGAAAAAATCTGCGCTGTAGTTAATCTCTTACTTAACTGTTTAAGTAAAGTTCTACCCTTTAGTTAGTTAATCTTTTACTTAACTGTTTAATTAAAGTTCTACCCTTTATTTAGTTAATCTCTTACTTAACTGTTTAAGTAAAGTTCTACCCTTTAGTTAGTTATTCTCTTTAACTGTTTAAGTAAATCTCTACCATTTATGTAATTAATCTCTTTAACTAAGTAAATCTCTTCCCTTTAGGTAGTTAAGCTCTTTACCGGTTTAAGTAAAACTCTTCCATTTAGTTAGTTAATCTCTTACTTAACTATTTAAGTAACACGCTGTCCTTGAGTTAGTTAAGTTCTTTAATTGCTCTGTTTAAGTAAAGTTCAGCCCTTTAGGTAGTTACGCTCTTTAACTCTTTAAGTAGAGCTCTGCCCTTTAGTTAGTTAAGCTCTTTAACTGTTTAAAATAGAGCTCTGTCATTTAGGTAGTTAAGCTCTTTAAGTGTTCTGTTTAAGTATAGTTCTGACCCATCTGAGTATGCGGCACTACCTCATAGCACTAGTATGTAACCATTCAAACATTGTAATTCAGGTAAACATTAACTCCGAGATAGAATTATATAACACATCTTCCTCTCACCTGTGTGCCTTAAGCTTGATCGTATTGTTTCTCTCACCTGCGTGTCTTAAACTCGATCTTATTGTTTTAAACAATGTGCCAAGTTTATTAATGTGTCTAAAACGTGTTTTTAACTGATTAATATTAATTTGGACGGGCATGTATTAACACTGATGAAACATATTAGAAATAGTCCATACTGGGACCGTCATTCAACGTGTAATGGCGGATACTCTCAAGGAGAGATCTGAGCACCTATGGACTTGTTTGGCATGCAGTGACGATGATCCAACGACTAACTAACTGACTAACATTAGAAATAGTCTTGCATGATAGTGAGGAAGTAATCTCTAGCTGTGAGAAGGTAGCTCTTGACACATGATGATGAAATAATCCATAGCTGTGAGAAGGTAGCTCTTGACACATGATGATGAAATAATCCATAGCTGTGAGAAGGCATCTCCTGACTTTTCATAGCATTTCATACAAGCGCACAGGTTTTCCTTAGTTGAGGAACTGAGACAACACCCGAACTCACTCCTACTGTAAATGGGATCAATTGTGATGGAACATGTGGGCTTCTGTGTTCTCGAACATGAACAGCAATACCGCCACTCGGCCTCGTGCTGGACTATTGTAGCTTCGTTGCCACTGAATTGATTCACAGCATAAGAATTGTTGTCTGAATGACTCGGTTATGCTAATGGGGGTTTATGGATGCATGTTTAGTCCCCAAAGGGAGGCATTCCATTGAAGCAATATTCCAGTATCATCACGTCCTGCCAGGAGCGTAGAAAAATACGTCTGGACCAACTAGTTCATCATTATTTTGTCAGATTTGTTGATTCATCTGCAGTGATGACGTACCTAACGATGACGTAACTAGTGATGACGTACCTAGTGATGACTTAACTAGTGATGACGTTACTGGTGATGACGTACCTAGTGATGACGTACCTAGTGATGACGTCCTATGAGTCTGTAACAAAGGGACAATGGTGCGATGTTCACTGGCATGTGTCTCTTCGTCACCCATGAGACACATTTGACATGTAGTGACAATGATGTTTTATTCACAGATAACAGGTTGTCAGCACGTCCCCCCATTTTTTTCTTTGTTGCCTCCATGAACATATCTGGAAAGAAGACAATGACTCAATTCTTTGCTCCCTGAACTAGTAGTTATAAAGATAAATGGGTTCTGATTTGGAACCCGTGTCCACCTATTTGATTGTTTCCTTTGGCTATGTTTATCAGTTTATGTTTATTATTTTATTTAAATATAAATTGATTTATGTTTAGAGTTGTGTAAAACATAACTAACCCTAACCCCTAACCCTAGCGCTAAAAATGAATATTTAAATTAATTATTGATTACTATTGATATAATATTTAGATTAATTAATCATAAATAGCAAGGAGACACGGGTTCAAAATCAGAACCGATAAATAATATAGCACTTTCATCACTGCATGTTTTCCTGTGAAGGAGTGCAGGGAGTTTTTCTATGGGATGTGGAAATAAAGGCCGCTTTACCATAGCAGACACCGCGACATGCATAGGAATGATTTTGATATTTGGTAAATGATATAAATAATCCAGATTTCGATGTTGGGTCAAAAGGGCTTTATTACGAACATGAGCCAATGTCAATTATTTTAATGAAAATAAACTTTCTCGCCAAGTATTTATGTTCGGTAAAGTAAGGAATAACGAAGGTAGAAAGACACTGCAGACGCATTTGCCCATGTGTTGATAGGTCTGAAGTGGAAACAAAGTGTAACAGCACTGTACTCTGACATGCATGTCGCAAGAGGCGAGTAAACGCTTTTGGAGTGGAGTTGGATGTTCCATATGTCAATATGATTCAAACGTAATACTGACATCGGGTGTAGAAAATTAATAATATTCAAGTATCGCAGCCAATCTGTTAACCATTATAACACATTATGTAATTTGTACTGCATGCTGTATATGCAGAAATTTGATAACGAGTGAAAAATATGAAGTAATTCTTGGCTTTGTAACAGTATATTGTTAACTATTATTGCAGCGCCTCGTCAAATAGATGTATCATTCCTAGTCTAATTCGACCGTCGCCGTTTCCCAACACGGCTCATACGGAAGAAATTAGTTCTGGGACCTAGGGACACAAATGGTGGTCATGCAATGGTCTTCCTACACAAGGAACAACTAGCTGGCTGCGAAGCGCATCGTCCGAGGTTATACAAACAATGAGTGACCCAAGGAAAATATAAGCTCGCCTAGTCTCCTCGACTGATGTGCCCCCACCCCCCCCACCCCGAGTAGAAGGCTTCTTAAAATAGGTATTGCACCAATCGGAAAGGTGAAGCCTTATAGGAATGAAAGAAAGCTCATAAACCTCCCCATTGCTCATAGGAAGTAAGAGCTAATAGCTCGCAATTCCTGGGGTTCTCAAACAACTATCATTTTGCAAGGGATAGTCGAGGTGGGGAGGAGAGAAGGACAGAGAAAATTATGGATTGAAAACACAGTTAATGTCTGGCGTGATTTTTCTACACTTCTCCGAATGGCTGAGGAAAGAAATGTGTGTAGAGATTGTGTGCTGATGCATCCAAGGTGGCACGCCTACGACCCTGATGTCTGCAGTGTATAACACACATAATGACACACACAAAATCGACTTTTCGACCAAATGCCTTTATCAAGACAGACAATTGAAACAAAATTAAAACATATAACAGAAAGCGATCAGTAATAACATCGTCGGTCACACTGGTATGAGTAGTATGGATTGCTTAATATGATTTCTTTAATATACTTACTTTGTTGTCTGTGAGAACAAGACCAGGAGAAGATTACAAAAGTGGTCATGTCCCATTCATAGTAAAATTAAGAATAAAATTCAAGAAAGTAGATAGCTCCAAGAAATATTAAACTAGACCTGGCAATGCTTGAGTCAAATAAAGTATTGAGGGAAAGATATACCATTCTCAGTGACTTGAGTACGCAGATTGAATGTCTTGACAAGATCACATCTTTTATAGGATTAAGTACGGAAAACCCTGTTTACTCGAGTTGCAGGACGATTCGGTGCCGTTAGAACAGACCTGATTCAATTCCCGTCAGCTTTAAGAATTATTTTCATTTATCCTCATGCTTCCTACTTGAATTTACTTGTATGCTGGCAGAAGGGCTTGGCCAGTATTATTTTCCAGCCTCTTGTGGCTGGACTAAGCCCCCATCTCCGTGACAAGGAACTAGCCTCGATGGGATTTAATACCACTATAAGACCAAGGACATTTCTTTCAGTGCAGTAATGTCAACAAGAAGATAGCCTACACAAAGTTCATATCTTTGTAATAATGAAGAATTGATTTTTAAAAAACAATGAAAGATAACATATAGTGATAAATGTATTTTCCCAGCACAGAAGAGCATATATCACGTGACAGTGTGCTTGAAACCATAGCAACTAGATCGTATACAAAAGTGATGGATGTAGTTATTTTAACAAATAGATGTATTTAAAGATCACAACAAATGCGTCAAACTGAAATTATTTTTTTTAAATGTATTTGATAATCAAGTTTTATGGAAGTTGTACTCTTGGAGTGACTTTAGGCTGAAGAAGAATTGTTGATTGATGTACTTCAAAAGTTGATTAATTGTCTGTTGTCTATTGCCTATCCCCAGGTGACTGATGGTAAGAATATCCACACTGCCGTTAAGCGTAGGGGTTGTGAGTGGGAGCTTTAGTTAACTAACCAAGGCCACATGTGTCGCCTTGGCTGTATTGAGTTCGTATATGTTCAGTGTTGTCTTAATGTTATCTATCCATCTTGTTCTAAGTATTCCTCTGGCCTTGTTTCCGGATCTTCTTATGTTTTATGCTCTTGCTGGTAGTGGGTTATGGTTCATTCTCTCCAGTTGTTCAAAACCATTTTATGTGTTATTTCTCGATTGTATTCTGTGCATGGTCTTATACCGATTCTTCTCCTGATTTCATAATTTCCCATTTTGTCTAGTTTGGTCACTCTTGCAGCATTTCTCAGACATTTCATCTCACATGTGTTAAGTTTATTTTCTCTGCTGGGTTGCTATCAGCACCCATGTCTGGAATTTATAGCAGAGTGCTGGCATAACAATACAGTTTATCATCTGTCTCTTGACTTCCATCTTGAAGCACTGGTAGTCATGAAGTTATTTGATATCTTTTAAACTATCTTTGGAAATCTTGTCAGCTGTACTTCTCTTGCAATTCTGAAATCGTATATATTAGGCCCAATGTAGATGAAGCTACAGAGACTCAATTTTGAGAGTGTAGTATATATATATATATATATATAACAGCTGTAATAGTTGCGCACAGCTCTATGACGGAGAGGTATCACGGAGGCCTCTCCAAGATACCAAGTTCAATTCCCCCAAAGGCGGGCTTCAAATAAATGACATCCTATTGAAAGTAAAAAAATCTCCTAGAAAATAAATGAGTAAAAAAAGACGTTGATAACTATATCCTGAATATAACATACCGCCTCTATTCTTCCTCATTTTAATCAATTCCGTAAGTCATTTTAAATATATATATATTTTTACAAAAACAAAAATAAAAATAAAAATTAGCCAAAAAAGCTGATTATATCTCTATAGATTATGTCCGCTAAGAACGGTTCATGTGATATTCAAGTAAACTATTTTGTGGTACGGAACTGCAGTAAAACAATCTGTAACTATTTCTGAAATACGGAACCACACGAATACAATTTCTAATAGTAGATTGCAGAGAGACCTGTGATTGATAGAATCAAATTCTGTAATGGATACCCAGAGTTCTCCTGTCATTTGTCCTGATGGCTCACTCCGATAAATGATTTATGTTCAGCCCTATTTTTGTTTACCACAAATGCACATTCGCTATCATTATAATGCCATTTTGTCTCGTGCATCTTATTTCCTTTCTGTTTTCAGTAAATTGATGTTTGATTCGTTTCTGTTTGTCTGTTTTATAAAATCCCACCACTTTGGAGATAAGTATATTAAGTTTATCTTATTTTACTTGAATTATATCTTATCTATTTTCACTCCTCACCTTCTTCTGTCCACTTTCCACTCCTCACTTACCACTATCTTCTCTTCACACCCTCTTCTTCCCTGTCATGCTGCCTTATCTTTGCTTCCTCCGTCATCCATTCGGTATTGTCCTTCTTTCCTTTTCTATCCTTTCTATCACAAACATGTTTGTTTCTATGTAAGATTTGTTTACTGTGACCCTTTGTTTGTCCTGATAAAGGCTTTTTAGTCGAAACGCCGTATATCACTGTGTCTCGTTGTTAGGTTGTTTTATGACTTATTTCGGTAACACTTATACCTATTTCTGTTCAATTTTATATTTGCCATGTTACCCCAGCCACCCATTTCCTGTGTGGGGTTGTTACCCGATACCGGAACATTTATTTCCTTACTGTCTTCAATAAATTCATGTTTTCTACTTTTTTTAAATTTCTGTTTTATAAAATGTCCATTTATTTGCTGCTCATGTTTTACTTTTTTCCCCGCTGCTTTTTGTTCATTTACCAGGTATTGGCCATCATGTACATGTCGACTTCCTGGTCCTTTTTTAACCCGCATTGTTAACCCGTTTTTTTTTTAAATTGATTTTATTTTCTTCTTTTCCGATCATTTTCAAACTTTTACATGATATATTATCCGGACAAAGGAATGCGTTGTGTCATGGTCTGAACTTTACCTAGATATTTGTGCATTTCGGCCAGAAACATCCAACTTTAACACAACTTTGTTATTACTTTCGCTTTCCATGAAGTTTGACCGCAACCCACCAGTGTCGTCACTAGGAATTTTGGCGTCGTGAGCAAAAACTTGTTCCTGTGCCCTCTTCTACAATAAATTGCGGTTGTGGTACCCCTGGGATTACTATCACGATTCCAACCGAGAAGATTGCTCGTGTCGTCCATACCTAGTTTCCGTGCTCTCAACCACACACATTACACCTTCTTAGTCGTGTCTTACTACAGGTGGGACCAGATACCACTTTCGGAACCAGATAATACACCTGACTAGCTACTTCTGAGGCTTCTTCTACCCAAACCCTCTTATGACTAGCTTATGATGCTACTTTTTATGACTAGCTACTTCTGAATCTTCTTCTGTCCCAGCCCTCTCATGAATAGCTACTTCATAAACCTTCCTCTGCCCCAGCTCTATTATGAATAACTACTTCTGATGCTACTTTTTATGACTAGCTACTTCTGAGGCTTCTTCTATCCAAACCCTCTTATGACTAACTACTTCTAAGGCAACTTCTGCCCCAGTCCTTTTAGGAATAGCTACTTCTGATGCTACTTTTTATGACTAGCTACTTCTGAAGCTACTTTTTATGACTAGCTACTTCTGATGCTACTTTTTATGACTAGCTACTTCTGATGCTACTTTTTATGACTAGCTACTTCTGATGTTACTTTTTGTGACTAGCTACTTCTGAGGTTACTTCTGACCCAGCACTCTTATGACATACATGAAAGGTGATCAGTGCTGCCAATCTTTGCTTCTATTTCAGCAACACACGGGGATTAGTGATTTTACTAGAGTCTTTTGCACAATGTACTTTCAAACCCTCTGGAAAATATAATGTTAGTTTATTTTGTCCTCATTGCATATTTTTGTACAATTCTGACACAATTTCTGTATTGCTCATAATTTCTCAGGAATCTAAAAAGAATAGAATTTAAAAAAACACATCACTGTACTACGCAAGTGAGCGTGACATGATGTTGATCCTCATTGTGAATTTAGTAATCTTGCTTGTGTCCTGGCGTTCGGTTGTCTACTGTGTTAAGTTTTCCAGTAACAAATAAATTCTCCTTCAAGTTAATTCAAAAGATTTCAAGTAAACGTTAGTAATAAAAATAGTTTTAAAATTATCCCACGCCCTTTTCTAGGATAGTTCTTCGCGCTATCCTAAACATCGTCACTTATTTGTTACTTTTTGCATACTTTGTGCCGCAAGTTAATCAAAAATGCGGAACAAGTCGAATCAGCCAAGCTGAGTGAGGCTGATTGTGAGAAGCTGGCTGGACTACATAGAGGATGGATTCGGACATGAGGAAGCAGAAACACTATTTGAACGATAAACAAGAATGATAGTGATAAATCTTAAACACGTGACCTGCAGCTAATATCAATGTCCTTTTTTTCATTATCTATGAGCTCTTGTGTGTGTTTGGGGGGGGGGGAGAGGTTGTGCAAGGGTGCAATCAGAAGATATGCCTCAATAGAGAAGCACGATAAAAAAAGGGGGTTGAGAGCAAGTTTTAAAGACTACTGAATCGTGACCCTCAGCGATATAAGACCTATTGACAAATGGAAAAATAAACTGTTTTGAAATGACGCATTTGATTATACCTCTGATTTTCATTGGCTGTCTAAAAAAAGAATAATCATAGTGACCAATGAAAATCAAGGGAATAGTCACATGACTCATTAATAATGCAAAAGACGTCATGAATAACAATGTTCTCCCATTACCCAATACGACTTATATCGTCGACGGTCACGAATGAATTTATAAATTTCCGTGTATAACAAACTATCTCTGACATGAGATTCAGATTAACAATGTTGTAGCAAAAAGAATCAAAACTTGTTGAATAAATTATGAATATAACAGCCGGGTATATTTTGAAATATGAACATTTAAAAATACAGAACACGTACGGCCTAACTATAACGATGAGAGATTAAATCGCAGAGATGGATAAAACGCGGGTTTCGCCTATACACGATCTTTGTACAAACAATAAACAGGACTACATTCGTGACTATATTTATTATTGTTGTGTTTTTTGTTGGTTCATCATCATCAGGTACCATGTCGGGTAGCGTAGGCGGTCATGGCTCTCCACATCTCTCTGTCCACAGTATTATGTATCCAATTTCTTGTTGTTTCCTTGCCGTGCCAGGTTGTCAAACTGTCTAATATTTTCTCACATTGTCGCCCTCTGTCTCTGGTGCCTTCAATCTTGCCTGTTGTGATTATGTTCTCTAAACCTGCCTGTCTCATGAAGTGGCCAAAAAAAGAAGATTGCTTTTTTCTTATATTGTTGATTAAGGCCCGTTTCGCATTTAACTCTTTCAACACCTCCACATTAGTTTTTCTGGCAGTCCATGGTATTCTCAGCATTCTTCTGTAGAACTACATCTCTGTTGCCTCCAATCTCCCACTTTCCAGTTTGTTTATTGTCCAAGACTCACACCCATATGTTAGTATAGGGGTTATATAGCACTGCAGAAATCTGTTTCTCACCTCTAATGACAAGGTCTTATTACACAGTATATTTTTCATTTTTCTGTGGCTATTTGTATATACTTGGAGTCGCCAGCCAATAATAGCCAAGCCGAGCAAAGAAATGCACGGAAATAAACAATATCGGTCTTTCGTGACATCTGTACACAGGTCTGTTATACTGGAGCCCAGCCATGGATAACAATACTATACAAGTGATAAATAATATCAAGGAAAGAGAGATAACGTAACAGACATAACATTACAGGATAGCTTAACATAACAACACTAAAGAAAACCCTACAACATCGTTCACAAGTGATACAGGTAGATACGAAGGGATGCTATTAAATGTACGTAAGGAAATCAGAGCAGACAAACCACCAGGAAAGAGAGGAACAGTGAAGTAGTGATGTAAGTAGTGTGTCTGCAAATCATTTAAATTTGTATGTTTGTCTTTTATTAAATTATTTCCAGAAAATAAGTCGTAAATAATAAAACGTATATGTACCATTACACGTTTCGATGAGTAATTCCTTCATCATGTCAATTTATATCATGGAAATTGCTTCAATTTCCTGTGGGGCCACGATACGCGCAGCAGAAATTAAAATATTGAGAAATAAAGTTTATGAGGTTTATTCTGACTTTTCAATAACAATCTGCAATCTACCTCAATCTGTGTCTTTTATGGAACTGCGTTGTAGAATATATATTTGGATAATACTGGAAAATACTAAAATATTATAATAGCTGCAAAGGTTCTTATATTGCAAAGCGTGAGTATATAAGAGGGACAGAGAAGCAAACGTACAGGTGGGCATGTAGGTAAGTGGGCATGTAGGTAGGTGGGCATGTAGTTAGGTGGGCATGTAGGTAGGTGGGCATGTAGGTAGGTGGGCATGTAGGTAGGTGGGCATGTAGGTAGGTAGGTAGATTCAGTATTAATAATTTATAAAATAGATGTGTTATGCACAGTTTGAAAGCTCAAAGTAATCTAGGTTTACTAATAACAATCGATTTTTAAAAAAATATAAGATATTTATTAACAGAATCTATCGCTCTATATTCATCTTTTCTTCTTGTGCGGTCGCTTTCAAATAAATAGCACGAATTAACTAGCACGAAACAACTAGCACGAAATAATTAGCACGAAATAACTAGTGTGGTTTCGGTGGGGAAGCGTGAATTACGTTGCACAGCTACTTTTACAAAGAAGCTCAATTATTAGCTCCTTCTGGAACAGCATATCAGACGTCGGCATGCTTTTATTTCAGTTGAGCTTTCATAGTCTGTGACAGCTTTCATATATATGGCCAGGAAAGTGAGAATCTGTTCTACGCCATGACGGTTTATCCGTGACCTTCGACCATATAGAAGACATGTGCGCAGAAAACGTGAACATGACCTAGACGACCAATTTTAAGTATTTCCATGAATTTCGTTGGTGAGACTTAGGTATTTTGTGGCACGCGACTCAAAGTATATAAATAGTGACCAATGAGAATCACGAGAATAATCACTAATGTAACGAATGTTGTCTTAAATAATTCTGAACACATGTCTTCTTACTGGAGAAAGTCACGGTTTATCACCCACTGTACCCTATGACGTTGCAAGCCAAACCATGGCCCGGGGTGACAGCTTTCGAGGAGACGGTGAACAGGGATTTAGATTTGGGTCTGCTACGTCTGCCTTGTACAATATGTTCCGCTCTTAGTAAACTTGTGTCGTATAGTTAGATGATCCATTACCTCCTGTGTCCTTGAGTACTAGTCCTTATCTGGACTAAGAGCCTGGTTCCAACATAGGTAATATCTCAAACAGTAAAGTTGGACTATTGCTGGTTCGCATTTTTTTTCTTACAGGGACAATATGGTATCCTAACTTTATCTGTCCACGCAATATGCTACAGGAAGATAATTGAAAGTCTGTTCTAAAGCACGAGCATTACTATCGTTATTGTTTCCATTTCCATACATTCTTGTACATGTCACTGCTCTCTAGCGCTGTGCTACCTGCTCTTGTACATAATAAGTGTGATACTTTCTCTTGTACTCAATAGATGTGTTAACGTCTCTTGTACTCAATAGATATGATATACTTCGCCGCAGACTTTCTCACTAGTTTCGCTTCGTTAGATTTTAGACATGGCAACCCTGCAGTCTTTGTCTTGCACAGTGCTGCCACAGTGTTTTGGTTTTGTGTACAGAGAGGTTTTATTCAGAGATAATGTTTGAATTGTGCACATAATTCTCTTTCTATCTCAGTCTAAACTGCACGGAAACTATCCATAAAGCGTTGGACAAACTGCTTAGCATGAGCTTCAAATTACTCTGTTTATGTGGTGGATCAACTTGGATGTACTTTTAAGATCTTGGTTGTCTGCTAATCATTGGTTTACACGAGAGCAACGTAGAACCATTTGAACTCCGTAAAGATATATATAATACAAAACGGACAGAACAATTAACGGATGTGTGTCATGTGACGTATTCCTTCCAGAACGTTGTCTTCCCAATGAACTCTCTGAACCTCTCTCTGTCTTGGGCGATGCGACTTGCATTTTCTAGCGATGTATTCATGTAATCTTTAATGTCGCCAGTCCATCGTCTTCTTGGTCTGCCCTTTCTCCTCTTTCCAGGTACTCTTCCCTCCATTATTTGTCTTTCTAAACATTTGTGTCTCTTTATATGACCAAACAGGCGTAGTTTTCTTTTTGTTATTGTGTTTAGTAACCAACACTTGAATCTTCAATGTGTTTATAATATCTGAGTTTCTGATTGATTTTTTTTTCCTCCCATGATGTTGCAACCGGAAAAATAAAAGTTCGTAACATTAGCACTTTCGTGCGGATATAGCACTTAAGGGATATATAACACAACATAGGAAGAACAATTAACAAGCCAAGGAGTACTCCACAGACCAAGTCTGATTAGGAGTGTCATTCTCAAAACATATAATACCTCTGAGAGTTGAAGTCTTCTGGGTACGAAAGTAAGCTATAGCGATCTCCACCCTTTCCTAGCATATCTCAAACAAGAGCTTTATCGCTAGTAATTCATAGTATTAAAATAGACGTACAAATAAAGAAACGATGCAAGAATTACCCATTCTACTTTCTTGGTAATGGGGTAATGTACCTAACAGGTAGATCCATGAATGGGGTAATAAAGTTTTGTTAATCACGAGAGACACACATAATGACACACACAAATCCACGTGTCGACCAAAAGGCTTTTATCAAGACAACAATTGAAACAAAATTAAAACATATAACAGAAAACAAATAGTAATAACACCGACGGTCACTTTGGTATGTGTAATAAAGATTGAGCGGCGGAAGAGGAGAAATGACACCGGACAAGGAAAATATAAAAATGACCACAAACATAGGACATGAAACCTAAAACTATGGACCGACTAGAGTCATACATGAGACAGGCGTTCATTAATGCCGTTGGGTTTAAGAGTGCCATATTGGTAAATGTAGCGGGTCTCAAGAGCCAGAAGGCTTCAGTCGTCAGAGAAGCACGAATTAATGGCCGTAGCCTGAATGTCCTGGGTGCCAAATGGCCCGTGCCATTGAAGTGGACGTTTATAGGCAAACCTGAATGTTTTATATGCTATACAGATGTTCACATAATCGGTCTACGAGCATCCTTCCAGTTTCGCCTAACTATGCCATGGCACAACGCTTGCATATGATGGCATAGATGACTTTGCGGGACACACATGTGAAGCTGTGCTCAATGGTGAAGGTGGCTTTGGGAAATGTGACAGACCACATCTTGGTGACATAGGCACAAGTGTAGCATTTGCTGCGTCTGATGGTGCCAAAATGATTAGGAACGTCATGAGTTATACAGCAGATGGAAGACAGAGAAACAAACTGCACGTAAAGCTCTATGGACCCCTCTATGAGCCCCAAAAGCTCTATGGACCCCTCTATGAGCCCCAAAAGCTCTATGGACCCCTCTATGAGCCCCAAAAGCTCTATGGGCCCCTCTATGAGCCCCAAAAGCTCTATGGGCCCCTCTATGAGCAACAAAAGACAATGAAGCTAATTCTTAATAAGTAGACATATATATTAAGTTGAGAAAAACCATAACCTAGTAACATTCAAAACATAAAAACTATGATAGGCCTAATTATCGAAGTATAAGACAAAATAATACTAGGCCTAAACATAAAAATAATGGAGAGATCTAACAACAAATCAATGAATAGCTGATCTTGGACGTAAAATCACTAAAGATATTTCATGTGAAGCTATGTGTAATGTGTTTGTTGCTAAACAGTGAATTATAGTCCGGAATATCAGATTCAATGGATGAATATGTGTGTGTTGTTTGAGAACCTCAGGAATTGCGAGCGATTAACGCTTACTTCCTTGTAAACCCTTGTAAGTGGAGTCGTTTTTCTGAGCTTTCTTTCATACCCAGGAGACTTGAACTTTCGGCTTAGTGCAATGCCTATTGAAGGAGACCTTTACTCAGAGGGGGTCTATAGATGAATATATACATTGAATGTTTACAACTGAAGATACAGATTCTATTAAACACATCTATAAGTAATGTAATATTTCTTTGCTTTCTTCTTTGTTCCGCTTTATACCGCTTTATATATTTCTGTGCTTTAATGTTTCCTAATATACATTCTTTTATATTTTATTACCATTTTTTAAAGTTAATACATTAGATAACCGAAATAAAAATACAAATTTAATCATCAATTCTCGATTGGGCTTATTGCCTCGCGATACGGAAGGAGGCAAGCACGGCGGCCAAATATAAGATTTTTGTACTTACCAGGAAGCTAACCTGGCATACGGAGACAGACTCCTGTTCTGCTGGGATAAAAATCAGCCCTTATATCTGAAACAAGTCTCGAGACTGCAATATATATATTTGAGAGAGAGAGAGAGAGCGATAGAGAGAGAGAAAGAGAACAGTATCTCTATAAGATGACAATCAAGTGAACTAGAACACCAATCAATACACGGAGATGGTGAACATGTGACACAGGGTTTACAGTACTAATACTTTATTGTAGATGTCGTATGCATAAAGAAATGTGATCAACTTCGAAAAGTAATAAACTGGTTACTGTAGAGATTCTACTCTGTGTATGTATATATATATTGATCGCTTAGAAAGTTCATCTGTACCAGAGCCCTTGATTTCTTGATTCTTGATTATAAACTTGCAACAGAAAACCTTAGTAGATGACATGCCTTTATATTGAGGTTATCTTCTTATAGAAGTTTCATGACACGTCATCTATACAATCCCGTAGTCGTAACCTTCGATAATAGTTACCATGTTGTTCCGACAGGACGACGTTGTGCTTGAACTAGTTACGGGCACGGCGTAGGTGGGCGGAACAACAAAGAAACCTGTCGCAAGGGCCAGAGTTGTGCCCTGATGTCGACGTCTGTTTCGGCAGCTTTAGACTCGAAACACCATCGAGTCGAATGGCTGCTGGAACAGACGGCGTAGCAGTTATGGTAATGCCCCACGTGCCGTGAGGCCAGTTTCTAATCAAGAATCAAGAGAAGAAGAAGAATTGATTAGAAACTGGTTTCACAGCACGTGGGGCATTCCATAATTGCTCCACCCTTCGTTCCAGCAGCCATCCCAGTGTATGTAGACTCAGAGTCCCGGTCATGTGTTGATTGTGTGATCTTCGGGACTTTCCAAAAAAATTTGCTTTTCCCTCCCGCACCTCTAGATACTCCAATTTATAACATTCTCGGAGCCCTTCAAATCTCAATCTATATCGCAGCAATGCTGTAAACCATGACACAACGCATTCCGTTCTCCGGACTACATCCTGCTAATTTGCAGGAGTTTGAGAGCGAACGCAGAAGAAGAAGAAGAAATCTCAATCACTCACATCTCTAGTGCGTTAAGCATAAAGAATGGAAACACAAGTCAATAATGAACAAATATGAAATGAAGTTTGTTCACGAGGATAATATGCACGAAAAACGTCAGTATTCTGTCTCATTCAATAACACTCTTTCTCAGTCTGACTTCTATGCTTAGAGAGTTCAAATAGACCGCTAGTGGTAATCAAAAGAATATCTTGCTTTTTCAGGAAATCCTTCCAGTGTTACACCCCGAAGTTAATTAGTGCTATGTCAAACCCTTGGTTCATGTGTAGTTCCTCAATATCCTTTCTATTATACTCCACATGCCCTCTCATCCAAGTCTATAAACGACTATCATGTCGGAATATATCATGTCCATGCCATGTCCACGTTGCAACAGCCACTAGTTTAAATGAACAAGTCAAACAGTTACAGCGTCCATCTAAAAATTATAACAAAAACAGTCCATTAAAGTTTATCAATTGTCCACCTTGAATCTGAGTAGAGTTTCACTTGCAATTAGAGTCAGCTAAATAATGAGAATAAATGAACACTAAATAAAATTAGAGTCAGCTAAATAATGAGAATAAATGAACACTAAATAAAACTAGAGTCAGCTGAACAATGATA
The DNA here is from genome assembly GCA_034231615.1 of Meghimatium bilineatum. Lineage (NCBI taxonomy): Eukaryota > Metazoa > Mollusca > Gastropoda > Stylommatophora > Philomycidae > Meghimatium > Meghimatium bilineatum. Next base: position 5,894,297 of record CM067309.1, on the reverse strand, counting down.
ATGATTGATCATTAATTAAAATTAGAGTCAACTGAATAATGAGAATAAAGGATTGTTAATTACGATTAGCTTCTAATTATTTCTAATAACACTCGATTGAAGAACTGTATTCCTTCTTCTTCTTCTTCTTCTTCAGCGTTCGCTCTCATATAACCACAACGAAAATATCGTGTGATTTCCGTCGGGCAACGTGAAGTACGTTGTGCTGCAGGTTCCAGAGTAGAACTGTGTTATTTTCACCTCGGTTGGCCACTCTTTGGTCTGGACGTCCGAGGTCCAGCACATCCGTTTTCGTCATTCCTTTATTTCGGGTTTAGTCCATAACTGTATTCCTAAACCAAGAAGACTCCGGTAAAACTCTTCACAATTACTCGATTTAAATATTTCAGTGCACATAACGAGACACTTATATAAGAATTTCTCAACTCCACTGCTGGTCTAATCAACTACTGTGCGGTTAATCACGCGAGTGTATAACGATTCAGAGTCCTTTGACAGAGTCCAACATGAAAAATTAATCACGTCTTCAAGAAATAGACATCGCTGGAAAAGATATCAGACTGATTAGAAATATATTTTGGGAACAGGATGCATCAATGGTGAAAACAGCTACTTACCATACATAGAAATAAGAAGAGGGGTAAGACAAGGATGCATTTTATCACTAAGACTATTTAATATCTACACAGATAATATCTTTACAGATATAGAAGAAATGCCAGGACTCAAGATAAATGGGAAAATAATAAACAACCTGAGATATGCAGATGACACTGTTCTTTTGGCAGAAAGTGAACATGAACTACAAAGACTAATAGATCAAGTCAGTAAATCAAGTAATAAATATTAACTGGATATAAATATCCACACAAAAAAACTATGATAATCAGCAAAGACACACAAGATCTACACAAACTACAGCAGGTAACATTATCAATATCTTGGACACAGTCACAAATGACGGCAAATAGTAACTTCAATGACATTAAGAAAATAGTAACATCTAAACAAATTACAAACAAGTTAAAAATGAGAATTATAAAATGATATGTCTTTCTATTGGCGTATATGCTCTGAAATAAGCTTATCAGATGTAGAACTTCATATGTCTGAAATGTCGTCTACAAATGTGCTCTATCCACTATGACAAAAGCTTTCTCTTGGTCAACGAAAGCCAAATATAAATTTTAGTTATGTTCCGTAGATCTTTCTGCATGTTGTTTGAGGGGGGGGGGAGGAGATTGTATATGTACAGCTCAAAACAATATCTACAAAACAATATCTGCAAAACAATATCTGCAAAACAATATCTACAAAACAATATCTGCAAAACAATATCTACAAAACAATATCTGCAAAACAATATCTGCAAAACAATAGTCTGTTGAATTGTATCTCTTGGTTGTCTGTGGGAATGTTCAACACAGGTTAAAATTAAGAAATTGAGACAAGACATGCGTTAAACTCATGGGTGGGGGCAACACAACATACAACATCAAACTCATGGGTGGGGGCAACACAACATACAACATCAAACTCATGGGTGGGAGCAACACAACATACAACATTAAACTCATGGGTGGGGGCAACACAACATATAAAATTAAACTCATGGGTGGGGGCAACACAACATACAACATCAAACTCATGGGTGGGGGCAACACAACATACAACATCAAACTCATGGGTGGGGGCAACACAACACACAACATTAAACTCATGGGTGGGGCAACACAACATATAAAATTAAACTCATGGCTTGGTGCTACAGAATATGCAACATGATACATATGAGTGGGGCAATACAACATACAATATGAAACACACGAGTGGGGGCAACACAACATACAACATTATACATATGAGTAGGCACAATAAGTGTATTAACAACCAATGGAAATCGCGGGACAAAGTCACATATTGTCTACAGGGCTATAACAGTAACAGGGGATTGAAATATGCAATGCAAAAGTGCAGTCTATTTTGAGGTGCAGGGAAACTCGCATTCCTGTTGGTGGCCTAATTTTTAGAATAGAGATAGGCCTAACTATCGGAATGTAATCATAAAGGAGTGAGGAAAAGAGGATTAAGTAGAAGACCGAACGAAAACAAAGCTGAAGAAAATCTAACAGTCAGTGTGGAGGAGCTGCAAGCAATCATTACACTGCCCGAATTAAAAATAATACTTTCAAAGACAGCCACACTGAAGACTCTCTACACCCAAATTGCCTGTTGATTGTTGGCATTCATTGCACTTTGCTAAGATATTGAATTCTGTCTTATTCTGGTATCCTACTGGCTATTGTTGACTAAACTAGTTTAATACTAGGAGAATGTCTGATTTCACAAGATGACTTGAGGCAATTGGACACAACAGAAACAAGGACTGCGCGCTGTAAAAAAATACTGTCACTGGTTTTAATTTATGTTTAGTTGTGATATATATATATATATATATATATGAAAAGTCTACTTGCTAACACACATCTCACACAATAAACATCTCACACAATACACATATCACACAATACACTTGTCACACAATACACGTATCACACAATACACATCTCACACATATTTTGCAAGACGTTTACATTCAAATATAAGATCCCACACACACGATTTCTTTATTTTACAATTGGCATGATTTAAGCGTGAAATTTCACTATTTTGTACTCATGAACACAAGGCAAACGTTGTTCATAACCGTCTCCAGTAAAGAAAACTTGTGACCAGAAAGCGTAAACTTGGCCTTAAAACTTCCCATTTTAATTATTTCCGTACATTTCTTTTGTCGACCTTGGCTAATTTTTACATGCGACGAAAAACACAACAATAATTGAAAACGTAGCGAATGAAGTCCTAATAAAATCTGAACAAGAAGGCTTAAAAACATCGAAGGTCACGCGGTGTTGAAGAAGATTGTATCCAGTGTAATGTTTGAAGTGTTCAACAAGTTTCTCGGCACCCAATAATGTGTATGCCGGCAAAGATCAAAAGATTTCATTTGTTTGTTAAAAAAAAATGTACATGCACATATTTTTAGCATATATTTATTGGGTCTAATCAATTGTAACATCACATGCAAAAATAAAAATGCCATTATTACGTTACATCAGTGTTTCCCAAAGTGTGACCCACACCTCACAAGGGAGCAATTCAAACAAGTTGTAGGCCTAATTAGCGAACATGTGTGAGCTTTGAATACTTCCATGTCAACATGGCCGCAGATACCACATTAAGGGTAAAATTTTTCTATCTATTGTCTTTTCCCTGTTTTTACTGTAAGGCGCTGCAGAATTGAATGAAGATCGTTTTTCAGGCTTTGCCACGTTTGATATCGTGATATGTAGTAATATTGTGACATTTTAGAATGTTGGTAACTTCTTCAATCCGCCTTCTTCTTGGTCTTCCTCTGCATCTTGCTGTTTTCATTTTTATTTTGTATGCTCTTGCCGCTGGTCAATAAGGATTCACTCGCTTTCAGTGACCGAACTATTTCAGCCTCTGTTTTTCGAAATATGTGGTCACAGATGTTGATCCAACAACACAAATCTGAGACTTGTTATCATAGGCAGACACCAAAGATGTAACACCATAAATCTGAGACTTGTTAGCGCCTGCAGACACAAGAGAGCTGTAACAACACACATCTGAGACTTGTTATCCTCACCTGCAGACACCAGAGAGACGCAACAACACAAATCTGAGACTTGTTATCATCTGCACACACCAGAGAGACACAACAACACAAATCTGAGACTTGTTATCATCTGCACACACCAGAGAGACACAACAACACAAATCTGAGACGTGTTATCATCTGCACACACCAGAGAGACACAACAACACAAATATGAGACGTGTTATCATCTGCACACACCAGAGAGACGCAACAACACAAATCTGAGACGTGTTATCATCTGCACACACCAGAGAGACACAACAACACAAATATGAGACGTGTTATCATCTGCACACACCAGAGAGACGCAACAACACAAATCTGAGACTTGTTATCATCTGCACACACCAGAGAGACACAACAACACAAATATGAGACGTGTTATCATCTGCACACACCAGAGAGACACAACAACACAGATTTGGGAAGTGTCACCATCGCCTGCACACACCACAGAAATGCAACCACACCTGCAGATCAACGCCTGCACACACCACATAAATACAACCACACCTGCAGATCATCGCCTGAAATGAACTTTCATTTATATGTTCTATTTATATTTTGCGATCCACATAAATTACTAACAACAGAACTCGTGTATCCTTTTGTGCAATGGGGTAGCCCCTTCTGAACTCTTAATCATACCTCGAAGACTTCCCAACTCTCAACAATGTGCAATGATTTGATAAAAAGTCTTCTACTCAGTGGGGGTAAAGCTATTATTAAAGAAATGAAAGATTGAATCTTGTGTGTGAGCAGAATTAACCGCTCACACTACTGGTGCCTTCTATCGCTACTCCAATCGATGAACGTTCACGTGTCAGACCGTGGGAAATTCTAAATAAAGACCAGCATGGATATTATTAGCCAGTTATAACGTGATGAGGAAGAATCTAAATCGATTATCTGGGAAACGAGAACAAAGGATGAGAGTGTACTATCCCAGGACTAGATTATACGGCGTGATCGCTACCAAGTCCTTCTCCGTGATAAATCTCGCGCACTGGTCTCAAACATAGGGTTGCTGTTGGAAGTAGCATTCCATATTTTGTCGGTAATGTGTCTGTTTAGCCTGGTTGTCCTGAGAACGTAGGCAGTATAAGACCTCTGTACATTATTTCCTTCGTTACGTTTGTGATTATTGTCGTGATTTTCGTTGGTCACTATTTATATATTTGGAGTCGCATGCCAAAAATAGCGAAGACCGACCAACAAATTTCACAGAAATAATCACAATCGGCCTTTAAGGTCATGTTTACATATTCTGTACACAGGTCTTTATTCTGGAGACCTGTCATGGCTGCCAGATCGGTTATTATGTAACGGTTTCTAGCAGTTTGCTAAAATAAATTTATCACGTGCATTGTTTAATGTGTGTATCAATACATATAATAAATCTGCTGCCAGTCAATGGGAATATGAGAAAGTCCAATCTATTTATCTATGCGTTGGTGGCCATAACACATTTCTTGTTCGCTTGCTATGTCATGTGATGTATTCTCTCCAGAACATTGTCTTCCCAAAGAACTCCTTAAATCCTTCTCTGTCTTGAGCCATGGCGCTTGCATTTTCCAACGACGTATTCATGTTATCTTTATTACCATCAGTCCATCGTCTTCTTGGTTTGCCTTTCCTCCTCCATCCAGGTTCGAGCCCTCCATTGTTAATGGAGCTATAAGATTACTAAATAATTTGGTTGTGAATGGTATCATTGGTCTTCTGATGACTAGCATGCACGTTCTACTAAGTTCTCTGCACACACACAAAAATTTGAACATGAAATTTCTTAGAGAAGTTATTTCAAGCAAACAATATTACAGTCTTCAGTGACTGGTTTACGCAATCATAGAGTTCAACAACTCTTTAATTTCAGTATCGTTTATCAGGAGTGTCCTGACTGTGCTACACCGCGATGTCAGGCTTTTTAATATTTATTTTACCTTGTTGCCCTAAGTATCTTGGCTGCTGTAGCTTTGTTCTCCAGATCTCCTGTGCCAAAAAATAAACTTGTGAAAAAAATTAAATTGTTCAAAAAGTAAACTTGTTAAAAATAAATTTGTTCAAAAATATACTTGTTCAAAAAATAAAGTCGTTCAAAAATAAGCTTGTTCAAAAAATACTTGTTCAAAACATAAACTCGTTCAAAAAATTAACTTGTTCAGAAAAAAATAAACTCGTTCAAAAAATTAATTTATTCACAAAAGTAAACTCGTTCAAAAAAATTAAAATATTATTTATTTCTGGTATGATTAAGTAACCCTCGTTTCGTATTTTACTCAGCACAGCCTCGTTAAATTCTGTAATTATCCATGAGACAGTATTTCTCCATAGATCCACATCTATGTTGCATATAATTCTGCCCCCCCCCCACTAAACTGTTTGGTTATTGCCCAAGACTCACTACAGTAATAGAAATATAATAAACATTATTTTACAGTAAAACTATGTGTAGTTAATTTATATGAAAATGTCAATGTTCATTAGCTGTAGTGATGTTTTAGGCAATATATAAATACGTTTAGTAGTTTGCGATTGCTCTCTGAACAGAACGGGTGCACATTCCTGCGACGGGATTTGAACCGGATACCTTGGCAGTCACAGGCGCTCTCTGTACTACACCGTCACAGAGCCGGGCGTCAATGTTCTACTTAAGAATAATGTACAATCTGATGTCGAATACAACATAATGGCTAAACTGTATAGTTGTTGTGTAGAGAGAGGAGGCTGGATTTGTTCTGTGAATTCAGTTATCAGATTTATTTCTATAAACATAATTTTATGTAAATCTTAAACAGTTAATAATGTATTTTTTAACAGTCCAAATTTATATATATATATATATATATATAAATTTGGACTGTATATATATATATATATACATATATATATATATATATATATATATATATATATATATATTATCAACGATTCTCCTTCTTATCTCTTTAGTCATTCTTCCAATTCTTTCATTAACTATTCCCAGGTGGATGATGGTCAGAATATCCACATTTGTCGTTAAGCGTAAGGGTGGTGACTGTAAGCTTTAGCTGTCTATCCAAGGTCAGATATGTCGTCTTGGCTGCGCTGAATCCGTATGTGTTCAGTGTTGTCTTGATGGTATCTATCCATCTTGTTTTAGGTCTTCTGTTTTTCATACCGTATCCACATCTCTATTTCTACATGACAGTAGATAAGAGAGGGCTTGAGGGGTTTCAAACCCCCCTCCCCAAATTATAAATTCAAAATATTACATTTAGTGCTAGGAAGCGAACACAAAATGAGTAAAACTCCACCATTCTCCCTCTCCTCTACTCCCTCTTTTTTTCTTAAAATGTGCACACTGTGCAAAACTTATATCCTGTCTTCCGGTCACCCCCACATTCGCTTGACATGTTAACACCAGTTGTGTCGTCCCTGCTCGTCGTTTTTGGATGTAAATTTGTATGTAACCTTGATAACGGCCTTTAGGTCGAAACGTCGATGTGTGTGTGTGTGATTATGTGTGTCTAGTTATTAGCAAAACTGCATTACCCCGTTTCAAACTTTCCACCATCCTTAATGGCTTTCCAAAAAAGGCACTAAAAGTCTTACAAGAACCTGAAAATTATCTGTATTAACGTTATTCCCTTACGGAAGACTTATTAACGGCCCAGCCTTGATCTGTTTTTAATTTTCTTTCTTTCTCCGACTAATGTTTCTTTGTCTTTCCCTGAGAAGAAATTATTCATTTCCTTTGATATCTGTATAATTCATGTTGTAATGAAGTTTCTATGTGTCATTGATATTCTTATGCTGACATGTATGTACTTCGCTCGCCGATTGTCTTGGTGTGTTACGGAGATGTGTACAAGATTATAGCTACGGTAAGGTTATTTGTACCACAAGCAGTGCCTCAAAATAAGCTTTATGTATGGCGTATTGCAAGCTTTGACTCCAGCACTACATTAACCTGTATTCTTCTTCGGAGTTCTCAAAACTCCCGCTGGATCTCTCTTGTAGCAAAACAATGGTCCTACTAGATTTCTAGCAGGATGTAGTTCAGAGTATTGAAATGCGCTATGTCACCGTTTTATTTGCGTCAATGGCCCGACACATTTGTCTTCGGTGGAAACCTGTATTCTATATTAGCGCATAGCGCAGTAGTTAACGCACTAGCTTCGAATATGAGTGGTTCTGGGTTCATTCCCTAGTTGAGGCAGAAATGTTACTGGATAAGTTCAGGAACTGAAGACTGCGAGGGAGAGGAGATGGCTACGGCCCTCATATAGCAGAGCCACTGAAATGTGACATCGCTAACATCTCACACCCTACGGCAGTTAATTGCTATAGATTAACTTTACTATTAGCAGGACTATCTAGAGTATCAGACCTATTGGTTAGTGGGAAATTCTGTCTTCTAAAATGATTTATTTGATTATTCCCTTGTTTTAATTGGTTGTCACAAAAAGTATAAACATAATGACCAATGAAAATCGCGGGAGTAATCAAATCAGTCATTTTGGAAAGCCGCTTTCCCATTTCCTGGACTGGTTACAGTCCAGCAGAGTGCCCCACCAAGACAAAGGACAATGATATTGGAGGTCCGTTGCAGGCAATCTTCGTTGCGTATGCGGCACTTGATGATGATGAATATGTTTCCACTATATAACTCGTAGTATCTAGTCGGGAGAGTTAGTTACAATCTCACTGCTCCATCTTTTTTTCTCTCGCTTGAAATGTGCCGTCCTTTTGTAACTCACATGGAGGTCTTGTAGAATTTTGCTCCCGTAAATATCAAATAGATTGTGTTAGGTTTATGAACGGTGAATGTGGTCACAAGTTTACGTTTGTGAGTGGTGATTGCAAACAGAAGGCTAAGTTTGTGAGGGGTGATTGCAAACAGAGGTTACGTTTGTGAGTGGTGATTGCAATCACAAGTTTAAATTTGGGAGTGGGGATTGCAAACAGAAGGTTAAGTTTGTGAGTGGTAATTGCAAACAGAAGGTTAAATTTGCAAGTGGTGATTGCAATCACAAGTTTAAATTTGGGAGTGGGGATTGCAAACAGAAGGTTAAATTTGCAAGTGGTGATTGCAATTACAAGTTTAAATTTGGGAGTGGGGATTGAAATCACAATGTTAACTGTGTGAGTGATGATTGTAATCACAAGGTTAAGTTTGTGAATGATGATTGTAATTAGAATGTTAAATTTGTCAGTGGTGTTTGTAATTAGAATGTTAAGTTTGAGAGTAGTGTTTGTAATTAGAATGTTAAGTTTGAGGGTAGCGTTTGTACTTAGAATGTTAAGTTTGTGAGTGGTGTTTGCAATCTGAATGTTACGTTGAGCAGAAAGTGAAATAACAGCTAGCGTAATTTCGTATTTTTCTTCTTCTTCTTCTGCGTTCGTTCTCAATCTCCTGCATATTATCAGGATGTATCTCGGAGAACGGCATTCGTTGTGTCATGGTTTGCAGCATTGTTGCGATATATACGTCTTACGGCCTGAAACATCCGACTTCAGCATGTATTTGGATCACTTTAACCCTATATGGAATGAGATAGCCAACTCCACCCCATAATCTCCTTAGTCACCTATTACGACACGCATGAAAGGTAAACAGCATTGCTATTCTTTGCTCCCCTCTCTGGCCCCAGAAACACATAAGTGTTATTACTATTCAAAGATCACATAAACAACATATATCTGAGACTTCGAGTCAGCATACCATTGGAAGGCTACTGGTAGGGAGAGCCGAGTACTTATGGGAATGTCCCGTGTGACATGATTCTAGTTTCTAATCGAGAATCAAGACTTCCACATTAATGTTTATCAAGAATCAAGACTTTCACATTAATGTTTATCAAGAATCAAGACTTTCACATTAAGGTTTATCAAGAATCAAGACTTTCACATTAATGTTTATCAAGAATCAAGACTTTCACATTAATGTTTATCAAGAATCAAGACTTTCACATTAATGTTTATCAAGAATCAAGACTTTCACGTGAATTTCTAACGTGTAACATTTCTTTATACATGTGGTAAGAGAACACGACAAGGCAATAACTGCGTGACTATAAAAATTTGATCCTGTTGTTGTTTGTTAACGTTCGTTCTCAAAATCCATTTGGCACGACACATCTGGCCTCGGCGGATAAAGATATCTGAAACTACACAACTCAGATAAGAAAGTTCCAGTCATGTACTGCAAAAACTATGATTGATAGAGAGACGAAGTAACACGCAAACATGTCATTCCGTCATTTTTGTTTATGTCGTGAAACAGGAAATTGAATCTAGAAAAACAAAATCACGGAACTTGAAATGTAACGCTGGTGACATTTCAATAAGGAAATGAAATCTAGAGATTTAGACGAAAACTAACGAACAAAAAAGTAAATATCAATCTCACAGGATATGAGCAGTAATTTCTTCTTTGTTTTCATCCCCTTCTGCTGTCGTTGTGTCTGTTCCATTAAGTTATAGTTGGAAGTGGAAAGTTTGTGTCAGTTCAATTAAGTTATAGTTGAAAGTGGAAAATTTGTGTAGTTCAATTAAGTTATAGTTGAAAGTGGAAAAATTGTGTAGTTCAATTAAGTTATAGTTGAAAGTGGAAATTTTGTGTCAGTTCAATTAAGTTATTGCTGAAAGTGGAAAGTTTGTCAGTCCATTACGTTATAGTTGAAAGTGGAAAGCTTGTGTCAGTTCAATTACGTTATAGTTGAAAGTGGAAAGTTTGTGTAGTTCAATTAAGTTATAGTTGAAAGTGGAAAGTTTGTCAGTCCATTACGTTATAGTTGAAAGTGGAACGTTTGTGTCAGTTTAATTAAGTTATAATTGAAAGTGGAAAGTTTGTGTATGTCAATTAAGTTATAGCTGAAAGTGGAAAGCTTGTGTAAGTTCAATTAAGTTATAGTTGAAAGTGGAAAGCGCTATATAAAGGGCTATCTATAAATTACGAAAACAAATGTGCAGACTCCCCCACCAATTGTTGACGTTATTTTCAGGCACCCCCCCCCTTATTATTGGTGGTAGTTATGGGCAGTCCACTTCCATATCTTTTCCTATGCTGCATCGTTCACTATTTTATATTTTTTTACCCTTTTTTCTGTGAATTGTTTGCCTTCTCTTGCTTAGTTTCTCTTGTCTGTTTTGAAGGGAGGAAATCCGAAAAAAAATTTTTCTCGATGTTCTAAATAGAAGAATTCTAAATGTAGTTTTCATTAATTATCCATACTCTGGTAATTGTTGTATTGTTTTGTCTCAGCCACTTATGTCGTCAAGCGTCTTGGGGAGTTCATATCTATGTTATTTTGCCAAATGCGTTGATGTTGTTATTGTAATCCCATGAGGTTGTAAAATGTCTTTGATATTATTCATCCATGTACATCTTTGTCTTCCTCTTTCCCTCATCCCAGATATTTTTCTGTTGTACACGCTCGAAGGGAGGCATTCGGGGTCTATTCTCATTACATGTCAGAACCATTTGATTTATTGTCTCCACACTCTGACATTTATCCAATATGATAGTTACCCCCTCTGAGAGTTACCCACTCTGATATGATATTTATCCACTCTGAGTTACCCACTCTGAAGACACGATTTTTTTCTCAAAGCGTTGCACGCCCCATGAAAGTTGGATCCTTTTGGGTACGAAATAAAGCTCCGGATAATCCTCACCATTTCACATAAGGATACAAGAACTTTATTGTTCGTTGTTTGCGTTCGTTCTATAACTCCCTTTCTGATCTCCTTTGTAGTAGGATGACTACACTAGATTCGCAGCTTGATGTAGTTCAAAGAAATGAAATACGTTGTGTCGTCGTTTTATTTCCGCCTGGTGGCAAAACACATCCGATTTCGGCAGTTGTTTCTAGAAATTCATGAGATTCCAATACACAGCAAGGCTGTGTACATGCAAACCAAGAATATGTGATATGTGACTGAGGGGAGACCCAACCTGTATATACTATATTTTTCTAACAATGTTGGTTTTCTAACAATGTTGGTTTTCTAACAATGTTAGTTTTCTAACTATTTTGGTTTTCTAACTATGTTGGTTCTCTAGCTATGTTGGTTTTCTAACAATGTTGGTTTTCTAACTATATTGGTTTTCTAACTATATTGGTTTTCTAACTATGTTGGTTTTCTAACTATGTTGGTTTTCTAACTATGTTGGTTTTCTAACTATGTTGGTTTTCTAACTATGTTGGTTTTCTAACAATGTTGGTTTTCTAACTATGTTGGTTTTCTAACTATATTGGTTTTCTAACTATGTTGGTTTTCTAACTATGTTGATTTTCTAACAATGTTAGTTTTCTAACTATGTTGGTTTTCTAACAATGTTGGTTTTCTAACAATGTTAGTTTTCTAACTATGTTAGTTTTCTAACTATGTTGGTTTTCTAACAATGTTGGTTTTCTAACAATGTTAGTTTTCTAACTATGTTGGTTTTCTAACAATGTTAGTTTTCTAACTATGTTGGTTTTCTAACTATATTGGTTTTCTAACTATGTTGGTTTTCTAACTAAATGTCAGTCAACTCTGGCATCATTTCTTAATCACTTCTCTCTTTCTCTCTCTCTCTCTCTCTCTCTGTGTGTGTGTGTGTGTGTGTGTGTCTTTCTCTTCTATAGCGTGCGAGTGATTTTTTTCTCAATCAGTTTCTCATTAGCTACCTTGTTCAACTCTTCTATTCAAACCAAGCATCCAATTATGAAAGCCTGTATCCTTATGGTAGTCGCAGTAGTCGATCTCTGGATTCCATAGACATACGCACGTGACGTGACATTGAAGTACACATCGTTAGCTGAGTATTATACTTGAGATATTTGAAATTCCAAATATGTACTTGTCACACCAACAGGTGATCTTGTCATTCTTATGTGACTGTGTTATTATATGTATTTGTCACACCAACAGGTGATTTTATCATTCTTATGTGACTGTGTTATTATATGTACTTGTCACACCAACAGGTGATTTTATCATTCTTATGTGACTGTGTTATTATATGTACTTGTCACACCAAAAGATGATTTTATCATTCTTATGTGACTGTGTTATTATATGTACTTGTCACACCAACAGGTGATTTTATCATTCTTATGTGACTGTGTTATTATATGTACTTGTCACACCAACAGGTGATTTTATCATTCTTATGTGACTGTGTTATTATATGTACTTGTCACACCAACAGGTGATCTTGTCATTCTTATGTGACTGTGTTATTATATGTACTTGTCACACCAACAGGTGATCTTGTCATTCTTATGTGACTGTGTTATTATATGTATTTGTCACACCAACAGGTGATTTTATCATTCTTATGTGACTGTTATTATATGTACTTGTCACACCAAAAGGTGATTTTATCATTCTTATGTGACTGTTATTATATGTACTTGTCACACCAAAAGGTGATTTTATCATTCTTATGTGACTGTTATTATATGTACTTGTCACACCAAAAGGTGATTTTATCATTCTTATGTGACTGTGTTATTATATGTACTTGTCACACCAAAAGGTGATTTTATCATTCTTATGTGACTGTGTTATTATATGTATACTATGGCTAAAGATATTATATGAACATATTTTTAAATGGTGATTCACTGAGGGGAGACACAAACTAAGAATATGTGATACTTCACTGAGGGGAGACACAAACCTAGAATATGTGATACGTCACTGAGGGGAGACACAAACCTAGAATATGTGATACGTCACTGAGGGGAGACACAAACCTAGAATATGTGACACGTCACTGAGTGGAGACACAAACTAAGAATATGTGATACTTCACTGAGGGGAGACACAAACCTAGAATATGTGATACTTCACTGATGGGAGACAGAAACCTAGAATATGTGATACTTCACTGAGGGGAGACACAAACCTAGAATATGTGATACGTCACTGAGGGGAGACACAAACCTAGAATATTTGATACGTCACTGAGGGGAGACACAAACCTAGAATATGTGATACTTCACTGAGGGGAGACACAAACCTAAAATATGTGATACTTCACTGAGGGGAGACACAAACCTAGAATATGTGATACGTCACTGAGGGGAGACACAAACCTAGAATATGTGATACTTCACTGAGGGGAGACACAAACCTAGAATATGTGATACGTCACTGAGGGGAGACACAAACCTAGAATATGTGATACTTCACTGATGGGAGACACAAACCTAGAATATGTGATACTTCACTGATGGGAGACACAAACCTAGAATATGTGATATTTCACTGAGGGGAGACACAAACCTAGAATATGTGATACTTCACTGAGGGGAGACACAAACCTAGAATATGTGATACTTCACTGAGGGGAGACACAAACCTAGAATATGTGATACTTCACTGATGGGAGACATAAACCTAGAATATGTGATACTTCACTGATGGGAGACATAAACCTAGAATATGTGATACTTCACTGATGGGAGACATAAACCTAGAATATGTGATACTTCACTGATGGGAGACATAAACTTAGAATATGTGATACTTCACTGATGGGAGACATAAACCTAGAATATGTGATACTTCACTGATGGGAGACATAAACCTAGAATATGTGATACTTCACTGATGGGAGACATAAACTTAGAATATGTGATACTTCACTGATGGGAGACACAAACCTAGAATATGTGATACTTCACTGATGGGAGACACAAACCTAGAATATAAGATATGTAGTATAATGAACTCCAGGACCAGACAATATCACATTAGAGTAATTTGTAGCTGTACGTGACTTTGTAGTTAAAATAACAGGGAGGTTTGGAGAACATAGTCACAACAGGCAAGATTAAAGGCAATAGAGACAGAAGTCGACAACGTGAGAAAATATTAGTTTGACAACCTGTCACGGCAGAGAAACAACAACTATCCTGATACATAATGCTGGAGATAGAGAGACGTGGAGAGCCATGATCGACTACGTCAGGCGGCATGGCACCTGATCATGATGATTATAAGGAAACAATTGAATTAAATCAGCCATGGACTAGAATGCATGAAAAATGTACTCCCTGAATAGACCTTCTTGTTGATGGTAGATGGTAGAAGAAAAATAGGGCGACCAAAGGAAACTTTACAAAGTATAATAAACAGAGAAAGCTCAATATTTGGCATAAATAATACAGAATTACATCAAATAAACTTGCAACAAGGGATTCAACATAGAAATAAAACTACTACTGTACTCTGTACTCTTTGTGAACGCAATGAATCCGCTAACTAACTAATTATATATCTGTCAATTCATATATGTATATATATATTATATATGGTTACGCTATACGGCGGAAAGATACTGTCAGTCAGTTAGTTGGCTATTTAAGTGTTGGCTGGCTGGATGGTTGGTTAGATGCTTATTTGGTTGGTTGGTTGGTTGATTGATTGGTTGGTTGGTTAGTTGGTTCGCTATTTGGTTGGAATGGCGATTTGTTCATTGTTTCTTTTTGGATGGTTGGTTTGTTAAGTGGTATGTTTGTTGGTATGTTTGTTGGTTTGTTTGTTTGTTTGTTTGTTTGTTTGTTTGTTGATATATTGGTTGATTTGTTTGTTTGTATGTTTATTCGTTGGTTGGTTTGTTTGTTATGTTTGTTGGTTGGTTGGCTTGTTTGTTTGTTTGTTGGTATGCTTGTTGGTTGGTTTGTTTTTGGTTTGTTGGTTGGTGTGTTTGTTTGTTGGTATATTTGTTGGTTGTTTGTTTGTTGACCAGTTGGCTGTTAATTGGTTTGTTAGTATGTTTGTTGGTTGGTTCGTTTGTTTGTTGGTATGTTCGTTTCTTTTTTTGGTATGTTTGTTGGTTGGTTCGTTTGTTTCTTGGTATATTTGTTGGTTGGTATGTTTGTTCACCAGTTGGTTGTTAATTGATTTGTTTGTTAGTATGTTTGTTGGTTGATTGACTAACTAGTTAATTAGTTGGCTGGTTCATTATTTTATTTATTGGTTTGATGGTTGGTTCGACGGTTGATAAAGTTCACTAGTTCAGTAGATATCTGGTTGTTTGGTTCATTAGCTAATGGGTTTGTTGATTGTTTAGTTCGTTGGATGGTTAGTTATTTCATTTATTCATTAGGTGGTTGGATGGATGTTGGCTAGCTCGCTAGCTAGTCAATCTGTCAGGTTATTGGCCGGCCGGAGATTTGTTAGTCGATTGGCTCATTCAGCCAGCCAATTAGTTAGTTAACAGAAACTTCATCATGACCCACATTTTCCGATGAAATTGGTAGCTTTGAGCCGAGGGCAACGTTTACATCACAGCAACCTCCAGAGTAATGTCGGATCAGCCAAGATGAATGTAGTAGTCACGTTTATGCTGTCGTGCCATTACACTGAAATACGGTCTTTGATTCACATTCACCGTTCCTAATTTGTATTATACTGATTTCTCTACGGATAGTTAACACCTATAAGTGCTTGTAACCTCAGCGATCCTGTTTGAATTATTTGTCATGGCCATGTAGGGGTTAATGAAAGTACAGACTGTCACGCATCCGAATCAATTATAACCGAGTATTGGGAATAGATAACATGCAACTATTGTTTAGCGATTTCTTCCTTAATGTGATAACAACAAGCAATGACGCATTTCACCGCTGCTGCACAACTATTGATGACGCAAAGGTACTGATATTACACAATTACTACAATTGATGAAACGTTTATACTGATATTACAAAATCATTCAGGGTGCATTTAATTTATGGATAATATTTGAAGTCGTACATTTAGGGGAAAAACTACAGTCCGCCACATCATTTTCACTGGTCTTGTGAGTTGGTTTAAAATTACTATATGCACTTGTTGCCCATGGTAACACAGAATATTATAATAATCACAAGCAAGCTATAAATCAATCAATCAAGTGACATGCCGACTGGCGTAGGCGATCATGTTTCTCCACGACTCTCTGTCTCTTGTGTTGTCAATAAGCTCGGTTGGTGAGCTTCTCCCGTGCCACAATACAAGTCCATCTAGTAAATTTTCTCTTTGTCGTCCCCTATCTCTTCTCCCCTTTGTCTTTCCAGTGGTTATTAAGTGTTCAAGCTGTGTTCTTCTACACACGCACATGCCCTAGATACCTTGACTGTCTGCCCTTAATGTTTGATATGATTGAACTTTTTACGCCAGCATCAATGAGAACCTCTACATTAGTTTTCTTGACTGGCCATGGTATTTTGATCATTCTTCTCAGAAAGCACATTTCTGTAGCCTCTAATTCGCTTTGAATTTGTGTGTTTACAGTCCATGCTTTTCACATCCATAAAAAAGAATTGGTTCGAGATAACATTTCAGCACTCGAATCCGGGTCTGCATTGATAGTCTTTCGTTGCATAAAATGTTTCTCATTTTTTGGAATGCTGATTTGGCTTGTGCTGTTCGGCTCTTTATCTCACTTGAGCATCCACCTTCTGATGTTAACAGGGTGCCAAAATATTTCCCTTTTTCAACTTGTGCTAATTTTGTTTCATTAATTATTATGTGGTGGTGTATGTCTCTTTGATACGACAATTATTTCTGTTTTCTTCTTGTTTAAACTGAGGCCTTTGTTTTCACTTTCTTTCACTACTTTATCTAATAGGGCTTGTAGTTCTTGTTCGCTTCCTGCGATCAGTACTGTGTCATCAGCATATCTCAAGTTATTTATATTGCATCCTCCCACATTTATTCCTGACATATCTTCTATATTTCGCATAATGTATTCTGTATACAGTGAGAAAAGTTCTAGTGACATTACACAACCTTGCCTGACACCCATTTCTATCTTTTGAAATCTACCTATAGATTTAACTCTCATTGCAGCCGTTTGTTTCCAATACATATTTCTTACTATTCTTAGATCTTTCCCATCAACGTTAAGACTTTCTAGCAGTTTTATAATCTCTGAATGCTTCACCTTGTCAAATGCTTTGCTGTAATCTATGAAACACAGATAAAGGTCTTGCTGTACTTCTATGGCCCTCTCCATTAATGTTCTTACTATATATAGAGCATTTCTTGTGACTTTTCCTTCTACGAATCCGCATTTTTCGTCTGCTATCATGGTTTTATTTTTCATCTTATACCCCTCATTATTATGTGCAGTAGAATCTTAGTCGTCTGCCTCATAAGGCTGATTGCCCTGTGGTCTTCGAAATCTACTGCACACGGCTTCTTTGGTAGGGCTATGAAAATTGATTGTAGCAAATCCGGTGGAATATAGCCATTGTTGTAGATGTCATTTAACATTTTGGTGATAACTTCAATGCCATAATCTTCCAGGGCTTCTAATTCTTCTTTTGTAATCTTGTCCGGACCCAATGATTAGGGTTGTTTTAAGTGTTGTATAGCGTAGTTTATATCTGCTTTTAATATACTTGGACCTTCATTGTTATAATTTAAGTTAGTATCATATCTGTTATCTTCGTACAGTTCTTTAATATATTCTTCCCATCTGTGCATGACTTCATTTTCTCCTATTAGTATGTGTCCCTGCTTAGATTTCAGACACCCAGTCTTGTGAGCCTGCCCTCTGCCGGTTAATTCCTTTATTTGTAAATGTGTATCACTTGTATTTCTGTGATAATATTTTTCTATTTCCCTGCACTTTGCGTTTAACCAATCCTCTTTATCCTTGTTGCACTTATGTTTAATTTATTTGTTCATCTTGTTGTATTCTTTAAAGCTATTCTTCGCGTGTCTTCTTTGCTTCATCATATTCAAAATATCTTCTGTCATCCAGTCTTTCCTATTGAGATGTTTCTTAGGTGGCAGGATCTCTTTAGGTATTTGCTGCAATGATTCTTTTACCATCGTCCACTGTTCTTCAATGGTTTATATTATCTATGGCATTGTACCTATAAGCTATAAATCATGACACTAAAAAGTAATAAATATGAAATGATTATGCCAATTTTTTATCAATTTTTGAGACTAACGGGAATTTAACCAGTCCGTTCAACGGCACCAAATCGCCTAGCAACTATTGAACACGCGTTCTTCCGTACTTGACTAACCGCATCTCCAAAAAAAGATGCGATTTCATCAAGCCTTTCAAACCGTGCACACAAAGTCACCAGAACGGACCGTCACCAACAGGATAATGATCCTACAAGATTTCCATTTGAATGTAGTCCAGAGAATGGAAATGCATTGTGTTTTCGTTTTATTTGCGCCAATAGCCAAACACATCCATCTTCGGAAGTAAAATCTACATAGATAAAAACCAACATACCCTGATATAACTAAAATATTATCCGTCTTATTTTGAAAAGGCGTGCCTTAGTAAGAATAGGCTTTAATCCTATAAATAATAATAAATAAAATGTTTTATAATCTACAAACTATATCGTTCATTTTCTCTATATGGAGAGTATCAGTTGACACACCAAATAACTCACTACGCAGCACGTTAACACTTGATTGTTATTAGAGCGAGAAATTGTGTTGGTAAGAACTCTATACTCTCTCATAAAAAATAAACACATGGCTTTCTCGGGTATTTCTTTTATATCTCCCTAAATCTCTTGCCAATTTCACGAGTCTTTTCTTTTTTATTCTTATTCGTTGTTCTCTTGTCGGAGCTGATATGGACTTTTTTTTCCCGAATGATGATATGGATAATGCTGTTTCTAATTCTCAAGCGAAGATGAGCACGGCATTTAAGAAGGGTCAAGTTTTGTTTGATTGTTTATGAGCCCTCAGACTGCTCATGCAGGACAGGGCTCAAGTCAGACCTGTGGACTGATGGCCTAGAAGGCCGATTGTCATTAATGCCCTGAGTTTTATTGATCGGCCTTGATTATTTTTGGCGGGCGACTCCAAATATATAAATAGTGTCCAATGAATAGCCAGACAATAATTAAAAACGTACTGAATGAAGGCCTGTTTACTTTTTGCAGCTAGGTCTTTAATACTACTAATGGTCAAGGCTGATGAGCCAAATCAGTGCCCTGAAAGACTTGTTGCAGTGTAAGCAGAAATGTAATAGGTCCTGAGATGGGGGAGAGCAGTCTGATCTCTCTTTCTTATTTGTCTGTTTTTGAATTGCTTGTGAAGTTCTATCGCTTGTGAAGTTCTACCGCTTGTGAAGTTCTACCGCTTGTGAAGTTCTATCGCTTGTGAAGTTCTACCGCTTGTGAAGTTCTACCGCTTGTGAAGTTCTATCGCTTGTGAAGTTCTATCGCTTGTGAAATTCTACCGCTTGTGAAGTTCTACCGCTTGTGAAGTTCTACCGCTTGTGAAGTTCAACCGCTTGTGAAGTTCTACCCTGTTTAAAATATAATACCCGCTCTGAAATGACTTTTTCCAGGCTGGAACTATATATTCAATGACCTGTGGTCAGTCAACTGCCCCGAGACAGGTCAGTTAGAGCTGTTCAGATCTTCTTCTTCTTCATTCGTTCTCAAACTCCTGCAGATCAGCAGGATGTAGTCCGGAGAACGGAATGCGTTGTGTCATAGTTTACAGCAGTGCTGCGATATCTGTACCTTTTGGCCTGACACATCCGACTTCAGCATGGCTTTGTGTCACTGACCCTATATGGGATGGGACAGCCAACTCCATCCCATAACCTCCTTAGTCGCCTTTTACGACATGCGTGGAAGGTAAACAGTGATGCTATTCTTTGCTCCCCTTTTGGGCCCCGGCAACACACGGGCGAGCTGTTCAGATGACAATAGTTTTCTTCTTCTGGCGTGGTACAATAGGAAATTCTGTAAAAATATGTTCTGTGTTTTCCGTAGTTGTATTTCACTTACAATAGCTTGTTGAACTCTTTAAAAACAACATCATCATATAAAGCTGTTTTCAATGACATCGGCCAGTAGTTCTCTGTTTAAAAAAATGAATAATAAACGAGGCTGAAAGCAGCGTGTCTTCACCGTAAGAGGTACTGTTTTTTAAAACACATTGCTTTCTAAACCTTCTCTTTATGATGATGTGACCAACAAATGTCTACTGTTTTATTTTCTTCTGATGTTGTCTTCTTCTTCATTTTTCATTCTCAAACACACGCTGGAAATCTCTTGTAGCAGGAACATGGTCTTAATAGATTTCCAGAAGGATGTTGCCCAGAGAATGGAAATGCTTTGTGTCGCTGTTTTATTTGCGCTAATGGCTCAACACATCCTTATTCGGAGGTTCTGATGTTGTAACTTTCTTTATTGGCAATCCCCTCCCGAAGTACCTCATAATAAGTTGTTTTCTAGCTTTTTCCTAATGTTTGATAATAACAATTATTTAATACTAATTAATTATTTGTTTAATAATTATAATAATAAATGTTATAAATTTAATAATTATATTAATTAATTATTTAACAGTTATTGATAATTATTGTTACTATTATCTAAGTTTTCTAATAAGTTTTTCCAGTAAATTTTTCTAATAAGTTTTCTAGCTGTTCACGGAATTTCCATCATTCATCAGTAGAATTACATATCGTGGCCTCTAATTTCCAACTAGTTTGCTTGTATTGCCCATGATTCGCTTCCATACAATAAAGTCACTCTATGAAACATTGAAGCACACATTTCATTTCCATTGATAAAGATGCATTCTTAATTTGTAAATATAATTTGTGTTTTTTCTAACAAAACAACTTTTCTTTGTTTATTGTAAATATCAAGATTGAAAAATGTGTTCCGTTCATTTTTATTATAATCAATATTATTATTATTATTATTATTATTATTATTATCAATATCATTATTAAGTGCTTTCTGTTTATCACGATGTAACCAAGCAGGATCGTACACAATAATATATTCATATACGTAATGTGTTTGTATAGTGTCTGCGTATACAGATCTCTGTGTTGTTTCACACTGGTCTGACATATTAGCCACGTCATGACCAAATATCACAAATTTGGCTTTTTTTAATGTTATTGACAATGAAATTTATGTTTTGGATATTTTTGTCCAATTTAAAAATGTACCAATTTTATTTACCTATTTAAAAAAAAATATATTGATGAAAATCTGAGCGTTATACATTTTTCAATTTTCAATTCTTCGAGATTTAGCTTAAACATTTCGAATAGTATGGCAACCTTCGTCTCACCTATTTCCATTGTGTTACCTGTACATTTCACCTAATATCCTCGTTTACTATACATTTACTATACGTTTACTATAAGGTAAAAATAACACAACTGAAGATAGATAGTAGTCGGACAGACGGATGTATGAGCGAACAGACAGGCAGGCCACTTGTGTAGGTCATTAGATATTTAGTAAGTGTAATCTGACTATTGCATGTTACAGTTGCATGTTACTCTACAAAAAAAAAACGGATATTATGACAAGTGCTAGAATAGTTCAATATACAGTAAAATTGCCGTCAAAGTCAGCATGGCGTAGGAAACTGATCTGTACGTCTCATGACAAGCACGAAAATAGTTCAAGATGCTACAGAATAGCTATTAGAGTCAAAATAACGGAGAAAATTATGGTTTCAAAGTTTTTCCAAAAATGCATAGACGTCATTATACTCGAAATTCCTCAAATTTTTCATATCGTTTATATAATATTAGGACTGGTACTGATTAAAATGTTCTTCTTCGGTTAATCGGAAAAAAAATTAATCGATTAATGTGATTTAATTATAACGCATATATATATATATATATATATATATATATATATATATATATATATATAATTATATATATATATATATATATATATATATATATATATATATATATATATATATATATATATATATATATATATATATATATATCCAACTATTAGTATCTGATCTGCAACAATCCATGACTTAACAGTTCACACAAAAATGTTGTAAATTCAAACTGTAGCACTGGCGTAAGTTATTTTATTTACGTCTGCACGTCTAAAAAATAATAATACACGGGAAAAGTAAGTAGCAAAAAAAAAACACAATTATTAAGAAACTGAAAAAAAAAATATTTAAAATATTTTCTAAAATTTTAATCGAAGAAATTAATTTTAATCAATTAACATTTTTATCGGTTGATTTATTAATTAATCGTTAATTTCCGCAGCCTCAATATATATATATATATTTACATCGGCCAAGTACTTAGAATGAAGGAAGACAGAATTCCACGACAAGTCTTCATGTGGACACCAGACGGGTAAAGAAAACAGGGAAGACCAAAAACAACGCTCAGAAGAACAATTATGAATGAATTAAAATCAACAGGCATAAATTCACCAGACCTGCAATCCCTAGCAACTGACCGACAGGCATGGAGAACTATGACATCCGCCCTATGTGCCAAACTTGGCAAAAGAGGAACCGACTGACTGATATATATATATATATATATATATATATAATATTGTACCATTGTACCACAGCTAGCCGAGTACCACATAGAGCACGTATATCCGTAACTCTATCCACGTGGATATCTGAAACACGTAGGAAACAAGACCTCACGCACAACACAAGTTGTTTTAGAACTAATGTACGCGTGAAACGGTGATTAGTATTTCAAATTTTTATGTTATCATACTTAATGAAGTTTAAATCATCTTTCAATGTTTATACTAGAATACTGGAGTAATATCATGGGAAGAGAAGAAAACAAAGAGGTTCTAACAAAACTTAATATGAAGAAAGAATTATTAAAGGAAATAAAGATCAAGCAAATAAAATATTTTGGACACATTAAAAGACATGACACCTTATTGAAGATCTTACTTGAGGGAAAAGTCAAAGGGAAGCGAGCAATAGGTAGGCAGAGATACAAGTGGAAGAGTAACATCACAAGATGGACAGATTACAGTCTAGCAGAGTGCACCACCAAAACAAGATGTTGGATGTCTGTTGCAGCCAACCCACGTTTCGGATACGGCACTTGATGATGATTACTACTAGCCTAAAATTGTAATAAGTAACATGATGATGATTAGTCGACATTAACCTAATCCATGACTGTCTGCGGTATTCGCGCCTTATCTCTGTCAGGCCAATCAAATAACATTAGGTAGACATATTCTTCCGGTAAGGGACTGTCCATATATACATAAAGTACTTAACCAAATTATAGAAAGGGGGATACGGTTTGATAGTTGTCGACAAAAGGAAGAAGAGGGTGAGGTTGTGACAAAAGTTGACGTCAACGAT
The DNA here is from genome assembly GCA_034231615.1 of Meghimatium bilineatum. NCBI lineage: Eukaryota > Metazoa > Mollusca > Gastropoda > Stylommatophora > Philomycidae > Meghimatium > Meghimatium bilineatum. Next base: position 5,870,491 of record CM067309.1, on the reverse strand, counting down.
TGGGTTTTTATACACCAATTACATTTTTTGAATATGAAATAAAAAACATACACATTGAAGAAAAAAAACATATTTTCTCGGTACATTTTAAGAGAAAAATTGTTATTGCTGCGGGGACATTTTGTGACATAATTAAGCGGGAATAGGGAATATCCCTGAGTTCTTCAAAGATATTGAGAAGGGAAAAGGGGGTCACAAATTCTCACGAAAATTGTTCACGTAATTTAATGAGAGCCCCTAAGCCGATAAAACCTTCATACTTATGGTTACTTGTAAGTGAATTTTACAGTAAAGCAAAAGAAGAAAAAAATACTACGAGAGAAAGAGTTACCGTACACAAAAAAAAAACACGAGAAGATAAATAGTTACGGTAGGGCAAAAGAAAAAAAACACTACGAAAGAAAGATTACGATAGAGCAGAAAAAGGCGAGAAGATAAAGAATTACTGTAAAGCAAAAAGAAAAAAAAACTAGACGATTAAGAGTTGCACCAATACCTATTCATGATTTCGTATCTTCTTCTGTGTATCCCTGTTAGGCACACTACCTATCAATCTTATCTCCGATCTTCCTCTGTGTATCCCTGTTTGGCACACTACCTATCAATCTTATCTCCGATACTGCTTAAAATCCAAGCATTTTCCCTACTTTTAGTCTTGACTTCCATTTAATGCAGTGAAGAATCGTTGGAAGATTAATGTTTCATTGTTTGAGAGACGGTTGCGATACTATATTGTAATTGTACTGTTGTTCGTCCATCACAAGTGATGATGACCATTTGTTACGTCCATTTATGAAATTTTGTTAGAATTATGTCCCTGTCTATGAGTTTGTGGATAGCCCATAAGCAGTGATGCCAACTCATTTTTTCAGTACCACTAGTCTGGTGACTAAAATACACTAGAAATCTCCAAATGTTTTTTTTAAGCAGCAATATAAAACACTTTTCTGCGTCGCTATTGATTGGGTCATGAGAAAGAGCACTGAAAATGAGCTGACAGGAATAAAATGGATTAATAATACCGTTCTCGAAGATCTTGACTACGCAGATGACCTAGCCCTTTTGAGCGCAAACCACACAGATGCTCAATCTAAGTTTGACAATCTCCAACACTACTTAAATCAGATAGGGTTGAAAATCAACACATCAAAAACTCATATACTAGATTTTACGAGATCCAACGACAACATAGAAATTCAAAATGTTCCATTATTAAAAGTCAACAATTTTACATATTTAGGCACCAATCTAGCATTGGATGGAGACTCATCAAAAGAAATTTTACACCGTATTGCCCTTGCAGCGGGTGCTTTCAATAAACTACGCAACATATGGACGTCAAACACACTAAGAAACACCACAAAACTCAAGTTATTTAACTCCAACATCATCCCTATTCTATCATATGGGTGCGAAAGTTGGAAAGCCACAAAATCCACAGATAAAAGACTCGACTCCTTTGAAAACAAATGCCTACGTACCATTCTGAACGTTAAGTGGAGTGACTTTAAATCTAACACTACTATAAGAGAGGAAAGCAAACAAACCTATATATCTTCCTTCATTAGACAAAGGCGTTGGACTTACATCGGCCATGTTCTCAGAATGAACAGCCTAAGAATTCCCCAGCAATCACTATATTGGGTGCCACCTGGAGTAAGAAGAAGAGGGAGACCTAGAGAAACTCTACGAAGAACCATTAATAGAGAAGGCATGTCAATGAACCTAAACAACATGCAACAATTGAAAGACCTGGCAACACAAAGACAGAAATGGAAAGCTATGGTTTCTGCCCTATGCGCCGCCTATGGCCCTGGAGGAACATAACATAACATAACAATATAAAACACTAACCAGTTTTTCATAAAAATCTTGCAAGATATAACATTATAATTTGTTAATATCAGTTAATATTAGAATTAATGTTATATGCAAAACCACAATCAGACAATAGACCTACTTCGCGGTTTATGTAGATATTTTCTACTGTATTGAGCGTTGCCAAATCGTTGTTTTTTTTCTAAATGTACTAGCCTTGTACAAAAAATGAATACAAAAATTCATGGAAAAAAAACTTTTAAAGTTGTAATTATATTCTGATAAATTTAGTACGATGTTACATTAAAAATGTTTCACTATTAGTTATATTATAAATAACCAAATGGTTGGAGGGTGTCGCAGTAACCGAACGAACAAATGGTAAAGCAAAATTAATTAAACTGGTTACTAGAAAAATGCACCGTACCTATGAATAAAAAATATATAAAAAAGAAAATAAAAAACAAACAATAAAACTAAACAGGACAATTCTCAACGTGTCGGTCCAAATGGGACCTTTTCAAGAGACTAATAACTTATAAATTAAGCAATACTACACAAAATAGATGAGTGAATTTGATCAAGCCATGTTTCTATATAACGCAGAAACGTGACCCAGTAACAGTTGTGGAAACGCATCTTCATTTCTCCTTTTTATTCCACAAGATATTGCACCCTTTTCCATTTTTTAAAACTGTAAAACGAATTTATCTATGTTTCAAAGATAGAACAGTTTTTTTTTCCATCAGTGCAATATCTGAGGTCGAGTCTATTTGTTAAATCTATACCAGTGCTAGGCAACCATTTTTATTTCAATTGACGGGCCAAATTCATAGTTGTTAGCTTGAGATGGAGGTCATACCTGCTAATAAAACGATATGACGAGGTTTTTTTTAATGGTTTTGTTAAGTTCTACTTTATGTCGTAATACTTGTTATTATACGCCAGAAGGTTTTTTTCTAAACAAACTTTTGATATCCAAAGACTTAAAACTTTTAACGTCTCCCACAGCCATACATCAATTGGTTCCGGCAGACACGGTCTTCACAAGTCTATTTCGTTCAGAACACTGTTGACTGGCAACATTAGCAGTCTAATATAATCATTTCCTTTTTCTCACTGCTTAGTATCATAGTTTATAGCCTGGTTGCGATAGCCGTGGACCAAGATGTCCTGCAGATTTTTGTCTCGCCTATAGGCCACCAGAGGTAAGTTGGGGAAAGCGTCACGGGTGTCAGAATCAGACTGGAGAAGGGAATAATGTTTAAGCAGGATGCGACGGACAGTCGAGTTATGGGGAGTCACAGCCACCTTAGGTCCTCTGCACCTGACCATTTTGGTACCGTTCGTTGCTCACGCGGTCGTTGCTACACATGTCCTTATGTGGTTCAGATGCGCTCCATCTCATTTCCCAAGGCCAGTTTCTCCATCGATGAGGCCTTTACATGTGAATCCCGTAATGTTATTTACGTGATCATATGTAAACGCCGTGGTAAGCAATATATCGGTGAGACTGGCCTTAGACTGAGCGACCTCTTCTGTAACCACCTGCATGCTATCAAACACAGAACACCCACTCCTGTGGCTAATCACTGCGACGGCCACCGTGATGTCCTTGACATTCAGGTCACTGCCATCAGATCCTGCACCACAGATGGTAGATCTAGGTACACCCTAGAAAATCGTCTCATTTTCGAGTTGGGTACCATCAAGCCATTTAGACTCAATTCCGACCACTCTTTCGCTTAGTTCTGGGCGGATTGGTCTTTGTTGTTTTTATTCATTTTGTGCCGCCATTTACGTCATCGTTTTGTTCCTCTCGTTCTACCTGTATTATCGTCTTTGTGTACTTCCTGTTCGTATCCTTCCGGCATCATATTTCACTACCATATTTCACTCGGACACGCATTTATTTCTACTTGTGGTATTTTTATGTTTGTATGTTATGTGCGAATCTTGAAAAAGGCCTATTGATCCGAAACGTCTACTTTGTCCTGTGTATTGTCATTTGTATGATTATATTCTGTGTTTTGTTTTGTTGTATGTACCATATTTATTCATGTACATCCGTCAGTGATAGTGTGTTGGTCGTCATCAAGTAGGACTTCATTACCTGTCTTCCACGTGAGTTTTATTTATGTAAAGCATATCAAGAAATCGTAAAAGAAATGAAGGAATCAGGGGAAGGGGAAGAAGGGACAAAAGTTTTGCCAAGAGGGATCACGGGATGAAATGTTTAACTAACACTGTTCTAAACTCGTAATGTCAACATTCATCTAAACTCCAATGTATATCTTTACTCGTTCTCATGTCCATAATTATATGCTACAGGTTACAGAATGTAAACAATAAAAATGGCTCCTATGACCCGCAGTGTTATAATAAAAGATATCAAAACGAATCTTCTTCCGACTTTCTCTCGCTATTCATTGTTACAGGCAAGAGAAGATCATTAGATCCGAAATTAAACTGAGATGCAGACTTTTCAACGCGCCCGCCTGTTGGGACTTTCCCTCTCGTCTCTTCCAGAGTTGTTAAATGTCACTTCAAGACTGGCATGCTGACTAACTAATCTCAAGGGTAACGATCTAATCTAAAGAATACGGAACTAATTGTGACAGACAAGAGACTATACTAGCACCTACTTTAGGCCAGACATGGCACGGGCGTGTCTTGTATAAACCATCATTTGAATGTGACAGGTATTAGTTATTTGCAGCAAGTGAAACCTACTTTCAAATCTATTTTTAACGTGAAATCGTATGTTTTCTTGCCCAAAACATGTTGCAAAAAAAAAAGAGCGAGAAGGGCGTAGAGGGTTGACTCGTGAATTCTAGTTGAATTAATTTGTACCCCGTTCGTTACGTTTTTGATTATTCTTGGGATTTGTTTAGTCGTTACTTACATACTTGGAGTCACATGCCAAAAATAGCCAAGGCCGACCAACGCAATTCACGGTAATAATAAAAATAGTCCTTCTATGTCATATTTACATTTACTGTGCATATGTCTTTATGTTGATGGTCACCTATGAGCGGACCTGGTTCCAATCTCTTCAGCCATCTATTGATTCTAGTATGTGGAGGAGCACATCAGTTTTAACACTATCTCACTTGAACTTGTAAACTTTGTAGTGACAATTTTTGTGACAATATCATCATCATCATTAGGTGCCATGCCGGCTTCGTAGGCGGTCATGGCTCTCCACAGCTCTCTGTCTACAGTATTATGTATCAAGATCGATTGTTGTCTGCCTGCCGTGCCAGGTTGTCAAACTGTCTAATATTTTCTCACGTTGTCGCACTCTGTCTCTGTCTCCTTCAATTTTACCTGTTGTGACTATGTTCTCCAAACCTGCCTCTCATGAAGTGGCCAAATAATGAAGATTGTCTTTTTCTTAAATTATTAATTAAGGTCCGTTTCGCATTTGACTCTTTCAACACCTCTACATTAGATTTTCTGGCAGTCCATGATATTCTCAGCATTCTTCTGTAGAACCACATCTCTGTTGTGACAAGATACATAGACATTTTCTCCTGAGGTCACATAGTTACCTGTTATGAGTAGTATTCTCCATAGGCATCATTCTGTTTTGTTGATATGATCTGAGATCATATGGTAGTAGTAGTAGTAGTAGTAGTAGTAGTAGTAGTAGTAGTAATAGTAGTAGTAGTAGTAGTAGTAATAGTAGTAGTAGTAGTAGTAATAGTAGTAGTAGTAGTAGTACTAGTAGTAGTAGTAGTAGTAGTAGTAGTAGTAGTAGTAGTAGTAGTAGTAGTAGTAGCAGTAGTAGTAGTAATTGTTGTTGGTGGTGTTGTTGTAATAGTAGTAGTAGTAGTTGGTGTTGTTGGTGTTGTTTTAATAGTAGTAGTAGTAGTAGTAGTAGTAGTAGTTGTTGTTGTTGTAATAGTAGTAGTAGTAGTAGTTGTTGTTGTTGTTGTAATAGTAGTAGTAGTAGTAGTAGTAGTTGTTGTTGTTGTTGTTGGTGGTGTTGTTGTAATAGTATTAGTAGTAGTTGTTGTTGTTGTTGTAATAGTAGTAGTAGTAGTAGTTGTTGTTGGTGTTGTTTTAATAGTAGTAGTAGTAGTAGTGGTAGTAGTAGTAGTAGTGGTAGTAGTAGTGGTAGTAGTAGTGATAGCAGTAGTAGTAGTAATAGTAGTAGTAGTAGTTGTTGTTGGTGTTGTTTTAATAGTAGTAGTAGTAGTAGTGGTAGTAGTAGTAGTAGTGATAGTAGTAGTAGTAGTAGTAGTAGTAGTGGTAGTAGTAGTGATAGTAGTAGTAGTAGTAGTAGTAGTAGTAGTGGTGGTAGTAGTAGTGGTAGTAGTAGTGATAGTAGTAGTAGTAGTAGTAGTAGTAGTGGTAGTAGTAGTAGTGCTAGTGGTGGTAGTAGTAGTAGTGCTAGTGGTGGTAGTAGTAGTAGTGCTAGTGGTAGTAGTAGTAGTGCTAGTGGCAGTGGTTGCTGCAGTAGTATCAGTAGCAGTATGCTGTTTATATACAAGTCGTTTCATTTGATTCGTTCATTTCAGTACAAATTTTAAGATACTTTTTTGTTTGCTCATACCCTTATTCTGACGTGTTAGTACTGCAACTATTTATTGTCAATGTACTCACATTTTCCGTATAATTTACAATAATTAATTTATCCGGAGTGAGCAATCACAAGAGATATCTAATGTGGCGGGCGAACCGATAGCATAAAATATGTTTATGGTGGTCGAGATAGCAGACGCTGAATTGGTTTCAAATTTAGCACAATTTTTAATATGTACAGTTAGCATAAGCAAAGATACAGGAAGCTCTCGTACTATCTGGCCATGACCCAAGGCGATATAAGATATATTGCCTAATGGGGAACACACAGGGCTGCGCCGTGCTATATGCAGAGAGGCGGCCTCATCAGGCGGCACCAATTAAAATACATTGTCGGGGCGCGATTTCGAAGAAAAATCATTTTAAGGGGTGCTGCATTTCGAAGACTGACATCATACTAGAAAATCTACCGCACGGTCCTGGAAAAATAATCCTTCTTCATTTTACTATTTCCGTGACTTACAATGGTTACTATGATTATAATGTGTGTGATAACAAAGGAAAATCAATGTAGGCCTAATGGTCAGAATAGCCATTTAGAAGGTTTGTTTTCCCAATAGTCAATAGGTCTTATAAATCCGAGGGTCACGATCTGGCAACCCTGGTTCTAATAACTTGTTTGGCATTTTTATTTCAAGTTTCCCTTGCGTGTCTACGTCAGCAGGGTCGTGTGCGATAATATATTAAAATGTGTCGAGAATAGTCTAGCATATAGTGATTCAAATCAGCGTCACTTGACTTGGCTGGTGCAAATGATCATTGGCCAATTTATGTAGGCCTATCCTTTGAATGAAGCGGAACACTGAAGTAAACATATGCACCGTATTGTAAACATATGCACCATCTAGCAAACATATACACCATATAGTAAACATATGCACCATATAGTAAACATATGCACCATATAGCAAACATATGCACCATATAGCAAACAAATGCACCATATAGCAAACATATGCACCATATAGCAAACATATGCACCATTTAGTAAGTGAATATATACAAAATATAAAAAGGATTAAATAATAGTTTCACGTAGATCAATGCACATAGTTCAATTATTTTTATTTTTATTTTATTTTTCAATTTTATATTCCCTTGCTATCTGCAATTTTTCGTAATCACACACATTTCCGTCGTTCACGCCTCTATTTGTCTTGTATTATATTCCCAGACATATCAATTTCTAATACATTGCTAACACGTAGTCTTCAGTTGATTTTGTTGTTGTATTTGTGTATGTCCCTATCTTTATAAAGCTTGTTGGTCGAAACTATAAAGCGCCTTTCCAAAGAGATTATTCTATGGAGATCCGATGGTAAACGTTTTAGCGGTGGGCAGAAAAAGCGCTTTAATGATCACCTTAAAAACTTTCTCAAGCACTGCAGCATCGATCCTAGCTCCTGGGAGACTACAACACATGATCGCTCAGCCTGGCACACTCAGATCACTGCAGGTATCACGAAATTTGAAAAAGAAAGAACACTGCGGGCAATCTACAAACGCAAGAAGCGGAAGGACAAATCAGAAAATCCTCCTACCCCGAACCTTCAGCACTCCTGCGTGCACTGCAATAGAATTTTCCGTGTATGAATCGGACATTTACGAAATCACAAACTAAATTAGACAATTACCAATTTATTATTATTATTATTTATTTTTTTATCGTATTTATTGTTTTTCATGCCATGCTCATCTTCGCTTGCGAAGGAGGAACTTCATCATCATCATCATGACCGAAAATTCATTTTTTAAAGCAGTAAAACATTCATGTGCATGTGATCTTTATGTTGTATGTTCATTTCTCCCGCCTTTTTTATTTCTTCCATTTCTGCCTTAAAATTGGCTGAAAATTTGTCTGTAGCCGTACCTAAAGTGGCCTCTTTTCCATACGTGAGAGTCAGTTCTCTTCCATTTTTATCTTCATACGGAGCTGCTCGTATAGTCTTGTCTAATCCACTAAATAATTAGCTTCTATGTACTCTAATGTGATACTCTTTCTCTCCAGGTATGTCTTATTTCCTTTCTGTTTTATTGTTATTCTTTTAGTTCTGGAAGTATGGAAGCCCAAGGAGGAATGTTACTTTCTGGTCCTTATTTTTGCTCCTGGCTATCGAAAATGCAGGGCTCCTAGCTGAATTAATTTGGACCTCGTTAATTACGTATTTAATTATTGTTATACATTCAATTGGTTGTTATTTACATACTTGGAGTCGCATGACAAAAGTAGTCAAGGCCAACCAATAGATTTCGCTCAAATTAGAGACTAGTTTTCATGTTTACGTTTTAGCGAACAGGTCTCCTATACCACCGACGCTCTCGGTTTTGCTAGTGGCAGGATTCGATCTGGAGACTGGGTGAATAAATCTATAAGACACACAGAAAGGCAATACAAATGTATGGACTATATCACATAATATATATATGGCAAGCTCTTCCTCAGAACAGTCCAAACAGATCAAAGACAGCGTCACTTATTCTGGCTGATTCGACTTTTCCAGCAATTTTTATTGGTCGGCAGCACAAATTATATGCAGTGGCCAATGATAAATCTCATAAGTCAAGATAAGTGACACTTGTCTTCGATCAACGTGTAAAATTTTTTTAAAGGACTTGATTTATGCTATCGAAGACGGAGCATGCCATATACAGTGGAATCCCACTATAGCGCATTCTTTTATAACAAATTTCCTTATACAATACTTTTTCAAAATCCCTAATTATATTATTCTATATTGTGTGAATTTCTGTTATTACATACATATTTTGTCAGTCCGGACCAAGTTGTTATAACGAGATTCCACTGTACTCCATTCATCGATATATCACTCCTCAAATTATACTTTTCTTCTATTGACATCGATTTTCCCCAATCTATATTCCCGTGATTTATTATTTAATCATGCGTTTTTCAAATCCCATGGACACTTGATGGATTTGATCCGTCGAGTGAACAGTTCGTTAAACCTCCGCTCTAGTTACCCGATCTGCCCGTTATCCAGTACGCATGTATACAAGTTATAACCTTCATTATTTCATGTACTGACGCAGACAAAATAATGAGCAAACAGTTGCAATACAATATACGAGGTCGTGGTTTTAACTGGATAACATATAGTCATGTAAGTAGAATGTGTACATGATGTAAAACCCAAAAGGATGTCAATACAATTACGTCAATAATATTTTTCGGGGATTGGGGGGGGGGGGGGGGGGTTGAAAAGTTTACCAGCTGTTGACAAGGGAAAGAACAGGTTGACAAAAATTGACGTCAGCAGTGCAATTTTTTTATACATCCATTAGCTTGATGTAATTTGAACCATTTTTCTTAAAACAGATCAATCATGTCCTTTTTTTTAAAAAAAAACTATTTTTGCAATAATTAAGCCGGTGGGTTCCCTGATTGTTTACAGTTGTTGACAAGAAGGGGGGATAAAATACATTGTTGACGAAATTTATGACCAGCCTCCAGTGAATATGTTTAGTCAGCGCGGTAGCAGAGTTGATACATTAATTAGTTCGTCTCTCCTACCCAACTCATCGAAAATTTGGTGGTTCGAAGGCAGACCAACCTTATTGTACTGGAGATACAATTGGATATGTATTAGTTGCGCCTCAAAAAATGAATATTGGTTTAGTATCGGTGTCGTGTACAGTACACGACTCAATGATTATTAAATAAATCCATTTAGAAAAAAAAATGCTGACAATGAGTATTAGGCCTACATTATTCGGATAAAATGTTGAAATGTTTTTTATTATATTTAAAAATAGGTACAGTACAAAAACAAATGCCTACATTCTAATTTATTTACATTATGCGCAGTTACATTCTAACTTTGGTATAGTACTCACAGCTTTCGTGACGTCACTGTAATCACGATACCAGTAAACCTTTACAAAGATGAATAGATCTGTGCGTTACACACTGAGGTAACTGATGACTCCGTCATCTAAGGGGAAAGGGGGGAATGGGGTCTGTGCGTAAATCGATGCATCTAGCAACTGTAAAATGCGTCTTTATCGATATTTAGTTTCGTTAAATAATGTAGGATGAGTTCTTCTTGTACTGTACCTAATAATATCCTTTAAAAATATCCGAATATCTACGTCCTTGGTTATAAGTGGAGAATCGTCTGAAAAATCCATATCCGTTATATGTTCCCACATCGTCCATTGAATATGTTTCTTTCTTATCTTCACTTTGATTATATTATATCCCCAACAAAAACAATAGTGGGTACAAAAGGCATCCATACTAAACTTCAGTTCTCGTTTCACAACTTTCAGATAATCCCTCACCTCCAAATTTCATGTCTTTTCATGTACAAATAGTTCCCACATATCTCACTATTAAACATTGCTGTTGTTAATACTTTTCTGGATTACAGTTTCTATGTTCACCGTAAGTTACATTTATGGATTAAAGTTTCTATGTTCACCGTAAGTTACATCACTCACCATCAGACGTTTAATTCTGTTTATATTTCCATGAAATATGAACAATTATTTGCGCGCTAAGGGCGCAAAAATATAAATGCGCGCGAAGAACTTTTGAAATTTAGTGCGATAAGCATGTTTGATTTTCTGTTTAAAAAATCATGTTTCCAAGCACGAGAAATAATGAAAATGTCTCTTTATTTCCTTATTAAAGTTTCGTACTGGCGAATCCGCCGAAGATGGATGTGTTGGGCCACTGGCGCAAATAAAACGGCAACACAACGCATTTCCATTTTCTGGACTACATTCAATTCTTGTAGGACCATTGTCTTGTTACAAGAGAAATCCAGCGGGAGTTTGAGAATGAACGCTGAAGAAGAAGAAGTACTGACGAAAACAGCGAAATATTTTATTTTATTATGCCAGTAGGGCGGAGGGGGCATCAACGGAAAAATGTTTGGAAACCACCGACTTAGACATCAAACAAGAGAGAAAGATGAAATTAAGTAAGTACGAAGAAATTAAGCTGGCAGTAAAAGACAGAATCACCGTCAGATAGTTTCCATTTTGGTGCTTTTCGCACCTGGTGCTTCTTCATGTCACCTGGTGCCAAAAATCGTTTAAATAGTGGAAGCGCACTAATGTTGTGCTTTTTAAAAAATAATTGGTACACTTGCTGGTGCTTTTAGCTTTCTTAAAAAATTGAATCTTTTTAGGAACAGTAAACTCATAACATCAAAACCATAATCTTTCAGGGTCGTAGAGGTAAGAGTAAAGTTAACACATAACATTTATTAACGCTGTGGGGGGTGTGAGATGTTAGCGATCTCACTTTTCAGCGGCTCTGCTATATGAGGACAGTAACCATCTCCTCTCCCTCGAGCTTTACTTCCCCAACTAATCATGTACCCAATTAATGTTGGGTCGACCTTTGCGATCTGAGAAAAACTTTTTTGCCTCAATTGGGGAATGAACCCAGGATCACACACATGCGAAACCAGTGCACTACGCTGCACCACTGGAGGGGTGGCTGCGTAGGGGTACCACTCTGGAAACATTAACACAACAATTCTGCATGCCACTGTTTCTTGTTTAAATGTGGAGAATATCAATGCTGTCCAGTCTTTAATATTATCCATCCATACTTTCTTTGTTTTCTTTTCTTCAACCCTCAACTGTTCATTGTAAGGTATACTCTTGAAAAAAAGAAATGCAACTTCTTTGGAGTTACTTTTATAAAAAGATATTCGCTAATTGGACATCATTCAACCTATCGACTGTGTCCACCTGGTCATTAACTTCTCGTGGTTATCTGAATTGTACTCACCTCATAATACTTGCGGTTATAAAAGAGGTCACGGTAAAAACAACATTTTTCGCAATAACTCGTGACAGGTTCATGAGAATCCCTTGAAACTTACTGAACACAAAACTCTGACTGTAATATTGAATGCCTATAACAGATTGACTACCCTAGAATAAATTCAGTTGAAAATTCAATGCGCAATTATGGCTCATCTCACTACAGAACAGCGATACACCATCATTGGACGTTTACATAATGGACAATCACAATGTGTAGCAGCCAGACAATTTAGTATGGTTAGAAGCACCATGAGTCGCCTTTGGAGACAATTTCAACAAATACACTCAGCGGCAGATTGGCCGAGCATTGGAAGACCCAGAGTCACAACTACTGCAGAAGATCGCTTCACACAGCTGAGTCACCTCAGGAACCGATTTGCATTCTCGACAGTCCAGTCAATGCCAGCAGCTCATCGAATTTAAGATCAAACTGTTAGGAACAGTCTTTGGTTCTTAAAGACCCTACAGAGATCCTATTCTTACGGACCGTCATCACCAGAACCGACTGCAGTGGGCGAACCAGCATCATCGATGGACCATTCGGAATGATTGGAGATGGGTTTGGTTTAGTTTACGTCTTAAAGTTTCTTCATGCCAAGGTTGAAACATTAATTCTGTAAATTAAAATTTTGGTACACTGAGCAGTATAGTTTTGGAAAGAGAATCGTGCCTCATCACATGGTTAAACCACACAAGCTTGTGAGAAATCACCACTGCCATGTTCTTGTTGCCTGCAAGAATATTTATTTCATTTCTCACCATGTGTGTTTGTTTTATGTTCTGCATAATTGATACGCAATATTTGTCTGTAACGTTTTTAAAAGCATGTATTCTCCTCTACATTTCCGCTGTAATTGTCCAACTCTCACATCCATACAAAAAATAGATATTATTAAAGATTTATATAGGCTTATCTTCACTATTTACTTATTCTGCTCTGTCATGCGGTATCTATACCGCCCAAAGACAGATTCCTGCAACACAAAACAGCAAAATAAAGAGAAAGGACAATAGACGAAAGATATCTGACCTAATATTGACATGTACATACCAGGAGAAACATTCAGTTATTGATTTTTTTTAAATCAGTGAAGGTGTGAAACATATAGTGATGAGTAAAACATATAGTGATGAGTGAAACATATAGTGATGAGTGAAACATATATTGATGAGTGAAACATATAGTGATGAGTGAAGGTGTGAAACATATAGTGATGAGTGAAGGTGTGAAACATATAGTGATGAGTGAAACATATAGAAATAACTTGGTGAATGAAGACCAATATGGTGATGCATGTTTCTAGATCCATAAAGTGCAGTAAAAAATAATGACTGTCAATACAGCATGTTTCCATTAAGGATGTTGAAGGGAAGTAACTTGTGTGATAAAGGTTGTATGCCCTTGAAGCTGCCACTGCTAAAGTTGAGTGATTTTTAATTTAACATCTGACATTAAAAAAACCTAGTTATCTGGAGTTCATCACTTGAGCTCACCGGAACACTTTTTATTCAGCCATGTGTAACAAGTACAGTATGGAGTTTCAAAGTGGTGTTGAGTCACACAAAAGACTGTTCATGAGCACCAAGTGGTGACTCTAATATCAATTCTAGCCGCTGAACGTCTCAGCCATCGATCATAAAGCATCAGGGTCGTTCTGGTTCTACATTATGGATATATCAATACACAGAATCCTACAGCGATTTCTATCTTCAGCAATGCAGATAAGTGGAAAAATCTTGACCTATCAAGTCTGATATTGCCTGCTTATGATTTTCTTTCATTACCTCCTCTGTACACTACAAGATTGATTTTTTGACAGTGAATGGATATACAAGTTCAAACCATGCAAGTTTTGGTTCATTATGGGATGATGTGTCCACACACATTCCAACCTTTTAATGTTAGGCTTGGTTTTATACAGCTTTCATGACAGAGATAAAAAGCATGTAGGGTCTGCTACCAATCATCGGTTCTGCGTGCAACACACTTAGAGGTCCCCCTCTCTCCCCAGAGGTCTTCCAGGGGAAGGCCTTTCACTGCTATGTGCGCAGATCGATGGATGCTGTATTGTATGCGCCTTTAGCAGAAGTTATTTTTGCTAAATAATGTATACTTTGTTTCGCTAAAAGCGTGGACACATTATCCCATGTAAAGTACCCAAGATTTCATTGTTTTACTATTGAAAGTAGCTATTTATGTTGGTACTCCTTGTACTGGGAAACCGCTAATTAATTAATTTTTTCCACTAACTCTAATCCTTCATTGATCAAAATATGAATAACAGAATGTTGGTCCTCTGCAAAATATGAATGCAAGACTGACATGATAACATTCTTCTGTGTTTATTCCCAAACTCCTGCAGATTAGCAAGATATAGTCTAGAAAACGGAATACGCTGTGCCATAGTTTACAGCTTGACTATGATCTACGCCTTTTGGCTTGACACATCTGACTTTAGTACGGCTGTTGGGTCACTTTGACCCTCTATGGGATCGGACAGCTAATTTCACCCTAAAACATCATTAGTCGCTTCTCTTACAACCGTTGTGGCAGGTAACCGTGTTGCTATTCCTTGCTCCCCTCTTGGGTGCTTCAATACTAGTAAGTACCTACTTGGATCAATGACTATTAATCCAGTTTGATATTTGTCATGTATAGAGCGGTTTGTTTCAGGTTGTTGTCAGTTCCTCATTATTTGCTTTCAGAGACAATCTTAAGGACCAGATCGTTCTGTGAACAGCAAATCTGGGATAGTATTGTAGTATGTGTTTTGGTGTTGTTGCTGTGTGGATGCAAGCTCTGTTGAAATATCATGACTTTTTCATTTCTGTTCAATTTCTTGATGTTAACTTGCTCAGGTATATAGTTTCTTTTTATTTCTTTATGTTAACTTGCTCAAGTCTATAGTTTCTTTTTATTTCTTGATGTTAACTTGCTCAAGTCTATAGTTTCCTTTTATTTCTTGATGTTAACTTGCTCAGGTCTAGTTTCCTTTTTATTTCTTGATGTTAACTTGCTCAAGTGTATAGTTTCTTTGTATTTCTTGATGTTAACTTGCTCAAGTCTATAGTTTCTTTTTATTTCTTGATGTTAACTTGCTCAAGTCTATAGTTTCTTTTTATTTCTTGATGTTAACTTGCTCAAGTCTATAGTTTCTTTTTATTTCTTGATGTTAACTTGCTCAAGTCTATAGTTTCTTTTTATTTCTTGATGATATTAACTTGCTCAAGTCTATAGTTTCTTTTTATTTCTTGATGTTAACTTGCTCAAGTCTATAGTTCCTTTTTATTTCTTGATGATATTAACTTGCTCAGGTCTATAGTTTCTTTTTATTTCTTTCTACTGCAGTCACATAGATTGTTTTAGCATAGATTTTACTTACCTGAAATTTTAAGGTGTATGGGATGAGAGAGGATATTGTCTGATTTGATAAAATCATCAGCTTTTCCGTTGTCAGGGTTGCATCGATGAACATTGACATAAATCATCAGCTTTTCCGTTGTCAGGGGTTGCATCGATGAACATTGACATAAATCATCAGCTTTTCCGTTGTCAGGGTTGCATCGATGAACATTGACATAAATCATCAGCTTTTCCGTTGTCAGGGTTGCATCGATGAACATTGACATAAATCATCAGCTTTTCCTTTGTGAGGGTTGCATCGATGAACATTGACATAAATCATCAGCTTTTCCGTTGTCAGGGTTGCATCGATGAACATTGACATAAATCATCAGCTTTTCCGTTGTCAGGGTTGCATCGATGAACATTGACATTTGTGTTCTGATTATTTACCAGAAATGATCTCAGAACTCAGGAATACCATGGCACATACAAGGGTTCCTGGTTCAATTTGCTTTTGTAGGTGTTTCATTTCATGGGATTTTAAAATTATTAAATATTTTGGCAGGTGCAGAAACTTTTCAACCTAATTTCACTGGCTTTCAAACTACACGACTTTTGCAACTCACACACAGGGTCGCTTACATTCATTATCTGTCTTCAATAAAACTAGGTTCTTGACCATATCTATTTATAGAAAATGGGTCAAAGGGCATGAGCCCATGGACCGCTGGATCAGCAACCAATCATTTATAGAAAAGAGCGAGTTTTCTCATGGATTAATCAAAATTAAGACTTTTGTCATCATTCAATTAAGTAACCACATTGATCTGTTATAAAGGTGGCAGTCTGTCTCAGACGTGTCAAATCAACCCACAATTAAAATAAAAAAATGATACACAGCTAAACTGTTTAAAGAAAAGAAATGCAGGTAGGCTGTAGCAGCTAATACAATAAATGTAAGAAAAGACACAATTACAAAATCACATTTTTAATACTAAAGTCATTGAACATGTTGATAATCTTCTTGCCACACTTTTGGTTCTGCGTATCTATTATATCCATCATAGTTTATGCCTGGCTTGGATGGGGGCATAATAACTGACGGTTCATTCAGAGAGATATGTACATCTTTGAAAGCTTTTAGGATACTGGTAAGCTGTGAAAATAAATCCCCACAATTATATATATATACATGTGTATATATAAATATGCATATACCGGGTATACAGTGGAATTCAATTATAACGTGATCCAGACAAGAATAATAACAGAAATTCACTATATACAGTGCAGACAATATCGAAAACATATAAATGGGGATTTTAAAAGGTGTTGTTACGTTGGGAAATTTGTTATAAAAGAATGCGCTATAGAGGGATTCCACTGTATAAACTAATGACTGATTTTGTTCCTTAAAATGGTTTGCCAATTTATTTAATTTAGCTACTATTTTTTTTCTTATGTTATCAATTACACTAATAGCACTTACGTAGAACACATGTTTTTGAAGTTTCACTTGAACACAACAATAGCACTTACGTAGAACACATGTTTTTGACGTTTCACTTGAACACAACATATGGATAATCACTAAGACTAAGGGGTTATGAGGTGTAAACACACAAAAAATACAAATGACAATAGACAAGACATTTTCAACATTTCGATCCGTTAGACATTTCTCAACAATATATAAAACAAACAAAACAATGTTACCACCACAGAGAAACTAGAAACACTATATTCTTGGCAAAGACCTAACGGTTAAAACGTTGAAAATGTCTTGTGTATTGCCATTTGTATTTTTTCATGTTTGCACCTCATAACCCTTTAGTGATAGTCCGTCTGTTGTGTTCAAGTGAAATTAAAAAACCCGTGTTTTATGTAAGTACTATTGTTGTTCCGTTTCACTGCAGCATTACCTTATATCAATTACAATATGCATATAGTGTGATAATAGTCATGTACAGAGCAGTTTGTTTTACATCACTGTAGGTCACCACAATGTATTTTGTAGAGGTGTGCCTATGATTCAGATTGCCATTCTGTGAACAGCAAAGCTGGAACAGTCCTGTAGCATGTGATCTGGCTTCTGTGTCGTTGCTTCATAAATGTATGGTACAGAGCCAATGACACTGATTTATTTGCTCCAACCCGTATGATGTGACATCAAGCAAATACCAAGATTCATTGCATGCTGAAGTTAGCAGCAGAAAAAAATTGGTAGCATATCCTATTCAGGGCGTAATCATCAACTCAGCCTTTTTTGGCTGTAGTGATTTTCTAGGCAATATAAATACATTCAGTAGTTTGCCATTACTTTCTAAATGGTCCGGATGCACAATTACCTGTGATGGGGATCTAACTCGGTACCTTGGCAATCACAGACGTGCTCTGTACCACTCCATCACAGACTATATAACACAAACAAATATAGTTAGCAGCTCAGTTTCCAGGTTCAGACCACACTGGATGCATACATTTGCAAAAAAAGGCCAACAAAAGCTGCAACTAAAAAATAAATAAATGAAATATTAATCTTTTATTTCTGCACTCATTCTCAAACTCCCACTGGATTTCTTGTGACAAGACAATGGTCCAACTAAATTTCCAGCAGGATATAGACCAGAGAATGGAAATGCATTGTCGCTGTTTATTTGTGCCAATGGTCCATCAGATCCTTCTTTGACGGGATATACTAACCTGAAACAATACAATTACTACTATCATACCTTTTCAGAACTGTCTGCCATGTCAGCCTCATGAAACAATACAATTACTACTATCATACCTTTTCAGAACTGTCTGCCATGTCAACCTCATCAAAAAATACACAATTTATTCCACTCCTCAAACATCTCAGAGCTAGAATTTGTCCAACACTGGCACTTGCAACAACATCAGTACAGCTAGAGAATGGATAGATTACAATACGATATCAAACAATACACATATATAATATTTGTTCTCTATCACCCTCGCTGGGACAAACAAAAAAAGAGAAGAAATGGTCATCAACTTTCTTTAGGACAAAGCGTGGCTTGAAGCTTCTTTGGGATAAAGAAGAAATAAAAATTCACCAGAGAACTTTTCTAACCCTGACGTTGAAAGGCATAAAGGGTATAAAGCAAAAAGATAGAAAGAAGAAAAAAAAAGAAACGACTTCCAAGAAACAGCTACATCACCAAGACGAGCTGGAAAAATTGGTCCAGAGAGCTGCTGAATTATAGGGACAGGTGGAGGGAACAAGTTTGAAAAATGATTATGAAACAACAGAACCTTGTCTCTTAACTTGTTATCACCCTCATCAATATAACCATTTACATTTTAGTGTTCCTTGACTTGATTGTGGGATGCAGATGTTCAGTCAACCATGGCCACCCTAAAATAAGAAACTATAAATCCACTAAACTCCTGATATAATGCTGAAACCTCTGTTATAATTCTCAAACTTCTTTTATAATTCTTAAACTTCTGTTATAATGCTGAAACTTCTGTTATAATTCTCATACTTGTTATAATTCTCATACTTCTGTTATAATTCTCATACTTCTTTTATAATTCTCATACTTCTGTTATAATTCTCATACTTCTGTTACAATTCTTATACTTGTGTTATAATTCTCAAAACTTGTTATAATTCTCAAACTCCTGCTAGCTATCAGATGTAGTCCAGAACATGGAAAGTGTTATGGTTTATATCTTTGCTGGTATATCTGCACCTTTTCAGCAGACACATTCAACTAAATCACCAAGTTTCTAAAAGATCGTCACTCCAACAATCCTTAGATGTCTGTTACAACATGCATGGCTGATGGCAGTGTTACTGTTCTTTCTCCAATTTCAGGTAACATACAAGCAACACATGGACAATTCTGTAAAATTATCACCTATATTTGCTTTAATAAATAACTCATGTGCACATGTACGGGATATGAACAAGTAAATAGTGCCATAACTCATGTGCACATGCACGGGACATAAACAAGTAAATAGTACCATAACTCATGTGCACATGCACGGGACATAAACAAGTAAATAGTACCATAATTCATGTACGGGACATAAACAAGTAAATAGTACCATAACTCATGTACGGGACATAAACAAGTAAATAGTACCATAACTCATGTACGGGACATAAACAAGTAAATAGTACCATAACTCATGTACGGGACATAAACAAGTAAATAGTACCATAACTCATGTGCAGGACATGAACAAGTAAATAGTACCATAACTCATGTACGTGACATAAACAAGTAAATAGTGGCATAATATGATAGAGATGTGTAATATTTGAGGAAATGCTTCATCATACACTCAAATATTTTTTACAGAAAAAAAAAACAAAGGTATGAAAAAATCTACAAATGTTAAAATAAAATAAGAATCTCGTGCGCATCTGTGGCTATGTCGATAATGATATCTACAGCTGTGAAAAGGTCAAGCATGCTTGACATTGATTGGTGTCCAGTATACAGTATGGGAATCAGATCTCTTGTACGGCTGATTTACTAGCGATGTGGTCACAATGTCTACCTTTTAGTGGAAGTGGTAAAAACACTATTACCATGCCAAAGACAGATGTGTCTGGCTATTGGCACACATAAAATAGCGACAACGCATTTCCTTGCTTGGATCTTCATACTGCTGGACATCTAGTAGAACCATTGTCCTGCTACAAGAGAGATCTCTAGGCTATATCGTGCTGTAATTCTCTTCAGTCCCATATGCAAAGCATCCATGCCCTGCTGATTAGGTCCCAACTCCACTATACTGGCCACATCGTCTGTATGCCAGACAAGCGTCTTCCAAAGAGATTATTCTACTATGGGGAGCTGTGCGATGGTAAACATTCAAGTGTCGGGTAGAAAAAGCGCTTCAAAGATCACCTAAAAAGCTCACTCAAGCACTGCAGCATCAATCCTAGCTCCTGGGAGACTACAACCCTTGATCGCTCAGATTGGCACACCCAGATTACTGCTGGCATCACTAAATTTGAAAAAAAAACAAAGAGCACTGCGGGCAATTTACAAGCGAGGAAAACAGAAGGACAAATCCGAAAACTCTCCTACTCCAAACCCTCTACACTCCTGCATACACTGCAATAGAACTTTCCTTGCATGAATCTGACTCATCGAGCATCTACGAACTCACAAACCAAATTAGACAATCACAAATGTTTTGTTGTTATTCCACTTGTTCATCACATTTATTGTTTTTCATGCCATGCTCACTTGCAAAGGAGGAACCTCATTATCAGTAAATCAGTAGGACCATTATCCTGCTACAAGAGAGATCTCTAGGCTACATCCTGCTGGAAATCTAGTAGGAACATTGTCCTGCTACAAGAGAGAAAGAGAAAGGTCTGGTGGGAATTTGAGAAAGACTATACAAAAAATTAAGAATTTTCAAGGAAATGTATTTACCTGTAAAGCTGATTTCTTATTGCCCATTCTTTGGTTGAAGCTGTCAATACCTTCTCACCGGTGCAATGTTCAACCCATGCATCTGTATGACGTGTGCTAAATGATATCACAAGCCTTCAAAGAAACAAGAAATGCATTTACGACAGTATACATGAGATTACAATTGTGCATGTAAGACTGGCAACTTTCCATCTTTACTGATTTTCTGTGTTTTAACTCTCTGACTATGGATCACTCTTTATTTCTACAAAATTGCAGGTTAGGAAGGAGGAATGACACAGGCTTTTATTTTCCAAATTATGTATTTACCTTCTGTTTTGCTTGTTTGCGTTGTAAACACCTTGAAAATTGACTAGACTGATGCTACTCTAATTTTATCCCCACAACTACCCTAATTTGCTATTCTGATGTGTAATTATGGAAAATGTTTATGCCCACTTGTGAGTTGTCGTATTTTTTAAATAAAATAATAATAATAGGTTATGATCCAACTTGTGATATAAAACTTAAAAGACTTTTTAGTAAAACTTTTATAAAATGGCTGATGCAGCAAAAACAAATTAGTGATTGTAATATGTTTTTTGGGTATGTTTCCAATGTGTACATTTTAGGGCATCTCGTGAGAAAAGTTGGTTGGTTGCTGATCCAGCGGTCCATGGGCTCATGCCTTTTGACCCACAATTATATTGCTGGGGAGTCTGTGGATTTTCGTCCCACCCTGGGCCAGAGCCAGAGAAAAACTATCACACTACTAGGAAGGTAGGTTTAAACCTATGAACTGCTCCGAGCCACTGCAGCCAAGATAGGGTTCACTGTGCTCATTCCCCGCCACCAATTGACTACTGGTTATGCCGAACTTCTCTATTGCTCCAGGCATGCAACCAAATGTTCAAGTCAAAAGGATCGTCACGTCCTGAGTCAGTGTGCCTCTATGATGGGCCTCAGCCATAGGAAAAACAGTGCTGTCAGTTTCCTCCTCCCCACCGCTGCACAGCAAATCTCTAGCTCTCTCCCAACCACAGAGGGTGCATATATAAACAAATAAAGAAAAAGAAAACAACATGGCATAAAATACATTGTAACAAAAAATTTTAAGTATGAGAGGCATAATTGTATAGATGACATGCCATGAAGCTTCTATAATAGATAACCTCGATATAACGGCATGTCATCTACTTAGGTTTTTCTGTTGCATGGGCGGTCTGTCTAATGGGCCATTGGTGAGACCCACAGACGCAAACCATGCGTCGTTGAGAAAAGTAAAACATGAATATTTAGTAACCACCGGAAAGATCAAGGGGAGGAGAGACAGAGGAAGACAAAGAAAGAAATTTCTGGATGTGTTGTCACTGTAGCACAAAAGGAAGTCAACAAAATAAACTTAATTAACAACACAAGAGACTGAGAGTTGTGGAGAAGCATGATCACCTACACCACTCGGCATGACACCTGATAGATTGATGTAATCAACCACAACTTACTCTACAATAATCTATGCAGACACATTTTTCAAAGGTTAATGTTATTTTAGGAATATATATATTTGCGAAATAACCGAAAAAATCATACAAATGAATATAGTAATCCATTGTCAATGTAAGCTGTGCATACATTTCTGGGAATAAAACGAATAATGTACACATTCTGTGTGAGATAATCATTTAGCAACAATAAATATGCATAAATATGGACAGTGTGTGCTTCTGGTATCATGAATTATTATTGTTTGACCAGGAACACATCTTCATGTGAATATCTTTGCCATTCTCTTGCTTTGTTTTTATTTACCCTTTGTCTCATACATAATCAATCTTAATTATTGTGATAATAATTTTACCATTTTATCTAATACAAACAAAACTAGTAATTTTATCATGTTGTA
Source organism: Meghimatium bilineatum (assembly GCA_034231615.1). NCBI lineage: Eukaryota > Metazoa > Mollusca > Gastropoda > Stylommatophora > Philomycidae > Meghimatium > Meghimatium bilineatum. Next base: position 5,847,618 of record CM067309.1, on the reverse strand, counting down.
CAACCATCCCATTTTAATTGATTCTATATCTCTTCTTCTTCAGCGTTCATTCTCAAACTCCAAATGGATCTCTGTCCTACTAGATTTCCAGCAGGATGTAGTCCAGAGAATGGAAAAGCATTATGCCGCCGTTTTATTTGCACCAATGGTCCGACACATCCGTCTTCGGCAGGGATTCTATATGAAATGCTTTTTTTTTAAAATATAATAGTAACGGAGGTTTGAACTTGTTGACATTTAGCTGTTTAACATTCAAAAAACATTTTTTCTAAATCTCTGCAGTCAAAACATGCTGCGCTGATGGCTATATCCTGGATAGAATAAGCTACCATTTTAACAATCAAGGAAAGATAATTCTGTTCAATTCTGAGGAAAATAGTTCTGGGGGAAAAAGAGTTAACACACAAATTCCTATATTTAAAATTTTCAATCATTTGGTACCAAAAAAAAAACTTAAAAAACAAAAGAAGAATGACAGGAGATAATTATTCAGGACCTGAAAGTAGAACTTCCACACCTGGTAGAGGGATCAAGTAAAACTTGTACTCCCTCAGGACTATCAATCAATACTAGGAAATTGATACTAAAATATTGAAAAGATTAGTACAACCAATTGCCAACTTATTCTTCACACTGGTAATCACATACTTTGTCTAGTGGCACACGTAATCATTGATCACAACAACTTATATATGAGGGATGTTGACAAATTATTTTTTAAAGTGCTTTACACCTATGCAGCAATGCATGTGCCTTTCAGCCTGACATCACAGATTCTGGGTCACTTTGACCCTCTATGGGAATAGGACAGCCAACTAGACCCACAGAACCTCCTTAGTCACCTTTTATGACATACATGGCAGGTTAATTTGTTCCTTGCTCCCCTTTCAGGCTCCATCAAATCATGGGCATGTGTCATAATATTGCTAAACAAACATTTTCTTCTGAAGCTCAGAACATGTCCCATCATGAAATTGTAGTATTACATTAACTGTACACAAACCATATCACTTACTTGTGATAGTACTCCTTGCGAGGAGCTTGAAACTGTAGTATTACATTTACTGTACACAAACCATATCACTTACTTGTGATAGTAGTCCTTGCGAGGAGCTTGAAACTGCCAGCCAATTCTTTTTCTTGCTAAAGCCATCTTTTCAAGATTTCTAGACAACAAAAATGATTAATAAACTGCAAATTATTTGTGTGTAACTAAACGATTTTATGGTACTGCAAGATGAAGACAAGGCATGCTTGAGATATACCCTTCTATAGGTCTATAACATGTCAGGTTTGTAGAGGTACCACATTGGATGCATTAACACATAAAGTCTTCTAGCAATTTTTATCTTCTGTGAAACAGATGAATGTGGAAAAATTCAGACCTGTACTTGAAATTGTCTGTCCATGATTTCCTTTGTCCTTTTACCTTCAACTGTTTCCTGTAGTATGATTTATCATTAGAAATCATGTGGATATACAAGTACAAACCATGATAGTTTTCTATTAAAAGTAATGATCCTAGTGAACCGAAATGCATCTCTATAGATGTGTAAAAATTCATCTGTAACATTTGTATTTAAGGCTCAATAACCATCTTTCCATGTCTGCAGTGAGTGTCTAACTTTCACAACCACACAACACAATATAAAGCACTAGTATAGTGGAGGTTTATCTTATAAGCTTAACACTTATAGTAGAAAATGCCACCTGGGGATACCTGAAAAATGCCACCTGGGGATACCTGAAAAATGCCACCTGGGGATACCTGAAAAATGCCACCTGGGGATACCTGAAAGGATAAGAAATAGAAGACGAGATGATAGAAAATAGACTAATTCTTATAAATGAACATCTATCAGAGCCAACCTTTTACTTCAGGCGATGGAAATCACAGAGCACTCCAGATTTTGTCACTGCTAAAAGAGAACATCCAGCATGTGACAGTAAGACTGTCTAGAATACAAAGAACTGCGAGGCAAGACATGGCCACAATGAACCGAAACACCACAAAAACAAATTAATTTGAACTTTTTACTCAGCGCAGCTAAGGGATTAATGAGAGTGGACCTCCTGCCTGTAAACACTTCTGAGCATACGAAACTGATTGCACAAGAAGAAGATGGCTAATGAGTTCAATCCACACTCTGAAAGACCTGTTGCAATGTGAGCAGGAATATAATAAGTCTTGGGACAAGAGAAAACTGATCTCTTTGTTTTTGTCTCTTTTGAATCACTTGTAATGTTCTGTTCAAAACTTGTTCTACCGAATCTGACTTGTTCTACGATCAAGAGCTTGACTCAATTTTGCAGTGCTTGAGAGATGTATTAAAACAAATTCTTGAAGCATTTCTTCTGGTCTCTGCTTGAACGCTTACCTGCACACAGTTCATCATAGAACAGTCCTCTCTGGAAGACATTCGTCTGGCATATGGATGATGTGACCTGCCCAATGAAGTTCTATCTTAATTTTTTAAAGAATCTTTGAGTCTGGAATGTGATCCTGCCACCTACACTAAGAAACTTTTTCAGGCACCTCAAATGAAAAGAATTAAGTTGTTTTGTATGCCTAGCATATAGTCTAGAATTCAGCTGCATACAGCAGCGAAGACTGTGCAGTATATATTTAGTTTGGTTTCCAGGCACCACAGATACACACAATTGCACGAAGACAACCAAATGTTGCACTAGATTGAGCACTTCGCAGGGTGATATCCTCACTAATTGTTGTGGTATTTTATAAAGTGTTGCTACGGTAAACAAACTTATTTGCATTGTTGAGGTTTTTTTTGCCTTACACTGTGATAAAGGGTTCTGCGTAGGGAACTCCTGGTGCTGGTTGGTGCATCAGGACTGTTTTCGATGCACTTGTGTTGAGATGAAAATTACTACATGCCGAAGCAAAGAAATCCATGCAAACAGGAGGCGTTGAACAATGTCCGCCTGAATTTTTATCTCCGCCTTTAGTCTGCGAAGATTGAACGGTCTACCATCAGTATGAAAGGGAAAATTAATTCCTGCACTGTTGCTCCGGAAAGCAAAGAGGATAGTGGAGACACCAGTAGAATAGGTGGTTAACATCTAAGCAATTTGAATCATAAATAAATTTATGCAAGTTAGCTTAGTAATTGTGGCCTACTAATCTCTGTCCACCCCCAAAGCTGACTGCAAATATATAGTATATTTTATAATTTCTCCAAAATTCAGTTTTCTACATAAATATCCATTTTCTACAACATACCTGGGGTTTCTGTTTTGAAATACTTTGCTAACAACATAATCTTGATTTGGACTGTTGGCATGTTCTTTACCATCTGTGCTAAAATGTGTACAACATGCTGATGCTACTGAAGCTGTGGAAATGGAGGCAGGATATTTATAAATCTTTAAATACAGACAATTGTCTTATACTTGAAAGCGACAAGTACACACTCAAAAGTTATTGTTTATATTAGCAGCAGTTAACCTGAATATGCTCTGTAAAAGTAGAGTTCTAGATGAGTTTCTTAAATTTAATACTGAGACTAATAATCATTTGCATATGATGCACCTTATCACAAAAACTCAAATCTCTGTACTTCATATTTGACAATTCTACTAGGTTCTAGATGTAGCTGAATGGTTAGAATGACCAGTGTCAAAATCATGGCATGCGTTCAAATCACAGGAAGAGCTTAATTTGTATCTTTCATGGTTATATCAAAGGGATAAATCGTCAATGTATGGGAACACCCTAACGCACTAAAGATATGAGGGCTGGTGCAACACGAGCCAATAAGGGGGTAAAAACAGAAATAAGTAAGGAGTGTTGCAACAAAGAACATAAAGCACTAACAAAATCAACGGAAACAGATGACATTCAATGAACCAAAAAAAATGAATATTACAAAAAGAGCATCATAATACGTGAGGAGCAAAAGCAGATAATAAAGGAGAGAAGATGAGATAAAGGAAAAGATGATGGAAGACAAGTACAACAAGAACCAAAGGAAGAGTAAAAGCAAAAGCGCAAGTATAATAAAAGAAATACAGTGGAATTCCATTATAACAGCTTGGTCCGGACCAATAAAATATGTATATAATAACAGAAATAAACTACCGGTATATACAGTACAAACAATATATATGTATGTGATCTTTTGCAATCATCTTGCCAGTCATCTAGCAATAAGAATAAGCAATCTGTTGAATATTTTCTCAAGAATGGGGACTTTTCAAGCAATCATACAACAGCAATGGAAGATTTTTGTCTGTGTCTTCTTTTTTTTCTCTTACATATCTTTAAACATGTTATTTCTGAACAATGCTGCTCCAGCACACAGGTTCTGCCTCCAGACATCCCGAGTTTTGTTTCGGCTTTGTTTTCCCTATTGTTGGATTCCATGTGGAAGCCTTTCGTTGATGATTTACAGATGTCTTTATACCTCAGCATTGGTCTACCATGGGCCCGTAGGCCTACAGCTAGTTCCCTGAATAGTACTTGTTTTGGGATGTGGTAGTTTGGCATTCTGCGGACGTGATCCAGCCAACGCAATCTATTTATATTGAGTGTTTCCATGGCAGATGGTGGCTGAGTGCGACGTAACACTTCCATGTTGGTGATTTTGTCATGTCATTTAATATTTAAGACCTTGCCGAGACATCTTAGATGAAAGATGTTAAGTATTAATTTAAGCCATAATTTTAACTTATGGCTTTTACAAGCTCACTTTGACAGTCTGCCAAAAATGGTAGCTGCTTTCCCTATATGTGCGTTTATTTCATTGTCTAGGGAAAGAGGGATGTAAGTGTGCATCCTAGGTAGCAGAAGTTGTCAATTTGCTTTATATGAGTTGTTTAGGGTAATATTTATTGTATTGTAGATCCCTGACACATTGCCACAGTTTTAGTGATGCTATTGTTTCAGCACGTATGCCTTCAAACAATATAGAATTAATATAATTGGGGATTTTGAAAAGTTGTTAAATAGGGAAATTTGTTATAAAAAGACGCCCTAAGTAGGGATTCCACTGTATTTGAAATGTGCTATCCATTGTAGTTGATCTGAAAGGTAAACTAAATGACATTATAATGGTCAGTCATGAACAGATCATGAACAAAGTTCCCCATACCTGAAGGTAGGTAAATTTGCAAGAAGGGGTGGAAAAATATAATATGTAGCGGTATCTCTCCACAACAATGACCCCCACCCATATCCATTCCTCTGTTGTATGTACCATATGCAGCAAATCTGTCATTATACAAATCTTGTGTTATCTGCCACAATAAGATTAGATTATATATTTAAACAGAAAAGATAAAACTGAGAAGACCAGAGGGTGGCAAAGATAATATTGTGTTATAGAAAATAAGTAAATATAAGTAGGAAGCCAGAGGACAATTTTAAAAAATTCTTGAGACTAACGGGAATTGAACCAGTCCGTTCAATGGCACCAAATCGCCTAGCAACTATTGAACACACGTTCTTCCGTATTTGACTAACCGCATCTCCAAAAAAAGATGCGATTTCATCAGGTGCATGGGACAAGGTGCTGACTAAATTAGTTAGTTACAATAAACAGCACTGAGAAGGTGCATGGGACAAGGTGCTGACTAAATTAGTTAGTTACAATAAACAGCCCTGAGAAGGACAGACACTATTATGAGGGGACTGCTAGAATTCCTTGATGCCAACCAGTTAATGAAGCCCTGACAATCACCCCAAAAGAAAGGAACAGGTGGCAGTCTTAGTACGGGCATATTGATTTGATTTTGTGAGGTGGATCCCTAAAAAGAACTAACAATCCTAAACATGACTAGTAAAGGTAGTAGTACTATCTAGTTTGCATGTATGCAACACTGAGAAGGACTGGCACTCTCAAACAAGGTCAGACGGACATGGGGTGATTGTAGGCCTACCTTCAGCTTCTTGTGCTTCTATTTAGAACCCATACATGAAAAGTTGACCGTACAAGTTATGCATGTGATGATTGGTTTTTCAAGGGGAAAGTGCGCTATCATTTAATTATTATAGCACAACGGTGGACAACGAGACAGCATTTTTTCTTTAAATACTATACTATTATTAATAGTCATAAATAGGGGCGTAAACATTTTTGTAGGGAAGAATGTCAATGTAGCAGAGATCGGCGACCATGGAACGTTAGTCGTCAGAAGTCAGTGGTCTACACATGACATTTGACACACTGTGTCGTGTGTGTACTGGTACACTACACTTGTGTCTGTTAGTGTAGAGTGTAGTCGTGTAGACTCAGTAGCCTAGTTAGTACGAGTTGTTCAGCCCAGTATTTTCATAAAATTCAAATATTGTATCGATCATTGCATTTATGCCTTTTTTCAAATAACGAAAATATATTTTAATATACCGAGTTTCTGACTGTTATGATAAGAAAACAGCATTCCTCCATGTCTTGATAAATATAAGACCGGCGACCTTAACATCTTCAGTGTCCCCGACATTTCTCAAACAATTTTGCCTATGCAACTTTTTAGTATATCCGCCTAACCAGTGATGCCACATCTGGGGTTTTTCTAATATATCTGGGATTTTCGGCCACATCTATGGGGTGATGGTTATTTGTATAATTCATCATCATCAGGTGTCATGCCGGCGTAGGCGATCATGGCTCTACACAGCTATCTATCTCCAGTATTATGTATTTGGATCGTTTTTGTTTCACTGCCGTGAAAGGTTCTTAAATTATCTAATATTTCTCATGTTGTCACCCTCTTTCTCTGTTGCCTTCAATATTGCCTGTCGTGACAGTTCTCCAAACCTCCGTGTCTCATAACTTGGCCATAAAATGAAGGTTGTCTTTTTCATATATTATTGATTAAGCTCCATCTCGCATTTGACTCTTTCAAAACCTCCACATTAGTTTTCCTGGCATTCCATGATATTCTTAGCATTCTTCTGTAGAACGACATCTCTACTGCCTCTAATTTCCCACTTTCCTGTTTGTTTATTGTCCAAGACAAGCCACCATATGTTATTATAGGAGCTATATAGCACTGCAGAACTCTCTTCCTCACCTCTAATGACAAGGTCATATTACACAATAGGCCTATATTTATATAAATAAATGTACATTTTGTTATGTTTCATGTTTTATGCTGTATAGTGCCTAAATTTAAATCTTATTTTAATGTGAATAGCAGTGTCCTATTTCCATATACAAAGCAATGTTTAATACAATGCTTACAAAAAAAATCACTTGTTAAGGTGATCAATTTTTTTAATTTGCTCTGATTTATCACCTTAACAGGTAATTTTTTCATCACTTTTGGTATCCCATTTCCTTGAATCTATGGAAATTTCTGTGTTACAATAAATCTGTGGTCTGCAATCATTTTGAACGTGCATAATGCAATAGCTATTTGAGCGTGTCTTTCATTACTCAGAGTGTTTGATGTAAGAAGGACATCTCTGAATAATCGTTTACAATTCAATGTTTCTTGTTCAACGTTTATGTGTTTCTTGAAAAATGAAAAGCAACGTGGAAAAAAGTCCTTCTTCTTTTCTTTATTGCTAATAATTTATTTTTTACATTGATAGTTAGGCTTTGATAGTAATCTTTGTACTTTATGTAAACTATAAGTTTACATTATAAACTAACACTTAAATGTTTTTGACGGTTCTTTCTTATTTGATTATAATTGATTGGAGAAGGATATTTTAAACCAATGTTGTCTGCCTGACACTGAGTGCTGATCTTGCATCAGCCATGTATACTACATGATGTGAACTAAGATTGGCTCAGCAATTTTTCAATTTCCACTTTGATTGCCAGAATTTCTGCATCGTAATTATGACATAATTGCCCTGTTGGTTCTTTGTAACATCATTTACCCTAACATCATTTGGATATTTCATGGGTACTTGGACATTTTTGTCCAGTCTGCGCATGTATTGTATGGAAAATATTGTAGACTTGGGATATAGATATACTGTAACCAGGGTTCTCTAACCCATGCTCAGTTTTTAAAAAAAATACATTTTTGAGGAGAAATGCGCTAGTGCAATCACATATCATGTGCCTGCCTACTATTTTCGAAATGTGGACAAAGGTTGTATTTATCCATTGCTTCATTAGGAGTTTGCTATAGTGTGCACAATTTTCGTGTTGTCAATGAAATTACATCACTAGCAGACAAAAACAAAATGGCTAATTTTAGCAGAGATTATATTATGTCACAATTTAATGCCACAAAAGAGCATCCTAGCAGAAAGGATGACTGTGGACATTAGGAGTAGGGTTAGACCTAATCCTAACCCTAACACCCAACCCCCCTCCTAATCTCTATACAACATGCACTACCTCCCCTCATAAACTTTATACATCTCTTCCTTTCTGATTAGGAACTAGCATCATAGCATATGGGATATTCCCATAAGTGTTCCACTCTCTGTTCCAGTAGCCATTTGAGTGTATGTAGACTCAAAGTACCAGTCAGGTATTGATTACATGATCTTCAGTTCTTTCCAAAAATAGTACAATTTCTTTCCTCACCTCTAATCACTTCCATCTATACATCTCTGTCTCAAGGCCGCCATTTCGCTAATAGAAATGAACCGGCAGAGTGACGTCACAAACTACTAAAAAATTGCAATTGGCGATAACATCGCAAACAACTAAAACTAGTACGATCAGAGAAAATTACTTAAAATACTGTGAGGGCCGTAAAAGTAAACCTGCCGTCAGGGATAAAGATGATAACTATTCATGTACTAAGCCGCAGCAACTATTGGGACGGAGTGGCTAGTTCCCTTACTTGCAGTCTTTATCTCCCCTAACTCATGCATCAGGTGAGGGCTGTAGGCACATGATATGTTATTGGAGTTTGTGTTGTTTTATTAAAAATAACTAAGATAATGCAGAATTATCAGCTCAATTCTATTGTGTGGCAACAAGTTAAAGCCGTAGACCTATATTTTCCCATATCTTTTGTGTACATTATTTGGATGTGAAATTCATTGAGGAAAAAATTCATAATTATATTCACGATTGAGGTACAAAATTACAAATGTAAACATGGAGAGTTCTCAGAAGACTGCATCGAAACGTAAAAAAAACCGTTGCTATACAGACACGTGGATACAAAGTCAGGGGTAGACCTTGCAAATGATGGATTGCAGCAATAAAAGAGTCAACAAAAACAAACATATATGAAGCACACAAAAATTCAATCTCCAGAGAACTCTTCTACCACTGACTCTGCAAGGCATAAAGGGGTATAAAGCGAAAAGAAAGAAAAGATTGACGTACAGACTTGGATAAGGTATCGTTGAATTGCAATTTTCAAGGGCTAGCTAGCTGTAGTATTTTGTAATGTTATAATACTATTATGAACATTTTTTCCAAGGAATCCTGCCCCTCTATTTTTAACTGCATTCTTTCTGACCCGTCAGTATAGGTTAATAATCTGATTCTGATCTGTATGCCATGTGGATAGATATTCATCATCCAGGAAAATTAGAATAGTATACTATCAGCGAGTGTGGCTGAGGTGGCCCATCTGCCCACTAGTCTGTAGCTTAGACCTACACTACAACAGTGTAGCAGGTGGCCACTTTCGATTCTCTTCACTGTCATAGTGGATGTATCTATTCAGTGATGTCTGTAGGCTTATAAATTGTTATTAGGTCCTATAGGCCTACTAAGTGATGAAACTCTGCATGCCCACAATGTAGACCAACTAATGATGTAACGTGGAGGTCTAAACTACAATACAGCTGCATCATGATCAGGCAAACCCGTGCTAATTTTGTACGATTTGGTAACTGACTGAAGGGACTTCATATATATATCATAATATGCCATAACATTTAACAAGGACCCTACTGGGAGCAAACTCAAACTGTGCACTATGGTCAAACTGTGGTTTAAAAGCTAAATATACGTAGTAAGTCATAACACTTCTGAGATATCCATACCATAATAAGTAGCCACTGGTAATCCTGGCTCTACCAGATGTTAGTTGATATGAGTACTGATGTTCATATAATTCCATGGCTAAATATGTTACTCACCTTGAACAGTAGAACCACAGTAGTTCTATCTATCTTGGGTCAAAGGACAATCATGAACCCATGGACTGCTAGATTAGCAACCAACCATCTATTTATCTATGTTCCTTCAGCACCAAATATGGTGCATAGGGCAGAAACTAGAGTAATTCTTCCGTGTTGTTGGAGACCCATAGTCATACCCTCTTTATCTGCTGAAGGCGGATGTGTCGGACCATTGGTGCAAATAAAACAGCGACACAATGCATTTCCATCCTCTGGGCTATATCCTGCTGGAAATCTAGTATGGTCATTGTCCTGCTGCAAGAGAGATCCACTGCGAGTTTGAGAATGAACGCTGAAGAAGAAGAATACCCTCTTTAATGTTTGTTCTGATAATAGTCTTTCTTGGTCTTCATATTTTTCTTTCACCATCTGGTACCCATTTTAATGCCTGTAGTGGCAGTATGTTTTCATTTATTCTAAGTATAAATGTATATTGCTTAATGTAAAACTGCTATTGAACATTATATAGGCCTAGGCCTATATTCTTTTTTCAATATTTGCCTATTATACGGTTCACAGATTTTCTGCAGTCTCTCAATCACTCAATTTTTTACTAAAAAAGGAGGGTGGGGTTTGAATAGTAAATATTTCCCTTCATCCACAGGTTTAGTTGCTGGTGTGTCTCTTGGCTTGGTATCTATGACTTCAGCACCTGTACATTATAAAGCAGGACTGGTGTCATGCTTTTTGTAAGGAATGGCCAGATCAGTGTTAGTTTTCACTCTGTTAAAGAAGATATAGCATAGCAGTGACTATGATGTGGCTGAAGGTCGGTTTTGTATTATACCTCTGAAAGATAAAATTCATTCATTGTTATGATTTGAACTGGAGTCATCATGATTGTGAGATTTGAACCAAAGTCATCATGATTTTGAGATTAACATTCTAACCATTCAGCTACTAAATCTACTGAAGTAGTAAAGAACAAGCAGTATCCAACTTTCCACACAACATTTCTACACAAAATCTTAGAATGTTCTGGACAAGAAAAACATCTACCGGTAACTAGAAACTCCTTGCAAAGTATCAACAAGAAGGTAGGAATGAGCACCACTAGCATTAATGACAGTGGAGCAGAAACTAAGGGAAATCAATCATAATTCAGGCACAATTCAGATAGTTAATTCAGAATAATATACTGGTAATGCATTGCTCCATAATGTCAAAGGGTATTGAAAATGGATAAGTGTGTATTATATTTGTCCTTAGGTATTTGCCACATCATGACTTACAGACACATATGCTGACATTCATAAAATTATGAACAGATTACAATAAAATTCAGAAGCAACTATTTATTTTCAGACTTTTGGTGCATGTTATCTATAGGATTATGCCTGTATATAGGCCCTACATATTTAAATATATATTTATATATTATCCTATATAGGCCTATAGCTTATATAAAATTCTATTCATCAAATAATTGTTTACCACTATGTTTTGGATTAAATCTATGAAAATTGGTAGTATTTCTTATTCAGGATGTAGTCTTCATTTGGTTGCAGTGATCTTGTAGGCAATATAAATTCTTTCAGTAGTATTCCATTGTTTTCTGAAAGTCCAGATATACAAATGCCTGTGGTGGGAATTCAAACCAGTGCCTCAGCTATCACAGACGTGCTCTGTATCTCGCTTTCACAGCGCCGATTCTGTTGTAATATTTTATTTAAAAAATAATTTAGCCACAAGATTAATTTAATCCTGAATAATCATTTGAGATGAAAAGACCTGAGATTTAACACTGTCTGGTGTTTTCCAATATTCGCAAACCAAATCAATCCTTTGGTAATAATGTTAAACATGGAGATTTTATCTAAGGCACAAAGGGGAACTAGTGTGTATGATATTAAATGCATTCTGCAATATTGAACCCATACTGCTATATGGCTGTGCTTTCAAAAGTTGCCAATGTTAACACCACCAAATGGTAGCAGGCTTCATGTAATTGGACGCCTGCATACAAAATGGTGGTACCTGACTTCTATACACACACACAAATCCCCTCTGAGTAACAGGGTTCTTATCAAAGAATTGCATGTCACTGGGACATTGGAGTCTTCTGGTTATTAAAGAAAGCTCTGAAGAAATCCTTAATTACAAATAGGAAATAGAGGCTTCATTGCTCATAATTCTTTTGAAGTGAAAGAAATAAATTAAATACTTTATAAAAGTAACAACCATTATTGAAAGTGTTATAAGGAAAAACATAGACAATAGAGCAACTGTAGGAATATTTTAAATATAATAGGCATTGTGGAGATACAAAATAAAACAGTTCAGTCATTTTTATGAGAGTGAAATTAAGTCAGGAACTCGAGATTGTAGATAAGGGGGAATGGGGGGGAGGGGTTACGGTGTTCAAATATCCCCTTTTAGTATATTAGGAATTTAGCCATGCAGCTGCCAAAATGGATAAACCACCCCCTCCCTTTCCTTTACCAATTTTGCACAAAAAGTTCATCAAATTTCTCATGAAAAAGATATAATTAAAAATTAGTGAATAACTTGTTTATTTTTATATATTTGGGGGGGGGGGTGTAACTCCCACTCCCCTCTTACTGAAGACATATCTTCACCCTGTAAGCACTAAATTGTACCTGTAACAGTAGAAATTTGGTTTGAGAGCTCAATGAATAGAAAAAACATATCAATATATATCAATGAATAGCAAAGACATATCAATAGATATCAATGAAACATATGACAACGTAGCATCACAGTGACTGCAGTAGCACACATGGTCAAACATTAATAACTTAAGTTTCTCAGGAGGATTCACAGCAAAACACTTTAATCTGATTAGTCAAACTGAACTATGACTTATGTGTAGGTCAATCCAGGCCTTCAATGTTAACATTTTTTTCTCGTATAAGCTATATTCTGTCACACCCTACCCTACATGTAAGTAAAGTCCTCCACTATGTGTTCATAATAAACTGACACCACTTATGGCATATCAATGATATTAGTAACATGTAACTTGTTGCAATTTCTCACTAATTTCTCTTATGCTCAATAATGTCTTTTATTAGCTAACATAAGTTTATATTTTCCCAACATAAATTTACGTTTCCCCAAAATAAGTTTATATTCTCCCAACGTAAGTTTATATTTTCCCAACATAAGTTTATATTTTCTCAATGTAAGTTTATATTTACCCAACGTAAGTTTATATTCTCCCAGCATAATTTTACATTTTCCCAACAAAAAGTTTATATTTTCTCAATATTAATCCATTAAATGTGTTATTTATTACTGCAAGATACAGTATTTCAATAACAAAATGCAACAATAATTCTTGAGAACCATTGGTTAAAGCTTCTAAACAAATACTGTTGTGGCATTGGCACCATAAATACACATTATGTCTTCACAAAGTCTATTAAAACATGTTAAAACTGAACAATGATTTACTTTTTGGACTGTTCTATACAAAATCATTAAAGGTTTCTATTTCTAAAGTACAAAATATAACAAATTCACTGAGCACTTTATAAGAAGGCACTCTGTTTTTCATAAGGATGAAAGCTGTGTCTACACATGAGTAACTGCTGAGAGTTTGAGAGGATGAAAGCTGTGTCTACACATGAGTAACTGCTGAGAGTTTGAGAGGATGAAAGCTGTGTCTACACATGAGTAACTGCTGAGTGTTTGAGAGGATGAAAGCTGTGTCTACACATGAGTAACTGCTGAGAGTTTGAGAGGATGAAAGCTGTGTCTACACATGAGTAACTGCTGAGAGTTTGGAAGCTGTGTCTACACATGAGTAACTGCTGAGAGTTTGGAAGCTGTGTCTACACATGAGTAACTGCTGAGAGTTTGGAAGCTGTGTCTACACATGAGTAACTGCTGAGAGTTTGAAAGCTGTGTCTACACATGAGTAACTGCTGAGAGTTTGGAAGCTGTGTCTACACATGAGTAACTGCTGAGAGTTTGAAAGCTGTGTCTACACATGAGTAACTGCTGAGAGTTTGGAAGCTGTGTCTACACATGAGTAACTGCTGAGAGTTTGAAAGCTGTGTCTACACATGAGTAACTGCTGAGAGTTTGGAAGCTGTGTCTACACATGAGTAACTGCTGAGAGTTTGGAAGCTGTGTCTACACATGAGTAACTGCTGAGAGTTTGAAAGCTGTGTCTACACATGAGTAACTGCTGAGAGTTTGGAAGCTGTGTCTACACATGAGTAACTGCTGAGAGTTTGAAAGCTGTGTCTACACATGAGTAACTGCTGAGAGTTTGGAAGCTGTGTCTACACATGAGTAACTGCTGAGAGTTTGGAAGCTGTGTCTACACATGAGTAACTGCTGAGAGTTTGAAAGCTGTGTCTACACATGAGTAACTGCTGAGAGTTTGGAAGCTGTGTCTACACATGAGTAACTGCTGAGAGTTTGGAAGCTGTGTCTACACATGAGTAACTGCTGAGAGTTTGAAAGCTGTGTCTACACATGAGTAACTGCTGAGAGTTTGAAAGCTGTGTCTACACATGAGTAACTGCTGAGAGTTTGAAAGCTGTGTCTACACATGAGTAACTGCTGAGAGTTTGAAAGCTGTGTCTACACATGAGTAACTGCTGAGAGTTTGGAAGCTGTGTCTACACATGAGTAACTGCTGAGAGTTTGAAAGCTGTGTCTACACATGAGTAACTGCTGAGAGTTTGGAAGCTGTGTCTACACATGAGTAACTGCTGAGAGTTTGGAAGCTGTGTCTACACATGAGTAACTGCTGAGAGTTTGAAAGCTGTGTCTACACATGAGTAACTGCTGAGAGTTTGGAAGCTGTGTCTACACATGAGTAACTGCTGAGAGTTTGAAAGCTGTGTCTACACATGAGTAACTGCTGAGAGTTTGGAAGCTGTGTCTACACATGAGTAACTGCTGAGAGTTTGGAAGCTGTGTCTACACATGAGTAACTGCTGAGAGTTTGAAAGCTGTGTCTACACATGAGTAACTGCTGAGAGTTTGGAAGCTGTGTCTACACATGAGTAACTGCTGAGAGTTTGGAAGCTGTGTCTACACATGAGTAACTGCTGAGAGTTTGAAAGCTGTGTCTACACATGAGTAACTGCTGAGAGTTTGAAAGCTGTGTCTACACATGAGTAACTGCTGAGAGTTTGAAAGCTGTGTCTACACATGAGTAACTGCTGAGAGTTTGAAAGCTGTGTCTACACATGAGTAACTGCTGAGAGTTTGGAAGCTGTGTCTACACATGAGTAACTGCTGAGAGTTTGGAAGCTGTGTCTACACATGAGTAACTGCTGAGAGTTTGGAAGCTGTGTCTACACATGAGTAACTGCTGAGAGTTTGGAAGCTGTGTCTACACATGAGTAACTGCTGAGAGTTTGTAGTTTCAATTGCTATTGACTAACATGTCCAGTTAAAAAACATAAAAATAAAGCATTGATTTCTACTGCTGAGTCTATGTTATCACTAGATCAGGACATTTCACTAAAGATGTTTCCTATTGACTTAAATATTGTTCAAAGGCATTGAGGACTAACTCATGGTACTCATGTTTCCCCATATGTACTCTGTCTATCTCAGCAGAGTAGCTAGCTCACTGTCAAGAGTATTCATCAAAACAAAGTTTCTCTTATGCTGTTTCTGAGAATCTGTTTGGCCGTGTGGTTAGAATGCTGTTCTCAGACCCTTGAGGTCCTGGGTTCAATACAGGTTGGGACAGGATTTTTTCTTTCGAAGGTACAATCAAAATACATTCACAACTCTGATGGACTAGCTGTATAGAGCTCTTTCGGGACTGGTGACCACAGTACAGTTCATTAAAGAAACCCATATCAGCATCTGACTGACAGGAAAATGATGAAGAAAAAGAAGGTGAAGAAGATATTTCAAGGATTCTTTCTTTGCAAGTCTGTTTTCTATCTTTCTTGTACCTTTTTTTTTATCCAAGTGTTTCCCTCTGGCATGTTTTTTATCCAAGTGTTTCCCACTGGCATGTTTTTTATCCAAGTGTTTCCCTCTGGCATGTTTTTTATCCAAGTTTTTCCCACTGCCAAACCTTTTTTAATCCAAGTACTTTTTTGCTGCCATGCCTTTTATCCATGTGTTTGCTGTTGCCACACCTATTTTTTATCCCAAGTGTTTCCTGCAGCCATGTCTTTTTATCCATGTTTCCCACTGCCAGGTTTTCTTTAAATCCAAATGTTTCCCACTTGCAGGTTTTTTAATCCAAGTGTTTCCACTGTCACAACTATTTTATCCAAGTGTTTCCTGCTGTCATGCCTTTTTTATCTGTTTCCCAATAATGTTTAAGTATGTTGAATTTTGCAAGGGATCATTGTAAGAAATCATTAAAAAATCTACTAATAACAATACCACACTCCCATTTGCAAAGTAAATGTCCATTGTTTGCTCTTGTACCCACAGTTCTATCTCAACCCTTGACTGTCATTACTTGAATCATAGTTCTGTACCTGATTTTAAGTTTATTTTTAATTGTTATTACTTGTAAAGAAAGTTCAAATCAACGCAAGCTTTGACCGGATATCATCAGCTTACATCATCAATTTTTTTTAAGTGTTTGCTGAAAAACTACAATAAAATAATTAAATTTCCAATTATCACTCCAAATAGATATAATGAACAGATCTGGAATGATAGTTGTAATAAACAGGAAGTCCCACACTGGATAAAACCAGTATAGAGTCAGAAAAATTTCCCACAAGAAAATCATATTCATGGATAATGTAGGCCATCCATTGCATTAAAAGGAAATTTGTGTTTAAACAACAAAAGTAATATATCACAATGAAAATATTGAAAGTCAAGCTTGAATTTAAAAAAAGTTTTGCTGTATGTTATACAAGGCAGAAAGGGTTACATACTGGTGCAATTTAACTCAATTCATACGTAATCCCGTTATAACGGGGCAGAGCAGACACTCTTTAAGGACATAAGCACGTTATAATGGGACTCCATATATACCCTCCAAATTGGCCTTGTTCGTAAATGACAGGTATTATTGTTCTCACAATTCTTATATTTTTATATTGTATATGAATTTCACATTCAATTATCTTTCTTTTGATACCTTATATGACTTTCCATAGCTAATACTTTGTCTTCAGGAAGCTTGCGACTTAATCATGTTGCGGTCCATAAAGTTAGCCTTAAATTAATTACATCTAAACCCCGGGTATAATTACGTGTTGAAAGAGAAAACTAAATTTACATCATCACTTAATTTAATGTATGCTTCTTGATGGTCACTCTCAACAAAAAGATAAGCAGAGAGTACCACTCATAGCACGTAACTCTGTATCTTTAAATTTAATGTATGCTTCTAGACTAAAAGGCATTTTTTTAAGGAATGTGATGTGATCGAATTCATAAATCATGTTCACTCAAGTTGCAAGGCAAGTAAGTGCTATCTGAGCTGACCTTGTTCCAATCCTGTTTTCTGCATGATGATTTTTCTTTAATAATAAATTTTTCATACCTCTATATTATTTTATTCATTTACCCATTTCACAATTTGAAACAACCTTGTTTATTTTTTGTTTATGTTTACAAGTAGGCCTAATTTGGTCATTGTAGTATTGAGATCTTCTGGCACTTAATGGAGTTTACATACCTGTGCAGCGTGTGTGGCCAAAGACGGAAGAGATGTTGATATAAGTTGTGTGGCAATTGGGTGTCATTAGAACGGATCCAGTTCAAATCCCATGTGCTACGTGATTTAAAAAAAAATATAATCTATATGAAAGAGGGCAATGGCCTGAAAAATTTTGAGAAACACTGGTCTAGGCACTGACCCAAGTCAGATATGTTGGGCAATTGT
The DNA here is from genome assembly GCA_034231615.1 of Meghimatium bilineatum. Lineage (NCBI taxonomy): Eukaryota > Metazoa > Mollusca > Gastropoda > Stylommatophora > Philomycidae > Meghimatium > Meghimatium bilineatum. Next base: position 5,829,745 of record CM067309.1, on the reverse strand, counting down.
TGCAAATAGAACCATGACAGAATGCATCTCAGTTCTCTGGACTACATCCTGCTGGAAATCTAGTAGCACCATTGTTTTGCTGCAGTAGAGATCAAGTCGGAGACTGAGAACAAACACTAACAAATGAACTGGTCTAGACAGATCAGCAAGTGAAAACTTAGGGGAAGTACCAGATCAGAACAACTGTCTCACTTTCTGTTTATATATTTCAAATATTTCTCACTGTAATTTTAGAAGATTATCCCTCCAGCAGGATTAAGCATACACATCACCTGAGTGTTGCCTAGGGCCTGAAAGGAGAGCAAAGAATAGCAACATTGTGATCTGATATGCATGTCATAAGAGGCGACTAAGCAGGATTTGTGGGGTTGGTTGTCCCATCCCATAGAGGGTCAAAGTGATCAAAAATCCATGCTGTTGGATGTGTCAGGATGAAAGGCACAGATATTGCAGCTAAGCTATAAACCATGACATACCACATTCTCTAGCTACATCATGCTAATCTGCAGGAGTATTAGAACAAAGAAAAAGAAGAATATCAACAAAGAAAGGACTAATTATAAAAAAATTATTATAATTAAATACATTTGTATATTAGAGATAACAAAAAAGTACATCAGAGATAACACAAATAAATAAAACAATTAACATAACAAATTTCAGATATTACATTTGTTTTGTGAAATAACCCAATTTAGGTTCAAAATTAAATTTAAAAAATACAAAAATTAAATTATTTCAAAAACCTGAAATATACATTTTCCAGTAGGAAAATTTCTGTACTATATCTTCTTCTTCAGTGTTCATTCTCAAACTTCCACTGGATATCTCTTGTAGCAGGATAGTGGTCCTACTAGATTTCCAGCAGGATGAAGTCCAGAGAATGGAAATGCGTTGTGTCACGGTTTTTTGTGTGTGCACAATGGCCCGACACATCAGTCTTCGGCAGGCTGTAACATATAATAAGCACCGATAGATGACAAAAAATAATGAATAGTGCTTGATGAGAGAAATTTGAAAGGAGAAGATACCATAACATTTTTGTGTGTGTTAATAATAATCTATGTATTGTATTTTTCACAAGTGCTGTAAGGTGTCGTGGGGAGTTGAAGATTTTTGTCTTTGGCCACCTTTGTTGTGCTTTCCATGGTTAGGCCATTTTATTTTAACAATTTCTCTGATTGAATCTTCCGACAGACCCCCTCTGAGTAGAAGGCTCCTTTAATAGTCTTTGCACTAAGCCGAAAGCTGAACTCTCCTGGGTATGAAAGAAAGCTCAGAAAAACCACCCCACCACACACAGGACGTAAGAGCTAATCGCTCGCAATTCCTGGGGTTCTCAAACAAATAAACAAAACACTCTTCCCATCTTGATCTTGGTCTTCCTCTTGCTTTGTAGACATTATTTCTGCTGTTGCATGCCTGGATGGCTGGTTGTGATGGTTTCACTAGTATAGAGTGGCCGAACCAGTTGATCTGTCATCATACTTATGAAGGCGCAAGCACGCTGGGCAGGCTATCTTGTGCGTATGGAGACCTCGCGTTTGCCAAAACAAATATATTATGGAGCACTCAAGGCAGGATTTCGAAAAGCTGGTGGACAGAAAAAGCGATTCAAAGACACGCTCAAGTCATCCTTGAAACATCTTAACATTGACGTAGGCGCTTGGGAGAGCCTCGCTCAGGATAGAACAGCATGGCGTTACAGCATTAGAACAGGAGCACTAGCGGCGGAAGAGTCCAGACAAGATACTGCAAGACAGAAGCGGACACGTAGAAAAGAAAAAGCATCTCAACCTCACATAGATACCATCTATTGTTGTCAATTCTGTAAAAGAACATTTTGTGCGCGCATTGGACTTGTTAGTCATTTAAAAATGCATTATTAACTTTTATTATTTTTTATTATTTATTGTTATTATTTTTATGGTTAAGCTGCAATGTGGATAAAATTAGATAAAATAAGAAATGCAGATAAAAGGTGCCACGTAACTCCATAGTTTCAAGACATAATCCACAGGGATCTCCAAATAAATCCACCTTGTAAACAAGATGTCATGGGCTGGATTCGAACCCATGACATCTTGAACACAAGGTAAACAGTTTAACCACTATGCTAGGGAGATTCCCACAGCCACACTGTAAACTGTGATACAACTCATTTCGTTCTCATGACTGCTTCCTGCTAACTTGGAGAAGTTTGAGAACCAGTAAAGAAGTGGTAAAAATGTTTTGTCACATTATAAACAAGAAGCTTTGATGACCAGCAGTTTGTGTGTGCTTAGATTACCAGCAATTTGTGTGTGCTTTGATGACCAGCAGTTTGTGTGTACTTAGATTACCAGCAGTTAGTGTGTGCTTTGATGACCAGCAGTTTGTGTGTGCTTAGATGACCAGCAGTTTGTGTGTGCTTAGATGACCAGCAGTTTGTGTGTACTTAGATGACCACAGGTTTGTGTGTGCTTTGATGACCAGCAGTTTCCCGTAGTCGCAACCTTCGATAACAGTTACTATATTGTTCCGACAGGCTGACGTTGTGCTTGAACTTGTTACGGGCACGGTGTGGGTGAGTGGAACAACAAAGAAACCTGTCGCAAGGGCCAGAGTTATGCCCTGATGTTGACGTCTGTTTCAGCGGTATTAGACTTGAAACACCGAGTCAGATCGCTGCTGGAACAGAGGGCGAAGCACTTATGGGAATGCCCCATGTGCTGTTAGGCCAGTTTTTAATCAAGAATGACCAGCAGTTTGTGTGTGCTTAGATGACCAGCAGTTTATATGATACCATTGTCCTGGCCTGTGTATAAACCATGAGTATGAAGATACACAAGAGACAGTTGGATAGGTAACATGTAGAAATATTCTAACATGAACTCACAGCAGCCGCTACAGAACATCAAATAAAAACATAAATTTCCAACAACTCTTCACAGAATACAATAGAATGATAAAACTAACCAGGGACATGCCGCATTATGATGCAGAGAGGTGGCCGCATCAAGAGGCACCAATCAAAATACATTGATGGGGACAGCATTTTGAAGAAAAACTATTTAAGGGGTTGAGGTGGCATTTTGAAGACTTGCATCACACTGAGAAAATCTACCGCACCACCCTGTGACTAGTACGAAGATGTTCACCGAGGAAGTTATGCATTTAAAACCTAATCGTAAAAAAGAGAGAACATAGAGCCACTAGCACGAATGCATCATGCTGATACAACGAGTTAACTTAGTGGTTTCTTTTAAATTAAATATGACAATGGCACTAGAAATATCTTATCAGTGTTAAAAAATTGCACAAAAGCAATTTGAAATTAAGAACACAGAATATATTTTAATGTTAAATTAATTTTTAAATTAAAATAAGAAGTGTAAAAATGAGTAAAAGCCCTGCCCATAAATGTATCAATGAGTTCATGATCTTTTGTCTGCTCTCAGAAGGTAGATGTATCTGTTGCAACCAACTGCAACTCTAGGAGAATGCTCTTGTCGATCATTATCAATACAATAAACACCTTGAGGTAGATCTACCAGCTGTCCTGTGGTCTAAGAAAATAAACCAAAAATTAGTTATTTTGAGATTATCAAAACAAGCTCAAATTAAGCTATATCATTTATCATTGGTGACTCAGTCTATGGAGGCAATACGTACTATAGATATTTGGAGACCCTTCAAGTGTTGTTGATGTGTATAAGCAGCACCCACTCCTGGCTGCTGTAGATAAACATCAAACTGTGAGTTATGAGTGCAGGTTATTATTAGGACCTTGCCATACAGGTCTATAGATGCCCCAGTCCCCATCCCAATAAATCTGTCAGAATGTAGTGACTTACAGTTCCAGTTTGGTGTTGATTTATTAGTCTCATTTTATCTCTATTATGTTTCTCTTGCAGGCCATTTCAATCTTGAGACCAAACACGATTCATACTTTTGAAAATATGAGCGGATGAGATCCCTTAGCACATTCACTATGTCAGATCAATCCAGTGATATACATTTTTGACACGGTGGCCATGGTCGCTAGTGTATCAACGTGAAATTACTATTAACACCCACATGTCTCGGCATGAATATAAAGGTGATCTTTCTAGTCAGAGATTGTGTCAACAACTCCACCCATTGATGGGGACAACTCTTGCTTCAACTTTGCAGAGTAAATTCATTGAGACTAAAAATAATAGGAATATTTCTTAGATATCATCTTTGACAGTGCTGCCATCACAGCTGTTACTGTGACATCAGCCATGACAGTGCCACCAACACAGCTGTTCCTGTGACATCAGCCATGACAGTGCCACCATCAGAGTTTTATTTCCATGATAAGACTCCTTGTGGTTGTGGTGAAGACTCTGCTGGATTCTTTGAGTTTTCTCACCGGACCATGCAGAAAAAGCGAATAAAAGTGTATAGCAATTTTTGCAGAAATTGGGTTTCCATTGCACATTTCCTTCTGTATCACTGTTTAGCAGCCAGCAGACCTCTTCTCATCAGCGACTGTGATAGTTATTAATGTGGACTTTTTTCCTCAGGTACCCCTTGTCGTCTGCAAATGTTTCTCCTCTGAAACATCACACATAATGAGTGGTAGGATAATATTTAAGACTCACAAATTAAACTACAGTGTTGAGCATAATGTACAGTTATACTTCATTCACATTTACTCTTATACAGCAGCAAGTGTTGCAATCTGTGGTGTCCCAGCAGATCTGTCTTCAGCATGAGTTTGGAACAGGTACTCATGTCTTTGGTCTCTTTAATTGCAAGGCAGCAGCTGCTTGTTATAAATCATAATGGTGATCTCTTCTAGCAAAACTTTAGTTCTAAACTAACAAGTCAAGTGAACTGACTTTTAGTTTTAAACTAATAAGTCAATTGGACTAACTTTAGTTTTAAACTAACAAGTCAAGTGGCTGAAATGTTCCAAGATTATGCTCTGAGCATGATGGCTAGGTAGCACACTGGTCTAGACCTTGTTCAATCACACACAAAAATGCCATATCAATAGACTTGTCTGATTAAGAAAACAAGGATCTAAATATTTACCTCATGTGGAAGATCTGACCAGTGGCCGATCAGACTAGCCACGATTATACAGTAAATCTCTAGTATAAATCTCATGCTTATATAGTGAGACTTTCCTCTTGTGAAAGATTCACAATATTTCATCTATACAATCATGTTTTTTTTCTCCCTCTCTCAAGAAGGAGACTTCTTTGCATAACACTGCACTAACATTGCACCCTGCTGCTGAGAATTGCAGACTTTTATATATGAAATAAAGCTCTGGAAAACCTCCACATTGCACAAAAGGATACAAGAACTATATTGTTCATACTTTAATTGACCATTGATTTTGTCCACTTCTAGCTGTGTAGTACATTCGTATTTTATGGTAGAGACTGCAGGATTTAGAAATAGGTAGCATCCCTTAAACTTTGTAGAAACAACTGTGTCCTGCTTGGTTCTTGAAAGACTCATAGACTCAAGTTAACAGCCATGTTATGTTACCACTCATGTTTTTTTGGTAGTGTGAACAGTCATGCTGTGACTATATAAAGTGGAATTTAAAACCTGAACTATGTAATAGCATCTACTGGAACAGTACCCATAGGATTATGATTCCGTTCAGGAAGAACTTGACATTTTCAACCCTTCCACCAAACAAATTATACAAAATTATAATAGTACGGTTATTTGAGCTGCATATAAACCTTTTCTTACAAGTGAATATTAACAAAAGTACATGGGTTTTAAATCTTTATCTATAGAAGTTGCTGAAAAAGCTACTTAGCACTTTACTATCCCAATTTTGATGATTGAATTTCCTTTATAAAACCTTGGTGACCAATTTCAACAACTGTCAAAACCACTATATTTTAGAAATACGGGAATCCCTGATGCAATTCTGTTATTAAATATAGCTCATCTGGAGAGCTTCATTGTTCCAAAATTGTGACACATGTGAAATAGAGATATAAATATAATTCATGAGTATTTTAAGTAAAACATTATCAATATCTTGTGACAAATAGTCACAAATGACGGCAGAAGTGAAACAGACGTTAAAAGGAAAATAGAAATGGTTAAAAGTACCTTCAATGACATGATCAAAATAGTAAAATCTAAACAAATTACAAACAAGTTAAAAATGAGAATTATAAAATGCTACTTCTATTCTAAAGTAATGTATGGCTCAGAAACATGGGCACTAAACAAATAATTAGAAGACAGAATTAATGCCTTTGAGATGTTTGTTTTTTAGAAGAATAGATGGAAAATCATGGAAAGAGAAGAAAACAAAGAGGTTCTAAAACACTTAATATGAAGAAAGAATTATTAAGAGAAATAAAGATCAGGCAAATAAAATATTTTTGACACATTAAAAGACATGACATCTTATTGAAGAACTTTTGGCCAAAATTCCAATCCTATGTAGGTTTTATTGTTCCATGTGAAATGCTATTTATATTTCATATTTAACCTTATTATTTTTTAAAATATTCAGTTATCATATAAATTAATATGGATGTGTTGAAATAGTCAAATGCGAAAGGACCTTAATCAACAATATAAGAAAAAGACAGCCTTCACTTTTCGCCACTTCATGAGACAGGGAGGTTTGGAGAACATAGTCACAACAGGCAAGATTGAAGGCAACAGAGACAGAAGGCAACAATGTGAGAAAATATCAGACAGTTTGACAACCTGGCATGGCAGGACAATGATATTGATAAATAATGCTGGAGATAGAGAGCTGTGGAGAGCTATGATTGCCTATGCCAGCCAGCATGGCACCTGATGCTGATGATGAGTTACCATATTACACACTTTTACTGCAGTCACTAGCTGATTCAATTTCTTACAAATACCTTCAATAAATTTAGCATACAGTTAACACCAATGACTAATGTTAACAGTTATAGTTAACGCTATTGTTACTTGAGAATCATGTATTGCTGTTTCTTTATTTATAATCTAACAATGATTTACAAATAAATTTACACATAGTGAAGTCTGAATATGTATAAAAATGAAGCTGTTGTGCTGTCTAAAAATGAACAAAAATGAAGCTGTTGTGCTGTCTAAAAATAAATTTGCAGAGCTGTCTAAAATAGTTTCAAATAAAACTATTGGGCTGTCTAAAAAATATTAACAAATGAAGCTGTACTGCTTCCTAAATATATTTTTAAATAAAGTATTTACGTAGAACACAGGTATCTGTCCTGCGTATCGTTATTTGTATAATTGTGTACTGTTGTGTGTATCTGTGTCCTGTGTATCGTTATTTGTATAATTGTGTACTGTTGTGTTTATCTGTGTCCTGTGTATCGTTATTTGTATAATTGTGTACTGTTGTGTGTATCTGTGTATTGTTATTTGTATAATTGTGTACTTTTGTGTGTATTCTTTCATGTCAACATCCAAGATCCATAGTGTGTTAGTTATCATCCAGTAAGACTACATTACCTGTGTTCTACGTAAGTACTAATTTCATAGTTTTACCGCATAATTACCTTTTATTGATTATTGGTTAGTTGGTTGCTGATCCAGCGGTCCATGGGCTCATGCCCTTTGACCCAATGCCATTAAAATTACATTATATTTCTGGGATGTTTAGATTTTCTGCCCACCCTGGGCCAGAGCCAGAAAATAACTATCACACCGCCATGAAGGTAGGTTTCAATCTATGCACTGCTCCCAGCCACTGTAGCCAAGATAGGGTTCACTGTGCTCATTCCCTGCCACCAATTGACTACTGGTTATGCCGAACTTCTCTATTGCTCCAGGCATGTAACCAAATGTTCAAGTCAAAAGGATTGTCATGTCCTGAGTCACTGTGCCTCTATGATGTGTCTCAGCCATAGGAAAAAACAGTGCTGTCAGTTTCCTCCTCCACAGTGCTGTACAATACATCTCTGGCTCCCTCCCAACCACAGAGGGTGCATACATATATATTCAGGTAAACATGAAACACATTTCAATAACAAAATAAAATCATAATTGTATAGATGATGTGCCATGAAGCTTCTATAACCTCAATATAATGGCATGTCATCCATTAAGGTTTTATGTTGCATGGGTGGTTTGTCTAGTCAGCCATTGGTGAGACCCACAGACGCAACCACATGTGTTTATTGATTATTAAAAATAAAGCTGTTGTGCTCTCTAAAAATATTAACAAATGAAGCTGTATTGCTTTCAAACATACTTAAAAATAAAGCTGTCTAAAAAGAAGTCGTGCCTTCTAAAAATGAACATAAATTAAGCCATTGTGCTGTGTAAAAATGAAACTGCCATAGTCAGAAAATATTTTAAATAAAGCTGTTGTACGCTTTAAGAATATTTAAAAATGAAACTGTCATGCTGTATAAAATTGTTTTACAATGAGATTGCTATGCAATCTGAACATGTATCTTCTTCTGCATTCAACATCTTCGGTCAAGTTAAATTGTCAGGGTAAAGTTCACTGTCTTTTCTGGGTCATAGCAGTTGCCCAACAGCTTTTGTCTAAAATCTGTATCTTCTGGCCAGACCCACCATCGTTGTTCTTTGTATATTGGGCTGTCCTGCAGTATTTGTTCTGGAGTTGGATTCTGTATCCATATGGACATTCATCTGTGTATGAGATCGTCTTTCGGTAAAGGTGGCCCAACAGTCTGCAGTGGCCTAAAGCAAAATAGTGTGGTCTTTTGATGTCTTTGGAAATGATGTATTGCATTGGGTTTTTCTTCCACTTCCATTTGTGTTCTTCCACTTTCATTTTTCTTCCACTTCCATTTGTGTTCTTCCACTTTTATTTTTCTTCCACTTCCATTTGTATCTTCCACTTTCATTTTTCTGTTTCTTCCACTTTCATTTTTCTTCCATTTCCATTTGTTTCTTCCATTTTCATTTTTCTTCAACTTCCATTTGTTTCTTCCACTTTCATTTTTCTGTTTCTTCCACTTTCATTTTTCTTCCACTTCCATTTGTTTCTACCACTTTCATTTTTCTTCCACTTCCATTTGTTTATTCCACTTCCATTTGTTTATTCCACTTCTATTTGTTTCTTCCACTTTGATGTGTATGTGTTATGGATTATAATATTTTATTCACTGTAGGACAGTGGGTAAAAATGTATAAAAAATGAAGTTTAAATGTGGTCTGGAAATTCATATAATTTCAGTTACAATGGTTGGTCTGAAAATGTATTAAAAATGAAGAGGCAGTGCAGTCTGAAACTTCATAAAATGAATTTTCCATGAGAAAAATGAATTTGCAGTACAGTTTGAAAATGTATAGAAATGAAACTCCTATGTGGTCTGACATATATATAAAAGAAATATTAAAAAAGGAATATATCACATAATTTGACAACACAAAAGTAAGATACAAAACATGAAGCTCTTTATGTCTTAACAATATTTAGAATTACATTGTCTGTTGCTGTGGTCATGTTTAGAGTTTATACAAGTAGTTGAGTTTCCTCATTGAATCTAGTCATCAAAAAATTGTATGTGCATTATCCCATAGTTTCTTTTTCAATTTGGTTTCTTGGGGGGTCTCTCTTGCATACTTAGTTTGCGAAAGATAAGACAAGCCTGTGTTATATGTTCTGGAGTCTGTGGGACCATTTTAACATGGGCACAAATAAGTGTCGACATCCTTTATTTTGTGAAAATGGGTTTTTAGCCTAGGTGACCTGTGCAGTCTGAAGATGGTAGTGTACTGTAATATGTCCAGCTTCAAGATGGGTAACTTGATAGTAGTTTCCTCTGTCCTCAGCCACTCTGAAGTATACATATAAAATGGTGGAACATAGACCCTCCCTCTCCTTCTGAGTAGAAGGTTTATTTTTAAATAATTGTATATTACTGAGAGTTGGAGTATTCTGGGTATGAGAAAACGCTCTGGAGAAACCCTCATTGCTTACAGTCAGCAACAGCTTTATTGCTCATAATTCTTGAAATAAAACAAACAAACTGTGAGTTCCTCATTGGTGGTCCTACATTGCTATCTTCTTCTTCTTCTTCTGCATTCAGCATCTGTGGTCATGCTATACCATCAGCCTGTCGTCAAGACGAAGTCCACTGTCTTCTCCAAGTCAGAACGGCTGCCCCATAGCTTTTGCCTCAAGTCTGTATCCTCTGGTCAAGTCTGCTGTCTCTGCTCTTTGTATGTTGGGCAGTCCAGAAGTATGTGTTCCAGGGTACATTGCTATCTGAAAAGCTCTATATTATGCAGGCATCCATGCATTTACTGGTCATCTTGACTTGCCACTGAGACTATGTGTGTTAGGGCGACAGAGTGCAGTTTATGACATTGCACAACTCTTCCTCAATTTAAACCAATTTTATCATGTAAGTCATGGCATCACATTAACAGAGCCCAGACTGGATTTATCTGCCATCTCAGGACTCACAAACAATCAAAGCAAATTTGACCCTTCTTAATGCAATTCTCATCTTCACTTGCAAAGGAGGAACATCATCATTCATGAAAGTCTAGCTTTCAATTTCCATTTAATTATTGTTCTCCATATTTTCTAAGTCACACATTTTAAGTCTCAGTATTGTACTTTATTTTTTTTTTAAATATATATTTCTCAATGCAATAATGTTTCCTCATCTTTGTATTCTTATTTCGTCAACATTGCCTGTACCTCCCTATCTTCTATGTTACTATCAAAGTCTGTGTATTAGCTAGTGTAACCTGATTTTCAATCATTGCTTTTATTCTCTAATCTGAGTTTTCAGTGCACATGAGAATTGAAGTCTAATTGCTGTGATTTGATTTGACAATAAAACACACAAAAAATTAAGTTTCCTTATGGTCTGAAAATATACAAATTATATACTACTTTGCGATTTGACAATATTTAAAAAAAACATACAAAAATTAAGCTGCTTACTTTTTTTGCCCAACATATCAGAAAGACAGAAAATTAAAATGCTTTGATATTTTAAAATATACACGATATGTACAAATTAATCCATTTACTTTGTAAATTGACAATATACTTGAAAAAAACAACAACTGAATTACTTTATTTATCTAACTATAAGTCTATATTTGAAAAATGTACAAATTATAGCAGTTGCATTCTGATAATACAGGCCTATTAGCATACAAATTTAATTTGGTCTAAAACGAAATAACATAAGCTATATCCATACTCAAATTCACTACTTCATTTTCTCCTTGTACATTTAGAGGTAATATTATTTTTATTATTACCTTTAAATGTACGAGGATAAAATAAAATAGTGAATTTGAGTATTGGTATAGCCTACGTTATTTTATTTTAGAGTCCAATTTCTAAACAAAATTTTCAGCGAATATGGATCTTATTATTTTTTTAATTAAAATCCATTTCCGCAGAAACATTGGAGTACAGGCTCGGACTTGGAAAGGTGATGATGGAGGTGAACGAAACCTCGACTAAGAAGGCACACCAACCCTAGTTCAACTCTACTATCGAGCGGTTCCTATACGGGTACAAGATAGATATGGTTGACCCAAGTTCAAATCCTTACTTATTGTTTCCTGGTCTTGGAATCTGCCATCCAGGGATGGTTTTTGGTCAGTAAAATCCAAGGACATGATGGGTGACAAACCTCATGGTTAAGAGCAGATATACTCTTGTTGTTTGGTGACAGATAGGAAGGCTGTCACAGACTAGTGTGGATTAAAAACATGCAGAAATCGGATGAACTGGACTAAAAGGAAGAAATAAAGCAGCTCTGCAGAAAAACTAGCAAATCAACATAACTCATAATCTCTGGCTCAAATCACATGAAAAATTCATGCTATTTGAGAGAGAGCGCAGAAGAAGGCCTATAATCCACCAAGGTTGCAGTTGTGCCAAATTGGAGACATCTGCACAAAAAGACCTCCAACCATCTCTGTCCTCAGCCTTTGGATGAGTCTAGAAAAATTACACATGCACCATTCTTTGATGTCGTCAACCCAGAATTTTCTCTTGCTACCTATTTTTCTTCCACCCTCAACTGTCCCATGCAAAATAATTTTAGAAAGTGAGTTGTGCCTTGTTATATGTCCAAACCAAACAAGTTTATGTCCTTTACAAAAACTGCTACTGTATGTAAGCCTTTCAAATGTTATAATGATATGAACTGTCAAAAATATTGGTAAATCAATACCATATGTACTTACATTTAGAGTTCCCCTATCAATTGTCCTGGCCATATTTTGATTTGTACCACCACATATAATGCTGTCTCTTCCCAGCCACTGGGCACAGTACAGCTAGGACAATAAAATAAATATTTAATAATAACAATTAAAATATTAATCAGCTGAAAGTGATATCACTTACAAATATAGAGGAGATTGATTGACTGATTGACATAAGGTCAATCTACAAAGAAAATAGAGCTGTTCCAATTTGGGGGTGGGGGTAGGCTGAAGTTGCATCAGCATCCTTTTTTCCCATCTAGTTTCTTCTTCTTTCATTTTTGGAATTGTTTATATCTGAGGTTTTATCTATATCTTTCCTATAAACTTGGCTGTGTTTTGTAATTCATTCAGAGGTCCATAGAGTTTTCCATCCAATGTTGTTTCTCTGGGCCAGTGTATTTGCCTCAGTATTTCATATTCTGGGTATTCCTAAAGAATACAATCAACTATCTGAGGTGCTCATGATGGTGTTGCCAATCTTGACATTTGTATACATGTGGCTGTGAAGTAGGTTGTGTCCTGTTCTGAGACAAAGAATGACAACTTGTTCTGGTCTGTTCATTATTTGGTAGTCATCTTGTGTTGGAGTTGTTTTTCTAATTGATCATCTGTTTCTTTTGTTGGAATGTTATTGGCACATCTGGTTGATCATTAGCAGCTCCCTCATTAGCCAGGCAATCTGCTTTCTTGTTTCCAGATATTCCACAATGTGATAGTATCCACTACATAGCTACTTTATATTGATTACTCAGTTCAGGCAGTATTAGTTGCAGGTCTGAAAATCTTCTGGACTGGAGTGTTTGGAATGCTGATCTTGTATCTGTCAGGAATACTACCAACTGTCGACCACGATTGGTGCTCAACATCCCGTCTAATGTCAACCATCTGTCACTCCATTTCTTTTTCACTCATGTTTGTACATCTGCTTTCAGCTAGATTTGTCTTTGTTAAGTCTTCCTAGTCTGCTGTAATCATGTCCAGTGTTTTATAGTTAGATCATGTCTGCAGACTATAAGAAAACACATTCTATTGTCATTTTTCAAGGGGTCAAATCTCAATGCAGAATATCATTTGAGTCTCCCATCCTCCATTCAGTATATGGTTTAGTCATCTTAAGCTACATTGATGGAAGAGGATGACCATGCTGGGAATTTTTATCATGATTCAGTACCTTGCTGTTGGTTATTATATTACTCCAAGAGTATGAGTCTCAAGTAGCACACATGAAATGTAGTAGCACACATGAAATGTAGTAGCACACATGAAATGTAGTAACACACATGAAATGTAGTAATTATTTTCTCCTGTAAAGCAGATAGAGACCATGATTCCCTAGCATACAACAGGGTGCTCAGCACACAGTCTTTGTACACAGCAGGTCTTGGCTGTGATGACTCAGCACACAGTCTTTGTACACAGCAGTTTTGGCTTTGATCATCAGCATGCCATTTCTCCACATCCTTCGCAGAGCAGAATGAGCATCGGAATACACACAAAATATAGAGAAACATACTAATGTTAGCAAACAACAAATGTTCACACCTTTGCTGAACATTAAAACAAATGCACCTAATAACACACTACTGAACACTAGCCTTTTTAATAAATGATTAATTACATTAGGTGACCTATATTCTAGGGTTTTCCATAATTTATTTTTATTTGCAAGGCAATCAGAGCACATTGAATATTTTATAGCAATTGAAATAGAATCATCATCAGGTGCCATGCCGGCTGGTGTAGGCGGTCATGGCTCTCCACAGCTCTCTGTCCACAGTATTATGTATCAAAGTCATTGTTGTTTCCTTGCCATGCCAGGTTGTCTAATATTTTATCATGTTGAAATAGAATAATTAACTGAAAAAAAATTGTTCTATTAATTTAAGCACACTTATTAATTAGAGCCATCTTATTAAGTTCTATTTACAGCCCTGGTATAAACTTTAGGGTCTATGACTTTTACAGGCACATCACAATAGTACAATGACTAATACCTGACTATGGTTTATGGCATCTTGAGGAACATCTTTGATCTTGACGGCCATTGCAAAATCCCAGATCTGAGAATCAGACAATTAGTTATATAAAAAATTGGTAGCATATCCTATTCAGGACATAGCCATCAACCACGCACTTTTTGGCTGTAGTGATTTTATAGGCAATATAAATACGTTCAGTAGTTTGTCATTGCTTTCTGAATGGTCCAGATGCAGTATTATTATGCAATATTGTTAGCTATATACACTACAATATCTCTTATCTAAGTTTAAAAGGTGCTGAGGATTGACTTCATTGTACATTACTTTCCCCATATGTATTCCATACATCTCAATGAAGCAAGCCACCTACCAAGAGTACCATTCAAAGAATGTAACTGTGTAGCATGTAACTGTAGCATGTAACTGTGTAGCATGTAACTGTAGCATGTAACTGTAGCATGTAACTGTAGCATGTAACTGTAGCATGTAACTGTGTAGCATGTAACTGTGTAGCATGTAACTGTGTAGCATGTAACTGTGTAGCATGTAACTGTGTAGCATGTAACTGTGTAGCATGTAACTGTGTAGCATGTAACTGTGTAGCATGTAACTGTGTAGCATGTAACTATGTAGCATGTAACTATGTAGCATGTAACTGTGTAGCATGTAACTGTGTAGCATGTAACTGTGTAGCATGTAACTATGTAGCATGTAACTGTGTAGCATGTAACTATGTAGCATGTAACTGTGTAGCATGTAACTATGTAGCATGTAACTGTGTAGCATGTAACTATGTAGCATGTAACTATGTAGCATGTAACTATGTAGCATGTAACTATGTAGCATGTAACTATGTAGCATGTAACTATGTAGCATGTAACTGTGTAGCATGTAACTGTGTAGCATGTAACTATGTAGCATGTAACTGTGTAGCATGTAACTATGTAGCATGTAACTGTGTAGCATGTAACTGTGTAGCATGTAACTATGTAGCCCATAACTATGTAGCATGTAACTGTAGCATGTAACTGTGTAGCATGTAACTGTGTAGCATGTAACTGTGTAGCATGTAACTGTGTAGCATGTAACTGTGTAGCATGTAACTGTGTAGCATGTAACTGTGTAGCATGTAACTGTGTAGCATGTAACTATGTAGCATGTAACTGTGTAGCATGTAACTGTGTAGCATGTAACTATGTAGCCCATAACTATGTAGCATGTAACTGTAGCATGTAACTATGTAGCATGTAACTATGTAGCATGTAACTGTGTAGCATGTAACTGTGTAGCCCATAACTATGTAGCATGTAACTATGTAGCATGTAACTGTAGCACGTAACTATGTAACATGTAACTATGTAGCTTCAAGTGATAATCCCCAGGGATCTCCAAGAAAAATCTCTTTGCAGTCAAGACATCCTAACCCAGAATCAAACCTGCAACCTCTTGAACAAAAAGGTTTGACCAATACACAATGGAGATCCCCTTAAGTCAAATAATTAATTATCTGATTAATGTTTGAATAACCATGTGAAATTATTTATGCACAGAAAACAAAATTAAAATCCACTGTGTAGAAATTATAATATTCAAAATTAAAATTCAGTGTGGAAATTATAATATCCAAAATTAAAATCCACTGTGTAGAAATTGTAATATTGATAACAGTTACTTCTTAAGTATTGTTGTTTTTCCCTCTATTCAACATGACACATCAAAAGAAAACAGATCAAGTGGTTTTCACACGCTTCCAGACTACCGACAGATAGCATGACACATAGACATAACGGTTATAAAGCCAGAGGCAGATCATGTAAAAGATGGATCACAGAAATCAAAGAAGCCACAGGAACAAGCTTACAAACAGTGCACAAGAAGGCCATCTCCAGAGAACTCTTCCACCCCTGATGCCGCAAGGCAAACAAGAGCCACAGCGTATAGATAGATAGTGTTTCCTTTACCCAATTAAGCAAATCAATGAAATGTAATGTGGTATCAGATTAATAATCATAACATTATTTAAATGTACATCAAAGAAAGGCACTTATATACTCAATGTAATGAAGAAATGTATCCATTCAAAGGATTTTCAGGAGTGTGGAATTTTTGGGAGACATGGTAGTGTAATGTTAAATCATTCGTCCACTGACCAGCAAACCCAGATTTCGAATCCACTTGTTATTTATGATTTGAAATTAAACTTACTCTTGTGGCTCACCCACTCCTATGAAGTAGATTACCAGTGCTCATGCACTGGGAATGTCAAGAAATGGCATCAAGCAAGTTGAGTAGGCAACGCTAATCAGGCAGATTCTAGTCAACCACTGTGTAGGTAGTAAAGCACTTATGGGAAACCATGTGCTATGATGCTGGTTCATCTTCTTCTTCTGCATTCATTCTCAAACTCCTGCAGATTAGCAGGATGTAGTCCGGAGAACGGAATGCGTTGTGTCATGGTTTACAGGATTGCTTCGATATCTGCGCCTTTTGGTCTGACACATCCGACTTCAGCATGGCTTTGAGTCACTGACCCTATATGGGATGGGACAGTTAACTCAATCCCATAACCTCCTTATTCACCTTTTACAACATGCGTGGAAGGTAAACAGTGTTGCTATTCTTTGCTCCCCTTTCGGGCCCCGGCAACACACGGGCGTCAATGCTGGTTCATAACTCATATTACCTTTACCTCATGAGTGAGAGTCAAGGTCGATTTACAGCTAAAAACAAGAGCATATTACTCTTAATTACTAAATGAACATGTATTATCCTAAAATTTCTACATAATTATTGAAATTGCAATCATCCGTACGAAACAGTACAGCATGTCCTATGTGAGTGTATAGGGCAATATAAAATTAGACAAGAAATTCTACCACCATGTCCCTCTATTCAAAACTCACCCATGTTGTTACCGGAACACCTTGACATTTAGTTCAAGATGCAAAGAATAGGATCACTGTCTTCTTTATAGGCATGCCGTAGGTAAGTTGGGAACAGGCTGATAACATGTCATTTATGAAAAAATCATTGTCTCTGCATACCTTACTTTGATTTCTTACTTTTGTGATCTGTCAAATGGTCGCATAGATGGTGGAAAGATGCAGGTCAGGGAACAATGGACATATGTTCTTTTGTGACAGACTCATGGATAGCAGGGAATGCTAAGTATGTTATCACTGCAGGTGGATCAACAGATTAGATGCACAAGATCAACAAGAAATTGAAAAACCAACTGAAACTTTAAGCTGAGACACTCTGATCGATTTACTGTGACATATGTCAATGCACATATGAACTTGTCTGGTTAGTTTCAGTGCAGGATTTACGTATAAGCTACACAAGCTATAGCTTAGGGCCCCCACTTTCTTGGGACCCCCAAAAATTATATTTTGCACTGACATATAATATCTGGACTTATAAAGGGCCCCATATCTCAAATAGCTTAGGGCCTTATCAAGTCTAAATCTGGCACTGGTTAGGTTATGTATGTTGATTATCCTCTTCGCACACCGGACATGTCCGTAGGTGCTCAGATCTCTGCTTCAGTAAATCTCACAAGGTATAACAGCTGATGGTTCCAGTCTTATGTTGATTCAGAGCTCTATTTTGCATCTTTTTTATGTGTTCTTTATGGGTCACGCCTATCCTCACTTCTAATTTGCTCTTTCTCGATATTGACTTATGCACATTCATCTCAAAATCCACTGATCCTGTGGAATGCATGAAAAGTGCTGAGTATGCCTGCTCAGTCCATAGGCTGACAATCTGTTATGATGGTGAGGCTAGCTAGTCAGCCTGTTTGTTTCTCTCCACTTGCCTAGTGGTAACTTATAATAACCATCAGTCTTTTTTTAGTTACATTTTAAACATAAGCCTGCCAAATACCTTTATCCCCCAACTAATAAATCTAGCAGCATCATTAAAACTAGTCCCAGATAGGTTTACACTTAAAGTTATACTGGGTCTACCTGTAAAACATGTGTCTTGCGCCAGGAGCCTGTTAATATATGATTGTGAACTGAATCAATATCCAGAGCATCGCCACAAAGGTGAGGACCAATGAATTTTCTGGAGAAAGAGAAATGTTATTATTTTCATTTTTTTCCCCCTATTCTCAGAGACACAAAAGGTTAATG
Source organism: Meghimatium bilineatum (assembly GCA_034231615.1). NCBI lineage: Eukaryota > Metazoa > Mollusca > Gastropoda > Stylommatophora > Philomycidae > Meghimatium > Meghimatium bilineatum. The sequence continues at coordinate 5,811,444 of CM067309.1, read as the reverse complement.
AAATAAGCCTATCCTAAGGTTGTGTTGTTGTAGCTTCCACTCTTGCTGTTGAGCATAGAAATTTGAAGGGATGTGTGTTCCAGAGCCAGGTGTGTTGCTCTGGTTGATGTGAAGTCATGTTTACTCAGAATGGTATTGATGTTGTCTATCCTATTATCTACCTATTATCTTTCTGATGTTCTCACTGCGGATTTGGTCAAGTCTGGTGACTCCAAAAGCCTTCCTCAGACACTTCATTTCACAAGTCTCAAGCTTTCTATTATACGCAGATGTCAGTTACCAAGTTTGGAATTTGTAGCATAGTATTGGCATAAAGATGCTCTTAATCATCTGTTTCTTTATTTCCATGTTGATCTTTGGATGCAGTAGCAAAGGAGACAGCTGGTATGTTACAACATTTATCTTTTGGCATCATGTTTCTATCTCTCCATGAAGTCATCCGTCTCTGTGATGATACTTTTTAGGTACTTGAACTCTTTAATTGTTAAAATTGTGTATGCTCTATTTGGATGTTTAGGTGATCTGGTGAACTTATTTACATACAAAACATACATGTGTTTTATCTGCATGTTGTATTTATTACATATTCCGGATAGTGAGTTGGTGTGATTTTCTAGTTTTTCTTCATTGTTGTATATGATTATTTGCTCATCAGCAAAAATCAGTTCATTTAGTTGTTAAGCTTTCATTCTTTGTTGTTTCATTTTTGGTGCTGCTGTACATCTCACTTTGTGTTTCTTTTAAAATTCTGTCGATATAAACATTGAAAAGGATCTTATATCGAACCAATTCTTTTTTAATGGATGTGAAACATGGACTGTAAAAAAAAATAATTCAAAGCGAATTAGAGGCTACAGAAATGTGGTTTCTGAGAAAATGATGAAAATACCATGGACAGCCAAGAAAACTAATGCAGAGGTTATCACTGATGCTGGCGTAAAAAGATCAATTATATCAAACATTAGGGGCAGACAGTCAAGGTTTCTAGGGCATGTGCTGAGAAGAACACAGATTGAACACTTGGTCCGCCGAAGACGGATGTGTCGGGCCATTGGTGCAAATAAAACGGCGACACAACGCATTTCCATTCTCTGGACTACATCCTGCTGGAAATCCAATAAGGACCATGGTCCTGCTACAAGAGAGATCCAGCGGGAGTTTGAGAATGAACGCTGAAGAAGAAGAACACTTGGTAACCACTGGAAAGATCAAATGGAGAAGAGATAGGGGACAACATAGAGAAAAGTTGTTAGATGGGCTTGTTCGTGGCACGGTAGAAGCTCACCAACTGAGTTTATTGACAACACAAGAGACAGAGTCATGGAGAAACATGATCGCCTATGCCATTCGGCATAGCACTTGATTGATTGAGAGTCCTCCTTAACAGGAAAACATGCAGCAACAAACAATAATGATGAAAACAGTGCATTTGAGCTCTTAGATCTTCACATTTGAGCTCTTAGATCTTCACATTTGAGCTCTTAGATCTTCACATTGGAGCTCTTGAATCTTCCCATTTGAGCTCTTAGATCTTCACATTTGAGCTCTTAGATCTTCACATTTGAGCTCTTAGATCTTCACATTTGAGCTCTTAGATCTTCACATTTGAGCTCTTAGATCTTCACATTTGAGCTCTTAGATCTTCACATTTGAGCTCTTAGATCTTCACATTTGAGCTCTTAGATCTTCACATTTGAGCTCTTAGATCTTCACATTGGAGCTCTTGAATCTTCCCATTTGAGCTCTTAGATCTTCACATTTGAGCTCTTAGATCTTTACATTTGAGCTCTTAGATCTTCCCATTTGAGCTCTTAGATCTTCACATTTGAGCTCTTAGATCTTCACATTGGAGCTCTTGAATCTTCACATTTGAGCTCTTAGATCTTCACATTTGAGCTCTTAGATCTTCACATTGGAGCTCTTGAATCTTCCCATTTGAGCTCTTAGATCTTCACATTTGAGCTCTTAGATCTTCACATTTGAGCTCTTAGATCTTCACATTTGAGCTCTTAGATCTTCACATTTGAGCTCTTAGATCTTCACATTTGAGCTCTTAGATCTTCACATTGGAGCTCTTGAATCTTCCCATTTGAGCTCTTAGATCTTCACATTTGAGCTCTTAGATCTTCACATTTGAGCTCTTAGATCTTCACATTTGAGCTCTTAGATCTTCACATTTGAGCTCTTAGATCTTCACATTTGAGCTCTTAGATCTTCACATTTGAGCTCTTAGATCTTCACATTTGAGCTCTTAGATCTTCACATTGGAGCTCTTGGATCTTCCCATTTGAGCTCTTAGATCTTCACATTGGAGCACTTAGATCTTCACATTTGAGCTCTTAGATCTTCACATTGGAGCTCTTGAATCTTCCCATTTGAGCTCTTAGATCTTCACATTTGAGCTCTTAGATCTTCACATTTGAGCTCTTAGATCTTCACATTTGAGCTCTTAGATCTTCACATTTGAGCTCTTAGATCTTCACATTTGAGCTCTTAGATCTTCACATTTGAGCTCTTAGATCTTCACATTGGAGCTCTTGGATCTTCCCATTTGAGCTCTTAGATCTTCACATTGGAGCACTTAGATCTTCACATTTGAGCTCTTAGATCTTCACATTTGAGCTCTTAGATCTTCACATTTGAGCTCTTAGATCTTCACATTTGAGCTCTTAGATCTTCACATTTGAGCTCTGTATCTTCACATTGGAGCTCTGTATCTTCACATTTTATCCTGTGTTTGCCCCTAAGGGTAAAATTTCTAGTCTTTGGCATGCAAGGTTGTAGCAGTCCTAGGTGAAGTGCTACAGTGTTAAGTTCTTCACAGCCATCTAACCAACAGAAAATTAATTGCCCTGAATTAATTCTATGAGTTTCCGTGAAAATGCTTTGCTTCTGACAATTTCATGTCACTGAACACCTACAAGAATGTACTCATTTCTTGTTACATACATGTCACATTATCTTCACTTACTTGATGGAGTGAGCTTTCCTATCATCCCAATACTGTTGATCAGAATAACAATAGAAATGTTAAATATTTGAAACATCAAAACATTTCATATGTAAAACAAAGCTTGCTTAAAAGTTATACATGTTCCCAATTTCCTGATATCCTATCAAATGCATTTGTTCTCAATGTCTTAATTATTAATCACCATTTGGAAAAGCAGGATCACTACCTGTATTAAGATTAACTTACATATATTATTATTTTTTCAATATTTATATATGGCTGTGGGAATTAGAATTTAACTGTGGATTTAGAGAGAGATAAGAATCAAATTTTTGCATTTGAAATAAAATGCTATATTGAAACTTGTGAAAAGGAAAAATATTTGGCAAGGTACCATTAGCAAAGCCAAACTATTTATGATCAGAACATGTGTTTCTAGTTGCAATATATGGTTGCGAAGCATGGAAATTAAATAAAGTAATAGCAAAGAGAATTGCTGCTTTCAAAATAAGATGCTACCAAAGAATTTTATGTATATCATGGATAGCTAAAAAGATAAATCAAGAAGTGTTAAGGTCAATAAATGTCAGAGAGGGCTGGCTCCTTAACAAAATCCTAACAAGAAATCTGTGTTTTTTGGTCATATAGAGACATAGCAGCATGGAAAGATGAATAGCTGAAGGCAGAGTTAATGGCAACTGGGAAAGAGGGCACCCAAGACAACAATGGTGCAGTGATATATCAGATTGCTTAAATGTCTCTAGCTGTGGCAGGTCAACTCGCCCAGAATCGTTGAGTGTTCAGAGAATCCATAAGGAAGACCACGCTCTGGAAAGAATGTCACATGAGAAGCTATAGATGTGTGTTGAGTATCTGTTACTGAGAACATGACCAATGTGTTTGCATGTAAACACAAACATAGCAGCTGAAGATGAACCATGGGCATATATAATATTATTAAGAAGCTATGAGGATTTATAATATATTGAGAAAATCAATAAATGGGAAACAAGGTTTGATTTCGGTCTGTTAAAATGACAATTCTATCCTCATATTAAACACAGAACATTTACTAGCTTATTCAATGACATCCCCCTTAAATACACAAGCAAACTATGAGTCATTCAATTTTGACCCAGTCCATATTTCATAGTTACAAAAGTTATGGATTCAGATGACTTGGCTGAAATGGCACTTTTGGGGATGGAGAGAGATGTCACTATTTAAGTTTAGTAAACACTGCATCTTTCAATTTGAGAAGGAGTGCTGGAATTTCTTTTAGATGACAAACAGCTCCAAAGTCACACCAACCTTGGGAAATAGATCTCAGAATAGATAAATAGGAAAAGTAATTGATAAATAGAATAGATAAACAGGAAAAGTAATCGATAAATAGAATAGATAAACAGGAAAAGTAATTGATAAATAGAATAGATAAACAGGAAAAGTAATAGATAAATAGAATAGATAAACAGGAAAAGTACCGGGGTAACAGCTTTATGCATAATGTTGACTTGTCACCCATATTATACCCTTGATTACAGAAAATATAGGCCTAATACACTATTCCCATATACCTCAATGGTGTGATAAAGGCACTGTACTCTACAAAAGAATGCACAACAAATGCAAACAATGAAATGATGAAATACCTGAACAGTGTCATCCCAACCTCCTGATATAAAGACATGTGGGTGATTTGGATTGTACTGCAAGGCAAATACACGAAACCTGTGACCATCCATTACATCATGGGCATCACTGAAAAAGCATTAAAATAATGAACAAATTCAGTGGTATTCAACATATGACAAGTTATCAATCTGATGTTCATTCTATACAGGGTCTATGTGTGTTTTGATTTCCATAATTGTGAGTGATGCAGCTCATTTTTCCTATGTACAATTGATTTTTTTTTATCGAGCTTTCTTTCATACACATTGACTTGCACTCGGTTTTAGATGGCAGTGCCACATTCTCAGTTGAAATATTGTGGATTTTTGCTTATGTTAAAATTTTTTAAGTTGTCTTGTTCAAGTCTATAGTTTTTATTTAGTTCTCCTCATTCAAGACTGATAGACTGTTTTCAAAGAGACTGCTGAAATTGTATTAATAGCTTTAGATCTCTTTTTTTTTTAAAATAAGAAATTAGACACTAACCTGGGCTCCATTGTATTAATCCTCAACCTTGTCTCAATATCATACAAGTATATTTGTGGATCAGATCCAGCAGTGAGAATTTGGGTTCCTTCAGGGTTGACAGCAAGGGCTAAAGTTTGCCTATCTTCAGTGATTGTGTGTAAACACTTACCAGAGGTGTAATGCCAAAACTTAACATGACCGGAAGCATCTGAGATAAAATAAATAATAATAAAACGATCAGCAAAGAGATTTGATAGTACTACAATATGTAAAACAACATTAGTTAAATCATTGGACAGTGCTGTAATGTATTTAATCTTACAGGATCTTCAGTTTCTACATCTATTTTTTTAAACATCATTATTGATGCTTTTTATGAAGAAAGCAATCTGTGCTTCCATAACTTTTTATGGCAGGAGATAGATTGAAACCATATGCTGTTAATTTCATTATTAAACAATGAGCACACCTGTGTGGTGCTGGAATCTGTACTGAATTCAGAGAATGTCAATATATATACGTGATGAGACATCTAAGGTTTGGAGGTGCTACACATCCCATAATTCAAAGTTATTCATAGTCAAGCTGAAAGGCAAGGATATCGCAGCCAAGTTGTTAATCATGAGACAATGCATTCCATTCAACAGACTACATCGTTCTAACCTGCATAAGTTTGAGAATTAATGCAAAAGAAGAAGAAGTAGAGAATACCCTGTTTTTGTCATGCAGACATGTCAACTAGTCTGGTTGCATGATACCATAGTTGCTGGGTGCATCTCTTGGCCTGGTATCTGACTTCAGCACCTGTACTTGGACATGGTCCTGTTTGATATTGAATTGGCCCTACCAATCTTAGTTTCCAGTCTCTGTTAGCTGGACTAAGAACATCTCCAGTTCAAGGAGTTGGCCTCGATGGGGGCAGAGGATACCTTAATATGGGAACTATCACATTTGGTAAACAACTATTTGAGTAATCTGTGTATAAAAATTATTAAGAACATGTAGTGCCATATGGTGCTGTCTCTACATTGAAATATTGACTCCATAGGGCTAACATCATCTGTCTATTGCCTTGGTGGTGCACTCTGATACGGTTTATTTTGTTCATCCCATACAAGCTCAATCTCTCACTTGAATATTTCTTACTTCTTGCTCACTGCCCTTAACTTTACCATCAAGTAGCATCTCAACAAGGTGTCATCTCTTTTTATAGCATCTTCAACACGGTGTCATCTCTTTTTATAGCATCTTCAACAAGGTGTCATCTCTTTTTATGTCCAAAGTATTTTATTTGTTTGATTTTTATTTCCTTTCCCAGTTTTCTTTTCATATGCAGTGTTGCCAGAACCATGTTTATTTTCTTTCTCTTTCCTCAAATTTCTCCCTATTCTTCTCCGAAGGATAGATGAAACAAAATAAACAAAGAAAGTTGAATGAAGTTAACTGTTGGTTTCCTGCTTACTGATGTCTAGCAATTAATAAGTGAATGTGGACAGTGCTGTTTCTTACTCATCATGTGTTATATTATATTCTTGATAAAGGCCTTAAGGTTGAAACGCCTATATTTGTGTATTATGTGTGTTATACTCACAAAACTTCATTAACCTTTCATACGCTTTGTCAGCTGAATTTCAGTTTTGCCGCAGCTATTACCTATTCTTGTACATATTTACATCTCAAATGCATCAGCACTGGTCTTCTAGCTGTAATTTCATTATCCATGTTCTTATAGAAGATGTTGAATTTAACAAAGTTTCATTCAGTTGTAACAAATATAATAGATGAATGATATTATGAAGGAATATCCAACAAATTATTTGATCAAAACATTAATATGAAAATAATAAGATGTTATAATTTACATCATTAATATTAATTAAACTTACAAAATAGTGAAATACAGAAAATGGAATTAAAAATCTTAACGGTTCATTACGGGAACTAGTGACCACATCACATGTCCATATTCCAACTTTTTAATATTATGCATAATTTCATACAGCTTCCATGGCTCGGAGATTAAAAAGACACAACTTCTGCTGCCAATGAATTTATCTGTGTGCAAAACACTGAGAGCCCCCTCCCCCCAGTCCCCAGGGTCATCCAGGAGGGACTCTCAGTGTGTTGCGTGAAGAACGATGGATGCTGCAGTTTATGTATCTTTGGCGAAAATTTGTTTTATCAAATGATTTATTATTTGTTCCGTTAAAATGTGGCCTTTGATTCCTGTAATGAACCAATATGAAGAAATTAAATAATTACAGGAAGCCATTATTATGTGGCTGTACTCTGTCTTTTCTCCATCCACATAAGGACGGAATCGTATCTGTGTGACAGGAAGTCTGCTTCTATTTGTATCCTCATCTTGTAGTGCATACAGCTGTTGACAGGTAAATGGGTTGTAGATCTGTTCAAAATAAATTTGAAAACCAATGTTAACCAAATTGGAAAATCTAATCTTAAACAAATTGGAAAAATAATTTTAACAAAAGGAGTTGATATAAAATGTCAAAGATAATTTCTCACGTATGTATAATATGTTAATAATGAATGTATAACATGTAAATAATGAATGTGTATATCAACTTGAACATTGAGTTTTGAATAATGAATGATCTGTGCAGCAGCGAGTAAACAGGCTAGTGTTTTCTAACTAGCATATAAGGTAGAATTTTTTCCAAAGAGAGCTGTACATACAGGACTACAACTTTCAGTATGAGAATGGTGAAACTCTGATCATGACAAACTCTTCACAGATCAAACATCAAAGAGAGTATAACTATGGGTCTCAATAATGTGCAAGAACTATACATAGCAGCATTACATTGCTGAAACTAGAGAGCACTGGTTTCTGTCCTATGCATCATATTTGGCATAAAAGGAACATAGATAGATAGACATAAATCTATCTATCTATCTATTCACTAAACCCTTTATTGCCTTTAAGCATCAAGGGTAGAAGAGTTCTCTGGAGATGGCCCTCGTGTGTGCTGAGTATATTGTAGAATGTGTTGCCTCGTTTATTTGGTGGTCCATCATTTTCATGGTCATCCTCTAGGTCTGCCTTCACTGTTCTGTGTAGTATAGCTTGCTGTGGTATACTGTCTGGTGGTAGTCTACCGATGTTTGCAAACCATTTCACCTGTGTGCTCTTAATATATTCCAAGCTTGCGGCGGTGCCGGTTCTCTGTCTAATGTCCTCATTTTTCACATTGTCTCTTAGCGATATTTCTAGGATTCTGCGTAAGCATGCCAATAAATTACAAATAATATAATTAATAATTCAATAATCATAAAATCAATAGTTTAAAATATGAATTAAATTCTTCTCAGTTTTGTCAGGAAATCTTTATGATCATAATAAAGCTGTCGATTTAATATCCAAATTACAATCTTTATAATGATGTATAGGTTCTACCTAAGGATATATCTACAGTTCCAGGACAGGCTACATCAATTATGTAAAGATTACATTGTCAAAAATGGCTGAAAAGGTTACAAAGTGTAAAGATTACATTGTCAAAAATGGCTGAAAAGGTTACAAAGTGTAAAGGAAACATTACAGATTTAGAGGTAGATGCATTGGACTTTTTTAAGAACATTGTTGGCATTTACATTATCAAAACTATCTATTCAAATTATAAGACACTATAAAAACATATTCTGCTTGTATGACAGCTGCAATGCACAGATACCTTAATAGTGCCATCACACAACCCCACAGCAAGGTGTGTCCCATCACTGTTGAAGCGGCAACACATGACGTCAGACGAAAGTTCTCTGTCAATAAATTAATTGAACTTATTTTAAAAAATGGATCCATTGATACTCATCATTACCAAGTGATAGCTCCTATTCAACTCAAATTTGTTGTTTTACTTCTTACTGGTTATTTATATATTAGTAACAAATTATAATAATAATTGAAGCATATCCCGTATAAGACATTGCTTTTCAACTATTTTTGAAGTTTTAGGTACCAGTAACATGTCTACATCCAATAGCATCTCTAGTACCATCTTGATGATCAGCTTTCAAATCAAGACAATGTTTGACCATGTTGTGTTTGTGCAGACATGTCAACTAGTTGGGCTGCATGATACCATGGTTGCTGGTGAGCCTCTCGGCCTGGTATCTCCGACTTCAGCGCCTGTACTTGCTTGGGCACGACTTTGGTCCAGCTCGATATTGGGTTGGTCTGACCAATTTTAGTTTCCAGCCTCTGTGGACTGAAGCCCCATGTCCACTTCAAGGATTTGGCCTCGATGGGATACAGGCTCAAAAACCACTCTATCACTGAGTCGACTTTATTTGTAACATTAGTTTTACATTTTATGAATAAATCGACCAATTGAAACATAAATTTGGCACATTTATCATGGCTGGATTTTATATTAAATTATAAACTGATTGAGTACCGGATATGAACATTTTCTCTTTATTACAAAGTATTTTACATCTTACCATCTCATACCTTACAGCATCTCATACTTACATCCCTTAGTATCTCATACTTTACAGCATCTCATACCTTACAGTAAATTAGCATAAAAAATGGGCTCATAAGACAAAGAAGATGGATTTTATTGTATTCAGGTTTTCCCATATGTACTCAGTCCCTGTAAACAAAAAGGTACATCACATTCTGAGAGTACACCACATAACTCCACAGCTTCACACAATAATCCCCAGGGATCTGCATTCAAACAATAATCCCCAGGGATCACCATTCAAACAATAATCCCCGGGGATCTCCATTCAAACAATAATCCCTGGGGATCTCTGACAAAAAATAGCTAATGCTACTACGGTACAGAGATCCTCAAGTTAGCATAGTTGTTTAACATGAATATGTTTAATATTGTATTTGTATAAATCTTTCTCAAACTCCTGCAAATTATCAGAATGAAATCAGGACAATAGAGTGCATGATATTATGGTTTACAGATTAGCTGCAATATATGCGCCTTTCAGCATGATACATCAGACTTCGACATGGCTTCTGGATAACTTTGACCCTATATAGGATGAAAAGGGAACAGCCAACTCCACCGTAATCATTCTTTAACCCCTTAGCTGCTGAGGTATCCCTAAGGATACGGTGAAGGGTTGCCACTATGTTGCTGACATCTTCTTCTTCTTAGTTTCCCAGGGAAAGAATTCATCTGGATGCTTTATTATAAGTTTTCAGATGGATTTTTTCCATGGGAAGCTAAGAAAAGGAGGATCTCCACAAAATGGATCTGGCTTTTTATCTTATTCTTAAGAATACCTCATCATCAAAGGGGGTTAATCTATGACATGCATGGCAGCTAACTCTACCTTAATCATTCCTTAATCTACAATATGCATAGCAGCTCAACAACACAAGAGCAATATGTTTGATACAGAAACATAATTTTGAAAGCACATAATAAAATAATAATGAACACAACAATAATGTGCAAAGCAAACTAAGTTTCTAACACATAAACAAAAGACAGCAACATTTAAGTATATTATTATTAGGAAAAAAAACAATCAGAAAATTATTTGTATAGCAAATTTAAATCCTACATAACAAACTAAATGTTTCTTCTCCCCCCCCCACCTGTGCAGAATATAAGGCTCCTCCAATAGGCATTGCACCAAGATGAAAGCTGAAGTCTCCTAGGTATGAAAGAAAGCTCGGAGAAACTTTCTCATTACACATAGGAAGCAAGAATCGCTTGCAATTCTTGAAGTTCGAAAGAAAGAGAACACTAAAGGTAATTGACAAGGGATAATGCACATCAGAAAATTGTTTGCAACCCAGTCAAATACAGACCTGAAATATAAACAAAATGTACCGTAACTGAAAAAGCAAATGAAGTGTCACCAAAAGTAACATGAAATACCAATCACAAATCAGGGCCATAGGTATTACTTTGCTAAGATGAAGAGTGGGGATTTTTTTTAAAGATTTTAGCTTCACTTTAAAAAAAATGATCTTCATTTTTGAACAATTAAAAGAATTGTATGGGGAATCTTTTTTTTACCTTTTTTTTTTGTTTCTTAGTACTAAATGTCTTGGTTTTTTGGTAAGAGGTTCAGCCCTACAAATTCACTTCATGTCGTATCCACAAGCTTGCCATTTATCTTTATTTTTCTTTCATTTTATAAATAAGCATAAGGCCATTATAACTTAAAATAGTAGAGAATACCAAATGCACTCTTTCCGTAGCGATATTTGCATACTAGTAACTTATTATTATTTTATGAAGTTGTACAACTCTTCTTGGTTGTCTGTTATGACATATCTGATATGTGAACATATATGTCAAGTGACATTCTTTCTAGAACGTAGTCTTCTTTATGCATCTTCTGCACTCCTCATGATTCTGGGCTAGTTGATCTGCTGCGGAAAGTGTCCTGTTTAAACAAACTGAGATGCCACTAATTCATCATCGTCTTGGATGATAATTACCCCTGCTAGCGGCAACCATACCTTCCATTATCAATTTTTCCATTGTTACGTCTCTTTATATGGTCAAAAAATCTCTGCTTTCTTATTATAATGTCGTTAGCAAGCCAACCTTCTTCAGCATTTAATGTTCTTATCACTTCTAGATTAGTCGTTTTTGCTGTCCATGGTAGTCTCAAAATTATCCTGTAGCATTTTGAAGAAGATTTACTCTTTGCGACAATTTTATTGTTTCATTGTCCATGATTCACAACAATAAATTACTACTGGAAATATACTTGCTCTAATCAGCTGTAATTTAGCTTTAATTGAAGATTTTTCATTTGTGTAAATGTAGAAGTCACTATTGAGATTCTTCTCTTGATTTCTGCAGCACAATACCCTGAACTGTTTATGTTTGCATCCAAATATTAAAAATGTACTACATTATTCTTCTAGTTTGTGGTTATAAATTCTGACTTGTGATCAGATTTTGACTGTTGTCATGATTTTTGTTTTCTTTGTGTTTAAGAACAAGTTCTCGGCTTCACTGTGTTTTTTATAGAATCAGTTTTTGCAGACCTTCCTTGTTAGTTATTAACAAGAACTGTCCCATATGCACAACTAATTTCTGGGAAGAGAAACTACCAAATAGTAAAACTAATGTAAAAAAGTTATATAATTTCTTCTTCTTTCGTTCACTTGAAACATGTCTATATCTGTAATTCTGTCTCCTTAATAAAACTCACTGTCTGTTGTAGTTCATACAGTGTCCCATAGAGCTTTGATTCCAGTGTTGTTTCCTCTGGCCAATATGTCTGCCTCAGCGTAGTGTTTTGTGCGTGGCATCCTGATTATCTGTGCGCCTTTTGGCTGGATGCCTCCGTCTTCAGCACTCTGCTTACTTGAGCAGGACTATGGTCCTGCTCGAGTGGGACTGCCCGACCAGTCTTAGTTTCCAGCCCCAGATGGCTGAACTAAGCCCCATCACCTCTGCACAGTGCTGGTCTCAATGGGGAGTTATATAATAATAAACAAAGACTTTTTGTATGTTGCGGTCTGACAGATTATTCTAACTTTTGGAATCTGCTTTCCTCCGATGTTAAGAGGATGAAATTGCATGTGTCTGGTCATATCTTATGTTTCTCATTATGCTTTCTCCTTTTCTGGAACATAAGTTTATTAACTGTTTTTAAAAAAACTAGATAAAAATGTAAAATTAGGGAAACAAGCATAATCCCTTTTGTTAAAATCATTATTATTGGCAATGGATGCAAATTATAATTCACGATTACGCAATCAACAAAACAATACTAAGCAAATAACCATAATAGATAAAGGGGTAAAATGTCACCTGTCCTTTGTTTTGCAGTCACTGAAAAAAGATATTAAGCTTTATACAATATTTTCAGTAATAACTTTCCTTTCAGTTGCACATTTAGCAAACATTGAGGTCAATTTGTATTTATTTTTCGCACCACATTTGCAACAGTGATGAACATGTTGGCAATTTCATTTTCAGGACACTCAAATTCATCAGTTATTGCACCAGTATAAACATTTTCATAATAAGTATGCTATGTGTTGTATCTATAAACTATATATCAGTTCTATAAACTATGATAATTAGACCACTCCTTCATTTTTTTCTGCATTCATTTTCCAGCAGATTAGCAGGATATACTCGAGAAAGCAGAATGTGTTGTGGTTTACAGTTTGACTGCCATATGTGACTTTTAACCTGACACTTCTGACTTCAGGATCACTTTGAGTTCTACAAGTTTGATCAATGTGGTGCTTGTTTAATTAGGCCTACTGCAAGTATAATCAATGTGGTACATTTATGAGAAATGATCAAACATTGTGCTGATATATATTTCAATCAATCAATCAATCAATAAACACGCAATCCTTCAGAGTCACAGGGGTGCCACATTGGATGCTTCAGCACACAGAGTCCTCCAATGAATTATATTCTCAGTGATGCTGATGAGTGTGGAAATATCTTGTCCTGTCCATTCCTTGATGGTGTCTGTCCATGCCTTTATTTGCCCTCCTCTGCTTCTTCTGATATATAATTAAATACAATTAAATTGTCATAAATTTTGAACAAGGCTATTTATTTCTGAATAAGACAGTCCATTCTGGGAGAATTTGGTATTAAGTATTGCATGAGTAAGACTAGGCATCTGAAAGGCAGAATGAAGGATTATTTTTCCACCAAACCAAGGTAAACATCAGTATGCACACACTTTGATATCTGCTGGGTGAGAGAACTGAGCACCTTTAGGTTTTCCCTGATATCAGCTTATAACTGTTGGGTGGGAGAACTGAGAACTTTAGGTTTGCCCTGATATCAGCTTATATCTGCTGGGTGGGAGAACTGAGAACTTTAGGTTTGCCCTGATATTGCTTATATCTGCTGGGTGGGAGAACTGAGCACCTTCAAGTTTGCCTAGATATCAGCTTATATCTACTAGGTGGGAGAACTGAGCACATTTAGGTTTGCCCTGATATAAGCTTATATCTGCTGGGTGGGAGAACTGAGAACTTTAGGTCTGCCCTAATATTTGCTGGGTAGGAGAACTGAGAAATTTAGGTTTGCCCTGATATCTGCTTATATCTGCTGGGTGGGAGAACTGAGCACATTTAGGTTTGCCCTGATATCTGCTTATATCTGCTGGGTGGGAGAACTGAGCACATTTAGGTTAGCCCTGATATAAGCTAATAAACACTGACAAATTATAAACTTCTGCTGGTTAGCAGGATATAATCTGGAGAACAGAACATGCAGCAATATTATTTACTGCATGCTGTAATATTTACACCTTTTAAATAAACACATCTGACTTCATAATGGCATTTTAGATCAACACATCTGACTTCATCATGGCATTTTAGATTAACGTTGTGACGTTGTGTTTGAACTAGTTACAGGCACGGCATGGGTGGGCGGAACAACAAAGAAACCTGTCGCAAGGGCCAGAGTTGTGCCCTGATGTCGACGTCTGATTCTGTGGCATTGGACTTGAAACACCATCGAGTCGAATGACTGCTGGAACAGAGGGTGGAGCACTTATGGGAATGCCCCACGTGCTGTGAGGCCAGTTTTCTAATCAAGAATCAAGATTTTAGATTAACACATCTGACTTCATTATGGCATTTTAGATCCCTTTTAATGTATATAGGGTAAAATAACCCACACTACATCCAACATTTCTCAATACATGTTTGAGATGCATGTCAAGTAGAAGTAGTAACATTATGTATTCTCTTTTTGGTTCAGGCAACACATTAGCATGTTTTCTTCACAATGTAGATACATTGGCCCGAATTTTAAAATATTTGTTCAGAGTTCCATGGTATAGACCAATGCAACACAAATACATAATTTAGCTGTTGCTATTTTTTGTATATTTTAAAATATAATTTTGCCTGTCTTTTTTGTTTTGTCGTTTTTACCAGATGAAAGTTATATAATACTCAAATGTAGAAGTTCCACAGAAGATGGATGTGTCAGGCCATTGGCGCAAATAAAACGGCAACAACACATTTCCATTCTCTAGACTACATCCTGCTGAAAACCTAATAGAACCGTGGTCCTGCAAGAGAGACCCAGGAAGAGTTTGAGAATGAACACTGAAGAAGAAGAAATGTAGAAGTTATTCTTGTCTCTATATTTACATTTATATTTCCTATTTGCTGGTGAATGTTGTCTTAATACTAACTCTGAGGTCGATCTACATATCAAACATAGACAGATTCTTCAGAGCCTGTAATAATTGTGGATTTACTATCAATACAGATAAAACAGAAATCCTGTTCCATCCAACCCCTGATGAAATATACCATGAAACCTACAAAAAAGTAAATGAAGCAGCTGACTGGCTAGAAAAACACACATAAAAAGAATCATACCATGACCAACTTGTCCACATTCCTATGGGGGTCAGCAAGCTTTTTAGCCATCTACAAATTCATAAACAGCGTAACTCTAATTTAATTTTCTAAAGTGGTTGTATCAAATAATCAATACCATTTGTAATGGACAAACAGCATATTTATATATAATATTAATTAGATGTTATATGCATGTGGAAAGTCTGAAGGTTTCTCTATTTGTTTATCAGACCAACCATTATGTATTTATAAACTCTCAGAAAATTACATGCCAAAATTGTTAGGCTTTCCTCTTGTAGAAACCCTACAGCCCCCTATATGTCCAACTGTGTTTCCTTTTTAGCTGCAACATTCAGAGAAACAAGCATTGCAAAACTCTATTAGCTAAACCCTTTGTTGCCTTTCAGCATCAGGGGTAAAGGGCATTGCATATGACACTGGGGAAATCAGATGAGGTCCACCATGGTCCTAATTGCCAACGTGTATATGATGATATCCTCGCTGTTATCAGGCGGCATGTGATAAAAAGTAATTCTGTGTAGGATGTGACAATCACCTTGTAGAGAGCAGAATCAGGCAAACATGCCAGATTGCATAATTGAATGATAGGGAATAAATAATCATCTTCTCTATACATTTAAGTGATCAATGTCCTGAGATTTGGTGCTATGATAGGAAATGATGCTTGTTAGGAGAGCTGAGACCCATGAATCAAACTTTGTTTGTTGCGTACGGAAAGCCACAAAACTCGTAGTCCTGTGCAATAATTTACGACTTCTGAGTAGAACACTTTTCTGAAAGCATTTCAATTTTCATGACATATAGAATTGCAGTTTTCTGTGTATGAAAGTAAGCTCCACTGAAACTTTCCAATTTTATAATCCGAAGGTTACAAGACTCAAAACTTTATTGCTCGTAATTCTTGAGGATCCAAATAATCAAATCAAACACAAACAAATTAATTATAATTATAGTAGATTATTATTATTATAAAATAATAGAGTCCGGTTCTAGGGCCCACCTAGTCAACATTGCCTAACAATTTTAGAAGACTAAATTATATTACATTTTGCAATAGACAATGAAAGTCTATAAATAAGTGATGATGATGATCAATATCGCCAAGCCATTGATAAATTTCGCACTAAATACTAAATTAATAAAATTAAAAACTTACAGCACGTCAATTAATCTCAAGTTGCCTTCTAGGTAAGGTCCAGTTTTGCTTCTACCATGATGACTAAACAGACTGCTTCGACGACTGTAAGAACTTACTTCACTAGCCACGTCTCCGTGACTATCAGATCTAAGTCTCAAATCATGGAGGTCAGAAACCGCATCAACTACATGTGTATCTCCACTCATTTTCCTCACAGTGTGTCACAGACTCCACAAAACCGCTAAATCGACATCGTTGCCTTGCCTCCATGTAAACTAATCGAAAACGAGGCTCATTGAAATGTAATTTAGCTTAAAAGAGAGCTCTTTTTTTGGTTCTTCTCTTTCTTATCTTACAAGAAAGGCGTAGAGACAATCACACCAAACATGTTATAACAAGCTGTTTTTTATAAACTAGACTATTTTCTGGTGTATTTTAAATACACCCTAGCCTCAACTTTCTTATACACATGTTTGTTACAAGAACAATGCAATTGAGATGAAATGCTACAGAAAGTTACTTAGAATATCGTGGAAGGAAAAAAAAAAAGAGAGAAACTAGGATATTATAAACACATTTAAGATTCCAGAGTGTTTGTTACTGAACATAATAGCACAAAAGAAAACTACACCTGTTTGGTCATATAAAGAGACAAACTATTTATAAAGAAAAAATAATTGAGGGCAGAGCACCTGGCAAAGGGCAGACCAAGAAGACGATGTACTGGCGACTTTAAAGATAACATGAATATGTCGTTGGAAAATGCAAGGCCCAAGACAGAGTAGGGCTCCGGGAGTTCATTGGGAAAACAACGTTCTGGGGAGAATACGTCACAACACAACAACATGTTTGCTTGCTATCCCCAGGAACTTCCAGTAGCTCGCTCTTACTTCCTATGTGCAGTGAGGTTGTTTCTCTGAGCTGTAATTCAAACCTATAAAAATGCTTATGCACATTAGTTAGGGCTGTCCATGAATAACGTCAATAGGTTTTGATCAATTTTTGAACCTCCCCGGATCACTTTTTCAACAGGATGTCTAGAACTCAGGGTCCCCATTTGTCCACACACAAAAAACACATTACATCCCCCACCCCTTAGAAAAAAAAACTACAGATTTTAAAAATAAATATTTCAAATTCAAACAATTTAATTGGCATATCTATTTATTTTTTTTTGCTGTTGACGTTAACTTTTATCACCTCCCCTACCCCTTAGCAACAATTGTTGACGTAATATAGGGACAGCACCGTAGCCTAATAATGCTCATAGCTCTTCACCTCCATTGTGTACTTTTTGATTGTTGACCTAAATGTATGCACTTACACCATTTTCTAGTAGTATCACTTTTGTTCTATTAATACTAGACGCTTTGTCACAGTGATCTAGTTATTTAAGACCTATTATTGCTTATTTTTATTAAATATATCTGTTTTTGGTGTGCTTCTTTTTTCCCCTTGATATTCACTTGATGTTATCGATCTGACATCCACCTTAATTTTTCAACTTTTGCTTTTTGCCAGAATATAATCTGCAGAATATAACATATAGTAATATTATTGACTGCATATTGTAATATTTGCACCTCAATCAGTTTTTATGTTGTTTATATGCCTTTCCTTGTAAGATTTTGTATTGTAACATTTTCCATACAATATCCAATATTGTGGAGTATTGTGGAATATTGCGTTATGCCTGAATTTTTCACTGACCCGTAATATATGGCGATGAAGTGAACAGCATCAACCAGTCGTCTTTTCTTTTCCAGGAAATCTGATAACAATTTTCTTAGGCTGGGCCGAATTAAGAGCCGCTGGTGATTTTTAAATATTTCTTGTTCAACTAGAAATTCTGATATAAATGTATCAAAGTGACTTCCCTGAGTTTACGATCTTGACGGGTTATGGGTTTTATTATTATTAATATTATTTATCATTAATCATAGCATTGTATATTTCTGTTACTGTAGCTCTCGCCTGGTTGTCAAATATTATATGGATTCTTGGTTATTAGAGAGTTATTGCACGCACACAGGGTAACAAACAGTACCGAGGTGGAAGGTGGAATGAGAGTAGCCCCGTTGAGAGACAGCATTTCGCAGCTTCCACTAATATATTCATTTACAAATTAAAACAAAAAAATAGAAGTGTTAGTAGAGTAGTCTGAATTGAGTTATGGCACACTAGTTTACCACCTCGCACATTGAACTTAGATCGCTGGTCATGATTCGTTTCAAGTCAGACAATGTACATAGCATCAGCCCCCTGACTTCAGGAAGGGCCTCACATACTTCAATGATGCGTACATTGTCCACGCCTTTGTTTCTGGTGAACCACCCCCGGTAGTTTCCAGGGTCGCCTGCTTGGCGATACGTGACCTTTGACTCAGACCTTCCCAGGGGCACGGTAGGTAATTAGATACCTGTTTGTAGCCCCTCGATGCAAGCGTTACTACCACTTCGATATGAAGTCGTTGTCAGTCAGTTATATACGGTTGTATGAAATTCAATTCGGAATTCTATGAGCCTAAAATTAGCGATTCATTATAAAATATAACTACTACCTCAAAAGTAATGAAGTAATCAATGCTATGTAAGAATATTAGTAATAACATATTTCATTAACAATTATTTTCACTGAAATGTTTTGATCTGTAGTAAGCAACGCAGTATAGATGCGCAATTGTCGTGTAAAAGAATTGTAAACAATTATCTCCCTTCTCGAAGTTTAGCTAGCACTACTAACTTCCCTTAATATATTAGTTTTGTCCTTCGCAATCATTTATTAAAGACAGATGTCTGATGCGCAGACATCAACAAATACACCACTAATCTCTTGAATGGATCATCATCATCATTAAGTGCCGTCTCCGCAACGAAGGTTGGCTGCAACGGATCTCCAACATCCCCTGTCTCTTGTCTTGGTGGTGCATTCTGCTAGACTGTAACATGTCCATCGTGTGATGTTACTCTCCCACTTGTATCTCTGCCTACCTCTTGCTCGCCTCCCTTTGACCTTACCCTTAAGTAAGGTCTTCATTAAGGTGTCATGTCTTTTAATGTGACCAAAATATATATTTGCCCGATATTTATTTCTCTTAGTAATTCTTTCTTCATATTAAGTGTCTTTAGCACCTCTTTATTTGTTTTCTTCCTTTTCCATGATGTTCTCCCTATTCTTCTATATACCCACATCTCAAAGGCATCAATTATGTCTTCTAATTGTTTATTATTCCATGTTTCTGAGCCATACATTAATATAGAGTAGATATAGCATTTTATAATTCTCATTGTTAACTTGTCTGTAATTTGTTTAGATGTTAATATTTTCCTCATGTCATTGAAGGTACTTTTAGCCATTCCTATTCTCTTTTTAACTTCTGTTTCACATCTGTCATAAAAATAACAGATATTTTGAATGTTTCAACCTATAGGTATTTTTCAAGAAAATACAAAACAAACGGCGAACAAACAATAAAATCAGGAAAAACAATGTAATTCACAAAAGCATCTGACGGCAGACATTGAAAAGCAGAGACATCCAAGGTAACAATCTTTTTATTCACATAAATTTTGCTGTGAAGACATGTTATCTAATTGTGTTGCATGATACAATGGTTGCTGGTGCACCACTCAGCCTGGTATCTCTGACTTCAGCACCAGTACTTGCTTGGGCAGGACTATGGTCCTGTTCTATGTCGGGGATGACCTGATCAATCTTAGTTTCCAGCCACTATTGGCTGGACTTAAGTCCCATCTTTCACTTCAAGGAGTTGGCCTCGATGAGGGGTAACAATCAAATAAGAATGATTCTGATCACATCTTTCATCGTCTGATTTGTCCAAGATAGAAAAAGATTATTAAAAGTTATCTGAGCCTTTATTGGCCAGTGGCAAGAGCATACAACATGAAAATGGAAACATCGACACAGAGGAAGACCAAGAATGTGGATTGAAAGAGTTACCAAAATTCTGAGACGTCAAGATATTACTGCATATCAAAGCGACCAAACGTGCAATAGCCAAGAAACAGATCATCGTTCAATCCTGCGACACATTACAGTAAAAGCAGAGAAAGAATAATAGATAGATAGACCAGTTCCATTCTCTCTCCAATTATTTACTAAAAGACACTAAATCTTTATCGAATGTCAACCATGACAAAATGACAATAAAACTGCATAAGAAAATATAAGAAAAGACAAGCACAAGTTTATCAACAGTGGTGTGGCTCATTTCTTTATTGATTCCTCAATTCAAATACATGTCATTCATCACACATTTTCATACATACTTATACATGTCAATATGTTACATTTTGCCCTCAGTTTTATTTTCTCCATTATGCGTTGTGTACCTCACTTCATACATGATGCTATTTAAATCCTTTGACAAAACCTTTAAAGATCTTTTCTTAAAATTGAAGCTGACAAGATTTGAAGCTAGCCTGTTAATCAACCAGTTTTCAGACTTCGGCCAATCCGCATCCCTAAAAATATGGACTGGATTGAGAGACAGACACAAATTGCATAGGTATGTAATTCCTGGCAGACGACAGTACAACAAACATGGACCATTAAGTTTTAATCCTCTTCATGAGGCGAGGTTACAAACATAAATAACATAAACATGAACGCTTCCTGACTATTTAAAAATAAATTTCTCCGCGCTTTCTGAGACTGAATGCAGAATTATTATTCATTATACAGAATTTCTGTATATATAATACTAATTCATAATGGCTATATTATTCATTTATCAATGTTAGACCTGAAGCTCAGTCGTGTGAAAACAAAGGTATAATGGAGAATTCAGGACAAATCCTTGCTGTATGAGAATAAAAGCTTGAAGCATTCTGAGATTCAACTGACCAGTAGTTATTATGTCAGTTTTAGTTTAAATTATTTTAAATTATTTTTTAAATTATCACACAGCATCTATCTATTGTCTTTTCTCTGCTTATGCTGTGAGGTGTCACAATGATTGAATGACAATAGGTTTTCGGGATATTGCATGTTTGGTTGCTTGATATGCAGTAATACTGTGCCTTGTCAGAAAGTTGGTAGCTTCTTCAATCCACCTTCTTCTTGGTCTTCCTCTGTATGTTGCTGTTTCCATTTTCATGTTGTATACTCTTGCCGCTGGCCATAAGCGGTTTATTCATTCATTCGCTAGTAGATATGACTATATAGTGAGGCTTTTCTTCCAGTGAAAATTCCTTCTACATTCATCTTTAAGTTATATGCTTCATGTTGTGTTGTCCCTACTCGTGGCTTAAGTGAATGTCTTGTCTCAATTTCTTACTTTCCTCCTCTATCAAATAATTCCAATGGATAACTAAGATATGTAGTCCAGCAGACATTGCACCGTTGTCTTTCTGTGATGGTCTCCTTGGTGGGATAAATTTTCCAGTGTAGGGTAACAACCCTAAATAGGAAGTAGGTGGCTGGGGTAACACTGGGAAAATGTCAAGATATACAAAAATAGGTATGTGTGTTACTACAATAAAACAACCTAACAACGAGATACAGGGACAGACGACGTTTCGACTATCTCATAGGTGGCAGGAAATGTCAACATAGCATCATGGGCCCACACAGCTGAAGAATGATGGCTCAGCGATACTATTCTACACTCTGGCAGGACATGACGATTGTGGGATACTGCCACATGGGAATGTTTTCCTTTGGAAACTAAACATGAATTCATAAACTACAAAAAACACAACGAAGCCATACATTATATAAGTTTGAGTGTCACCTCTGTTACTCAAATAAGGAGGACCTGAGATTTTGTCTGAAAGTCTATAGACTGTCAAGAACTACCTGCTCACAGATAAAGGATTATTTCATCATTATAGACTGTCAAGAGCTACCTGCTCACACATAAAGGATTATTTCATCATTATAGACTGTCAAGAGCTACCTGCTCACACATAAAGGATTATTTCATCATTATAGACTGTCAAGAGCTACCTGCTCACACATAAAGGATTATTTCATCATTATAGACTGTCAAGAGCTACCTGCTCACAGATAAAGGATTATTTCATCATTATAGAATGTCAAGAGCTACCTGCTCACAGATAAAGGATTATTTCATCATTATAGAATTTCAAGAGCTACCTTTATACTGCCCTGGTCATGCTGGGGACAGAGGAAACGAGAGACCCGACTTATTGGCAGGCAATGCGGCAATAGACGGCACATTGCTGAGAAGAGATAAAGCAGATTTAATAAAAGCAGTAATAAATTCATTTCAAGATGCAGATGATGTCGATGAGGTTGTGAAAGTACACATACAGAGAATGTTAGAAATGAGAGTATTCAGAGGTGAGGGGAGGAAACGTAAATTTTTTGGAAAGTCCCGAAGATCACACAATCAACACCTAACCGGAACTATGAATCTATATACACTGGGATGGCTGCTGGAGCGGAGGGCGGAGCACTTATGGGAATGTCCCGCGTGCTGTGAAGCGAACTTTCTAATCAAGAATCAAGAAGAGCTACCTGCTCACAAATAAAGGATTATTTCATAATTATAGAATGTCAAGAGCTACCTGCTCACAGATAAAGGATTATTTCATAATTATAGAATGTCAAGAGCTACCTGCTCACAGATAAAGGATTATTTCATAATTATCATCTTAAATATGGGTTCAGAACTAATGGATCACATTTATACATGGCCAATACATAACCATACAGAACCGATACTGCCAGTCACGAACACATAACTTCACCTTTTTCTATGTTTCCGTTTCTAATACAGTGTTTTAATTTAATTTTGTGTGTTTATTTCATTTGCGTTTTGTTTCTTGATAAAGATCATTGTTGGACAGTAATGTAGAAAAATGTCCATGTCCCTGTGTTTTGTGTTATTTGTTTCTTACATGAGTTTTATTATTTGTTAGTTATTAGTTATGCCAGTAACAATAGTACATAATAATGTTATCATTCACCATATAAAGGTCTCTTTGGAAGTTACCGGTATGGTACATGGATGATGTTACCAGCCCAACAAAGTTGAGAACTGATCAATAAGGTATATATACTTTCATATTAGACTTTTCAAGGATCTTCATGCCTGGGATGTAGTCCTACCATTGCACACAAAGAAACTTTCTCAGAAACCAAATGTAAAAAGAATTATGCTGCCTTTATAGATCAACAAATCAGAATGACTGCATTACCTTCAGTTTGATTTCCATGCTCAGACCACGCCAGACCCAGATATTCGCATGATGCCCACTAAAAGCTGCACTTGCTTGAGCAATACAAAAGGTGACATTCTTGTTAACTATTGTCCTCATACTTCTTCAAACATGCATAATTTAACAGAAGAACGGATGCATGTGGTTGCATCTGTGGGTCTCACCAGACAAACCACCCATGCAACAGAAAACCTCACTATTTGACATGCCGTTATATTGAGGTTATCTTCTTGTAGAAGCTTCATGGCATGTCATCTATAGAATTATGCTTCTCATTCTTTTAGTTTGTTGTTCATTTTGTTTTTCCAATGTGTTTTTGTTACTTGTATATATGTATGCACCCTCTGTGGTTAGGAAGGAAGCAGAGATGTACTGCGCAGCACTAGGGAGGAGGAAACTGACGGCACTGTTATTTTCCTATGGCTGAGGCCCATCATAGAGGCACAGTGACTCAGGATGTGACAATCCTTTTGACTTGAATAATCTTTTTAAATGGGAGCAATAGAGAAGTTCGGCATAACCAGTAGTCAATTGATGGCGGGGAATGGGCACAGTGAACCCTATCTTGGTTGCAGTGGCTTGCCACAGTATCACAGTCCATAGATTGAAACCTACCTTCCTGGCGGTGTGATAGTTATTCTCTGGCCCAGGGTGGGCAAAAAATCCAGACTTCCCAGCAATATAATGCCATTTTAATGGCATTTGGTCAAAGGGCATGAGACCATGGGCAGCTGGATCAACAACCAACCAACCAAAAGAAGAACAGAATGCTCTGTGTCGTGGTTTCCAGCTTGATTGCTTACCTGCACCTTTAACACGCCTGACTTCCTCATGACTTTTGGGTCATTTTGACATTCTATGGGGTAGGACAGTTCTCTAAAACATTCTTAGTCATCAATACGACATGCATGGCAGGTTACACGTGGCTGTTCTCTTCTCCCCTCCCAGGTCTCACCAATACACTTTCAACCTATTTATCTGTTGTTGTCAATATCTAAATGCTGATGAGTAATGATACTCCTGTCAGCATAATGTCATAAGCTATTTATCTAAGGTTGTAATTATAGTCCACATAGTTATTTCTTGTCAGATGTCAACCTAAACATGCCCACAAGGTGGTTAGTCCGAGTCTGTCCTGGAACGCTATCAGTAATGGATTTTCATGATTATCTGTTCCTCACATCTGGCAACTTTCCATTTATACAAGCAGACATACAATACTTATATCATAATTAGAAAAACACTCAAAATGACTGAAGTTAATATACACAATGAAACTTGTAAATTTGATTTTAAACAATAATTCTTAACTATTAAAACAAGATGTGCCATAATTTCAATCTTTGAAACATCTCATGCCGCAAATGACCTCTCATGCTTTCAGTCCATGTTCTATATATTTGACGTAACAGCTGTAACAGAGGGAACTTATGTGCCTGATAGTGAATCCAGCTGATCCTTGTATTCTGTGTACAAACGTTGAAACTTGAGATCTGCCCCAATTGAAGGCAAAGTGTTGCGTAGTATAACATGCTTGTCAATACCCTGGAAACAATATGTAAATATAATAGATGAAATAATGAGCAATGTATCATAAAAACAGTTACATCTACTTGTCTGATCAACTAAAGTTCAAGAAGGAAGGCAGAGGATACATTAAAAAATTATTGAGTCTAACGGGAATTGAACCAGTCCGTTCAACTGCACTAAACCGCCTAGCAACTCTCGTACACGAGATTTTCCGTACTTGACTAACCGCATCTGCTAACAATTTTAGATGCGGTTAATCAAGTACGGAAAATCTTGTGTACGAGAGTTGCTAGGCGATTTGGTGCCGTTGAACGGACTGGTTCAGTTCCTGCTACACTAAAGTTCTCCTGCTTAAAGTGTCATTCTTACTCGTCGCTTGTTATTTTTTTAATGTGTTCTTGATAAATTTCTTCTAGTCGAAACGTCAATTCTCATGTTATCATGGGTGTATCTAGTGATTAGTAAAATTTCATCACCCTGTTTTATAGTTTCAGCTTCTGGATATCAGTTGTGCTGCAGTTACTACCTGCCCGGTATTATCGTGTGATGCATGGCCACGAGGTTAGAGCACTGGTCTCACATCCATGAGGTCCATGGTTCGATTCCTGGTACGGGCTTGGTTTTTTTTTCTGTCGGAGGGTCAATTAAAAACTCGTCCTGTACACAATGTGGTGACAGCAAGAGCATGCGGCTTGTATCACACAGCTAAAATATCCATCCCTGCAACTCCCTAACAGGAAACATGCAGTATTTGACACTTATTTTTTGGACTACCTATGATCAATGAGCTGCAGTTAGAAATCTGCCTGTGTTGCTGGAGACCACAAGGGAAGCAAAGAATAGCAACACTGTTTACTTACCATGCATGTCAGAAAAGGTAACTAAGTAGGTTTTACGGGTGAAGTGTATTGTCCCATACCATAGAGTCAAAGTGACTAGATATTGTAGTCAAACTGTAAACTATGACACAACACATTCTGTTCTATGGACTACATCCTGCTAATCTGCAGGAGTTTGAGAACGAACACAGAAGAAAAAATGTCCACAGGGGCTCTCACCCTCATTGAAAACCGATGTTGTACTGGAAACAGAAGTGACATGAAGAATAAACCCAACTTAGATTTCATACTTCCAGTACAGATCGAATCACTTATGTATTAAAATTTCAATTTCAAGCCATCTTGCTTCAATTTATACCATTCTACAGGTTAAATATATACCATTCTATAGGTTAAATATATACCATTCTACAGGTTAAATTTATACCATTCTACAGGTTAAATATATACCATTCTACAGGTTAAATTTATATCATTCTACAGGTTAAATTTATACCATTCTACAGGTTAAATATATACCATTCTACAGGTTAAATTTATACCATTCTACTGGTTAAATTTATACCATTCTACAGGTTAAACTATTATCTGTATTGTAGAGTGCTTATAAATTATTTGTACTGAAACAGAGTATGTAATGTCACGGCAGTTCCTGGAGAAAATGTGTTTTAACTGATTTTAATAACAAACCAAAAGATGAAATGATGATTATTGGTGTCTGGGCAATAACTGCGGCTGCTTTTATGTGGCTCGTACTGTAATATCGAACTTAACTTACCAGCACATGTTGAGACCAGGTCTTCGAGCCACGTGATGATTTATACATAGGTCCAAGAAGATAATCACAGATCTCCCTTAACTTTTCCTCCATGCCTAAATAAAATATAAATTATTTTCAAGTTCCAGCCAAAAATATAAGATAACAAAACATTATGTGGTTAGTATTTATTAGTTCTACGCTATCAATTTCCTAACATGAAAAGATCTGACAAGCTAGTAAAGAAAGAGTTTGTGACACTGAAAGAGCTGACAAACTAGTACAGAAAGAGTTTGTGACACTGAAAGAGCTGACAAGCTTTTACAGAAAGAGTTTGTGACACTGATAGAGCTGACAAGCTAGTAAAGAAAGAGTTTGTGATGCTAAAAGAGCTGACAAGCTAGTACAGAAAGAGTTTGTGACACTGAAAGAGCTGACAAGCTTGTAAAGAAAGAGTTTGTGACACTGAAAAAGCTGACAAGCTAGTAAAGAAAGAGTTTGTGACACTGAAAGAGCTGACAAGCTTGTAAAGAAAGAGTTTGTGACACTGAAAGAGCTGACAAGCTAGTACAGGAAGAGTTTGTGACGCTGAAAGAGCTGACAAGCTAGTAAAGAAAGAGTTTGTGACGCTGAAAGAGCTGACAAGCTTTTACAGAAAGAGTTTGTGATGCTAAAAGAGCTGACAAGCTAGTACAGAAAGAGTTTGTGACACTGAAAGAGCTGACAAGCTAGTAAAGAAAGAGTTTGTGACACTGAAAGAGCTGACAAGCTAGTAAAGAAAGCGTTTGTGACACTGAAAGAGCTGACAAGCTAGTACAGAAAGAGTTTGTGACGCTGAAAGAGCTGACAAGCTAGTACAGAAAGAGTTTGTGACACTGAAAGAGCTGACAAGCTAGTATCTATTATACTGTCAGCAGTAGTCATGCATATGGCATGACTTTCCCTCTCTTGCCCTCAGAATCACTTTGATTAGTTTGACATTTGTATTCTGGGCATTGAATTACTGCATTCCTCTGTAGGTTAGTTTCTTGAATCAATAAGATATCAAAATCGTACAACTTCTGATGAATACCTGCTCATTGCTTTGTACTTACCTATAGTAGATAAATCGATAATGGATAAGGGGACTCTGAAGAGTACCTGTTGGATGAAGATGCTGTGATAGATGCAACGTTAAGGATGCAACTGAGTTAATTTGGTATTAAGTGAGGATCAAGAAGGACTAGGCATCTCAAGAACAGAATGAGGAATGTGTGTATCCAGCGAATAATGGGAACTATCAACATGAATACACTTCAATATTTGCTGGTAAAAGACTGCAAATTTCATAAAAATCAAATGTACAAATTAATTAACAGTACGAATTCATTGGAAAATGAATAAAGAATTCCAAATACATAGGAAAATGAATACCGATTCCAAATACATAGGAAAATGAATACTGATTCCAAATACATAAACTTGTACATACTTATATTTACATTTCATACTCTGTTCATTGATTATACAGATGATGCATTTTTGATATTATAGCTCGTGATAGTGATGTAATGATGACAATAATTCTAATAGATATGATTTTTCTCTTTGAATAACTTTGAGGTTTAATTTTTTATTTATACGAAAAAAATCCACTTTAATGTCATAAAAACAAGATGTCACAAGTGCTAGACATAACAGATTAAATAAAGTGATGAAGAATAATACTCCTGACCTTCATGTGCCAAATATCTGATATACGTCTCCACCCAGAACTTGTATTCTGAGGCTGACTTAAGGGCGATACTTGAAGCTATCTGTGACTCCAAGTAACTTAGTGTCATAGACTGCTGGGCTCCTGGGTTGGACTGGAAGCTTCTAGATGCTTGTTCACTGGATCTAACACACAAAAGAGAGATGTCTGAGCATAATCACACACAAAAATAATCACAAAACAGAAGGAAGTGCCGGCATAAATACACAGCTTATACAAAAAGTATCTGATTGATATTATGACTGATGGAAATTGAATGACAGAGACTTCTATTGATAATTGTGTGCAGTTTTGATTTGCTCAATGTCTTATAATCTACACAAGCAATATATACTTTACATCTGTACTGAACAAGCAAACTTGAACAAAGTTTCCTTAGACAAAGCTGAGGAATTTCACATTGAGAAAATCTAGCCTTGTTAATTCTGTCCTCTACATCCTGGTCTGTCATCTCTTTGCATCCCAAATTAGATTAATTCCTACACGATGAATTCTCTCACACATAAATACTCTCTTTGCATCCCAAATTAGATTAATTCCTACACGATGAATTCTCTCACACATAAATACTCTCTTTGCATCCCAAATTAGATTAATTCCTACATGATGAATTCTCTCACACATAAATACTCTCTTTGCATCCCAAATTAGATTAATTCCTACACGATGAATTCTCTCACACATAAATACTCTCTTTGCATCCCAAATTAGATTAATTTCTACACGATGAATTCTCTCACACATAAATACTCTCTTTGCATCCCAAATTAGATTAATTCCTACACTGATGAATTCTCTCACACATAAATACTCTCTTTGCATCCCAAATTAAATTAATTCCTACACGATGAATTCTCTCACACATAAATACTCTCTTTGCATCCCAAATTAAATTAATTCCTACACTGATGCGCAAACTCTCTTTGCTTCATGCCAATAGTGTTTCCAACAGACAGTCTTATTTTGTAAAATTCTAAAATATAAAATAATGAGCTGTGTTTATTATGTTCAATGAATGTATTAAGTCACTGAATGTATTGGGGTGCAAAGGGAACGCATTGCTCTAGGCGGACCCAGGGTTAGCAGATAACCAAGATCCCAAATGTACCTCCACGTGGTGCACCCTGGAAACAGAAATACAGCAGCTCGTGCTGATTCTGGCCAAATCATTTGGGGATCGTGTCCGAGAATGTGGAGGTAGCAGATGGAAAGAGATTTGACTGCACAAGAGACAGACAATATCTCCGACACCACCAGCATCACCACATATAGCAACACTGTCGATATACAGTGAAGCTAGTCAGTCCAGTCCGAACATTGGAGGGGCGGCCAATGTAAAATGCACGTAAAGGTAAATGCATGGCGAGAGACAAATATGTTTCATACAGAGTACAATGAAACAATGAAAGGGCAGAACAGCGCTAGAGGGCAGCGCGAACTGCAAATAGAAAGTGAAAAGTCCCTAGGAAAGGGAACTACAAGCTCCGTCAGCTCGAGACGGGCTTCTAGTTACCAGAGTTCCTAACAGGCAGAGACCCAGACCCATCCATCGGCGTTTGGTAAAGCAAAAGACCTAACCCAACTCTAATGTCGAGCCTTCCTAAACCGGAAATATGCTTGCAAAGAGAAAGGGTTCTGTACCCGATGGGTGTACGCAAGAAAGGGACAACGATGGCAGTCCTGGCCCAACTCTACTGTCAAGGTTTCCTATACCGGAAGTAACTTGCAGAGAGAAAGGGTTCCGTACTTGATTCGCTCAGGCACAAAAGGGACAACGATTTAGCCCTGGCCCAACTCTACTGTCAGGTTTTCCTACACCGGAAATACACTTGAAGAGAGAAAGGGTTCAGTACCTGATGGGCTCAGGCGCTATTGGGACAAGGACGCTCAGCCCGAGAACGCCTTGCTCTCAAACGCGTGGTGTGAGACTCGAACTTGGACAAGGGGTACACGATGTCTGTGATTGACACCTCGGCTAAGAGGGCGAAAGAGCCAATGTCCAACTCCTCTGTTGAGTTCTTCCCCTTAAGGAACCAGGCTCATGGATGAGAAACGGTTCAGTACCCAATGGGCACAGGCACAGCACGTCCAATTACACAAGGCAAGTTCATAGACAGTGGAACACCTCGTTCGAGTGAGACGAGAGCAAGAAAATCGTCTGGGCGAAGAGTCTTCACTACGCGTGCCTGGAGACAGATATAGAGGCTGTCACAGGCTAAGGGTAGCCCACCTGAATTGTCAAGGCATGCCGAAATCGGATGTGCTAGGCCTACAAGGCGCATAACGGTGGCACAACGTAATCACGCTCCCGGCGGAAATCGCACGGATATCCGTGATGGTTACAATGGAGCGAACGAAAAACAAACAAACAAACTGAATGTATTAAGTCACTGAATGTATTAAGTCACTGAATGTGTTAAGTCACTGAATGTATTAAGTCACTGAATGTATTACGTCACGGAATGTATTAAGTCACTGAATGAATGCATGTAACCCACCGGGACTGTTTCTGTAAGGATGACAAGGTTCCGAGAGGTTTGATTTTGGATGGCGTGCACTGATGGTGGTTGGAGCATGCTTGCAACCTGTCATCTTCAGAACTGGCAATAATCCTAAGGAATATGAAAATTATGTGGTGGATAAGAATAACACACAAATTAAATCATGGATAGTTGGGATCTGTGGCTATGCTGATAGCATCGAAGACATCTGCAAAAAATTCAAGCAAGTTAGCTTTGAGGTTGGTGACCAATATGTAGTACAGGAACTACTTCTCTCGTAAATCTGGCCTACTGGCAATATGGCTATAGATATCCACTATTCAGCAGATGTGGTAAAACACTGAATGTATAAAGTCACTGCTGCGAAAAGACAGACGTTTCAAAAGGCCGTGATGACTGCTACATCCTGTTCAGGATATACTACCTGATGATGATGACTGTCAAAGTTGGATGTGCTGGGCAAATTGCACAAATACAAATGTGATACAAAACATTTCTATTTTCTGGACTATTCTGGAAATCTAGTAGGACCATTGTCCTGCTACAGAAGAGATCCGATGGCAGTTTGAGAACATCACACACACAAAAATGTGGAAAAGAATAACATAAAAATTAAATGGTAGATAAGACTAAGGCCAAAGTTCTGTTAAAAGTAAAAGGGTTAAAGGAATATTCTTCTCAAAGCACTGTAACTCACTCACTCTTCGCACACGCACATCCCCCCCCCCCCATGTATTGCAAATAGGAAATGAGCTTTATCACGAGTAAAAATCCAAACTAACAAACTATAGAGAACATCCTCAAAACCGCTTCCACCTTCATAGACTTTAGCTTAATCCTTTCCGTTCTTTCCATGTCCTACATATCCTTCACATATTTATTTATAACTTCTTTTTTTCTGCACCCTTGCCTTTTCCGGTTATATAAAATATGTCTCATGGCTGGAAGATGGTTAAGTCATAAAATATGTCTCATGACTGGAAGATGGTTAAGTCATAAAATATGTCTCATGGCTGGAAGATGGTTAAGTAAGATAATCTTTTTTTATTACTGCAGTCATGACTTGAATTTTTACAATATTTTTTACTAGATGAAGTAACATTATCTCAACTATTCTTTCTCACTTATTATGACATGTATGGCTAGTCACAGTACCCCTATTCTGGGCTTCATCTTCATACCCCAGTAATTCACAAGGTATTTTTTAATTCATTCTTTATAAAATTGTGATTTTTTTTCATCCCAAATTAATGCGTCTCTATTGTTTTTGTTATGAAGAAGTTGCTCAAATCTAGTTTATCGATATACAAGTTCTCTGACGTGATAAAAACTGCAGATGACCCATGTCTTGACTGCGGGAAGGGAATCAAAAATTTTTCTGCAAGTATGTCTAAAGATTAAGATAGTGACAAGTCCCCTACAGACTAGAAGACTGCTTAGACCACAACATTGCACACTACAGACACAGTCATCTGGAACTTGCAAAAGTTCTAGAAAATTTCACATCACATAAAATATTAGACAAATACCAATCTGGTAAACTTTCACATCACATAAAATATTAGACAAATACCAATCTGGTAAACTTTCACATCACATAAAATATTAGACAAATACCAATCTGGTAAACTTTCACATCACATAAAATATTAGACAAATACCAATCTGGTAAACTTTCACATCACATAGAATACCAAGCTGGAGCTGAAAGTAATATTTCATTGACTGGCATAGGGAACATGTGAAAAATGTAATATTTCATTCACTGGCATAGGGAACATGTGACAAATGTAATATTTCATTGACTGGCATAGGGAACATGTGACAAATGTAATATTTCATTGACTGGCATAGGGAACATGTGACAAATGTAATATTTCAGATGAAGTTTAATAATAATCTTCAGAAATTCTATCATAATTCTCACATGTTGTTTCTACAGCAGGAGATTCTATGCCATAATTGAACTTTTTAACAATCGCCACACACACACTAGAGAAATATATCAACATAAGGCTGAGAATATTGTCATCATTGTCAGCGATGATACCTTATTAATATTATCATTATCTTGACACTGTCAGCTAGCTGATAAGAACTGCAGCACAAACATGTGTAAAGTTTAAGAGCTGATATCAAATCTTGAACAAACATGTAGAGTTTAAGTAAGCTGACATCAAATCTTGCACAAATATGTGTAGGGTTTAACCTTCACCAAGCCAATATCAACCCCTTTTTTTCCCTCTTTATTTGTTATAAAATATATGTTTTTTGTGAAAAAGGTCTTTACCACTTTCTCATACATCTGGTATCACACACACACGTACATAAATTACACCAATATATGCATAATTCAATTCTTTATTTATATGTGCAAATATTATTTAAATATCTCTAACAACCAAAAAATTATCACATTTTCAAAACAGTCACCATCAATAACGCAAATTTTCAAAAAAGAATCCGGTGGCAGGTAGACGTTTCGTATTTTTTAATCTGGCTTGCTAAAGGTTAAGTAAGCTGACATCAAATCTCCAAAAGAAAACAAATGTTTGAAAGTTAATAAAACAATACAAATTCAATTAAACACATCACTTACCAGCAGCCGATGTCTATAGAGAAACTGTAAGACTTCTTGCTCGCCAATGTCACAATAGGCACTCCCTCTGTGGTTAGTAATACTTGTTCTATCTTATCTTTATCTATGAAAGTACAATATCATAAATTAGTTGGTCATTATTCTTCTACTGTGAGGTGTGAAGATTTTGTAGATAAGAGAATCAGATGAGCCAATGATATAGACCATTTTTTTCCCTGGCTTAGTCGCACACATCTAGATATCCATCTATTCATAAACCCATAAATGGCAGGATCATCGGACACTACTTTGAATGCATCAACACACTAAGTCCTCCTGCAACTTCTATCATCAGCGATGCAGAGGATTGTGGACAAACTTTTACTTATTCAGTCTTTGATATTGTCTGACCATGATTTTCTTTGTCCTCCTCTTATTCTTCCACCTTCAACTGCACTATTGTTTTTGACAGGGAATCATGTGACCTACATGTTCAATCCATGGAAGTTTTCATAATCACGCTCGATATATATCCGGATGTATATCAAATATTAGTACAAGGACAAAACACAGATGTCATAGAAAGGGTGGATTGTTACTGAAGATAGCCAGGATTTCATATACAGTATTCACAAAATCCTTCTCCAGAATAATCCTGTGTGCTGATCTCACACAGCATCACCCATCTTGGCTGACGCAACAGATATTTATCGCTTTATGCATACTTTGTGTAGCCAGCCAATGAAAAACGCAGAAAAAAGTTGGATATACTAAGATAAGTGATGCTCCATAGATCAGGCACACAAATATCTTGGAGACTACTTGTTTTCTAGCTATATTAGTGATTACAGGTTCAGAGTGCGAAATCCTAAAGGAAATACCCCACCAAGTGTGACACCTCCTTGGTCCCTTGTTAAATAAGTAAATGCCCGCACTTGGCTACATTTCAATCCTCGACCTCACAAGAACTGTCAAACTATCTGACTTTGAATGAAGTGGGTCAGTGCTTCTGATTGATTGTTGGATGCAGAATGCATTAATTGATTGTTAAATGCCCAATAATATTGTTTTTAAATTTCGTTTTTAAATGTTTTTTAAATAATATTGTTTTTACATGTAATCAGCTGTTTAAAAATCACCTGTTGTTGCGGAGTAATGTGGGGGTGTGTTTTTACCCACTTCATTGTTACAGTGAATAGAGTATAGGAAGCCAGAGCACTAAGTACTATACTGCTATGGCTCCTAGCCTGGAACAAAGACAATAAACAAGAACATGCAAGAATATAAGAATCATGATGAGTTGATGAAAAATGGTGATCATAGAATAAACATATGTAATACAAATAAAACTACTAAATTAACACACTCCACTGCCATGAAAAGGCAAGGAATAAAATGGGTGCTTTTACTACTGAAAAGAGACATGAAATTGTACATACCTGAAATTATAGTTCTAAGAGATTCCTGTCGAATTTCAGCTTTCAGCGACTGACAATTCC
This sequence comes from Meghimatium bilineatum, assembly GCA_034231615.1. Classification (NCBI taxonomy): domain Eukaryota; kingdom Metazoa; phylum Mollusca; class Gastropoda; order Stylommatophora; family Philomycidae; genus Meghimatium; species Meghimatium bilineatum. The sequence goes on along the minus strand of CM067309.1, from coordinate 5,776,204 downwards.
TAATAGAATATAATTTTTTATTTTAATCATATTTCTCATGTCTATTTAGAAAGATTTATAAAGATTATGAAAATCACTAAGCAAGGAGACAACAAAAATAATAATCTGGGAGATTTAAAAGGAACCTGATGTAAATAGTCCCCCCTCCCCCATATTTATTTGCTTTTATTACTTAAATCATTCATTCATTCTTTAAATGTCATCTCCCCAACAAAGATTGACTGTAATAAATAATAACTTACTCTTACTATAAGTAAATAACATGATCATTTCTGTACGAGAACACATCAATGTCTTGGGGATCTCCCTGGTGTAGTGGTTAAGCTGTTTGCCTTGTGTTCAAGAGGTCACGAGTTCGAAGTGAACACGGCTTGTGTCGTCTTGTTTATAAGGTGGATTTTTTGTGTGGAGATCCCTGTGGATTATCAATTGAAGCTACAGAGTTACGTGCTATGAGTGGTACTCTCGGCAGGCGGCGTGCCGCTTCTTTGAGGTTGACGGAGTACATATGGGGAACCGAGTACAGTGAAGTCAATCTTCTACAGCTTTTAAAACCGTTTAAACATCAATGCCTGGTGGAGTTAGTCATAGAAGAGAATACATCAGTGCCTGGTGGAGTTATAGAAGAGAATATATCAGTGCCTGGTGGAGTTATAGAAGAGAATACATCAGTGCCTGGTGGAGTTATAGAAGAGAATACATCAGTGCCTGGTGGAGATAGAGATAAAAAATAGATATGGATAAGACACACCCTCAGAAGGAAGCGACAACATATCCAGACAGTGCTGGACTGGAACTCACAAGAAAAAAGGGAGAGTTGGAAAACCTAGGGACGCCTGGAGATAGATATATGGAAGTGGGAAAGAGAGAAAATCAATTGTGGGTTCAGTTGATAAAGATGGTATAGTACAAACATCATTGGAAAGTGACAGTTGCAACCCTGTGTTTCAAAGGGAACTAATAGGAAAGAAGATTGGGTTAATTATGGGAATCAGTGACCACATCACGATTCATTCCAACTTTTTAATATAATACGTAATTTCAAACAGCTTTCGTTACTCTGAGATTAAAAAGTTGCAACTTCTGCTGTAGATGAATTGCTCTGTGTACAACACACTGAGAGCCCCCCCCCCCCCCCCCAAGGTCAAGGACAGTGCAATGCAAAAAAATATAAAAACAGCACAATGTACTTAAGCTCTAATCACAAAGAGAAATTTTGTATATTAGCTGGAATGTAAAATATGAGAATAATGTGCATTCGTATTAACAAGTTTTAAACTAAAATAGAATGTACAAGAAATGGTCACTGCTGACCTACTACAAATACAAGAAATGGTCACAGTCGACTTACCACACATACAAGAAATGGTCAATGCTGACTTACCACACATACAACATTCCCTTCGAGGTCACAACAAGAACATAGTATCCTTTACAGTAGAAGAAAGCAGGAGTGGCTCCAGTCACTAAGGCTGGCAAAAGTCGACGTCCACCAATGCTAAATAAGGACACTGTTCCGTCTAAACATGCAGCACATATAATATGACTGAAACAAAAAAGCAAATAATCAAATGTTATTACTTTGAAGTTTTCCTACAATGTTTTATAAGCTTTGTTCCCCACTTGTGAAAGATCTGAAGTCCTCAGCCATTTTATAAGCTTTGTTCCTCATGTGGAAGATCTGAAGTCCTTAGAATGTTTTATAAGCTGTGTTCCCCACATGTGGAAGATATGAAGAACTCAGCAGTAGATCATCAGACCAATAACCATGCAACAGAAAGTCTCTTGTCTGGGATCTCTCTGGTTATAGTGGTTAAGCTGTCTTCTTTGTGTTAAAGAAATTGTGGGTTCGAATCTCACTAGTGACGTCTTGTTTACGTGTGGATTCTTTCAAAGATCCCTGGGGATTCAAGCCATGGAATTGCATATGAGTGGTACTCCTGACAAGTGACATGCCACTTTATTGACAGGTATAAGAGCTCAACTGCTCATAAATCATGGGGAACAAAATGATCAAACCAACATATACTTTTTTTTTACAATGTATTCTTAAGTGCACACAAAAGCAAAAGATAAGGTTTACTGTGCATCAATACCTTACATTTTATTTTCTATTGAAGTTCAGGTTATTGAAAAAATTCCATATCATATAACTCCAACTGGAGAATGAAGAACTTTCTATTGTTAGCGGTCTTATTAGTGTTTCCCTGGGTTGCTCACTTGTTAGCGGTCTTATTAGTGTTTCCCTGGGTTGCTCACTTGTTAGCGGTCTTATTAGTGTTTCCCTGGGTTGCTCACTTGTTAGCGGTCTTATTAGTGTTTCCCTGGGTTGCTCACTTTTTCTTTCCCTGGCTGTTTCTCATCTAAGTTTTGCTTTGCAATTCTTTGGTTGTTTAAAAATAACATGGACTGATAAAGAGTTCAAGAAATAAAAGAGGTCAACTCACAGAAGAAGTTCATTATTAATAAAATTTAAAAATATCAGTTTTTGGACCATGTCATGAGAAGGTTTCTTTTTTATGATTGTTAAGCATGGACTGTAAACAAAAACATTTAAAATGAACTGGAGGCTACAGAGATGAGTTTCTGAGAAAAATGATGAAAACACCTCAGACAGCTAAGAAAACTAATGCAGATGTTCTTATTGATGCTGGCGTAAAAAGATCAATCATATCAAACATTAGGGGCAAACAGTCAAGGTTTCTAGGGCATGCGCTGAGGAGAATGCAGCTTGAACATTTGGTAACCACTGGAAAGATCATGGGGAGAAGAGATTGGGGACAACAAAGAGAAAAGTTGCTAGATGGATTAGTATTGTGGCACGGTAGAAGTTCACCAACCCGAGCTTATTGACAACACAAAAGACAAGAGAGTCATGGAGAAACATTATCACCAACGCCATTCAGCATGGCACTTGATTGATTGATTGATGAGAAGGTGGTTTTGATCGTATCATGACAACTGTCAAGATCAATGGGGCACGACAGAAAGTTCTGATGTGTAGCAGCTTTATAACTTCTATGGTGGTTGTGTAACTTCTATGGTGGTTGTGTAACTTCTATGGTGGTTGTGTAACTTCTATGGTGGTTGTGTAACTTCTATGGTGGTTGTGTAACTTCTATGGTGGTTGTGTAACTTCTATGGTGGTTGTGTAACTTCTATGGTGGTTGTGTAACTTCTATGGTGGTTGTGTAACTTCTATGGTGGTTGTGTAACTTCTATGGTGGTTGTGTAACTTCTATGGTGGTTGTGTAACTTCTATGGTGGTTGTGTAACTTCTATGGTGGTTGTGTAACTTCTATGGTGGTTGTGTAACTTCTATGGTGGTTGTGTAACTTCTATGGTGGTTGTGTAACTTCTATGGTGGTTTTGTAACAATATTTACTGAGTAGAGTATAAATAAACAAACATTTATTAATTTAAACATCCATTGCTTACTTTGATCCTGCAACAGCGCTAATTTTGGAGGTTAACATATGGTCCCACATGACTTTTGCACCTCGCATGCACCGTAACCTATGAACTTTTGTCAAGCCAAGTTCAAGGTTGTTTTCTACTTCCACCACAAGAGATTCTGCATCTCCCATCTTACCCTGGATCTGAAAAGTTGAAAAGAAAATCAGTCTTTAATTCATAACTTTAAAACAAAATGCAGAATTTGCATCTCAATTCTTTATTCCTCTTTTGCATGTTTTCTCATAACACCTGCTCGTTAGCTGGTTGTATTTCAAGTAATAGATTGTATTGTATCTTACAGTTTGGCTGTGATATCTACACTTTTCAGCCCAACACATCTGACTTCAGCATATCATTTTTGGATCTTTGATCCCTACCATGTGACCAGATTGTGTTGTTGCAATCTGCTATCCATGATAATCAGGAAGGAATTGGACAGCTCTAGATCACTGGACTGAAACTAGCAGTCAGTTGTACATAACTGACTACTACACACCATGCAAAACACAACATATCATTACCACATGCAATTCTGTTTCTCATAATATAATGGTAGAATGATCTACTCAGGATGTAGCTAACAACCAAGCATTTTTTGGCTTTAGTGATTTTTCCAGGTAATATTATACATTCAGTATGCTACCACTGATTTATGAACAGTTTGCATGCACAATTGCTTGTGGCAGGATTTGAACCTGGAACATTGATCACCCAAGATACTCACCACAACTCTCCACCACAGATATTGACTTGTACTCTAAAAATTCCGGTAGTGACATCTGTTGATGGAGGGTGTTTCTCTAATCAAATCTGGGTCACTCCGTCGATCGTTGGATTAATCAACTAACATCTTAAAGTCCAGACTGATTTGTGTAACTGCACAGAATAGCTTTGAACAGACAGAATTGAAGAGATCTGATCTCTGCCCTATGCGCTAACTTCAGCGCAAAAGGAAAATGAATGACTAAAAATGTCTAAAACAGTGTTTTCTAACAATTTAAAAGTCACTCGTTATTTTACAGCTTCCCTAGATGAACACAAGTTCTCAAGAACAGAATATGATCACAAGGAATCAAGCACAGAAGATTGCAAGTTATCAAGCAACAAATAATTACAGTTTGCAGAAAAGCAAATTACTAAAAATAGGCAATGAAGATAACCACAAGCAACATTAAGTTGACCACAAGTTATAAAATAACAAATATGACCTTGAATTTGGTGCAGCTGATTGCTGCAGAAACTACTGTCTGGCTGATACTAAGCTTCTTGCATTACAGACATCATGCACAAATGTGCCTATAGCAACAACTTTGCGAGGTACCCGTTTCAAACAAAGTTTGCTATGGCAGCGACCGCATGTTTGCCAGTATATCCAGGTCTCTCCTTCTTTTTCTTTTCTTGTCTACCACATTTTCTTGTCTAATCTCGATGCCTTCACCAAGGATCCTGAATAGCGAAAAGGAACATCTCTACCTCGAGTGGATCTGGGTGCTGCTTAATGGCCCAGCTGCCGTGAGAATGTCTTTCAAACTGACATTGCACCCACGGTCAGAACATGTCCTAATTTTGAGATACTAGAAGCTGGGTCAAGAAAACTCATGCAGAATCTAGAAACTCGATGCTGGGGAGAATGGTGAAGGTAATAAGGATGCAGAACATGACACTGTCACAGCAAATACTCAGCCACAGAATGAAAGATGAAGGCCTGCTTCTTGGGTGCTTGTGACCAGCAGGGAATGCATATCTGTGAACTCCACCCGAATCTCCAAAATCAAAGATTTTTCATAGAGGCTTCATGACAGCAATTGACCACACTACCACTTTCAGATAGAGGAAGACATTTGCATGTCATTCTTTGGGATGGAGATGTCTGCAGCAAACAACCAAACCCACAACATCCTTAAGTTTTCACACAATGAAGATGTACCCACGCTATTAAACAAAAAAGTTGACCATCAAATTGAAAAACCAAAAAGTTGACCATCAAGTTTTAAAGCAACAAAGGACCTCCAGGAAACAAAATAAACCACAGAAAAAAATGCATATTACATACCACTTTTGATATAGAGCTCTCAATTGCCATGGCTGGGAACTGTAAATCTGGCACAGTCGATACAACTCTGGACTCTTGCTGCTAGAATCAAGGAGTATGTACAAATGATACAAATCTGTGTGTCAATGCTGCAGTATGCCAATCTATATGCCAATACTAAATTATCATTAAATACACGAACATTATATTTTCTGTATGTTAATGTCTGTCAACTTGTTGAGATGAAAACTGGTTTTTTTAAAAGCTACAAATCAAGCACCCTTACAAATCCTGAAAAAAAAACTCACAAAATAATATATTTATTTACAAGTTAAAATTTGTTCATCACAATTTATGGAGTTGCCATTTCTGAATAAAAGATGTCTCAGAGCATTGCACATGAGAATTGGAGTCTTCCAGGTAGAGATAAAGCTCTGGAGAAACACACCTCATTGTATATAGGACGTTTGAGTTAATCGCTCATAATTCCTGGGGATCGAAACAATAACAACAACATTGATCTCTGAGTCACCCCAAGGAAGTACAGTGTGTCACTCTTTTTCCCTATGCCAGTCAGTAGAGTTTCACTTTAGATTACAAATCTCTGCTCATCATTTTTTAAAATATAATTTTATCAAGTTTTTGCAAGTCCCAAATGACTGAATCAATGTAAATGTAGACGCACTGCCACAAGTCAGCACTTTGTTTTATCTATCTATCTATATGCTGTAACCCTTGTTTGCCTTGCTGTGTAAGGGGTAGAAGAGTTCTCTAGGGATGGCCTTATTGTGCGCTGTTTGTAAGCTTGTTCCTGTGGCTTATTTAATTTCTGTGGTCCATCTTTTACATGGTCTGCCTCTGGCTTTATGGTTGTGATGTCTATGTGTCATGCCCATCTGTAGCATGATGTCTGTTGGTAGTATGGAAGTGTGTGAAAACCACTTAATCTGTTGTCTTTTGATGATAATATGTTTGTTAAATATGATAACATGGTTCATGGTCAATTTACTAGCACAGATAAATAGTCCATGTGTTATCAGGGTATAAAAGAAAATACAAAATAGTAACAATGTATCCTGCATGAATGTTTTAAGAGTCAACAAAGAAAATTTCTGCCCGTAACATGTACTTATCTTGTAGTAAGATGTCCTGGTACAAACAAATGAGTTTTTAATCCTTTGTATTTATCAATATTTGTACCTATTTTATCTATTATATTTTTATGGAAAAGAACATTTTATGATTGATCATTTTAGTATAGGCATTACAGTCTGCAAAAATATACATCATAAATAGAAACACAATATTTCTGATCACAATATCCACAAAACAGTGCTTCAGCCAATCTAATCTGACACAGTTTTTACAATCATTTAATAACATATCATAGAATATACTTTTCAGTTGTTGGTTAATCATGTTCTAACCACACTTCTGGCATCCACTACAATCTTGTTTGACCTTAAATGTAAAGAAATCTTGTCTTTAGAGTAAAACAGTAGCATTGAGAGTGGTTTTTGCAATATGGGTAGTGGCAAATTCCCTATAGCAAGTTGCCCAGATAAAGCAGAAAGCCACTCAGACATATGAAGTGCGCTGCAACACACAAACCTGTTACATAAACTTCTATAATAAGAAACAGCACCTTTTACAATACAATACTATATCTGAAAATAATTTCACATGATATTTTCCCTGCACACCTACCATAGCTGGTATAGCTGTCCCTGGCGCTGGTGGTGCTTGTGGTGCATTCACGTCTGGTCTTGAAATACTTCCCACCACTTCTGCTGCAGCAGCTGCCATGGCTGCTTCACGAGCTGCTTGGTCTGTTTTACTTGGCCGTCCCCGTTTTCCATGCCTGGTATTGTTAGAACAGACAATCATATTTAGCAAGAGGAATACCACATATGAAAACTACATATGAGTTAAACCTCAGAGGAAAAAAAAAAATCACAAGTTGTCAGAATGTGATCATTTCATTTTTTAAGTGTCACTAGCCATACAATTTGTGCTTTGATCATTTTTGTATATTTAGTACATTTTTAAATGTATTAAAAGTTAGGGAGCGTGGCCATTTTTTTACCATATTTTACCTGATATTTGTCTATAATTATAATCAATTTTGCATTATCTGGGAACCCTGATCACAGTAATAAAATGAAATAACTTGTACCTTTTGTCATCAGCATATTTCCGCTTCAGACTTAAATTCCCAGATGAGAGACGAGCTTTAAGCTTCTCTTTAGACAATGTTGACTCTTTCACTGTCTCCTTCTCTTTATCCTTGGGCTTCTCTGAGACAGGAGGCTGCGGGGACTTGTCTCGTTTTTCAGTTGGTGTTGACTTATCAGGTCTGTAGTGACAGTGTAGAGAACATAATTTAACACAAATAAAAGAAGTAAAAGGTATCAAGAAGAGAATAGGAATGGTTGAAAAAAATACATTCCCTAACACCACAAAGATCTTAAGCTAAAAACTAATAAAATTATTCTTAATCTTCTGCGTTCGTTCTCAAACTCCTGCAGATTAGCAGGATGTAGTCCGGAGAACGGAATGTGTTGTGTCATGGTTTACAGCATTGCTGCGATATCTGCGCCTTTCAGTCTGACACATTCGACTTCAGCATGGCTTTGGGTCACTGACCCTATATGGGATGGGACAGCCAACTCCATCCCATAACCTCCTTTGTCGCCTTTTATGACATGTTTGGAAGGTAAACAGTGTTGCTATTCTTTGCTTCCCTTTCAGGCCCCGGCAACACATGGCGACAACAATAATACAAATTGAAACTGAGTGTTATCAAATGAAACATATCAGTGGCAAATGTTCATTGGATTAGTAGGACTCATCATCATCATCAGGTGCCATGCCGGGTGGCGTAGGCGGTCATGGCTCTCCACAGCTCTCTGTCCACAGTATTATGTATCAAAGTCGTTGTTGTTTCTTTGCCGTGCCTAGTAGGACTAGGTTAGTCTATAATTATTTTAGTAGTTAAGCTATTTTGAGTTTAATTTCAACGGAGCACTTAAGCAGAGTTTTAAATGTTGAACTATTCTTGTCAATTTGTGTAACAATATTCCTTCATATTCACTTACCGATGATACTGTACTGGCATCGATATTTATTGGTATTTCTTAGTTTTCAGCTGTGATAACTGAGTTCTTTCATATCATACATCAGTGGTTCTAAACAAGGGCTGTGTGGCTCACCTGGGGGTCATAAAGACTTACAGAGGACCAGGGAGATAAAACTGAAATTGTAGGTTCCCAGACCCAAGGAGGAATCAGCCACAGGATGGTAATTATTTTAACAAACTACATTATTTTGACAAAGATATACAGGAATCTAGAAAAAAAACCTGCTGAGATCTAAATAAATTCAATTTAACCAATTTTTTGGGGGGAAATTGGGGCACTATGGGATCAAAACAATGTTGAGAACCACAGTAACATGGAGACACACACACACACACACTGTCTGTCTGCTTTTGTGTATGTGTGTGTGTGTGTGTATATATATATATATATATATATTTCACAATAGCTGCTTGGGCATATGCTTCTGGAGTGATAAGCAAACTAACAATAAACTGTGACAGCTATAGCACGTTTCACTAGCTTTGCTCAACTGCAAAATTATGTATGCAAATATATTACGCATATAATTGACATTTTGTCTATTGTCTTTCCCCAGGTGGTTTGTGATCCACTCTTGCCGTTAAGCGTAGAGGTGATTGGAGCTCAAGCTTGCGTTCTAAAGCCAGATGTGTGGCCTCAGCTGTGCTATGACCATGTCTGTTCAGGATGTCCCTGAAATTTCTATCCATCTTTTCCGTGGTCTTCCTCTGGCTTTGTACCCTGATCTCATTTGGTTATATGCTTGTACGGGCAACTTTTCATGATGAATTCTCATAATGTGGCCAAACCACTTGATCTATTCACTCTCTATGTAATCTGTACAAGATATGATACCTATTCTTTCCCTGATATATTCATTCCATAATCTATCAAGCCTGGTGATTGACATTTTGTGTTAGGATTTAAAATGGTATAGACCCTATGAATGAAATTTTTCATTAAAATACAGCCATTGGTTTCAATTTTTGTTTATTTGCGATATATATCAAAAGTCTACTTGTCATTACACATCTCACAGACATTTTAAAGATGTTTACAGTTCATTTTAAGATGCCATTTACACATTATTGAGTTATCATACAATTGGCAATGATTTAAGCGTGAAATTGCACTATTTTGTACTCTTGAACACAGGAGAGAGGGTATTTAAGATTATATCCTGTGTAATGTCAGAAAGTAAAATTTCTTGTATCGATATACAATAAGGATGCCAACAAAGATCACAAGATTTCATTCTTTTATCAAAACTGGCCATGATGCACAAATTCATTTTCATTCATTTTCCTTTTGCGCTGAAGTTAGCGCATAGTGCAGAGGTCAGATCTCTCCAATTTTGTCTGTTCAAAGCTATTCTGTGCAGTTCTTGAATAGTATAAATATTAATTGTTTTACTTTCTCTAAGTATTCTTCTTCTGAGTGTTTCTTTAGGTCTACCCCTAATACACAAATACAAAGCATATATTTATTGGGTCTAACCAAATATAACAGCATATGCAGAACATGGCGTTAATATGTTAGACAATTAATCAGAAAATTACATTTGTTTGAGGGCAAAGCTAGTGAATCGTGCTAATATAATATTTTCTGTGACTTGTGCTACTTTTCAGTATTTTGTTGAAAATGTTGACAACATGCAATTTGTATTTCTTCCTCAGTATTTTGTTTCAAAACCTATTGAGCCAAACTGCCTAAAAACAGCAGAGATCACTGAATCATCAACCATGCCTGATAAAGATATCATGGTATTTTTATGTTAAAAATATTTATCCACCATACTCTAACTATTTCAAATATTTAAAAAATTATCCACCATACTCTAATTATTTCAAATATAAATATAGTTATCCACCATACTCTAACTATTTCAAATATAAAAATAGTTATCCACCATACTCTAACTATTTCAAATATAAAAATAGTTATCCACCATACTCTAACTATTTCAAATATAAAAATAGTTATCCACCATACTCTAACTATTTAAAATATAAAAATAGTTATCCACCATACTCTAACTATTTCAAATAGAAAAATAGTTATCCACCATACTCTAACTATTTCAAATATAAAAATAGTTATTCACCATACTCTAACTATTTCCAATATAAAAATAGTTATCCACCATACTCTAACTACTTCAAATATAAAAATATCCACCATACTCTAACTATTTCAAATACACAAAAACATATTACGTGGTAGCAGCCTTTTCCACCTGCTTCACAGTTTTCTCTGAAGTGATTTCATTGGCTGTTTTTAAAACCTGGTAAACAAATCAGTACATTTTATTTACTACAAAACATCCTAGAGAATAGACCAAGAAACAAAATAAAACAAGACATATTTTCCACAAAATGACACAATAAATATACACAATTGTTGCAAGCCCATATCTAGAATTTGTTCGGAGTATTGACCCCACACAGCATCACTTATCTTGGTTGATCTAACTCTATGGAGGTCACAGAGATGTGGTTTTATAGAAGAATGCTGAAAATATCCTGGACAGCTAAAAATAGTAATGCTATAATTCTACAACTTATTAACTTAAATAGAGCACATATTAACTGTATTCATCATCATCAGGTGCCATGTCGGCTGACATAAGCGATCATGGCTCTCCACAGCTCTCCGTCTCCAGTATTATGTATCAAGCTCGCTGTTGTTTCCCTGTCATGCCAGGTTGTCAAACTGTCTAATATTTTCTCACGTTGTCGCCCTCTGTCTCTGTTGCCTTCAATCTTACCTGTTTTGACTGTTCTCCAAACCTCCGTCTCATAAAGCGGCCAAAAAATGATGATTGTCTTTTTCTTATATTATTGATTAATTTCTGTTTCACATTTGACTCTTTCAACACCTCTACATTAGTTTTTCTGGCAGTCCATGGTATTCTCAACATTCTTCTGTAGAACCACATCTCTGTTGCCTCTAATTTCCCACTTTCCAGTTTGTTTATTGTCCAAGACTCGCAACCATATGTTAGTATAGAAGTTATATAACGCTGTAGAACTCTCTTCCTCACCTCTAATGACAAGGTCATATTACACAATATATTTTTCATTTTTCTGAATTTTTTACCTGCCCTATTTAGATATATGAATATTAGGTAAAAATGCTGTAAAACTATATCCATAGCAAGTTTTAAGGCATATACTTCTACTTAGTATAAAAATTTATTAGGTATTATACCAAAATAGGGGTCTACAATTTACACTTTTTTAAAAACCTGTGGTGATCAAATTTTTTTTTTTAATCTGTGATGTCATTCTATTGCTGTATTCCTAGTTACAAAATGGCTGTCGTAATTCTGGTTTGACCGATAAATTTGTTATTACCGTTGTAAGGAGTGTTCCCAGATGTAAAGATATACACGGGGAACATACTGTGATCTACTATGCTGCGAAAAGGATTACCTGGATCTGCACCGTTAAAAAGCAGACTGAGCTGGTGGGTAAATAATAAACATCAGGTTTGTGTTTAGTATTTAATGCCAGGGAAATAATCAATAAAAACACAAAGAACACAATGATATTCTTCATTTGTATTATATTCTGCTATCTTGCGCATATAAATACTTAATATGAACACTTAATAACCACTGGAAAGATCAAGGGGAGAAGAGATAGGGGACAACAAAGAGAACATTTCTAGATGGACTGCACGGTAGAAGTTCACCAACCAAGTTTATTGACAACACAAGAGACAAGAGTCCAGAAGAAACATGATCGCCTACGCCATTCGGCATGGAACTTGATTGATCTTGCGCATCACATCCTGGATAATATGTAGACCCTTATTTTGGTATAGTACCTTTTATTAAAAACTGAACTTATACAGTACTACTGTATCATATACTAGTTTGCTATCTTAACATATTCTTGTTGGCAAGCTCTAAGTGATAGTACTTAAATTTTCAGTTTACCTGACACTCTTTCACTGACATTCCAGACAAATCTCTAACTGCTGATGAAGCAGAAGATACTGTATGTGGAGGGGACTTGGACCCTGAGGTTGGAGACAGCATTCCTGGAGCAGTAACTCTGTTCTGCTTTTCCACAACAATTTTACTTTTCTCAGATGTAGAGTGAAATCCAATATTGGAATTCACAGAGAATGGTACTGGTACTTCTCTGTTTATGAATAAAATACAACACACAACTTAAGAGATAACATTTTTAACCTTCATGGATCTTCTTCTTCTTCTTCCCTTCCTCTTTTACCCTTTACGTGTGTCGAGGGAGATACAATGTTCTTGCTTTTCTGGCAGCTTCAGATAATGTTTGTTTGTTTGTTTGTTTTTCGTTCGCTCCATTGTAACCATCACGGATATCCGTGCGATTTCCGCCGGGAGCGTGATTACGTTGTGCCACCGTTATGCGCCTTGTAGGCCTAGCACATCCGATTTCGGCATGCCTTGACAATTCGGGTGGGCTACCCTTAGCCTGTGACAGCCTCTATATCTGTCTCCAGGCACGCGTAGCGGAGACTCTTCGCCCAGACGATGTTTTGCTCTCGTCTAACTCGAACGAGGTGTTCCACTGTCTATGAACTTGCCTCGTGTAATTGGACGTGCTGTGCCTGTGCCCATTGGGTACCGAACCGTTTCTCATCCGTGAGCCTGGTTCCTTAAGGGGAAGAACTCATCAGAGGAGTTGGACACTGGCTCTTTCGCCCTCTTAGCCGAGGTGTCATTCACCGACATCGTGTACCCCTTGTCCAAGTTCGAGTCTCACACCACGCGTTTGAGAGCAAGGCGTTCTCGAGCTGAGCGTCCTTGTCCCAATAGCGCCTGAGCCCATCAGGTACTGAACCCTTTCTCTCTTCAAGTGTATTTCCGGTGTAGGAAAACCTGACAGTAGAGTTGGGCCAGGGCTAAAACGTTGTCCCTTTTGTGCCTGAGCGAATCGAGTACGGAACGCTTTCTCTCTGCAAGTGTACTTCCGGTGTAGGAAACCTTGACAGTAGAGTTGGGCCACGACTACCATCGTTGTCCCTTTCTTGCCTACACCCATCGGGTACAGAACCCTTTCTCTTTGCAAGCATATTTCCAGTTTAGGAAGGCTCGACATTAGAGTTGGGTTAGGTCTTTTGCTTTACCAAACGCCGATGGATGGGCCTGGGTCTCTGCCTGTTAGGAACTCTGGTAACTAGAAGCCCGTCTCGAGCTGACGGAGCTTGTAGTTCTTTTTCCTAGGGACTTCTCACTTTCTATTTGCAGTTCGCGCTGCCCTCTAGCGCTGTTCTGCCATTTCATTGTTTCATTGTACTCTGTATGAAACATATGTGTCTCTCGCCATGCATTTACTTTTACGTGCATTTTACATTGGCCGCCCCTCCAATGTTCGGACTGGACTGACTAGCTTCACTGTATGTCGACAGTGTTGCTATATGTGGTGATGCTGGTGGTGTCGGAGATATTGTCTGTCTCTTGTGCAGTCAAATCTCTTTCCATCTGCTACCTCCACATTCTCGGACACGATCCCCAAAAGATTTGGCCAGAATCAGCACGAGCTGCTGTATTTCTGTTTCCAGGGTGCACCACGTGGAGGTACATTTGGGATCTTGGTTATCTGCTAACCCTGGGTCCGCCTAGAGCAATGCGTTCCCTTTGCACCCCTCAGATAATGTTATTTGGTGTTCTTGTAATGTCTCTTTGATGTTGTCGATCCAGCATACTCTAGGTCTTACCCTTGGCTCTTCTTTGGTAGACCTTGGGTAGACATTGATCCTTCATGGATCAATCAATTAATATGTAAAAAAAACAAGTATTTATAAAATGTTAATCTTTCTATCTATTGTCTTTTCTCTGCTTTTGCTGTAAGGCACCACGGGATTGAATGAAGATCGGTTCTCTAGCTATGGCACGTTTGGTCACGTGAAATATTTTTGTTACATCTCAGAATGTTAGTAACTCCTTCAATCCACTTCCTTCTTGGTCTTCCTCTGTATCTTGCTGTTTCCATTTTTATGTTGTATGCTCTTGCCGCTGGCCAATATGGGTTGATTCTCAGTAAGTGGCAGAGCCATTTCAGTATAATGGTAACCATGTCTTTAAACCATAATTTGTTATGATAATTTCTGTTTACAACTTTGTATCAGCCAAATATCTTGATGATATTAACCTTACGGATCCCATAGGTGACTGGAAACACTGACGACTACAATTTACTAGTGGCCTGCTGGCATCTCGAGTCACCCTGTTGGCATCTTGAGTCACCCCTGTTGCTATGCCCCGATTCATCAGTACAGAATCACAAAGTAAAGCTCACATGACATAGAACTCCTGCCACACAAAGCTAGGAATACGCCACAACCTAATGGTTAAATTCCTTTACACATTATGATTGTAAGAAGGAGAATGCCGACTCATTTATCCACCGAAAGTCTAGAACAAATTATGTTTATTTTCACCGCCATATTTTATTGTCAAATGTAGTACCGTGTGGCATGATTCATGATCGTCATGGTAAATAATATCTACATGTTTTAGTTGTTGTTATATTATAAGAATGTTAGTTTATTCATTGAATAACACAAAAACTATATTTATCAGGTGTGTCACGTGTCGGCATAGAAAATAATTATGTGTATGTTGGCCTAGGTCTAGTGTTGAACGGACAGACATTGTATGTGATTTCTTCATGTTTTATTAGTTTGTTCATATTATATTAGTTTATATATGAAACAACATATATGCAACAGGATTAGGTATTTAGGAGGATTTTGTCAGTGTTGCCACACGTTGCTCAAGTATTAGGTATGTCAAACACAATTTTTTCTATTTTTAATTGTAAATTTGAGATTTTCTCCCCAAATTTTCAACTTCACAACTTTCTCACAACTGTCATATGACACATAAAACAACAATAAGAAACATGATTATATGCATTATTCACTCCTATAGTTACATGCAAAAATTATTTTGATATCTTTACAAACAAAAAAAGTTATCGCGTTTACCAAATACTCAACAAAAGTAATGCACATTGTTACAAAATTCTTGAGACTAACAGGAATTGAACCAGATCTTTAATGTGACACCGAATCACATTGCAACTGGGTTTGACTGTACTTGACTAACCATATTTCCCAAAAAATACTGTGTACTCAAGTCACAGAGAACGGACCAATCAAGACAAGGACTATTACAACAATGAACTATTGTATTAAAGTATCCTCAGTAACACAAACATAGATATAGAACAACTGTATTTGTACTACTAAGGCCAATAGGTCTTCTTGTAAACATAAATAACATAGAGATAGTATACTGTCTTGTCACTTGCTGGGGAGTCACTTGTCTTGTCACTTGAGTACACAGTTTGAATTTCTTGACAAAATCTCATCTTTTTTTTGTGGAGATGTAGATAATCAAGTATGGAAAAATTTGTTTACTTGAGTTGCAAAGCAATTCTGTGCTACTAGAACGGACCTAGTTCAATTCCTATTAGTCTCAATAATTTTTAATTTATATTCTGCTTCCTACTTGAATTTATTTGTGAAAAAAAAAGAATCTGGGCCCAGGGAAGAAATTGTGTCATTTTAATCTGGGGTCCTTGTTCCATCCAGGGGCAGATAAATGGAACAAAACAACAGCTCACAAACACATGCATATATCACACAATGGCACTGGGTCAAAGGGCATGAGCCCATGGACCGCTGGATCAGCAACCAACCAATCTGGGGTCCTAACGGTTAAGGTCTGATCATGATTAAGTTTCTCACCACTCATAAAAAGCATTGAGAACAGAGAATCATGTTAGGATGTGTGTGTTGATGTCTCCAAAGTGGCATCTCTACGGCCATAAAGGGTTTGTCGGTTTTGATGATGAAGATCTGCCATTAACTTTACTTCTTCTTCTTAATCGTTCATTCTCAAACTCCCGCTGAATTCTCTTGTAACAGGACAATGGTCCTACAAAACTTCCAGTTGGATGTAGTTCCGAAAAAGGAAATGCGCTACGTCGCAATTTTATTTACACTAATGGCCCGATACATCCGCCTTTTGCGAGCACATATGTATACCAATAATTTAAACTCTAAATATTCATGAACATATATCTACAGGTGCCTATATAATAAAAAATAATAATAATAATAATATTATTGCAGACTGACCACTTATGAGAAAGGGAGGAGGGGTCTTACACTGACCACATAAATGGATAAGATTTAGTTTTTCTGATATTTTCAGCAATATTTTAAAATATCTTTCACAATTTGCCGTAAATAATTATACAAATAATAACATTACCCAAACTCTGGCTGGGGTGCTAAGAATATTGGAGTAATCCTCCTTCGTCCGTCTGCTGTACGGGTCTCTATCTGTTTGTCTGTAGGCTAGAGAGAACAATAAAAGCTATGCTGTCACTTAAATTCTCATGAGTAAACTTTCTTGAAATAAATACTGATCTTCATCATCGTTCATTCTCAAACTCCTGCTGGATCACTCTTGTAGCAGGACAATGGTCCTACTAGATTTCCAGCAGGATGTAGTCCAGAGAATTGAAATGTGCTGTGTCGCCGTTTTATTTGCGTATGGTCCGACAGCTCTGTCTTCGGCTGGACTAATTATAGATGAGTGTTTAGAATAATATCTTCTCAGGTACACTGCTACTTCTTCTGCATTAACTCTCAAACTATTGCAGAATATCAGGATGTAGTCTGAGAACAATATGCATTGTGTCATGGTTTATAGATTGGTTTCAATATCTGCAATTTTTGACCCAATACATCCAACTTTAGTGTGGCTTCTGTGTTATTTTAATCCTGTATGGAATGGGGCAGTCAACCTCCACTTCCAAAATATCTGTAGTTGCTTTTTCATGTTATGTATAAAGGTAACAGTATCACTATTCTTTGATCCCCTTTGAGGTCCTGGCAACACGCGGGCGAAGCATACCACAATTTTTATTACTTGATTCTTGATTAGATACTATCTTCACAGCACGTGGAGCATTCCCATAAGTTCCAGCAGCCATCTCAGTGTATGTAGACCCAGAGTCCCGGTCAGGTGTTGATTGCGTATCCTCAGGGCCTTCCAAAAGATTTACTATTTTTACCCTCCCCTCCAGACAGTCCTAAAGATTGGCAGGATGTAATTCGGAGAACAGAATGCGCTGTGTCATGGTTTACAGCATTGCTGCGATATCTGCGTCTTTCGGCTTGACACATTCGACTTTAGCATGACTTTGGGTCACTGACCCTATATGGGATGGTACAGCTAACTCCCTCCCATAACCTCTTAGTTGCCACTTACGACATGCATTGAAGGTAAACAGTGTTGCTATTCTTTGCTGCCCTCTCTGGCCCTGGCAACACACGGGCGACACACAATGTTTGAAATCATGCGATGTTTTATTAAAGTTGATCAATTCATAGGCATAGACCAGGAAAGTTGCAAAATAGTCTTCAGGTTACACAGCATGGGATCTGGTAACTTGGGCATTTTGGTAAGTGAACATCGTTCAAAAAAAGGACAAATGTAGAACCCCTCAAATCCAAACAAATTATACATAACTTTCCAAACATATACAAATTTTACAAACCTTAAACGGCACATTATCCCCACTAGCAGACATTTTTGTGGACATATTACTGTTTGTCTTGCTTGGTGTCAACAGAATAGATTCATTGGCTTTAGTCTTCTGCTGCAGTTGAAGATTCAGCATAGCTGTTGATTCAATGATCTGGCTGCCTTTGGTGGCTGCCAGTTGTACAGATGCCCCCTTACCATAAATTGTCTCCAACAAGGTTAACTGCAAACACATAATTCTTGAAATTAGTAGGACAATCTCAATTCAAACACATAATTCTTGAAATTAGTAGGACATTCTCACTTCAAACACATAATTCTGGAAATTGGCAGGACATTGTCACTTTAAAAAGTCAACATTTAATATTAACAGTAAAAAAAACATTGTAGCTTTTTAGAACATTCTATAGAATTATTTGAGAATAAGGTGGTCTGCTTGTACTTTCCAGTGACCAATAACATTCTAGAGATTGTTTGTGATTTGTTTGCATGCATCTATCCCCAGAAGTTATGAGCAATAAAGCTCTTGTATTGTTCTTAATTGGAAGGTAACTCTGGAGTTTAATTTCATGCCCTGAAGGCTTCAACTCTCAGAAGTGGGAAATTCTTTGAGAAGAAACCACCTACCCAGAAGTGGGCAACTCTTTGAGAAAAAAACCACCTACTCAAAAGTGTGCAATTCTTTGAGAAAATAACCACCTACTCAAAAGTGTGCAATTCTTTGAGAAAATAACCACCTACTCAAAAGTGTGCAATTCTTTGAGACAAAAATCACCTACTCAGAAGTGGGCAATTCTTTGAGAAAAATCCACCTACTCAAAAGTGTGCAATTCTTTGAGGAAAAAAAAACCACCTACTCAGAAGTAGGAAATTCATTTAGAAAAAAACCACCTTCTCAGAAGTGGGCAGTTCTTTGAGAAAAAGCACCTACTCATTACATGCAATGTTGATTATTATCTGTTTAATTTCTAGGACCAAGATTTTCCATTGCACCACTTTCTGCATTACCAGCAATGTCAATTATTATCTGTTTAATTTCTAGGACCAAGATTTTCCCTTGCATTCCCTGCAAAGTATGATTATAACTCTTCAATAACTTGACAGATTTTCACCAGCTCTTACCCATTTCTTTCTTTTAAATATATCTCCAAGAGGGATAATTCAAACAACAATCTTCTAAGCATCTGCCAACCACGACACACTTTGTTGGAGTCTTGAACCTTTTATATCAGATTTGTTTTCATGTAGCGAGTACATATAACTGCTAACTCTAAAACAATATTTGACCCTTGCCAGTGAACATCTGGACGTGACAGAAACTATTTCCCAGCATGCATTTCACCGTGATAATAGAGGTACCATGAGTACACCAGATTGATGTCTGCTCACCCTCATTCTGAATATGTTCCAAAAGTTGGCATTGTATAGCTGATAATGTGCAGTATCCCAGGCTATAATCTATCACAGAAAGGACCAGTTATTGAAACAAAATAATTTCTATACCTACAGCTGCCATTGTTTTTAATAATGCCAGACTGTGTTGATTTGACTAGATATGGACATATTTGTAGGAAAATCTTTATTGAAAAGAATGAAAGTTATTAAAGAAAATTTAGCATATTCATACCACATCATCCTTTGATAAAGGATATCCTATCTCTTCTGTGGAAAAATCCATAAAGGCAACAGTACCATCAATAGAACAGCTCATGAGCTCCATGCCGTTAGGACTCCTGTGAATAACAGAACAAAACAGATTTATCCAATATTAAAATTGTTTCATAACAAAATATTTCAGTGTATACACTCTGAAGTAGTCAAACATTCAGCTTTAATGTAAATTGTACTTTTTGATGCATTTAATTTTTTTCCCGTTTCTCCAGAAACATAAAAAACAGAATTTTTTCTTATTCAGGCCTGTCTTATTAAGCTCAGATAGTTCATTGAAAGTATTTCCTGTTTAATCCATCTATTCTATCCCAATTATTGACTCTGATCCCAAAATAACACTGAACCTTACAAAGCACAAGTGTGGAAAACACATGCATGGGATGATTCCATGTAGCTACCTATCACCCAAGATTTTCTTTTGCCACTTCTTCCACCCTCAAAGAATATTGCTAACATCAAAGTCTATTATTATAAGTATTGGATGACAAAATTCAGGGCAACAAGAATAAAAAGATGACAGTAAAGAAATAACTATATCTCAAATATTGCAGTCCGCCTGTGTATTGTCAGGGCCTGAACGGGGAGCAAAGAATAGCAACACTGTTTACCTTCCATGCATGTCGTACAAGGCGACTAAGGAGGTTATGGGATGGAGTTGACTGTCCCATCCCATATAGGGTCAGTGACCGAAAGCCATGCTGAAGTCGGATGTGTCAGGCCAAAAGGTGCAGATATCGCAGCACTGCTGTAAACTATGACACAACGCATTCCGTTCTCCGGACTACATCCTGCTGATCTGCAGGAGTTTGAGAACGAATGCAGAAGAAGAAGAAGAAATATTGCAGTTCAGGTCAACATACCATTTAAAATAGTGTGTGTGTGCGCGTGTGTATGTGGATCAGACATTATTTTTGACAACCCCAAAGAGCATTGGTACAGATTCCCTTCAAGTGGTACTAAAGGACCTTTTTCTTTTGCCCAAACTCATCTGAGCCATGAGGTGGATTACTGGCAGGCAAAACATGTTCTAAGCTAAATTGCTGTTCAATTTTTTCAGTAACTAAAATGTGTGTACAATTTTGAATTTTGCGTGTAGCAATTTCTGACAAGATGTGTGGCTGCAAACTGTAAATGGAACATTAATTCAGACATATGCCGAACTGAAGAGAGCTGCTCAGAACGAGAGATAATAGTGATATGATCAGACAACTCCAAAACAGTCTTGACAGAATAACCAGATGATGAGAAGCCAACATTGATTCATGTCTAGGAGATGTGACCAAATTTTAGCGGGGCAAACCATAGGTCGTAAAAAATTAAACTTAGCGCAAAATTGAAAAATATACATTAAAGGGGAGACAGTTTATTTTAGTATTTGTGGGGGTGGGTGTTTAGGATTGGTGTTAAGAGTTCTAGCATTGTGGAGTAGGATGTGTAGTTGTTGGGAGGGGGTGGTTTCACGGGTGATGTTAGGTGTAGTGTTAGCTAGTATAACAGACATCTGCGATTGCATTACTCATTGTGGTTTAGCATCGACTCATCTGCTAGTTCTGCTTGTCAAGTGACACCATGGAAGATGCATAAAATTAGAACATAGATTTACATGGCTCTGCGCATAACATTACAAAATTTGGACTTAAAGCAAAATTTGGTCACATCTCCCCAACATGTACCCCAATATCTATTACGAAAGAAATGTTCACACCATATCTGCCACAAATTATATAAACATGACAACGGTATATCAGTTATATGGAGCAGATCAGCTGGAATGAGCTGCTAGTATACTGGACAGCAGAGAAATAGACCGGGCTGACATACTGATCTTCTTATAAGAAACGTCATAGACAAATAAACTTAATGAGGGTTATGATTTATTTTTTTAATCATTATTCCTTTTTATCATAATTTCTTTTTATCATTCCTTTTTTTATCATTATTCCTTTTTATCATAATTTCTTTTTATCATTCCTTTTTTTATCATTATTCCTTTTTATCATAATTTCTTTTTATGATTCCTAAAATAAACAAGCTGGACTTGAAATGTGGCAATGCCAGAAATGAGTATCACTGTGTGGTTTTTACCAGAGTAATGACATTGTCAATAATCATGAACTGAGATACACAAAGGGAGATTGTAGCTTGTATGGACATGTCATGTGTACAATGATGAGAAACTTATTAACCAGCTTAAATCTTGCGATCTATCTATTTTCGAAGCAGACACAAAAATGGTGTATCAGCTACTCCAGGTAACGGCTAATTTAACAGCGTGGAATGTCATCGCAAAGAGACAATCAAAGGCAACAGCAAACAATGTCCATCCCTATACAAAAAGTGTTTGAGATGGCGTATGAGGCGGAGTAATCCAAATGGATCAACGACTCAAATGGCAAAACAGCAAAGTGTGTAGTGCACAATAATGAATAACAATGAATAAACAAGGCATAACAATGCATGTTGACTGGCCACCGTGGAAAAGACTGGGGCCTTATCATATACATCTCAAAGCCAAGCAACGGACCAACAACAAGTGGGAGAGTAACATCACAAGATGGACCGGTTACAGTCTAGCAGAGTGCACCATCAAGACAAGTGACAGGGGATGTTGGAGGTCTGTTGCAGCGAAATTTCGCCGCCAAGATGGCACTTGATGATGATAAATCTAAGATTTCATTTTCAACAATAACTTACCAACTTAAATCTAAGATTTCATTTTCAACAATAATTTACCAACTTAAATCTAAGATTTCATTTTCAACAATAATTTACCAACTTAAATCTAAGATTGCATTTTCAACAATAACTTACCAACTTAAATCTAAGATTGAATTTTCAACAATAACTTACCAACTTAAATCTAAGATTGCATTTTCAACAATAACTTACCAACTTAAATCTAAGATTGCATTTTCAACAATAACTTACCAACTTAAATCTAAGATTGCATTTTCAACAATAACTTACCAACTTAAATCTAAGATTGCATTTTCAACAATAACTTACCAACTTAAATCTAAGATTGCATTTTCAACAATAACTTACCAACTTAAATCTAAGATTGCATTTTCAACAATAACTTACCAACTTAAATCTAAGATTGCATTTTCAACAATAACTTACCAACTTAAATCTAAGATTGCATTTTCAACAATAACTTACCAACTTAAATCTAAGATTGAATTTTCAAACAGATCATGCATTACAACCAAGGGGCGCTTCAGTGCTGTTAACTGGAAACAAGAACAACAATTTAGAAACCATTTTAGAACATGAGTATCTTGAAGAATATATTAGTAAATAGTCAATATATTTGTGTTGGATGAAGTCTGTTGTCAGTAGCTGACATTCTTCAATTATTTTTATTTTTAAAACTATATATAAACTGTTCGAAAAAAGAAACACAATATTATTTCAAACGTGTACCAAAGTTGTATTCTACAGAATTCATGTTTCAGCCTTGGCATGAAAAGACTTTCAGACTTTAATTCATCTCCAATCATTACCAGCGGTCCATTGACAATGCTGGTCCGCTCACTGCATTCAGTTCTGGTGATGCCAGTCCGTAAGAATAGGACTTCTGCAGGGTCTTCTAGCCCAAATACAGCGCCATGCAGCCGGTTACTGACCATTTGATCTGAAATTCGACGAGCTGCTGGCATTGACTGAACAGCGGAGGATGCAGATGCAAATCGATTCCTGAGGTGACTCAACTTTATGAAACGTTCTTCTGCAGGAGTTGTGACTCTGGGTATTCCACTGCGCGGCCAGTCTGCCACTGAGCCAATTTGTTGAAATCACTCCAAAAGCAACTAATGGTGCTTCTAATCACATTAAATTCTCTGGCCACTACATTTTGTGATTGTCCAGTCTGTAAGCATCCAATGATGATGTATCATTGTTCTGTAGTGAGATGAACCAGACATGGACTCATTGCCCTTATTAATTTCATTTACCTGTGCTCTCTCTTGTAAGGTATCTGCAAGACTACTTAAGAATATAGGAGGAATCACAGCAAAGTTATCTCTGTGTAAAAAGACATGGTATTGCACTCTATGGGTTCATCGTGTGTTGTTAGGGCCCAACAGGGAGGAAACAATAGCAACACAGCTTACCTTTTATGCATGTTGTAAAAGATGGCTAAGGACGTGTTGGGGTGGAGTTGGATGTCCCATCCCATATAGGCTCAAAGTGATTCAGAAGTCATGCTGAAGTCGAATGTGGCATGCAGAAAGGCACAGATATCACAGCTAAGCTGTAAGGTCATACACCAGAGGAAGTATGAGTTTATCACTCTTGTTGTCTATACCAGGAGATACAATTTTATTTTAAGGTTCAAACTGATGTATCTCAGACAATTTTTGTTTTGGCTGGGGAGGTTTTCCAGAGCTTTTTTGCAAGTCCCAAATGACTGTTTGGCAATCTGACTGTTTGACAATGCGAATGTTTGACAATGTGAATGTAGGTTCAATGCTATGAGCTGGACAATAAAAGGCTCTATCAAGACCACATTCACAATATAATACGAGTAAGAATGGCACTGTCCATGTTCACATATCAGATATAAATATGAATACAAACAGGAAAAGTAAAAACTAGAAGGTCAGGGGTGAAAACAACACATACAGAAAATTAACAGAACAAAATGTTGATAAAACAAAAGAAACAGAACAATAACAGAACAGGATATCTACCCGATGTTTCAATAAAACACTTTATCACCCTGTTGCCTAGTCTTGCCTGTTAGATTTAAGTTTTATTGCAGTTACCTATTTTCAATTAGCACAGCTGGTGGTACTGTTATTTGCTCCCCTTTCGAGTCTCATTAAAATACCGGTATCAAACAAATACAAATTTCTTTGCAAATAATAAACATAGTAATCTTATAAAATATGCAACCGTCCACTAATAAATGGCAAAATCACTGAAATTGAATATCCCATGGAGGCCAGTGCCTTGGCAAGGTGATGGGGATTAGACCAGACAACAGAGGCTGGAAACTAAGACTATTCTTTAGACTAATCAGGCTATTCCCTACAATAAGCAGGACCACAGTCGTGTTCAAACAAGCACAGGTGCTGAAGTCAAAGATACTGGGCTAGAATGCTCACCCTTAATCACAGTATCACGTAAAAAGCAATACGACAAATATTTGTCTGACTGTGTAGAAATCTCGTAAACAAAAAAAATACAGACTCAAACTGCCAATCTCTACTAATATTTGTAAAAGGACATTTTATGTAAAAATACAATAACATCTTGAATCGCAATGCAAAGACAAAAATAAACTGGGAGGTAATATCACAATTACAATATACATACCCATATGGACAATGATCTGTCTTTGCTGCCTATAGCACAACAAGAATACTGGTGAACCTGAAAAGAAGGAGAAAAAAAACCTAGCTAACAATAGTAACTTCTGCATTACTGTAAATTTATAGTGGATAACTAATAGTAAATATACACATAAAACTTTACACAGACAAAATGGTAAATCAGATTATGAACATTTCAGTGACTCCCCCCCCCCCCCCAAGGATATTGTGTTATGTGGATGAGAATTATGGATATTTTATGTGAGATTTTCTACAATAATGAAGATCAGAATTGAATGACCACTAACATGTGGACAAATGTTTAGTTTAGAATTCGTGGCTTGTAAGAGTAGTACTCAAGAAGTTTACTTCAAATGTTTAGATTAGAATTCTTAGCTAGTAAGAATAATACTCAAGAAGTTTACTTCCAGGAAAACAATGTAGCTGAAAGGGGATTCCCCAAAAATTCAATGCCAACACACTGTAAATTACATAGTCATCCCTAAAAGCCACCGGAACAAAATTTGGACCCTCCTGTGTGTTTCTGGGGATTGGAAGGGTTGCAAAGAATTTGGATCCCCCATCCCTCTGTATCCATTCTCACTCTTATCTGCCTTGCTGAACTGGTGCTTACGCTCAATTCTTTTTAATTCGATGGGAACTTTTTATATCAGATCAGTGGTGCTGCTATGGGCACTAAGATGGGACATAAATATGCATCTTTTCATGTGACATCTTGAACATCAGGTTTGGGAGACATACACTTGCTCTTTTCCATAGATATATTGATGTTGGCTTAGGTATTACTGACATGTCTATGACAGAATTGTCTTGCTTCATCAACTTTATCAACAATTTTAACCCTGCTATTAAATTAAGAAAATGATGGATTTATATCGATGTACTTAGAATTAATGAAAACTGACTGCCATTACAAACATTCAAATAGGTACCAGATGGCAAAAGAAAAAGAGGAAAACCAAGAAATACTCTTCCCAGAACAACCATTAAAGAGGGTATGTGTCTCAACAACATACAAGAATTACACACAGTAGCATCACATTGCTTGAACTGGAGAGCTCTGGTTTCCGTCCTATGCACTGTGTTCGGCACTGAAGGACCATTGATAGATAGATTCAATTCACATCTCTACTACTTCTGTTAACTTTCTTGATATTATTGTCACTATTTATCCCCCTTACCTGAGCACATCTGTTTACTACAAATCTACTGATGCTTATGGTTTTCTGCTCTACACTTCTTCTCATCCTCCCACTTGTCGCAACTCTCTACCATTCTCCCAGCTCAGCTTCTTTGTCTTTGTTGCTTATCTAATGATGACGATGACTTTCTTGATAAATCCTCTGAGATGATCAAGTTCTTTCACAAACGCTTGTTCCCTGACAGTGTCCTTTCTTTGGCTTGGCATTGTGTCCACAAGATATTTTGCTTTGGTACCTTGGCTTATACTCTCTTTATT
Organism: Meghimatium bilineatum; assembly: GCA_034231615.1. NCBI lineage: Eukaryota > Metazoa > Mollusca > Gastropoda > Stylommatophora > Philomycidae > Meghimatium > Meghimatium bilineatum. The sequence continues at coordinate 5,749,572 of CM067309.1, read as the reverse complement.
TTTTCTGGGCACTTTCTCCTTTCCTCCTCTGATAAGAGTTAAACTTTTCCTTACCTTTCATCCCCATAACTCTACTGTCAGTCGTATCTTACTCAAACATTATTCCCATCTCCAATCTGATCCTCATATTAGTACTGTCTTCCAGAATTTTCCTCTGGTTGCCTATAGGCATGACAAAATCCTTCATGACATCTTGGTCCACAGTCACCTTAGGACTTAATGTTCCTGACCATTTTGGCACTGTTCATTGTAAACGCGTTTGTTGCTACACATTTTCCTATGAAGTTCAGATGTGCTCTGTTTCATTTCGTAAGGCCACTTTCACTATCAATGAGGCTTTTACGTATGAATTCCGTAATGTTATTTTCATTATCATTTGCAAACACTGTGGAAAGCAGTATATAGGTGAAAGAGGCTTAAGATGGAGTGACAGCTTCTTAGCCATTTTCATGCCACCAAACACGGCAAACCTACTCCTGTCGCCATACACTTCAATTACGATGGCCGTCACAGTGTCCTTGATAGTGTCCTTGATCACAGTGCCCTCAATCCTGCACCATGGATGATAGATCAAGGTATGCCCTTCGAAAATCGATTTATTTTTAAGTTTGGTACCCTCAAGCCTTTAGAACTCAATTCCAATCATTCATTTGTTTAGTTTTTGGTGGTGTAGTTCTCGATTTATTCATGCTCTTCAGTCATTTCTCCGTTTGTTTCAATCGCATATGTATTCGCGTTTTTGTGTATTTCCTGTCTGTGCCACTTCTGACACAGTTTAAATCTTTCCAGTGATCTTCACAGTTCATTGGAGCATCAGTTGTGTCGATCCTACTTGTTGTTTTTTTGGATGTATATGTGCTTGTTATCTTTATAAAGACCTTTTGGTTGAAATGTCGATTATGTCCTGTGTATTATTATTTGAATTGTTTCACGTTAGCACTGTATAGTCAGATAGTGATAGCCTGCTCATTGTCGTCTCATAAAACTAAAAGATCTGTGTTCTATGCAAGTACAACTGATATTGCGGACAAGATTTGTAGACTAACAGGATCCTGACCAGATCTCACCTAAAACTCTTCATTCCTGATCTGATCTTGCCATTTAGCATTTAACAATTTTTCTCCATCAGTTGGCTATGCATGTTACCAGAATTAATTTTATAAGATGCTGTTTATGTGGAATTAGAACAATAATTTGTATCAGGACATTCTTACTTACCTTTTCACCTTTAAATTTCTTTTTAAAAATATTTGGGTTAAATCTCTGAAATAAAAATATAATAGATGATCAATGGGTTACCACCTAATAGAGAATTGTAAAATAGAGAATTGTAAAATAGAGAATTGTAAAATAGAGAATTGTAAAATAGAGAATTGTAAAATTGTTTGCAGTGTTTGATAACACAGCTAGAGGATCATACTTCTTCCTTTCCCTCGCACTTCCATATGATTAAAATGGAATAATACTTTGGACATGGAGAGATTACAGGCTCTCGAGTACAAATGCTACAGACATAAGACCAACGGAACATAAGACCAATGTGTACGTAAGAAATAAAGTAGAGATGTCTGCAGGTGTTCAGGAAACATTGCTTTCAATAGAAGAAGGCAAATAAAGGCATGTACAGACATCAAGGAATGGACAGGACAAAATATTTCCAAACTCATACGCATCACTGAGGATAGAATTCGCTGGAGGACTCTGTGTGCTGAAGCATCCAATGTGGTACCCATACAACACTGAAGAGTTACAGGTTTATTGATTGATTGATGATTAACAAAGTTAGAGGATCATATTTCATCCTTTCTTTCACACTTCCATATGATTAACAAAGTTAGAGGATCATATTTCATCCTTTCTTTCACACTTCCATATGATTAACAAAGTTAGAGGATCATATTTCATCCTTTCTTTCACACTTCCATATGATTAACAAAGTTAGAGGATCATATTTCATCCTTTCTTTCACACTTCCATATGATTAACAAAGGAAGCTGTCTTCTCTATGCTTCAGATATTGCAGTTAACTCAAGATCACAAAAATGAGTCACAGTACTTTAACACAGTATAACAATAAACTAAATTGGCTTTATGACAACAGGATCTTCAACAAGAAATAGATTATATTTCTTATAGTCCATGTCATTTGTTATCCCCTTAGTTATTCATCAAATCATAATCATTGTACAATGTGTACAAGTACTCTATCCTTGAATATCTGTGATATTTACTGGAAGCTACAGACTGACAGTTCTAGTTATATGTTGCCTTATGGCTGTTCTTCAAATCCAACATTTTTTCTCATTTCTGGCGACACAAGATTTCAAACTATTTCATTCAGCGCAGTTCAGTAATTGTTTGTTCCTCTCTCCATGAATTACAAGCAATATGGCTCTTGAATTCTTTTGTGAAATATGGAGCTAGTTTTGTTTTATACCAAAAAGACCTCAACTCTCAGCATTATGTAATACTTTGAGAAGTAGCGAGTGAGATAAATACATAATCGTATAGATGAAGTGATGTGGGGGTTTCCATAAGAAGAAAACCTCACTATATATGCATGTCATTTACTAAGAGTGTTCTATTGTATGGTGATTGACTTAGTGAACAACTGGTGAGACTTTCTGACTCTTCCATGTCATTTACTAAGAGTGTTCTATTGTATGGTGATTGACTTAGTGAACAACTGGTGAGACTTTCTGACTCTTCCATGTCATTTACTAAGAGTGTTCTATTGTATGGTGATTGACTTAGTGAACAACTGGTGAGACTTTCTGACTCTTCCATGTCATTTACTAAGAGTGTTCTATTGTATGGTGATTGACTTAGTGAACAACTGGTGAGACTTTCTGACTCTTCCATGTCATTTACTAAGAGTGTTCTATTGTATGGTGATTGACTTAGTGAACAACTGGTGAGACTTTCTGACTCTTCCATGTCATTTACTAAGAGTGTTCTATTGTATGGTGATTGACTTAGTGAACAACTGGTGAGACTTTCTGACTCTTCCATGTCATTTGTTGTACAACTTGTAAATACAATGCCTTTCTTTTGTGAACAGATTCCAATGCTCAAATCAGAAGTGATACAATTTGCAATCAATTTTTATGATTAAAAGTCTGATTAACAGATAAATGAAGAGCTACTGGTCTGTGAAGATATCTTTGTTAATGTCATGTAAGATAAGTTTACTTGTCATGTGACATGCGAGAGCAAAAAAATTATCACCGGTTTCATGTCAGCTTCATTTACTTGTGTCAATATGTTTGCTGATGAATGTTCAAATGAAAACTGCAAAGCAGTCTCCCTTACACAGTATGACAACAATATTCTGTAACGGTTAACTACTTCAAACATATAGGTTTAGTTCACATAAAGACTGCCCTAAATATCTGGTGAAACTCCTTTCTAAACATGCAACTTTCTATCTTTTGTTGCATGCTCTAAGAGTTTAACTGTATGAGTTAATATTTCAGTTACCAACCGAGTGCCGCAGGCACCATCTTTATTTTCATTTTCATGATCTATGTTATAGTTGAGTAGGCAGGCAAATTTTCACGCACATTTTTTCTATTCTTGTAGGCAACAAAACTCTATTTGCACTTATTCATTTCTCTGTTGGCTAAGCCATCTGTATGTATGATTGTATCTTGTAGTTATCTATCTATATCTATAAAACCCATAACCCTTCAGGGTCGTAGGGGTACCACATTGGAAGCTTCAGCACACAGAGTCCTCCAGCGAATTCTATCCTCAGAGATGCGGATGAGTCTGGAAATATCTAGCCCTGTCCATTCCTTGATGTTGTCTGTCCATGTCTTTATTTGTCCTCCTTTGCTTCTTCCACCCTCGACAGTTCCCTGCAGTATTGTTTTTGACAAGGAATCGTGCCTGCATAAATGTCCGAACCATGCTAGTTTTTGTCGTTTCACTATTGAAAGCAATGGCTCTTGGACACCTGCACACATCTCTACTTTATTTCTTACGTACACATTGGTCTTATGTTCCCTATAGGAAATTCGTAGAATTCTTCTGTAGCATTTATACTCGAAAGCCTGTAATCTTCTCTAATCTTTTGTAATTATGAGTGCACCTGGATACGTTCTTGTACAGTCACCTCTGTCCTGATACCGGTCCATTCCCTAAGTGCAATATCTTGAAAATAGTTAATTCACAAAGAGAGCTAGCCGCTCATCCGTATCAGAAGTAGACAGTCCACTATCTTTGAACACATCATCAGAGAAGAAAAGATGGAGCACACTGTGACAACAGGCAGTTTGAACAGCAAGAAACATAGGGAAAGACCAATAGAGAAGCTGGACAGTTTGACATTGTGGTATGGGGGAACATCAATATTAAAAATGATTAACTGTACACAAGACAGATGGCTATCGATAGTCATGACAACCAAATCCATGAACTATAAAAAAAAAATTCAAGACTTACCACAACTGTAATAGCTTTCCTGTGTCCCACAAAATCCAAACTGGCTTTAAAACCCTGTCTCTCAATTATTTGTGCTGTGGGTCCTTTGTTGTTCATTGCATGTGCTGAGACAATGTGATGACCATCAGGTGACCAGTTCAATCTGAGACAATGAGTGGTACCACCACACTGAAATAAATGTTTGTAAACAATAATTATAATCACATGGACACACAGGAAGACTTTTTATTTAAGAATAACAGTATACAGACAGATAACAGATAGAGTCAGTAGCAAAGATAGTACAAAGGAAACAAAATTGGAGCATCAAAAGAAAACTAAACATAAAAATACTTGAAGTAGTAAGAAATTAGCAAATTTGAAGGGAAAAAATGGGTTAAAGTGGAAAAACTTGGGACGGAAATATCAAGAGTTGAACAAATTATTAGAATGGACCAACATGGCACAACGCAGAAAATACAGATATTCATTACTGCCAAAATGGGAGAGTAACATTACACGATGGACAGGTTACAGTCTAGCAGAGTGCACCAACAAGACAAGAGACAGGAGATGTTGGAGATATGTTGCAGCCAACCTTCGTTGCGGAGACGGCACTTGATGATGATGATGACTGCCAAAAACCAATGTAAAAATGACACTATACTGAGATGTAAATGAATAAAACAATTACATGCTAGATTCAGATTTAATGACAATGAAGATATGTTTTAAAATGTCTTTATGACAAATTGTAATTTCTACAATTTCAAAGTTTGTTTTCAAATAAACAAAAAGGCCTACAAAATCAATAGTATTGTATCTAGGAATTTGGCCAATAGTTGGCAGTTTACCACAAGTTGGAAACCTGATTATTATAATTTATTATACATTTATTCATAATAATAATCACCCCATTGCAAGTGATATTTGGTGTATATCTGAGGACATCCTCAGTACTGAAGCACAAGAACAGTACACAATTACATCAGATAGTTGGCCACACTTTTATTGTGTTGGCACACCATATTGATTGCTTAGTTGTCAGAAAATACTGTCAGTTCTGTTCACACAGGAAGAGCATTAGAGGGAACATCGATAAGAGCAGATGATGTAAATATTCTTGTTCTTGTTATATAATAATAGTACTTACGTACAACACAGGGTTTTCAGTTTTATTTAACGACGACTAACAGACTATCATAATCAGACTATGGAGTGTTAGCACGAAAACATACCAATACCAGTATAAATGACAATTTCAACATTTCAACCATTGAGTCTTTATCAACAATGATACTATCACAGAGGCACTAGAACACATACATTAAAATTCACGAAGTCCAAGATGACATCTTGTTAACTGACATCTTAGAAAAATATAAGAGGTAATAGAATATATAAGTAAGCAGTATATCCTGCCTTGAAATAATGTGAGGATACATTTACCTCTTTAAAAGGCTCCACTATGACGGACTCCAACTGCCAGTCCATTGTTCTCCACACTCTCAAACTGCGGTCATCAGACTGTGAAAAAGGAACAATTTACTGAATGCGAACACAGGCAACATTCTGGAAATAACCAATTTACCTTTGATGCACAAGTCTTCAATAAATCTTTCTGCGAATCTCTTTGTCAAAGTAGTGAAAGCATTTGCTTTCTTTTCACGCGGCATCAGATTTTAAACCGGCTAGTGATGTTTTATTTACAAGTACATTTTTTCTGAGGTCACCTGAGGATTATCACTTGAGCTATGGAGTTGAAATGCTCTGAGCAATGTTCCTGGCAGACGGTATGCTGCTCTACTGAGAGGACGAAGAAACTAAAGTACTATGAAGTACATATGAAGAAACTAAAGTACTATGAAGTACATATGAAGAAACTAAAGTACTATGAAGTACATATGAAGAAACTAAAGTACTATGAAGTACATATGAAGAAATTAAAGTACTATGAAGTACATATGAAGAAACTAAAGTACATATGAAGAAACTAAAGTACTATGAAGTACATGTGAAGAAACTAAAGTACTACGAAGTACATGTGAAGAAACTAAAGTACTATGAAGCACATGTGAAGAAACTAAAGTACTATGAAGTACATGTGAAGAAACTAAAGTACTATGAAGTACATATGAAGAAACTAAAGTACTATGAAGTACATATGAAGAAACTAAAGTACTATGAAGTACATGTGAAGAAACTAAAGTACTATGAAGTACATGGGAAGAAACTAATGTACTATGAAAGTACATATGAAGAAACTAAAGTACTATGAAGTACATGGGAAGAAACTAAAGTACTATGAAGTACATGGGAAGAAACTAAAGTACTATGAAGTACATGGGAAGAAACTAAAGTACTATGAAATACATATGAAGAAACTAAAGTACTATGAAGGACATGGGAAGAAACTAAAGTACTATGAAGTACATATGAAGAAACTAAAGTACTATGAAGTACATATGAAGAAACTAAAGTACTATGAAGTACATATGAAGAAAATAAAGTACTATGAATTACATATGAAGAAACTAAAGTACTATGAAGTACATATGAAGAAACTAAAGTACTATGAAGTACATGTGAAGAAACTAAAGTACTATGAAGTACATGGGAAGAAACTAATGTACTATGAAGTACATGGGAAGAAACTAAAGTACTATGAAGTACATGGGAAGAAACTAAAGTACTATGAAATACATATGAAGAAACTAAAGTACTATGAAGGACATGGGAAGAAACTAAAGTACTATGAAGTACATATGAAGAAACTAAAGTACTATGAAGTACATATGAAGAAACTAAAGTACTATGAAGTACATATGAAGAAAATAAAGTACTATGAAGTACATATGAAGAAACTAAAGTACTATGAAGTACATATGAAGAAACTAAAGTACTATGAAGTACATGTGAAGAAACTAAAGTACTATGAAGTACATGGAAAGAAACTAAAGTACTATGAAGTGCATGTGAAGAAACTAAAGTACTATGAAGTACATATGAAGAAACTAAAGTACTATGAAGGACATGGGAAGAAACTAAAGTACTATGAAGTACATATGAAGAAACTAAAGTACTATGAAGTACATGTGAAGAAACTAAAGTACTATGAAGTACATGGGAAGAAACTAAAGTACTATGAAGTACATGGGAAGAAACTAAAGTACTATGAAGTACATATGAAGAAACTAAAGTACTATGAAGGACATGGGAAGAAACTAAAGTACTATGAAGTACATATGAAGAAACTAAAGTACTATGAAGTACACATGAAGAAACTAAAGTACTATGAAGTACATATGAAGAAAATAAAGTATGCAGCAAATATTGTGTGCCTTTTGAGCCCTTTAATTCTTCATTTTCTATGTGTACTGCCCTTCACAGAATGTTGTCCTCACTGCCACTCTGTAAGCCTATCAGTTCTGTGCCCTTATTTTTCTAGTATCATATTCAAAAGGTCATCTATATCCATCAATATCTTAGACAGCCTCTAGTTCTCCTTTCTGCAACCTTTCCCTTCATGATTTCAATCTTTCTATTCCATTGTATATTTCATACGTCAGCTTGCTTTTTATATAGTTTTGAGAAGTCACACTTCTACTGTGTTCAAGCTTTTGTGTATGTATGTCTCTCTGTCCACAATATTCTTAGTCTTTCTATAGCATTTGATTTCCTTTGCTGATCATTTCTTTTCTATTGTAGTTGTACATGCCCAGAATACACAGTTGCATGTTGCCCTTAGAAAAATATAGTTCATAAATAGTTGTAAATTTCTGTTTTATACTTTCATCTATTTATGTTTTCTTATCCATCTTATATTTTTTAAATTTGTTTGTTAACTTCTGCATTTACTCTCAAACAGATTAGCAGCGTGGAGTCTAGAACAGGGAGAGAACTGTATCATGGTTTGCTGTTCTCATTGTCTCAGAGTATGCAACAATGTTGTTTTAATGTCAGAGTTAGATGGTTTGCTGTTCTCACTGTCTCAGAGTATGCAACAATGATGTTTTAATGTCAGAGTTAGATGGTTTGCTGTTCTCATTGTCTCAGAGTATGCAACAATGATGTTTTAATGTCAGAGTTAGATGGTTTGCTGTTCTCATTGTCTCAGAATATGCAACAATGTTGTTTTAATGTCAGAGTTAGATGCTCACATTCTTATCACTGATTTCCACAAATTGTTGTCTCTTTTATGTGGAATATAATCACATATAGTTCCATACTTGATCAGAAAAATAAAACACAATTGATTTTATTTCCTTTAATAGTTATTTCTTCATATTAAATGTTGTCAGAACCTCTTTGTTAATTTTCTTCTTTTTCCAAAAAGTTCTCCCCTTGCTCTTTTATATAATCACATCTCAAAAGCATAAATTCTGTCTTCTAGCTGTTTATTCATTATTCACAGATCTGAGCCATACATGAATGCAGAATAGATGTAGCATTTTATAATTCTCATTTTTAGTTTGTGTGTTTTGTTCAGATGTTACTATTTTCCTCATGTTATGGAAAGTACTTTTAGCCATTACTATTCTCCTCTTAACTTCTGCTATCATTTTTGATTCTGTGTCCAAGATATTGGTAATGATCTACTTGTAATATTATGTTTAGCACTTGTTCTGCGGTTTTGCTTAAGTTTTGGTTTATATATATATTCTGTGCCCTTATTTTTCTATATATCTTACTATATATATATATATATATATATATATATATATATATATATATATATATATATATATATATATATATATATATATATATATATATATATATATATATATATATATATATATAAAGTCCATATTCTTTATTTCATTTGTCGACTTAATATATAAGTCTTTGTAGCTTCTGTTAGCTTTTGGGAAAAATAGCTGAAGAGCAAAGATCTATAAGAATATGACTCAATTATTTTTTTTTTCTTAAAGATCTATTGCAACCAACTTAAAGATCTATTACAACAAACTTTTCATGTGAAAATGGAACTTCTTTTTGAAAAACAACTTCCAGAACAACAACCTTACCTGTGTGGCAACATATTTCCCGACTGGATCCCAGGTAACACCTTTAACAAGTCCTGTATGACCTTTCAAAGTAGCAACTTGTTCTGAAAATTAATGACATTAAGAAATATGAGGTATAAATTTACAAATATTCCACTAAGATTTATCTAGAAATATTTTTAATATTGTGAAATATTTGTATACACACTGTCAGACACAAGTCTACAACATTTAATGACAGGAATAATGCAACTCACCTGGAAATTTCAATACATTCCAGATGACAATTGTGTTGTCCACACTACACGTGGCCAACCATACATCTTGTGGTGACCAAGCCAAGTCAAGAACATCTGAAATAATATACTTAAACTAATTATATGAAATATGATTGTAATACTTCTGTATTCAAGTAACTGGTCACGTCAGATATGTCACAAAACAAAGTATAGCATTTTAATTATCCAGTTAGCAGCTCTCCAGCTTTTACCTTAGCATTGTACAATATGTTGTCTTGTATACTGTTATTTGTAATTTTTCATACCGTACCCTGTAGTCTATGTGTTCATTGTAAAATGATCGACCCAGTGTTTTAAATAAGTACTCCCAACAGGTAAGTAATTATTCAGCACTGTTTCTCACTATCTTTCCTTAATTACCTCCTGAATGCCCTCTGAGAGTAAAAACAGGCCTCCATTGCTCATGAAGCACAACATTTCCAGTAGAACCAAAGGCCTTTGATGGACCTGCTCCTCTGCTTGTCTGCCAGATCATAACAAGCTTATCATCGCCACCAGATGCCAAAAACTTTCCACCACGAGACCATCTGACACAGTTCACGCATGCTGAGGATGAACAGAAAGTAATTATTAATTTCCAGGTGTGAAAGGGCATGTACCTAAAATAACTCGTTATGTTTACCTGCTTGCCTTATATTACTATGCACACAAGTAATCAGTCTCATACTGTGATACAATGTGCACAGTTCTGTGGTATAATGTGCATAGTTCTGTGGTACAATGTGCACAATTTTGTGATACAATGTGCACAGTTCTGTGGTACAATGTGCATAGTTCTGTGGTACAATGTGCACAATTTTGTGATACAATGTGCACAATTTTGTGATACAATGTGCACAGTTCTGTGGTACAATGTGCATAGTTCTGTGGTACAATGTGCACAGTTCTGTGGTACAATTGCGTGCCCTGGCAATTTGAAACAATTCTCACAGAAAACAAGTTATTCTCTAGGATAGATTGATTATAGTTCTCACACAGCGTCACTTATTAGACTCAAATTGTTTGTGATTTTCACTGGTCGTCAGCACAAAGTATACACAAAGTGACAAATAATATGTCACATCAGTTATGCTGAGTAACACTGTGTGAGATCAGCCTATTTATCTATTCATTAAACCCTTTCTTGCCTTTCAGCGTCAGGGGTAGAAGAGTTTTCTGGAGACTCTTTTTTTTTGTGAGATCAATACACATGACTATTCTGGGGACACATGAATTTCGACTATTTATGGTAACAATTACCATTTTCTGTGACCTCAGTGCTTTGGTTATTTGTATATCTAGAACATCATGGTTACATGCATTGTCTATTATCTTTTCCTAGGTGGTTTGTTATCCACTCTTGTCGTTAAGCTTAGGGATGATTGGAGCTCGAGCTTGTGTTCCAAGGCCAGATGGGTGGCCTCGGCTGTGCTATGAATGTGTTTGTTCAAGATATCCTTGACATTTTCTATCAAACTTTTTCGTGGTCTTCCTCTGACTTTGCACCCTGATCTCATTTGGTTATATCCTGTACAGGCATCTAGTCATGATGCATTCTCATAATGTGGCTGACTACTTGAGATTACAAGCATGTCTGCGGTTAAATATTCATAGAACACCTTAATTAAAAGTGAAAACCTGGCTTTAGCAATAAAAAATTGCCAAGTCTCTTGCTATTCTGCTCAAGACAGGTTTTACTTTATATACACGCACAGTTATAATTTATAAATATATGAGGAATATCACAATGCTGATATCACAATGCTGATATGCTGTACAAAAGTCTTACCATAATGATGGTCCATCTGGCACAAAATCTTTGGTACATTTTCGTCAACCTCCTGAGATGCATCACGTACAGGAGCCATATTCCAGATGACAATTTTGCCATAGTCATCACCTTCATAAGATATTTCAAAATATATTAGATTAGGTAACATCAAAGAACTGTTTTAAGAATATCTTTAACAGAACCTATTTTGTAACAGTGTACTTTATTCATCTCTAATCTTTGTCAATGAGAAACAATGAATACTGTTGAAGGTCAGCAAGAGCATCTGGCAATGATGAATTAGCACAAACTTGTGTGTTGTGTGGTTTGGGCATGTGATGACACATGATTCTATTTCCAAAGCTAGACTGCAAGGGAACAATTGAGAGTGAGAGAAGAAGGGAGACACAAAAAAGTATGGATTGATAATGTTAAAGATTGTACAGGCAGGATTAAAATTCTCCATATTGAAACAAGGGACTGAGAACAAAGAGGAATTGTATGATTTTTTTTGTGTGTTGGTATTTTCAAAGTGGCACCTCTATGACCCTGATAGGTTATGGATTTAATGCAATGCTTCCAAACCTTTTTTTTAACCATGCCCCCACCTACGTCTTTATAAAATTCTGATGAATTTTATGAAATAAAACATTTTTTGTAACATGTAACCCCCCCCCCCCCCCCATGTAACATATATGTATTTTTTTTATATTCAAAAATTTAATTATTCCTAAAATTTAGGGAATAATTGCTCCCTGAATTGTCCCCTTCAACAACCAAATCCCATTCCCCCCCCCCCCCCGTGAGGTGTGGATCCCCTGTTCGGAAACACTGTTTAAATTAAACTGTAATGTTGTTCTCCCAAGTTTTTTTTATCATCAGGAATTCTGAGCAAAGAGCTTGTATCGCTTTGTGCAATTGAGGTGAGAATTAAAGTGGACAAATAATAAAACAATATATCTTATACATGTATATTATGTTTCAACATTCAAACAGACATACCTTGGCCCCCAGTTGCACATCGTGATCCATCAGGATGAATATCAATGGAGAAAATAGGTTTACCTGCAGGAAGAAATTAGTTTTTTCATACTTCACTACAATCAATGTAACAAAGCATATAAATTTTAAAAATCAAATTCCCCCTCCCATAATCATCAACAAAATGGGTTTTTTAATCTTCTTTTTTCTCTATTAATTTTCACAATATTGGGGTATATGGTTTTACACCCGTGATTTTCAACAAATAACAGTCTGTGGCCAGTACCATATCCACTTTCTTTTACTTAGAAGATCTGAAATTCACTTATGGATCGACATAAGAATCATTGATAGTTTTTTAAAATATTCCAGTGGACATGGAACATCAAACCCAGATCACCTGATTAGGATGCCATTGCACAAACTACTGAGATACAGGAGCTCTCAACATCAGCAACTGTGGCAAAAGACTATCACTACACAGTTCTGAACTGAATGAATCTGAAAAATAAACCCTAAACATAAAGGTAGAAAAGACCTTGAAGAAAATTTGAAATGTGGTCTCATTGCAGAGCGCAAATAGTGTGCTGGACAGAACAAAGAAAAATCAAATAACATGAGCTCACAGATATAAAAGAAATTAAGAGACTATTCAGGTGACATGTTCCTTCCAGAAAATAACAGCTTTAATAGTTGCTCTGATCTTTTCATGATCCTGGGCAGATTGTTCTACTGCAAGCAAGGACATGTTTCTACACTGTGTGATGTAGCTTGTCCATAGTTGTCTTAGGCAGCCTTTCTCATTACCAGCCACCATGGAGTTCCTTATAATGACATATCTTATGGACATCAATTTATCAAGGACTCCTGCAGAGGCATGGAGGACCTGTGCAAGGGGAGAAGGGTGAGGGGCATGTTTATAGCGGCGGGTGCCACATGGAGCAAATCATGTAAAACATCCATGCAAGTCGTCAGGGACAGACCAGAAGATGACCTTGCAGAGCAGTGTGATGTTCTGGAGGGATGGAGTGCTGTGGAAGGATGGAGAGAGTGCTGTGGAGGGGCGTGCTCAGGCCACCCCAAGGCGACCTGAGGAACAACATGGACACAGAGAGAAATACACAGGGGCTGAGGCTTGCATTGGAAAAAATCAGATCGACAGTTCACCGTTTGAGGAGAGGCGGCAAGTTGTGACAACATCGCAGCTGAGGTGATTAGGGCTGGGGGCGAGGGCAGCGTTAATATTTTGTATCAGCTATGCAATGAGATCTGGAGATAGAGAGCTGTGGAGAGCCATGATTACCTATGCCAGCCAGCATGACACATGATGATGACAACACAAAAGATTAAGTGGTTTTCACACATTTCCATACTACATACATACAAATTAGGGAGCCGCGTAGCGCAGTGGTTAGCACACTGGCTTCGCATATGAGTGGTCCTGGGTTCATTCCCCAGTTGAGGCAGAAATGTTTTTCAGATCGACCCAGCTTTAAATGAATACCGCATTAATCTGGGAAGTAAAGACTGCGAGGGAGAGAAGATGGCTACTGCCTTCATTTGCAGAGCTTCTGAAATGTGAGATCGCTAACATCTCACAACCCTACTGCATTAATAAATGCTATGGGTTACTTTACTTTTTATACTACCATCAGATAGTGCCCCTCAAAAAGCATTACTATACAGACGTGATCAATACAAAGCCAGGGGCAGACCACATTGAGGCACTCAAAATGGCCATCTCCAGAGAACTCTTCTACCCTTGACGCTGCAAGGTATAAAGTGAAAAGAAGAAAGAAGATACCACACATAAGTTTAGTCAGACCCACCGACCCCAAAAGGTTGCCCACCTTGTGTCTAGACTGTTTTAATCTATTTTGCTGTTATAATTATCAATGATTATTGGGTTAAATGGCACGAGCCAATGGACCACTGGATCAGCAACCATCAAATTTATATATTATATAATTATCTTATATCAAAACAGAAAATCATCTTGATTGAAAACATGCACTAGTCAGAAGCATACTAATTAATATAGGCCTACTTTGAACTTTTAGTTTGTTGTTCTGTTACTATACTATCAGTTTCTACCACCTAAATGCTTGTAAGTTTTCTTAATTTCAAAATAAAAATAAGTGCTTTGTAACATTCAATATATATATTTAAAATTGATTTAACCTTTAGCTATCACAAGTAAACACGAACTTCCTGATGTATTCCGCTCAACGCCGAGGTAGCAGAATTGCAACTATCGCTTAGCAATTTTGCAACAATGATAAAAAGTTTAAATTTAGGTTTTTCTTCAAGAGAAAAAAGTGGCAACATTGTAGCATTAATCTAGCTAACTCTCAAGCCAGGGTCATATTTAAAAAAACCTGTAAGATGAAGACAATTTTCAAAGTTTCAGTTATAATTTACAATCCTCACAAATCAAGTTGAGTTGAAATTTAAGCCATTTTTAGTGAAATTTTTATGAATTGTGTTTCTATTGATGCAGAATTGTTGGAAATTACATTTATTGTCAAAGAGTATTATGCACACGTTAGTTTTATTAGGAAATGACATCTGCAACATTAGGCTTGGACATCATGCAATGAATATAAATTATGCTGTGTGTGAATTCTATTGAAGAATTTCTTAGATCCACTTTTCAAGAGGATCGATAATTTAGTGATATCCAAGTGCAATATTTATTTTCAAAGAAGATATAATAAGCATGTTAGCTTGGTTATGAAATAGCATCAGAAATATGAAACGTTTAGGTATCTCTTCATTAAATTGATCAGACAAGAGCATGTAAGACAGTCATTTTAAACATTTCTTTTTGATTCTGCACTTTTTTCATGTTCATTACGCAATTGTCAAAGAGCAATAGCACACAGGGGGGAAGTTACGTAGTGCAACTTTATTTAGAGTAGTGATTACTTAAGATTATAATTCTGATTATCTCAACTTCACATTTCTCAATAGGGCCTATAATTGTCAATCATATTCATAATTGAATTATATCAAGTTATTGCACGTTTGCCAATTACAAACAGACTAAAAATGAAAATTATAAAATGCTACATTTATACTATATTTGTTATTTATTTTGATGTTTTTTATGTTTTACAACCTTCTGACATCTCTTGTATCATACGTACACAAACAAAACTTAGACCAATATATGCAGTATTCATTTCTTTATTTAAATGTGCAAAAATTATTTTAATATCTCTAATAACAAAAAAGTTCTGTTTTCCAAACATCTATGTGTGGTTGCATTTGTTTTTTTTTCGCGAAAAACATCTTTATCATGTGCTCACACATCTGGTACAAAACACACAGAAAAATAAATTACACACATATTTGCAGTATGCAATTCTTTATTTAAATGTGCAAATATTTTTTTAAATCTATAAAAATAGAAACATTCTTGCGTTTTCCAAACACTCTTAAAAAAAACTAACATTTTTAAAAAGAAACTGGCGGCAGGAGAAAGATAGTATAATTTTAACCCTCTTGCTAAAGGTTAAAAGAAATAAAGATCAAGCAAAAAAATATTTTTTTATGTTCAAAGACATGACACCCTGTTGTTATTGTTGAAGACCTTTACTTGAGGGTAAAGTTGAGGGGAGTTCAGCAAGAGGTAGGCAGATACAAGTGGGAGAGTAACATCATGAGATAGATAGTAAGACAGGTTAGTCTAGCAGAATGCACCACCAAGACAAGAGACATGGGATGTTGGAGATCTGTTGCAGTCAACTTTCGTTGCTGAGATGGCACTTGATGATGATGAGTCGTCCCACTGTTTACTAGAAGTCACCTGGAGTGACTTTAAATCTAATTAGTCATTAAATTTTAATTTACATTACTAATGTCATTAGTCTTCCAGAAATCAGCTCGTGAAAACATGGTTTTGGTCTGCACATAGTGCTACGTTAGTAGTAGGGCTGAAGTAAAGTATAGTTCTCCACTGTGACCTTTGCTCTAGTTTCGAGGTTTTACCTGACCTTTGTTGTGGGATTTGGCAAGCTTACGGGTAAGTACTTAGAGTAACGTTAGGATTAGAAATAGTATTTCTAATGTGTGCGCGCACCTCGCTCTGTGTGTAGCGGGCAGAAATACTGATCGCTGAACACAAATAATAGGAAATTGTAAAAATGTGTAAATTGGACAACAAACAGATTATGCATAAGTTCATCTGTGTCTAGATTTGAACTCAAGTGATTGTCGGATGTGACATCACTGCAGCCATTATTTTGATTGGTGTTACACGGAAATCCATGACGTTGGATAGTTGAAATTGTCAACAGTGTGTGCTATTTATAGCACAGTGGAGAACTAATCTTTATTTTCACCCGTTAGTAGACCTAATAGACCTACTAAGAGTTAGGTCTCGGGCCTACTAACTAGAGTCAACTGTTAGTCCCATGTCAGTAGGCCTAGGCCCCTAGTCTAATGAATGATAGGTATGAATCAATCGTAGGATGATTGATGAATTGAATAAATGAATTAATTAATTAATGAAGGAAACTGAAACTCATCTTCTCGCAACATTAAAATTAGCAATTACCATCGTGAGTTATCCAGCCAGGTTTAACTACCCTCATTATTCTTTAAGCTGAAAATGTGCACGCTTTTCAAACAAAACGCAAATACGTTTTTAAAAAATATAACAATAATAAATCAACACGTCTTGATCTTATTGTTTGCCAGACCCGCCATTGTCGCTACAGGACAAACGATGAGAGTTATCGGTCGTTAAACTTATATTCATCCTTTCGCAATATCACGTTTTTAATTTCTCTGTGCACCATTACGAAAGTGGAAGAAGGTTGTTTCCTAAACGTCTTAATAAGTTTAGGAAAAATGTTTGGCTATATAGAACAACCACCAAAAAAAGCATGGAAATATTGAGCAGCGTGGTTGTAGGTGTCATGGAAAAGATCAACTAGGACAACAGAGAAAGTTGACCACCAATGTCAGGCTGAGAAGATCAGTCCGTGTATAGATAGAAGATTAGTCTCTGTAAAGAATAGGGGAGAGCGGGGATAGATTGGACACTTTTTAATTAGAAATGTGTAGAAGACTTGGCAAGTCCTTTATTGATATGTTTATGGCATCATTTCATAGGTCGGAATTTGGGTTGTTATTCATTTAATCCCTAGAAACTCGTCTTATATTCTCCATTACCACTTCAATCAATCAAGAGAAATGGCGTTCGTGTTTCTCCCCGACTCTGTGTTGTCAATAAGCTCGGTTGGTGAGCTTCTACCGTGCCACAATAAAAGTCCATCTAGTAACTTTTCTCTTTGACATCCCTATCTCTTCTCCCTTTGATCTTTCCAGTGGTTATTAAGTGTTCAAGCTGTGTTATTCTCAGCACATGCCCTAAAAACCTTGACTGTCTGCCCCTAATGATTGATCTTTTTACACCAGCATCAATGAGAACCTTTGCATTAGTTTTCTTAGCTGTCCGTGGTGTTTTCATCATTCTTCTCAGAAAGTACATTTCTGTAGCCTCTAATTCGCTTTGAATTTTCTTGTTTACAGTCCATGCTTCACATTCATAATAAAGAATTGGTTCGATGTAACATTTCAGCACTCGAAATCGGGTCTGCATTGTTTAGCCTTCCATTGCATAAAATAGTTCTCATTTTTTGGAATGCTGATTTGGCTTGTGCTGTTTGACTCTTTATCTCACTTGAGCATCTACCTTCTGATGTTAACAGGGTGCCAAGATTTCACTTTTTAAACTTGTGCTAATTTTGTGTTTTTAATTATTATGTTGCATCTTGGTGGCGTATGTCTCTTCGATACAACCATTATTTCTGCTTTGAAGCAATAATAAACTACTTTAAAGCAACAACAAAATATCAGATTCAGATTGTTCAAACTATCTCAATAATTGGGGCTAGTTTGGACAGAGCATAGGAATATTTTAGACAGATGAAAAAGAATAATAACAAATAACTCAGTATAATATTGATGTTAATAGTTGTCTGCGTTCCTTTTCAAGCTAGTAAAGCAAAATGAGTTAAACAGGTTACTAAAACACTTACCTTGCCTATTAATAAAAATATATTTAAAAAGAAAAAATATATATATAAAAAAACATACAATAAAACTAAACAGGACAATTCTCCACGTATCGGCTCAAATTGAACCTTTTTCAAGAGACAAACAACAGGCAATATTAAAACACTTAATAGGCAAGGTAAGTGTTTTAGTAACCTTTTTAACTCATTTTGCTTTACTATTTGTTCATTAGGTTACTGCGGCACCATCCACTTTGTCGGACACCCTCTGACCATTTGGTTATTTATATCCTTTTCAAGCTGCACAGTGGGCGGATGTAGTCCAGAGAAAGGAATGCGTTCAGTCATTGTTTACAGCCTAGCGGTGATATCTGCGCCTTTAGGTCTATAATATCCGATTTCAGCATGACATTTTAGTAGATTTGATCTTATATGGGATGTTACATCCTACTCCACCCCCAAAGCCGTATTAGTCGCCTCTGATGACATGCATGTAAGGTAAACAGTGTTGCCATTCTTTATTCCCTTTTCAGTCCCAGTAACAAACAGTCGCTTAATAGTCAAATAGATCTATTTGAGAAGAAACATTTTGGCAATCACAAGCATTTTTCCGCTTCGAAACGACACTGATATTTTTATTCTCCAGCTAAATGTTTTTCAGGAGTGTTAGTAATTATTATACACCGAGCCCATTTTCAGCCGCAGATGAAATATAAACTGTGAGTATTTTTTAGTCAGTGCGTAATTTCTTCTGGCGAAAAAAAGCACCTATCGCTACTATTCTTGTTTCTAAAATAAGTCATGAAACAACCTAACAACATGGCACAGTGACAGCTGCCTTATTGTTAGGTAATTTTATGACTTATTTTGGTAACACTTATACCTATTTTTGTTCATTTTGATATTTGCCCTGTGTTACCCCAGCCACACATTTCCTATTTAGGGTTTTTACCCACAGTGGAACTTTTATGCATAGGCCTATGCTTGTTCCAGCAATTGTGACTGCTTGGTTAAGCAGTCACGTGATTTTTGTTAGCTGCCAAGAGTTTTAGCACACCATCACCCTTTTAGAGGGATGGATCTGACGTCCTCATCAGATATACCAATAAAAGGGTGTTATTCCTGAAGCCTCAAGTTCAGATTTGATATTTTCTGGGGATGCTCCTCGGTCTCATGCATTGGTGCACCATTTTGATATGACATAAATGTTTAGTGTTGTGATTGGATAAGAGTTCATCCAATAGATGACAGCTGATATGAAGAATATTTCAAATGGACCAGATACACAACAGCTCAATGGCTGCAGATTGTTGAATGTATGTGGGGATGCCTCAGCACAATAACCTCATGTTCCTTAAAAAAACCCAAGCCCTGAACACTCAAGTGTGGCTCACCTCAAGATTGTTAACTATCAATAGAAATGAACTCTCATTTAGTGCACTGCACATTGTTTTTGTTTTTTTAAATAAAGAACTTTTGTGCAGTTTTATGACTCCATCTGCTTCATGGATAGAAGTGAAAGTTGCATCATTTAACGATGCCCCACCCTGGATCACATCTGCAACTGCATCTTTTGTGCCCCGCTCCATTTTTTTAATTGCATTTGACTTCATTGCACGCTTCTTGCCAGTTTGAACCTTCTTGAACATCGGTTCCCAAAGTACTAGAACATCGGTTTCCAGTGTGCGCTGAAGCCGTCGGGGGGGGGGGGGCGATAGTGAGTTCAAAAGAAATTGGAGGTGCGTTCAGGCGGTATAGGGGATGTGGTGGTGACTGCTCGGTAAAATATCTCCTGATACAGATGCATAACTTCCACTATTTTGAAAAGAATTAGGCATTCTGCCATCTGAATTAGTTATATCATTACTGCTCTTTGGTGTTTCCGACGTGTTGACAGCTCCTAAATATGCAAAAACCACCAAAAGTATTTATAACTGATCCAATCCTCTTATGTGTTTTTTTAATTGTGATGATTAAAACGATAAATATGATTACTAGAGACCCGAATTCGAGTGCTGAGATATTATATCGAACCAATTATTTTTTATGAATGTGAAGCATTGACTGTAAACAACAAAATTCAAAGAGAATTAGAAGCTACAGAAATGTGGTTTCTAAGAAGAATGAAGAAAATACCATGGACATCCAAGAAAACTAATGCAGAGGTTCTCATTGATGCTGGCGTAAAAAGATCAATCATATCAAACTTTAGGGGCAGACAGTCAATGTTTCTATGGCATGTGATGAGAAGAACACAGCTTGAACACTTAATAACCACTGGAAAGATCAAGGGGAGAAGATATAGGGGACGACAAAGATAAAATTTACTAGATGGACTTGTATTGTGGCACGGGAGAAGCTCACCAACCGAGCTTATTGACAACACATGAGACAGAGAGTCGGGGAGAAACATGATCGCCTATGCTATTCGGCGTGGCACTTGATTGATTGATAATTACTAGTGCAATCTTCCGACCACGAACGAGTTACAGTGGAATCCCATTTTAACAACTTGGTCCGAGCCAACAAAATATGTAGGCCTATGTAACCACAGAAATTCGCTGTATACAGTATAAACAATAAAGAATGAATATAATTGGGGGTTTTGAAACGTGTTGTCATATAGGCAGTGGCGTACCGAGGTTGGTGCGGGTGGTGCGGCCTCACCGGGCATCAAGGCTTGAGAGGCATCAAAATGTGCATGTAAGTGCCTTTGCCGTGCCAAAGTTGATGCCACACACCGTTAAAAAATAATATTTTTTCTTGTTAAGCCTATTTATTTGGCAATTAAGTAATAACACATTTTGGCACATATAATAAAAAAATAAAATTAATGAATAAGTAGAACTAGTTCCTCTCGAAAGAAGACACTCCCACAATTTACTTCAAAATTCTATTTTAGCTTGGAATTAAAACGAAAAATAAGTTTCAGTTTCGATCGTCAATCCATTCAGTTGTTCACTTAGCACCATAAAAGTCCGCCATAATCAGTCTTTGAGATCGATGATAAATCAAGTTTATTTCTAGAATTCTAGCTTTGAATGCTTATCATTCAACGACAACGGTTCTATCATCGATAAAGATCAAACATTTAGATCAAGTTTTAAACTTTGGCAGGCACAACCAGGCTCGTGTTTCAGCGCATCATAAAGTCATATAACCTAACTATAACCAGTGAAGAAATCAGATTGTGAAAAAGTGCACAAAGTGTTGTGTACAAGTGCATTCTGGATATTAGAAAAAACATCTTAATTGTTAGCTAATTTTAAAGAATTTTAAGAATTTTAAAGTGAACTATAATTTAAAGAGAAGGACCAAAGGGCTTTGAAATTACTAGCCTTCATTCAGAAACATTGAAAAATGTTCAATCAGAAAAGTAAATTTATAATTTTACATTTAAATTTTAAAATTTATTTCTGTCTTTGTTAAAAGTGGTTAAAATCGATGATAATAATTAACTGGTTACTTGGATTTTTAAAATCAATTTAGATGGGGGGAGGGGGTCAAAATCTTCATCGCACTGGGCAGCGCTTACCCTAGGTACGCCACTGCATATATGGAAATTTGTTATAAAAGGATGCAGTATAGTGTGATTCCACTGCACAAAGAATAGCATATGGGTTCACACCGTGTCCAGAAGCAGTTAGACTTGTTATTATTTCTCAGAAATAAACAACAAATGATAAAGTTAAAAACAAACAGGTGTTAAGGAAAAAAGACGTTTGTTTTTTGTGAAAATAGAAGTGAAAAGAATTCTATTCATGTTGCAAGTTTCTGCAGTTATTGTCTATTGCTTATGTTGAATATTCAGTTCACACCCTCTGTCTGTTGATTGTTATGCGTAGTTTTTTGGGGGGACTACGTCTATTCCTACATTTAATTAAAACGTCTTTTTCTTATATAATGTGCCACATATTCTTGGTTTGTTTCGTACTTCATTGACTCTCTTGTTTTAAAATATTTTCAATTTTAAGTTACAAATATTTTTAAGGTAGCTCATGCCCCACAGATGGGGGGGGGGGGTTGATAGTTCAAAAAAGGAGGGGGGGGGGTCAATTCGAAAATTAGCTTGTCTAGAGTTTATAAATGCGAAAGCTATTACAAAGTAGTAATAACGACACTAAATTAACCATTTTATGATCATGTGTTTTCCTAGTGTCAAAATATGATTGCGAGACGGACTTTAAACGACAAAATACAAAAGAATAAATTCATTTGAAATGAAGTGCTACAGAAAGATCCTACAAATATCATGGACAGAGAAAAAGGATAACATTGAAGTTTATAAATTACTGAAGCTAAACGAAGGGTGGCTTTTAAATACCATTATAAGAAGGAAGCTACAGTATTTTGGATACTTAAAGCGACATGATGGTATCGAAAGGCTGATTTTAGAGGGCAGGGTGCCAAGCAAGTTTTCAGGTCGATCATCTGAAAACTCTGTCCGCTGATTTAAAACAAAGATTTTCTGATTTAAAACAAATTGATTTTCCAACCTAGATGATGCAGCCAATGTGAGTAGATTTGTCAGATGTTTTATTGTGGTCGTTTGTTTGTCCTCATGAAGGCTTTTTAGTCGAAACGTCGTCTGTCCCTGTATCTCGTTGTTAGGTTGTTCTATGTTTATTTTGGTAACACATCTACCTATATTTGTATATCTTGTTATTTGGTGCATGGTATGGTCTATGATAAAGAGTACAGAAAATGGTTTATGCAATAACTGTCATTGATCACTTTTGTTCTAGGAATAGACGTTTGGTTTCTACGAATAATAGTTGACGTCACAGATGGGGAAAACGTAGGTAGGTCAACAGATCCGATTGAGCACTGTGCGCATAGGAGGGGAGCAATAAGTTATTTTTAGTCCTCTGAAGTTCATATAATAAGTAATAAGTACAGTAGCGATGTATTGTCTGTGGTCAGGATATATGCCTATACTATTTGTAAATCAGTCTGACGGATTTGGAAAAAATGCTTGGCTGGTCAGATTTTGCCCACGGGTCCTATTTTACTCACTGCTGGTTTAAAATAATCAATCAATCAATAAACCCGTAACCCTTCAGGGTCTTAGGGGTACCACATTGGATGCTTCAGCACACAGAGTCCTCCAGCGAATTCTATCCTCAGCGATGCGGATGAGTGTGGAAATATCTTGTCATTTCTATTCTTTGATGTTGTCTGTCACACACAGAGAATAAATAACCAGCTGGAGAGGAGATAGGATCAATAACTAAACATTTCACCCACTGAAATACTACAATGGATAATCACACACAGGTTTACAAATAAATCATACGATTAAAAAAAAAAAAGAAACACTACTTTAAAAAAAAACACTTTTACACAAGATATTCGCTGATTGGACATCATTCAATCTATCGACTGTTATCACGTGGTCATTAACTTCTCGTGGTTACTTGAATTGTACTCGCCTCATTATTCGTGACGCAAAATCCTAGGAATATCGTTAAGAGACAGAGTGAGGAATGAGGACATCCGACAAAAAACCGGCACCACCCCAATCTTAGAATACATCAAGAGACAACAGATCAAATGGTTAGCACACATCAGCAGACTACCATCAGACAGCATACCACATCAAGCTATACTACACAGATACAACGAAGACAGACCTAGAGGCCGACCACGAAAACGATGGACCAATGAAATAAAAGAGGCGACAAATTCCACGATATACTCAGCACACAAGAGGGCCGTCTCCAGAAAACTCTTCTACACCTGGCGCCGAAAGGCAAAAGGGCTTCAGCGAATAGATAGAATTCGTGAAACTTATTGAGCACAAAACTCTATGACCATTTTATTGAATGCCTATAAACGATTGATGGTCGTCGAATAAATTCCGTTGAAAATTCAATGCGCAAGTATGGCTCATCTGACTACAGAACAACGATACATCATCATTGGACTCTTACAGACTGGACAATCACAAAGTGTAGTGGTCAGACAATTTAATGTGGTTGCAAGCACCATTAGTCACCTTTGGAAGCGATTTAAATAAATTGAGTCAGTGGCATACCGGCAGCGCAGTGGAAGACCTAGATTCACAACTCCTGCTGAAGACCGCTTCATACTGCTGCTTCATCTCAGGAAATGATTTGCATCTGCGTCCTCCACAGTCCAGTCAATGTCGGCAGCTCGTCAACATTCAGATAAAACAGTCAGGAGCCGGCTGCACGACGCTGGTATTTGGGCTGCAAAAAAGACTACAGAGGAAGACACTTCTTACAGACGGAATCGTCAGAACCGACTGCAGTGGGCGAACCAGCATCATCAATAGAGTTGGGAATAGCTGGAGACGAGTTTCGTTTTTGATAAAGTCTTAAAATTTCTTCATGTCAAGGTTCAAACATTAATTCCGTAAAATACAATTTTAGTAAATGTTTGAAATAATGTTGCGTTTCTTTCTTTCTTTCCTTTTTTTATTTTTTTTTTTTGTTTTTTTTTGGTTTTGAACAGTATATAAATCCTTTTGAAAATTGAAAGTTCAGTTTGTGTTTCATTTGCTGACACTTTTTTCTCTTTGTTTCTGTGTTATGTTTGCTCTTGGTTATCTTTTATTCAAATTTTATTAAATTTTGTATAGTTTTTATTTCCCTGTGGAATATTATATATTTTGAATATTATTGATACACAATAATGGCCCTAGATGTCATTTATTGACAGACACAATAACGGTCATAAATGTCATTTATTGACAGTCAGACACAATAACGGCCCTAGATGTCATTTATTGAGTCAAACACAATAACGGCCCTAGTTGTCATTGTTTGAGAGTCAGACACAATAATGGCCCTAGATGTCATTATTTGAGACCCATTTTAGGGCCTCTATAACTGTCTCTTAATCCATGATTTTATGTTTAGTAAAACAAACACACGATTCATGTGGTATTTATTTATTGGTATCTTGATTGTTATTGTTCTATACACGGTTGCAATTCATCAACTAAGAACTCTAATTTGTCGATACCTCGAGAGAGCTAAAAGAGTTATGGCGTATGTATATGAATCCGAAGAACGTATAACCATGTCGCTAAAATCAGGATGATTGAAACCTTTGAACACTGTCGGTGTAGGCGTGCCAAATTGGGGTGAGTTAATCATATCCTCATACTCAATCTTGGAGATATAGCCACGCACACTGGCTATTACTCGCAAGTTAGGGGTGTATTGTGAAGCGTATAATTGTGGAATTTCAATCAAATGATTTGAGGGGTAACGAAATGCGACTGCATCGATTCCTTTGCTCTGTGAAACAGCTAAGGCATTCCAAGGTTTAAATTTGTCTTCCAATGTGTTTTTTATTAACCACAGAATACAACCATCTACAATATCCTTGACATCATTGGGGGTACCAGACTTCCAGGAAGATTCTCCAGAATCGGAATAAAAAGAAAGCCATGTGTACATTAGTGTATTCGCAGCCATTACCGTAGTAAATATTCGGTCTTCTCCACGAATTATCGGTTTATTGTCCTCCGTCAGATCTCCATTACCGAGAAAATCGTCGAAGTAGAACGATCCATCATCATCATGTTTAACATGTGATGTTAAGAAACGTGTGGCTTCCCCTTCTATAGCGTTCTTCAGTTCGTTAAGCACTGTATTCATACCTTCTACTGGCAAATCTTGCTTTCTTTTGTAAATATCCATAACTGAAACAATCCTAGATGTAGCCCAAAAACACCAATATATTGACGAATAGAAGGGAAGAGCTAGCTCCGGCCGGCTCGAGAAGTTAGTATTAATTAAATACGCGATCATAGAAGAAGTATTTTGATAAATCTGGTTGATATCTTTGTCTTCCAGAATGTCTGGACTAACCAGACCAGACAAAATTAAATTGGTAATTCCGTAAACAACATTCACGTTTACCATCACATCCACGTCATTAATCACTTTATGTCGTATATTTGCCCGGACTGATTTTGGCTTTTCCTCTGCGTTGGTGAACCACACAGTCGCTAATGCTACATCCTTTCCTGCAGCTTTAGCATCATCCAAGAAATGTCTAAGATAATAATAACTTATAGAATCTACGGAGTTCACAATAGGATCATGTGAAAATGGTCTGTATGCGTATTTTTTTAATGCATCAAAAGCTGATGAGATATTTACGTTGTACCTAAGCCATGTATTTCGAACCAATGCGAAGTCTTTGCTTAATGTTTCCAGGACAGATCCAAATCCCAGCCACAGAAATGTATCGTCTGAATCAGGGATTAGATTGTCAATAAATCCGTGATTATTAAATAATTCAAGGAACAGATCGGTATTCAAATTCTCGTATTTTTTCTGAGACAGCAATCGATCTTTCAACACTAGTAGCGTTTTCCCCATGACAGATTCATTTACAAATCTATGATTACCAATATCTGTATCTAATGAAGATTCCCCTAAAAGTTGAAAATCTATAGATCCATATTTGGTAGGTACACATATTTGAAGAGCATCTATGAAATGGCAAGGGAATGATCTAACAAGAGAATTGTTGTAAGGTTTATGAACATCATTAAAACCCTGGCAAAACTCTGCTGCTGATAGTAGTTGGTCATCTGATGGTTTAGGTGCTCGTCCGTAAAAATAAGCTTCTAATAAAGCAGTGGTTATGATCACAGGAACAGAGAAACTTTGAACGTTCTTGCGTATTTGCCATTTCTGTGATGTCCTAGTTCGATGACTAACGTGATGTATGAATTGTATAGTTTTGTAATTCCCTTTACTGCTAATATTAGTGTTTCTGTCCACATCTGGAATGCTTGAACGTATCTGCAGATGAAATAGTGGGACACATAGTTCATTAACTTGACATTCAAATACAATAAAAACAATGTTATTATTATTCTTCTTCTTCTGTTTTCGTTTTCAAACTCCTGCAAATTAACGGGAAGCAATCAAGAAAATATGATACGTTGTGTTATGGTTTATAACTTTGCTGCGATATCTGTACAGTTTGGTCTGGCACATCCGACTCAAGATTGGTATCTGAGCCACTTTTGCCATATATAGGATGGATCAAATATAAGATAATATATAGGATATGCTAATTCCACACCATAGTCTCCTTCGCCGACTATTACGAAATGCACGGAAAATAATAGTGTTGCTACGTTTTTGCTTCCTTATGTGCCCGGCAACGCATGGCCTAAGTAACAATATCAATCTGGACAAGGCTAGGGAACAACACCAATCTGGAGCACCACATGACTTAGAGAACAACACCAATCTGGAGTTGCACATGACTTAGAGAACAACACCAATCTGGAGTTGCACATGACTTAGAGAAGAACATCAATCTGGAGTTGCACATGACTTAGAGAACAACACCAATCTGGAGTTGCACATGACTTAGAGAACAACACCAATCTGGAGTTGCACATGACTTAGAGAAGAACATCAATCTGGAGTTGCACATGACTTAGAGAAGAACATCAATCTGGGGCCCCACATGACTTAGAGAACAACACCATTCTGGGGCTCCACATGACTCCAAGAATATAAATAGTCCCTAACCAACATCACAACAATACAGCCAACCTTCGTTGCGGAGAGCACTTGATGATGATGATGAACAAATGAGGGGTCTAATTAATTCTGTTGAAATGTCTTTACTTAGATGATCACCATTCACGCAGAGTTCAACAAGGGCAGACAATTCTCCCATTCCGACAGGAGAGACAGGAGTAATTATCTGTTCTAAGCCATAATTTCCCTTTACTTGTCTCAGTCTCTGCTGTGCAATGTGTTTGACTAGATATTATTCCAACTGTTTTGTTTTTGTTTTTTTTTGTTTGCTCTCTCTCTCTCTCTCACACATATATAAATAAAACATATATAAATTGACAAAATCGAGCAAGATACCACAACAAAAACACATCGAATATGCGATACGCCGTTGAGTAAATTGGAGTTTTAACTATTATTTAAAGATTAAACAATTAAGTCATCCAATATAAATAATACAACACAGCTGATATTAAATGTTCTGATAATGTCTCTTCTATAGGCATATCTTAGTATTTCCGTGCATGTCATTGGTGACAATCGTCACAATACACTACAAGGACCAATGAAAGTCAAGAAGCTATTCATGCCAAATAAAATCACTAAGTCAGCAACAATGAAATCCTTAAATAAACATCAAACGACGACATATTCGCACTCAATGGAATCGTGGTTTACAGAACCATATTTCAGGATATTTCACATTATCAGCCTCATCTGTGATCCCCAGAAAAGATACTTTTAGAAACATTCTTAGCGAATCACACAATTCATTGACGATATTGACCCTTTAACCTGATATCTGACTGAAGAACGATGAAGAAGAAGATGCATTCTTCAAGATATTACCCATTATTGGCTTCTCTGTAGCCTCCAAGAAAATTCCTAGACCAATCCCTACCCCATATGTAAACACAAAGTTCCAACCAAATGGCACATCCTTTATTACATTTGCCACTGTCCACTACCTTTGTCGTTGTTTATTTTGTATTATTTGTAACACAGTGGTTCTCAACCGCCGTTACACGACATGTCCACCGGGCCACGAGAGATTTTCTTTAAATTGCAAAGTTATTTATGATTGTATTTGACCCTTGTCTAATAAATGTGGTATTTTTACAAGGTATCGGTCTCAAAAAGGTGGAAGAACTCCTTTGACATAATAGGAATTACAATTTAATTTTGTTATAACTTTACTACGAAGGACAATTTAATATCTCTTTAAAACTTCACGCCCACTTGTTCGGGTGTTAACGGTGAGAGCCCCCCTCCCCTTGATATATTTATTGTCTGAACCGATGGCATACTCATAATAACTCAATCTCTTTCAGCAGATGGCGAAGTGTATGTATGCTGATAATTCACGTGGCACGTCGATTGTATATTTTCCTAGTTCTGCCAGTCAATCTTCGTATATCTTTCCGCGCAATTCTCGACGCCAGGCTCTCTCAATTCACTCAACTCCGGCGTGGCCCGACAAAATATCCACGTAAGTCCTTAAACGTTTGAAACCCCAACATATTCCATCCTGCATGACGTAGGCGATCCATTCTGAATATTAGTTAGTTTGTTTCTTTCGTGCCGCAAGCGACACATGGGGCAGAGGTTTTGGTTCTCCATATGATGAGGTCCGCTGCCTGCAGCTTTAGTTTCTGGGTGGTCTTACAGCCTATTAATTCCCCTTCTTTAAGAATGATGTTTTTAAGGGTTGTTTTAGGTCTTCCTCTTTTTCTTTTACCCTCAGGTGACCACATAAGGACTTGTTGGTTTATTCTGTTTATATCTAGTCGTAAAACGTGACCAACGTATTTCCAATTCTGAATATTGCCGATCATTAATTGACAGTCAGGCACTACACCGGCCATAGATGTCATTGTTTGACAGGCACAATAACGGCCCTAGATGTCATTGATTGACAGTCAGGCACAATAACGGCCATAGATGTCATTGATTGAGTCAGACACAATAATGGCCCTAGATGTCATTGATTGATAGTGATACACAATAATGGCCCTAGATGTCATTTATTGACAGACACAATAACGGCCCTATATGTCATTTAAATAGTCAGACACAATAACGGCCCTAGATGTCATTGTTTGACAGTCCGGCCCAATAACAACCCTAGTTGTCATTGTTTGAGAGTCAGACACAATAACGGCCCTAGATGTCATTGATTGATAGTGATACACAATAATGGCCCTAGATGTCATTTATTGACATACACAATAACAGTCATAAATGTCATTTATTGACAGTCAGACACAATAACGGCTCTAGATGTCATTTATTGAGTCATACACAATAACGGCCCTAGTTGTCATTGTTTGAGTCAGACACAATAATGGCTCTAGATGTCATTTATTGAGTCAAACACAATAACGGCCCTAGTTGTCATTGTTTGAGAGTCAGACACAATAATGGCCATAGATGTCATTATTTGAGACCCATTTTAGGGCCCCTATAACTGTCTCTTAATCCATTATTTATGCTGGAAGTGGTTGTACTATAAACTTTACTCTTTTCAGCAATAAATCTACCTCTTAAAATAACAGACAAGGCCCTAACTCGATCATATGCCTCTCAGAATATAACATCTCCGTATGTAATTGCATCATTCTCTCCTGCATGTGTTATGCCTAATTTTCTTTTGTCTTTCACAACGATTGACACAACACAATAAAAATACCCACACAGATAAATAATGTGTGTTCACATACCTGTCCTTCTGAAACAAGTTGAAACAATCGATCAATTAGATATTTCGGAACGTCAATTTTCTCATTGCCATGTTGTGCATAAACCAGAGACGGATAACATATAAGAATAAACGCAGTCTTAACAACAAGGCCCATCATGTTCTTAAAATATTAACCTTTAAATGTATGTGGTTTCCTCTGCACTTATCATGGACAATATCAAAATCTCGTTCACTCAACAACACGTTATCTAGTATTTAAACATAGCTATGAAAAACTCATGTTACTGTTAAAAATTATGATTATTTTAATGTGTAATGAAACAAACAATACTTTGTTTTATTTTAATAACATAATCCTTTCAATATAATTTCGTAGTATCATATTTCTGAATTATTCAAGCGGCTCTTTTGAATGCATGTAATCAGTTTGGTAACATAATACTGTTTCAAGGTGTTAGTTTCAGGAACCATGATCTTAAATTTGCATACACAATATAATATTTTAGTACATAAAGACTAACAGGTTAATATACCAAGAAGACAAATCAAGCAGAGATTATGGACAAGATATTAATATCCAGAAAACAAAAAACATGACACTCATCAGAATCAGAGAAGCGACCGCACTAAACATAAAAATACTTGTACATGACATTACATGTATACTACAACAGGTGCATTTTAACTGTATCTTGGACACATTATTTTAACTGTATCTTTGACACATTATTTTAACTGTATCTTAGATACATTATTTTAACTGTATCTTGGACACATTATTTTAACTGTATCTTGGACACATTATTTTAACTATATCTTGGACGCATTATTTTAACTGTATCCTGGACACATTTTTTTAACTGTATCTTGAACGCATTATTTTAAGTGTATCTTGGACACATTATTTTAACTGTATCTTGGACACATTATTTTAACTATATCTTGGACACATTATTTTAACTGTATCTTGGACACATTATTTTAACTGTATCTTGGACACATTATTTTAACTGTATCTTGTACGCATTATTTTAACTGTATCTTGGACACATTATTTTAACTGTATCTTGTACGCATTATTTTAACTGTATCTTGGACACATTATTTTAACTGTATCTTGGACACATTATTTTAACTGTATCTTGGACGCATTATCTTAACTGTATCTTGGACACATTATTTTAACTGTATCTTGGACACATTATTTTAACTGTATCTTGGACACATTATTTTAACTGTATCTTGGACGCATTATTTTAACTGTATCTTGGACACATTATTTTAACTGTATCTTGGACACATTATCACAAACGTTGCTAGATGTTTTAACAGAAGTTAAAAAGATAATATATATAAAGAATGGGCCTATATAGAATATAAAGAGAGTGGTTAAAAGTATTTTAATTGAATGCAGGAAAATAAAATAAAAATAAAAAGTAAAAATGAGGGTTATAAAATTCGACATCTATTCTACATCAATATAGTCTTATGGCTCAGAAACATGGATAATGAACAAACAGCTAGAAGGCAGAATTGATGCTTTCGAGATGTGTATAGAAGAATAGAGAGAACTCTATGGAAAGAGTAGAAAACAAATAAAGGGTCTTTAACAACACTTTGAATGTCATCATCATCATCAGGTGCCATGCCGGCTGGCGTAGGCGGGCATGGCTCTCCACAGCTCTCTGTCCACAGTATTATGAATGTATACAACAATATCGAAGGAAATAAAAATAAAACAAATAAAATACTTTGGACTTATTAAAAAGGCATGACATTTCTTGTTGAAGATTTTATTTGTTCTTCTTCTTCTTCTTCTTCTGCGTTCGTTCTCAAACTCATGCAGATTAGCAGGATGTAGTCCGGAGAACGGAATGCGTTGTGTCATTGTTTACAGCATTGCTGCGATATCTGTGCATTTCGGCCTGACACATCCGACTTCAGCATGGCTTTGGGTCACTGACCCTATATGGGATGGGACAGCAAACTCAATCCCATAACCTCCTTAGTCACCTTTTACGACATGCGTGGAAGGTAAACAGTGTTGCTATTCTTTACTCCACTTTCGGGCCTCGGCAACACACGGGCGAAAGCATTATTTGAATGGCCTCGGACATCACTTGAAGTCATACAAGAGTAGCCATGTCCACGTGTGTGGCCTCGGACATCACTTGAAGTCATACAAGAGTAGGCACGTCCACGTGTGTGGCCTCGGACATCACTTGAAGTCATACAAGAGTAGCCATGTCTAATCATACTTCGATGATTAGGGACACAGTTTAAAAGAAGATTACCTGGAAAGAAATTTTATAAATTGACCAAACATGCACCATAAAGTTAAACCTTAGCATTTATTAATGCTGTAGGGGTGTGAGATGTTAGTGATCTAACATTTCAGTGACTCAGCTATATGAGGATGTTAACATTTCCCCTCCCTCGTAGTCTTTACTTCCAGGATTAATCCGGTACCCAATTAAGGCTGGGTCGACCCGGGAGCCGTACCGATCTCGAAAAATATTTCTACCTCAACTGGGAAATGAACCATTGACCACTATTATGCGAAGCCAGTGCGTTCATGCACCACACTCTCACACAAATAGTAATGTAAATATTAAA
This sequence comes from Meghimatium bilineatum, assembly GCA_034231615.1. Classification (NCBI taxonomy): domain Eukaryota; kingdom Metazoa; phylum Mollusca; class Gastropoda; order Stylommatophora; family Philomycidae; genus Meghimatium; species Meghimatium bilineatum. Next base: position 5,716,241 of record CM067309.1, on the reverse strand, counting down.
CTAATAATTTTGGCACACATTTTTTGGAAATATTACGTCAAAAATACACATTTTAATATAAAATGGATAGACTAAAATTCTTAGTCTCGTCAAAGACGGATGTGTCGGGCCACTGGCGCAAATAAAACGGCGATACAACGCATTTCCATTCTCTGGACTACATCCTGCTGGAAATCTAGAATGGATCATGGTCCTGCTACAAGAGGGATCCAGCAGGAGTTTGAGAATGAACGATGAAGAAGAAGAAATTCTTAGTAATCTTAATTTTGCAGATAACTTTGCGTTATTGAGTCCAACTCCTGGTAAGGTAATTAATACAAGTAATGTTGAATCGAACTTGTTATCTTTCAGAACAAATCTGCCTTAAAGTCAACCACGCCAATAGTAAGGGAAATACACCAAACAACATTATGTTCCTACAACAATAAAAAGAAAACGTTGGCCTTATATCGGGCATGTAAATAGAAGGCACGAAAATAGACCGCCAGTATAAGAATTAAAATGGGTACCATATGACGAAATAAAAATAGGAAGACAAAGAGAGACACTCGCAGAATAACCACCAAAGAGGGTATGACTCTCAACTAACATGCTAGAATTACACACAGTAGCATCACATCGCTCGAACTGGAGAGCTCTGGTTTCTGACATATGCACCGTATTTGATGATGAAGGAACATAGACAGATAGATATAATTTTAGCGGCCAAAGATGATTTTTCATATAAATGTCATAGTCCTTTACGCCATTATTTGTAAACATTGAGCTATGAGCTATATATAAATGAGAGACTCGGCGATCTCTCCTTCAATATTCATATCTAATACCAAGTGGCATATTCTTTTCAAAACGTTGTCTTCGTCGTGGATACTCTTAACGACTCTCTGTCCTGGGCAAGCAGGTCTGCATTGGTCAGAAACATATACATTCTTCGATGTGGATGGTCCATCATCTTTTCTCGCCTAGTACTCTGCCATTCTGAATCAGCCTTTCGATACTCTCATGTCGCTTTACGTGTCCAAAATACTGTAGCTTCCTTCTTATGATGCTGTTAGAAGCCACCCTTCATTTAGTTTCAGTAATTTCAAATTTTCAATGTTCTTCTTTTTCTCTGTTCTCTGTCCATGGTATTCGTAGGATCTTTCTGTAGCACTTCATTTCAAATTCAGAAATTGTATAATAGAAAACACAAACCCGGGACTCTGTGACTACACCACTTCAATTGCATTTACCACATTGATGTCCGTGACATTTAAATCACTGCCATTATCTTCTTGCAACTCTTATAATAGACATTGTTATATCATTGAGAACGACAACATTTTGTGGATTGGTGCAAGACCGCGGGTGCCGAATGTCACACTTTTCAATATACCGACTTCGCGTTTTTAATTGTTTATTCCGGTTTCTAGTTTTTAACGCACCAGTTGCAACAACCCTGTTGCCAACCAAAACATTAGGCCTAAGTCGCGACATTATTGTTGGCAAAATTTATAGCAAAATTTAAACATGACAAAACTGGTTAAGTTACCTGTAGTAAAATGGCATATAGACCTAAGATTAGGCCTATGTCGCGAGTGCAGCAAAACATTAGGCCTATGTTGCGAGTGCAGCAAAACATTAGGCCTATGAGTATGTCAACACCATTGTCTGTGAATGTAACGAAAGCGGCAAAATGTAAACATTGAAAGAGTTGGTATATCATGTCTTGAGCATATCGAAAGACAGCAAGAAGTAAAATGTTTCGGTCAAATTCTACCCCTTCCTACCTCCCACAAAACTCGTATTTATTTACTCACATTCCACAGCCAGTAGTCATAATCATTGTCTGCTACTACTCTTTTCCGATACCAGTTCACTCCCCTTACTTGACTTGTATTTCGCTACACATTTCATAAAAGTTGGGTTAAATTCCTTAAATTACTGGCACCCGCGTACTAGGAAAGAACCCATTTAAATCTTGTGTCTGCCATTTTATATCAATTTCGTGTTTTGTCTTTTCTCCATACAGTTTCTGTATAACTGTATAATTTATTATCGTTTACTTTTTGCATAACCGTCTATCGTTTATAATAGTATAACCGCTCATTTTTCAGTATTGAACATTCTATATGCCCATATGCTGCCCTGGCCCGAAATAATGTCAACACTGTTTACCTTCCATACATGTCATAAAAGACAATTAAGGTGGTTATGGGGCGGAGTTGTTGTCCCATCCCATATAGGGCCAACGTTATCCAAAAGCCATGCTGAAGTAAGATATGTCAACAGACGGAAATCTGCAGATATCGCAGAGAAGCTGTAAACCATGACTTATGCATTTCATTCTTCGGACTACATCCTACGAACTTGTTGGACGTTGAGAACAAACACAGAAGAAGGACATTCTACCAACTGTCATTAAATGTTCTACTTTGTGTCCATTGATATTTTTCTATCCATTGCTATATTATACGTTTTATAAAGATATTTTAGTCACAACGTAAATTTTACGTTTTTGAGCCTTTTGGTGATTCGTAATACGTTAAAACCAAATGTCCCCACTCCCCCTCTCACGTTATATTTAACAGGCAGTGTTTTAAAATACGCAATTTAATTATAATGGCAAGGATATCACTTTTCATAGACACATATTTTCAATCAATAAACGTGAAATGTATCTAACAGAATTGCTTACCATGCACGCGAAATAAATGTATGATGTTGCAATTTAATATTTCTTGAATAACATACACACATCAATAGGCCTATATTAAACTTGAATAACATACACACATCAATAGGCCTATATTAAACTTGAATAACATACACACATCAATAGGCCTATATTAAACTTGAATAACATACACACATCAATAGGCCTATATTAAACTTGAATAACATACACACATCAATAGGCCTATATTAAACTTGAATAACATACACACATCAATAGGCCTATATTAAACTTGAATAACATACACACATCAATAGGCCTATATTAAACTTGAATAACATACACACATCAATAGGCCTATATTAAACTTGAATAACATACACACATCAATAGGCCTATATTAAACTTGAATAACATACACACATCAATAGGCCTATATTAAACTTGAATAACATACACACATCAATAGGCCTATATTAAACTTGAATAACATACACACATCAATAGGCCTATATTAAACTTGAATAACATACACACATCAATAGGCCTATATTAAACTTCAATATAACTGTTGAGCTAGCAATGTATTTTGATGAATCCTTTGTTTTTGGGTCGTTCTCAAACTCATTTGATTTCTCTCGGAGCAAGACAATGATCACCATTTATTTCATAAAGGATGCTGTCCAGGAACCAGATGTACGTCGACCGCCGTTTTATTTGCTCCAATGGCCCGGCACATCTCACTACTGCGTGGTAACTAAGTTCAGTGTTTGTACCACTTCCATTGAATGCTGGACGTCTGTAGTCATTTCGCTAGTACTCCAGCCATACTAGAGAAATGGTTCAAGTACTATACACTTGATACCAACTTGAATGCAGACCACAGTAAAGCATGCTTGAATTTTTCACAGTAGTAGATACCTTATTGACATAGCCGCAGACCTCGCCTAGTCGGGAAATAACGACTACTTTTTGGCAACAACCGACTATTTTGTGACGCCGTATAATAACTTTATATTAGCCTAAACATTAATAGATGGCCGTGGCACGATTTAATTTCGAAGCCACCAATCAAAATTCGCCTACAAATTTGTCCTACGCTTCTTGTTCAATTAACAACAGCGTATGATAGATATAATGTAAGTTGTATTGTTATTCATCATCATAAAGTGCCATGCCGGCTGGCGTAGCCGATCATGGCTCTCCACAGTATTATGTATCAAGATCGTTGTTGTTTCCCTGCCGTGGCAGGTTGTCAAACTGTCTATTTTCTCACGTACTCGCCCTATGTCTCTGTTGTCTTCAATCTTAGATAGGTAGTAAAATAAGTAAAGTTTGTTACAAGGTTGGATTGCTACTGGTGTATACCTACAAGGTGGAATTGTTTCGACTATAGGCCTATACCTATAAGGTGGAATTGTTTCGACTATAGTCCTATATCTACAAGGTGGTATTGTTTGTACTATAGGCCTATACATATAAGGTGGAATTGTTTCGACTATAGGCCTATATCTACAAGGTGGGATTGTTTGGACTATAGGCCTATATCTACAAGGTGGGATTGTTTGGACTATAGGCCTATATCTACAAGGTGGGATTGTTTCGACTATAGGCCTATATCTAAAAGGGGGGATTGTTTCGACTATAGGCCTATACCTACAAGGTGGGATTGTTTCGACTATAGGCCTATATCTACAAGGTGGGATTGTTTCGACTGCATATTCTACAAGGTGGGATTGTTTCAAGGAATGTCATGCTCTCTCTCTCTGTCTCTCTCTCTCATCACATGGAAACTCGTGATGACTATTTGGAAACTAATGCAGAAACATAGATAATTAATAGTTCTGTAGAGCACCACAATCACTGTTTGTTTCAATCAATAAACCCGTAACCATTCAGGGTCGTAGGGGTACCACATTGGATGCTTCAGCACATAGAGTCCTCCAGCGAATTCTATCCTCAGCGATGCGGATGAGTGTGGAAATACCTTGTTCTGTCCATTCTTTGATGTTGTCTGTCCATGCCTTTATTTGTCCTCCTCTGCTTCTTCCACCCTCGACAGTTTCATGCAGTATTGTTTTTGACAAGGAATATGCCTGCATACATGTCCGAACCATGCTAATTTTCGTCGTTTCACTATTGAAAGAAATGGTTCCTGAACACCTGCACACATCTCTACTTTATTTCTTACGTACACATTGGTCTTATGTTCCCTATAGGAAATTCGTAGAACTCTTCTGTAGCATTTCTACTCGAAAGCCTGTAATCTTCTCTCCATGTCCGCAGTGAGTGTCCAATTCTCACAACCATACATCACAATAAAAAACACCAGCTATTATACAGTTTCATTTTCACTCCAACACTGATGTTGCTTTTTCAAATCACCGTTTAAACTATTTGTTTAAAAACTAACCGATATTGTTATATAGAAAATTCCTTCATACTGTGATATCCTAGTTTCTAGCCACCCATGATCAATATCAAACAGACAGGCCACTAATTTTCCTGATTACATATAGCTATTTATTTAATGAGAGAACTCTTATGTTTTAAGAGGTTGAGAATGATCCAGATAACAACTATATCTTACATTACTCCGTAAGACGCTATTTGTATTGAAAAGTAAAGTATAGATAGTTTGATTACACTTTCAGAATTTGGATTGTAATTGTGATGTTTAATATTTCATGTGATCTTTACATAAGTACTTAAACCACGGTTACCTTTACAAATTAAAAAAAAACCCACGGAACTGTTACTTTGAAATTTGTTTTTAGTACTGGTGTGTAGAATATTTAAGAGACTTGTAGGTTTAGCAAGGTACGTTAAAGTTTACATATATGTGTTGATATCGGTAGATGTCCAGTATCAGTGCATGAACGTATGGATATTCGCTGTAGCAGTAGCAAGGTAGTAAGTAAAAAAAGTAAAGTAACCCATAACATTTATTAATGATGTAGGGATGTGAGATGTTAGCGATCTCACATTTCAGAGTCTCTGCAAATGAGGGCGGTAGCCATATCATCTCCCTCGCAGTCGTTACTTCCCGGATTAATCCGGTACCCATTTTAAGGCTTGTTCGATCCGGGAGCCGTTGCGATCTGAAATAAAAACATTTCCGCCTCAACTGGGGAATGAACCATATGCAAAGCCAGTGCGCTAACCACTGTTCTATGCGGCTTTGGTAGATTAAATGTAGAATAGGGTCCCTCAAATGTCCCTAGTTTTGAAACGTTTACATCAAGAATAATTTTAACAACATAGTTACACTCTAGGATATTAAAGATTATAACTTGCGAAGAACCCTACGACCCTGAAGGGTTACGGGTTTATTGATTGATTCATTGATGTTGTTTTGTGGGCGTTTCCAATGACCTTTTTGTTCATCTTTGTTATCCCACTGGAGACATAGGCATATATTTACTGCTGAAGTCGGATGCACCTGTCAATAAAAAAGGCAGCACATTGCGTATTTGTTTTCTGGTCTACACCCTTCTGAAAATCGCGTAAAACTATTAAAAAGGTTTAAAAGCCGTAGAAGATTGACTTCACTGTACTCGGTTTCCCATATTTACTCTGTCACTCTCAACTATTCGGCACGCCGCCTGCCGAGAGTACCACTCATAGCACGTAACCCCGTAGCTTTAAGTGATAATCCACAGGGATCTCCAGAAAAAAATCCACCTTATAAACAACACGACACGAGCCGGATTCGAACCCGTGACCTCTTGAACACAAAGCGATCAGCTTAACGACTACGCCAGATCAAAACTATTATCTTGCTACATGAGAGTTCCAGAGCGAGTTTTAGAACAATATACACAATGTGCATTTTTTCACTGGACTGTACAGTGGCAACCAGCTCCGATGCAAGGCCGTATAACTCTTCTCCAATGTTGTTTCAGATGTTCAAAGATTTCTCCTTGTGGTATACTAGTGATAATTCTGGAAAACATGCTCAGATTTCTGCAGTGTATAGGCCTCCACAGGTCCTCATATTGGTAACACGCCCATGTGTTGATCCCGATAGGGGTGCAACGAATGGCAACACTGTTTACTCTCAATGCATGCATCGCAAAATTTAGACTTATAATACCCTAATCTGTGTGAGATATGGAGCCCTTTAACAATTAAGAAGTAAATAGATAGTGAAATAAAAAAGTGTTTGTGGTCCAAAAGAAAGTAGTGGCCCTAAGTTATAGCTTGTTTAGCTTATTGGTAAATCCAGCACTGAATGCATGTCGTAAGAAGTGATTAATGAAGTTATGAGATTGAGTTGGCTGTCCCACCCCATATAGGATCAAAGTAACCCAAAGCACGCTAAAGTCGAATGTGTCAGGGCGCAAATATCACAGCAACGCTGAAAGCCATGATAAACTCATTCCGTTCTCCTGACTACATCCAGCTAATATGCAGGAGTTTGAGAGCGAATGAAGAAGAAGAGTATTGGTATCGTCAAATCCAATGTTGATGACTGTTCTCAATCGAAAAATGTTTGTTTATTCTTTTTTTTTTAAATGTTTGGATGGCATAGTTTCTTTTTGCTGCAGGTTTTGCATAGTCTCTTTTTGCTGCAGGTATAACATAGTCTCTTTTTGCTGCAGATATGGTATAGTTTCTATTCGCTGCATATATGGCATAGTTTCTTTTCGCTGCAGATATGGCATAGTCTCGTTTCGCTGCAGATATGGCATAGTCTCGTTTCGCTGCAGATATGGTATAGTTTCTTTTCGCTGCAGATATGGCATAGTCTCTTTTCGCTGCAAGAGTGAGTTAAATTTATGGTCAATGAAGTGTTTGATGATTAACTTAATTTATAGAAATGCTACTGAGTCTACTTGTTGTTTCCTGCTTCCAGTATTTAACTAGCAAATCAGCTGTTTATTTCATCTTATTTTTGAATGATCAGGAAACCACATGGAACTATCTATTTTGCAAAAAATATAATTACAAAATAATAATTATAATAATATTAATAATAACAAAAGCTAGAGAAGATCCAACAATCAACATGGCACGTAATAAAACAAATATCTATATAATCAACGTCATATAGAAGAATAGGGAGAATATCATGGACAGAGAAGAAAACAAAAAGATTCTAACAACACTTAATATGAAGAAAGCACTATTAAAGGAAATAAAGATCAATCAAATAAAATATTTTGGACATATTAAAAGATATGACACCTTATCGAAGACCTTACTTGAGAGTAAAGTCGAAGGGAAGCAAGCAAGACGTAGACATAGATACAAGTGGGAGAGTGTACAAGTGACAGAGATAAAATGCAGCGATAGACGGTACAATGCTGAAAAGAGATAAAGCAGACTTGAACAAGGGAGTAATAAATTCATTTCAAGAGAACATGATATCAATGTCATGTGACGTATTCCTTCCAGAACGTTGTCTTCCCAATGAACTCTCTGAACCTCTCTCTGTCTTGTGCGATGTGGCTTGCATTTTCTAGCGATGTATTCATATTATCTTTAATGTCGTCAGTCCATCGTCTTCTTGGTCTGCCCCTTCTCCTCTTCCCAGGTACTCTTCCGTCATTATTTGTCTTTCTAAACAGTTGTGTCTCTTTATATGAACAAACAGGCGACGTTTTCTTTTTGTTATTGTGTTTAGTAACCAACACTCTGAAATCTTCAATGTGTTTATAATATCTGATGTCACTGAGGCAGAGAATATACACATACAGAGAATGTCAGAAATGGGTGTATCTAGAGGGGAGGGAAGGAAAAGTAATATTTTTTGAAAGGCTCCGAGGATCACGCAATCAACAGCTGACCGGGACTCTGAGATTACATACACTGGGAAAACTGTTGAAACGGAGGGCGGAGCACTTATGGGAATGCCATACGTGATGTGAAGCTAGTTTTTAATCTCTTCATCTTCTGCGTTCATTCTCAAACTCCCGCTGGATCTCTCTTGTAACAGGACTACTGGATCTCAAGCAAATGTAGTCCAGAGACTAGAATGCGATGTGTCGCCGTTTTATTTGCGCCAATGGTACAAAAAATCTGTCTTCGGCGGATGTTTCTAATCAAGACAAGTGGAAGAATAACATCACAAGATGGACAGGTTACAGTCTAGCAGAGTGCACCATAAAAACGAGGGACAAGGGATGTTGGAGGTCTGTTGCAGCCAACCTTCGTTGAGGAGACGGTACTTCATGATGATGAACACAATTATCCAAGTAATTAGGCCTATAGTGAATTATAGTGTGTTACACAAAAATTTGCCCTTTCTATGCTTTTTGTCTTCGGAACTGGGGTTTTTGAAAATCTGGGGTTTTTGAGTGTTAACGCTGGTGTATTGCGTTAGTATCTGTTAGTATCTGTTTATCTTGTAAGGCTACGTTGTCGTATGTGTAAATTATGCCCTATTCCTAATTTCATATACTGTATTTTTATGTGTACTAGGCCTACATGTCTCCTAACTATACGTTTACTTACAATAATCGGTAAAAGAATGTTATAATCAATCTATCTATTCGCTTGTATTTGCCTTTCACGTTCGGCGTCTCGTCTGAGGTAGAGAAGCAGAAGAGTTTTCTGAGTTTTCAGTTTCTGCTACTGATGTATAATTGTATATTGATACCTAAAGCATAAGGTCTACTAATTTAATATGACGATAGTTCCTACATAATATTATTTTATATTTAGATAGTAACTAATAGGCTTATATTTTTGTTTGCAGTAAATAATGGCATCCGAAGACGTTATCAAGGAAATAACAGAGAAGTTTACAGGAAAGTGGAGGCAGGTGAGATGCGATAACGTCGATGGATTTTTCCAGGAGATGGGTGAGTTACCGCGAGTAGGCGTAACTAAACTAATTAGGATACTAAACATTTATAAATTATATTGCTTAGTAAGAGTGAGGTATCAATCAGTATAGTCATAGTCTAGTGACAGTCTAGTCATTTAGGCCATATGCAACTGTCACGTAGGTCTCTAGGACTCCCTCCCACCAATTAACATTATGCTACTAGACTAATTTATAATTTGTATTCATTAATTTTCACAAATCGAAACTAACTTCTTGCTTACCAACATAATTTAGCCATAGGTGGTATTAAATAATTTATTAAACAAATTTCAGTAATAATAGCCAGGCCTTATTTTATATTCTAAATTTTGGTAGGTTAATGAGTTTGCCTCTCTTTTGGAGAGGCGTACCCCTTTCAACCTGCGGACAAAGTCCAATTAAGTTATATCAGGACACACTACCATAAAATATTAGAGGTAACAAAGACCCCAAGATTACAATCAACATTATTATATTCTAAATCTTTCATAACAGATAAAGTGTATGATTAGTATCAGTATGGTATAGACCTAGTATGAATGAATGCTGATGGTTCCTGTAGCTCATTGACAATCATTTACTACTTTATAATTGCTCTTGGAAGATAATTTACAGATAGGGACAATAGTAAAGCAGACCTTGAAATTAATCAATTGTTTGCTGATAATGCTAGAGATGATGTCATTTTGTTCAAAAAATTGATTGTCTATCTTTTATTACTGCATCAATCAATGAACACGTAACCCTTCAGGGTCGTAGGGATACCACATTGGATGCTTCAGCACATAGAGTCCTCCAGCGAATTCTATCCTCAGCGATGCGGATGAGTGTGGAAATATATTGCCCTGTCCATTCCTTGATGTTGTCTGTCCATGCCTTTATTTGCCCTCCTCTGCTTCTTCCCCCTTCGACAGTTCCCTGCAGTATTACTGCATGTTTTTCTGTGAAGGAGTGCAGGGAGGCTTTCTATGGGTTGTCCATCTTGGTGGTAATTAATTTATGTGGAAATGTAGGCCCTATAGCTAGTTCTTAATGATAGGGTCATCTATAGGACCTGCAGGACAGCTGCTTCAATAAAAGACAACTGTTTGAAGTATGGGGGCAGGCATTGAGGCAGTTACTGAAGTCTTCCAATGACTCTCAGATACTACTTAAGCAGTTATCTTGTCTGATTCTTACTCCATACTTTCAAATATTTCAAACATTGTCAATTTGAGTGCATGTACCTAAGTATCAGGTGCGTCTGCTGACAGAGACATGTTGATGTTTGTGATGATAATGTTCCTCTTTTGCTAGCGCAGATGAGCTTGACAATGAAGCAAAGGAGTCCGATCTAAGCTAGGAAAACCAGAGAAATAAAAGTCAAACACAGTTTTCATATTTTATCAGTGTGAACAAGAATGAAGAAGGTTTTGAGATAAGGAAAAAACAGTCTGACTTCTCCTTTCATTTTTTGTCTTTTCTGAATTGCTTGAGGTGTTCTACCCTTCAAAGCTTTTAATAGACACTGATCTGACCATATAAATCTACATGGTCAAGGCCTGTGATTTTCCAAAAACTTGAGTCAATGCTGCAGTGATAATGAGAGAACAGTGTCCAATTAATTTATAGCAAATGAACTAAGGGCGGTTAAATTGAAGGTACTTGGTTAGCATCTGTTGGATGTGGACACTGAAGTTGATGCCATATCTATGCTGCAATTAAAGGAATTCATTATTAGAGTTGTGCCCCATCGAGACCAACTCCTTGAAGTAGAGATGAGGTTTAGTCCAGCCAACAGAGGATAGAAACTAAGATTGGTTGGGTCATCCTCTACTTCGAGCTGGACCACAGTCCTGCCCAAGCAAGCACAAGTGCTGAAGTTGGAGATACCAGGCAGAAAGGCGCACCAGCAACCATGGTGTGCAACCCTATTAGATAACATGTCTTCACAATAAATTTGAAAAAAATCTTTATAGTTCTTGCCATGTGAAGTTCCCCCAGGCAGAAGCAGTGCTGGAGTGACAGTATGAAGGTCACCGTAAACCAATTTGCTGAAACCTGCGACAACTTTGACTATCATCAACACGAAGAACCCATATTTAAATTCCCATATAAGGATTGAAGAAGAAATGCTTAAAACAGTCAATAGTTTCACCTACCTGGGCAGCCCTCTCTCACATGTAGTAAACATCAACACTAAGGTAAACAACATAATAGTGAAAGTTAGTGCCACATTTGAAAGACTGCGAAAAAAATGTATGGGACAGAATGTGAATAACAATGATAGTTTACCAGGCAGCAGTAATATCATCACTTCTTTATGCCTATGAAACATGGACAGTATATGCCATACTAGAATACTCAACCTTTTCCACCAAAGCTGCCTTCATAAGATACTCAACATCCATTGGTGGGATGAAATACCAGACAGTGAAGTACTAATGAAATCTAAGTCTGTAAGCATACATACAATGTTGATGAAGGCTCAGATGTGATGGGCAGGACACATGGTCCACATAAAAGATCGTCTGCCAAAAAAGTTGTTGTATGGAGAACTTCAGACTAGCTGCAGCAAGGCCAAACAACAGAAGAAGCACTCTTCTCTGTTAACAGAAGACATCACTGACTCACTTCAAAATAGAGACAAATTAATGAGATAGTCTTGCACAAGATAGATCCGACTGACATTGAAGAATCAAGAATGGTGCAGCAGAGGCAGAGAACCTCAGATCACGTTGCACAACAAAAATGCGCTAGAAGAAAGAAAAGAGCTGCTCATTGTCACACAGACTTCTCCCACACATGCTGAGAGTGTGGTAGACAATTGCAGGCATGCACAGGACTCATTGGTCAGTTGGGCACATCATCCCAGTTGAGTTGAATGATCATTGTCGACTATTACGGACAAACAACAAGAGATGGCTTAGAAGGGTTGAACATGGAATCTGCTACCCTACCATGTGAGCCAACAGTGTCTTGCTGATGCAGGATATATCAAGCCACAAGATACAAATATCACAGCCATGCTAAACCACAATGTAATGCTAATCTGTTCTCTGAACTAATCCTGCATATTAGAAGCTATTACAATAAATGCAGATGTAAAAATTTAAATCAAGAAATGAAAATCTTACTGGTACAGTGTAATCCCTCTATTGCACATCCTGTTATAACAAATTTCCCTATATAACAACACTACAAAATCCTTAATTATATGTATTCTATATTCTTTATACTGTATATAGCAAATTTCTGTTATTACATACACATTTGTTATTACATACATATTTCTGTTATTAGATAGTTATTTTGTTAGTCGTGACAAAGTTGTTATGGTATTCCACTGTGATCATTTATTAATCAACAAATCTGATTGATGACAGAAAGATACAATCCATTATGTTTTGCTGAATTTGCTTACAAAAAGAAAGCTGTGTACAGGACATAATGACATGAATTTTGTTTTCCAAAATCTGCTTATGTAAAGACTCTAGGGTCCACTTGTTGATGTAAGTGACTGGGTCACTTCAGCAGAAAACACTGAGAACAGAAAATATAAAACACATTTTTTTTTTGTATTTGGTGACCAGATTTCCTAGACTCCAAAAATGGGACATATCAGCTTTTTCTAGCCTTAAAAAAGGGACATGTAGCATAAAAATGGGAACCACTGTGCTAAATCTCTTATAAGCTAGTTTCGCCATCAATTCTATCTTTCATCCCATTTCATCTTTGTTGTTTGCAGACTACATTGAGTATGAGATCTTGTTTTGTTTCAAGGTCTAAATTTTCTTTTGCGGAAGATTGCAAGCCAGGCAACCCCAGAAGTAGACATAGTTGTAAATGGAGCAGACATTCAAATCAGTTTTAAGTGAGTATTCATTTCACAGTGTCATTATATTGTTATCTTATCTGGTGTAATTAATCAACAGTGTGTTATTTCAACAGTGCATAAAGTGTAACATAACTGGTCCTGTGTGTTGCTTCTGCCAAAAAGAGAACAAACAATAGGAACACCAGCCATCAATGTTTCCACTAAATTATTATAATATTAGCAAATCTTTAAGTGTCTGTGCAATGTTAGCTTTCACTTGGTTAATGTGTGTATACTTGGGAATCGCCGTGGCTATTTTTGGCATGCGATTCCAAGTATATAAATAGTAATCAACTGAAAGTCAAACAATAATCACAATACGTAACACATAGGGCTCCAATGTAATTTAGCGAACAGGTCTTCTATACTGCCATTTGATCACGATACTGTCCCCTTATGATAGTAACAGGTAGGTAAAATAAATGTAATAGTATTACCTACAGGGGAGTTAGGAAAAGATGTATACGTTCTGGAAAGATAATGAAGGATGAAGTAAAATAATTTTTCATTCCCACATGACAGAAATAGGGACAGTGGATACTTAGCTTTCTCAGGCATGGACTGTCCTATCGCAGATGTCTAGTGACTTCAGAGGTCAGATACTTTGATAGTAGTTCACTGAAATTGTTTACAAGAATTTTTAGATGTCAATACGTGGGTATTGAATATGGCTGGTGTACTGATATAGAACTGTACATGGAGACATAAGCAGAGAGAGAGGTTAAATGCTTGATGACCTCAATTTGAGAACTCGAGCATAGAACTAAGTGAAGAGTCCTCGCTGGATGGACCAGAGCGACAACATAATTATTAGCTACGGGGCAATGGGTTAAATGGGTACCAGAGGTGTGACTCTGTATGATTGTGAGAATGTTTTAAATTTGTATTTGAAAATTTTAGGATGACTGCCACTAGTAATTGGTGGAACATCAGAGCGTTGTATGTGTCCATTAATGAGCTGTGGTTGTCCTGGAAGATTTGAGTGACAGACTGTTTACTAGAAGAAGTAAGAAGTTGACCAATAAGATCCATAGTTAGAAAGGATTTAGTGAGGGACAAGGGAAACCAGAAAACAATGAAGAAGTGTGCACCAAATGAGGAACAAAAGGAGCGTGCAATGCAGTTTCGAGACAGTTACACATTTAGAGTGAGTACTGAAGATTTGGAGATGAGATCTTGAGAGAGCAGAGAAGGATGGAGATTTCTTCCTTCCAGAAAGCGAGAATCAGAAACTAAGAGTTCTGAGAGAGCCTAGAAGGAATGAGTGCTGAAAGACTTCTTCATTTCGAGTAACGACATTCAGAGATTCCACATATTCGGATGTTCATAATTGAGAGAGTAAGCTTATATTCAGAGTGTTACAGAGTAAATAGTTAGGAGGAAAGGTGAATATGACTAGTTTAGATAAATTTGTTATGAAATTGAGTTCAATTTCCTTATCTAACGATAATGCCTTGATAAGAATAGATGACATGTCTGCTGATATTCTTATTCTTGATCAGGTAACCCAGGAAATTAAATCTTCCCCCTTCCAATATTTAGTATCCAGCTTGATGAATCTACAGACGTTGCAAACTGTTCACAGTTACTGGTTTACGTGAGGTATATTAATGATGGCGACTTTAAAATTGAGTTCCTTTTTTGCAATCCTTTTGAAACAACAACTACTGCATGTGATGTATTTTACATAGTTGGTTCATTTCTGAAAGAGCATAAGATTTCTTGGGAATGGGTTTTTGGTGTTTGCACCAGCTATGCTAGAGTGTCGATCTTGATTTCAACATCTGGTACTGAATGAGTCACTAAAAGTCATTGGAACTGACTATATGATTCATCAGCAGATATTAGCAGTGAAGACACTACCACAAGAGTTACAAGAAGTAATGATAAGTGTATTAAGTTCTGTCAATTTTGTAAAGATGAGCACTTTAAACAGTCAACTGTTTTCGCAACTGTGCAACGAGTTGGATGCGCTGAATGATGCTCTACTATTTCACACTGGAGTGAGATGGTTGTTGAGAGGAAAAGTTTTAAAACATATTTTTGAGCTTTGAGATGAATTTAAAATGTTTTTTTTAAATCAGAAAGCAAGACCACATTTGGAAGAACTTTTCAGCGATAAAAGTATACTGCAGAAAATAGCTTACTTGATTGACATCTTTGCCATCTTCAGTGAGTGTATATTTATTACTGCAAGAACCAAATTCAACATGCCTCGATTTGTCTGAAAAGATCTGATAATTCCAAATGAAACTTCAGCTTTGGCAAAAAAAAATGGATGAAAATAACATTTACATGCTGCCTAACTTATCTGCTTTCTTTGAGAAACATGAAATTGAACCAAACACTCTGCCGAAGACGGATGTGTCGGGCATTAGCGCAAATAAAACGGCAACACAACACATTTCCATCCTCAGGACTACATGCTGCTGGAAATCTAGTAGGATCATAGTCCTGCTACAAGGGAGATCCAGCGGGAGTTTGAGAATGAACGCTGAAGAAGAAGAAGAGCCAAACACACGGATTGCGATGTTAATTTCTGTCGAAATGTCTTTGTACTTTCCAGAAGCCCATTGACAGTCAAAGTTGAAGATGTTCATGAGACTGCGGAAGAGGAGTTTATTGAATTTATTAACAGCGATGCAATGAGAACTGATTTCTCTACAAAGCCAGTTACAAAATTCTGGATCAAGTGTTTACAGTCATATCCT
Organism: Meghimatium bilineatum; assembly: GCA_034231615.1. Classification (NCBI taxonomy): domain Eukaryota; kingdom Metazoa; phylum Mollusca; class Gastropoda; order Stylommatophora; family Philomycidae; genus Meghimatium; species Meghimatium bilineatum. The sequence goes on along the minus strand of CM067309.1, from coordinate 5,700,204 downwards.
GTTCTGTCTAAGATTGTGCTGCTACTTCTTCTTCTATTTCCAACGACATATCTTTGTGAAACAGGGTTTTCCAGCTTGTTGGTTAAGACTATACAGAAGTATACTTGTTGTGGAAGATGATCTTTGTTGTGCTCTTGCAAAGACTGTTCCGAGAATTTCTGATCTGGTGAGAAAGAAGCAATCTCAACCTTCGCACTGACGTTGAATTTTTACACATATTGTCGCAAAATCTAGCAATGATGGTTTGCTGTTGTTATATTAAGACTTTCCCATGCTACACCATGCTTCAAGATAAAATTTAATTTATTTATAATTAGAAATAAATATCCCACAATATATAATTACATATTGTTTTTGTGATTAATCAATACGATTTAATTATGTTCAAATTTGTCACAATGAAAATACATCCTGCATATCAGATATTTACGATTCATAACAGTAACAAAATTATAGCTATGAAGTAGCAATGAAAATAATTCTATGTTTGGTGGTCGCCACTGCATGAGGAGCTGTTTTAAAGGGTTGCGGTATTAGAAAGGTTGAGGACCTCTGATCTATGCTTTAACTGACATCAAGTCCACACTCCATCAATTTATTTATCAAGCTTTCCATTAATTATTTTATTCCACAGAACTCCATTTAGGGCTGAATGCATGAAGTACAGACTTAATGAGGAAGTTGAGATTGAATCACAGAAAGGAAAATTCAATGTAAGAACTGATCTTATTCTGTTATGTTTCCTTCGTTCACTTTTTTCCTGGTGATTTTGATATCGAGATTAAGTGGAATAGAGATTAAGTGGAATAGAGATTAAGTGGAATAGAGATTAAGTCACTCGTTTGATGTCTAGACAACACAGATTAGGCAACAATGGCTCAAGTTCACACATCACACGTTGTCATGTATTTGGTTCTATTTTCATATTCAGCAGTTGTCATGTATTTGGTTTGTTCTATTCTAACTTATTCTGCAGTTATCATGTATTTGGTTTGTTCTATTCTAACTTATTCTGCAGTTATCATGTATTTGGTTTGTTCTATTCTAACTTATTCTGCAGTTATCATGTATTTGGTTTGTTCTATTCTAACTTATTCTGCAGTTATCATGTATTTGGTTCTATGTTCTATCATAACCTATTCTGTAGTATTCATGTATTTGGTTAGTTCTATTCTAATGTATTCTGCAGTTGTCATGTATTTTATTCTATGTTGTTTTATAACATGTTATATTGTTGTTCTGTGTTTGGTTCTATTTTGTCTTATACGGTATTCTATTGTTGTTCTTTGTTTGGTTTTGCACTATATAGCATGTTATTTTGTATTCTATGTTTTTTTGTTGAAGGTTCCACCTAGCTAAAAAGAAGAAAGCTATAATATATATATATATATATATATATATATATATATATATACGAGGCGTGTTCAAATGAAAACGGGACTTGTGGATTTATTTAAAAAGTATCATACGCAATTTAATATTTTCAACGGAATTGAACAAAGCAACCACTTGTGAATAAGAATGCACCTGGGTTCATCAGAAAAAATCTCCGTATGCATTTAGGCAAGCATCCCACTGTTTAGGTAGACGTCGAATGCCGTCCGAGAAAAAGTTGCGTGGCTGTTCTCTGAACCATGTGGGCTGTCCCAATTGACATATGGAATTCTTCTGCAAGCGAACGAATGCTCCGACGACGGTCAGTCAGTACTGCTTTATCAAGCACGGCTATGGCTTCTTCTGTTGCAACAATATGCGCCTGACCTGGCCGTGCAAGATCTGCCGTTAACTCACGTCCGTCTTTAAACATACGCACCCACTCCATCACTCTGGTCCTCGACAAACATTTGTCACCATATGCTGCCTTCATTCTCCGATGAATGTCTACTGCTTGACATCCTTCAAATGAAAGAAACTGGATCACAGCACGCTGATTCACTTTGGACGGGTTCGGAATCACACCCGCCATATTGTTAACAGTCTTCTGCAGCACATATGCATGCTGGGAAGATGAACACGTGACCGTATGTAAATTATTGGATACTCATTACTAGTGCAAAATGTCATCAATATCAGTGCGCTCTATCACGCGTGGTGTAACAAGTCCCGTTTTCATTTGAACACGCCTCGTATATATATATATATAAAATATTATTAGTATTATCTTATAGTGATTTTATTTATTCTTACAGTGATTTTATTTATTTTTATAGTGATTTTATTTATTCTTACAGTGATTTGATTTATTTTTAGTTATTTGATTTATTCCTACAGTGATTTGATTTATTCCTACAGTGATGTGATTTACTCTTACCATGATTTGATTTACGCTTACCGTGATTTGATTTACTCTTACCGTGATTTGATTATTTGATTTACTCTTACAGTGATTTGATTTTTTCTTACAGTGATTTAATTTATTCTTGCAGTGATTTGATTTTTTACAGGCAACAACTACATATGAGAATGGAAAACTTATCTCTAAACAAGTGCCAATTCAAGGCAATGATGATGGCAAACCTATGGTCACTGAGAGAGAAATCAATGAGACTGGAGAATTAGTGACGGTTAGTACAATTAGATGAGTGTGAGTGAGAAAATGGGTTTGTTGTTTTGATCTTTAGGAATCACGAGCGATTAGCTCTTACTTCCTTATTGGGTAGTTTCTCCACAGATTTATTTCATATCCAAAAGACTCCCTAACTGTGATACAAGATGGAGAAAGTTATACTGGATAAGGGGGACATTATGAAACAGCTTCATGATCACTTGCAGACACCATGACAGACAACACAGATGGACTGAATAGCTGTCAACTCATTTTTTAATAAATTCATATTTTTTACAATTTATATACATATTTTAAAATAAAAACGTTTGTATTTAGCACCAAAAAAAAAAGCTTTTTTTTGGCCTTTCAATACGCTCATTACATGTGTGTGATATAGAAAGTGTCTGCATAGTAATAATTACTGAAATTTAACACCATGTGATTTTAAAAAAAAATGTTTTCCTATTTGGGCTCGAAATCCATATCAATATGAAAAATCTGTACTAGTTGATACCTATACTGATTGGATACTTCAATATTAAGTTTGATACTAGTAGAACTGGAGATAGAATGAAGAGCATGTCCAACCAGTGAGCAACAGGAACCATCTGCATTCATACTTTTTAATATGCTCAGAAGGAAACTAAGCCTCTAAGAGACATAACTATAAAAAAATAATTCAATACTTCTTATTTCTGTCAATACTTCTTATTTCTGTAAGTTCATGTTGGTTTGTATTAATAAGTAAATGTCTTTTTTGGAGTATTTCTGACTAAACATATTCTAACCTGGCAATAAAGGATTCTATTTTTTATCATGACAACAGATAAAGTGAAAGTGCAACCAAAGATAATAATTGAAAATTTTTAACTAGAGGATATAACAAATTTTGAGTATTTGGGCACAAACATAAATAGCTCAGGAGACTGCGCTATAGAAATCAAGAGAAGAATTGTATTGGCGATATTGAACCTTGCCTAAATGATAAATACATGTTGAAGAGGGCTGGCCTGGCTCCTTAACAACATCATAACAAGAAATACATTTTAAAAAACAAGAAAGCTTGAGTTTTTCGGTCATTATAAAGAGACATAACAGCATGGAAAAATTAATAGCTGAAGACAGAGTTAACGGCAACAGGGGAAGAGGGCACCCAAGACGATGAAGGTACAGTGATATATCAGATTGTTTAAACATGTCTCTAGCTGCGGCAGGTCAACTCGCCCAGAATCACACAGTGTTCAGAGAATCCATAAGGAAGACCTCGTTCTGGAAAGAATGTCACATGATGATGATGATTTTTTTATGTGTTAAGAAAAGGTTAAAACCTCTGGTTCATTTCTTCTGTCTTGCTACTACTTCCACTCCTCATTTTATGAAGTTTATATGCAATATCTTCTGCACCATCTCACCCCATTACTAATTTACTTGCAAATATTGTTCTTTTTTATGAAGTTTTGATGCAATATCTTCTGCACCATCTCACCCCATTATTAATTTACTTGCAAATATTGTTCTTTTTTATGAAGTTTATATGCAATATCTTCTGCACCATCTCACCCCATTACTAATTTACTTGCAAATATTGTTCTGTTTCAGACAATCTACGTAGGAAAGGTGGTGTGTAAGCGAATTTTCATAAAGCTGCAATAACAATGGAAAACATTGTGTTCTGACAACTGCTGAATAGGCAATAGCATTGCCAATGGAATGTACAGTGCATATGATTGAATAAAAATATCTCATTTTGAAACAATTAATGCCAAGAGTAAATGGGAAGAAAATGTACAGCAGGAAAATCAATTTATGAGAAATTATATAATATTAATAGATATTTATGGAAAATATAGATTAATACGTTTTACAGTTCACAAAATACTGACACAAAAAAATCTTGTTAACAGTATAAAAAAAACCAGACTGAACTGATGTTTCAAATAGAAGGTCTTTATTATTAAAAAAGTGGAGCTTTTGTGGAGACCATGTGGAGTGCATGGCTGTGTGGTTAGAATGCCGTTTTCTGTAACTTGAGGACTCAGGTTCAATCCACTTTTGGGACAGGACTTTTTTTCTGAGGTACAATTAAAAATACTTTCTGTACAGCATCTGCTATGGCAAAGCGGCCTTTATTTCCACAGCCCATAGAAAGCCTCCCTGCACTCTTTCACAGGAAAACATGCAGTTACGAAAAAAATTTTTTTAAAGTTTATTAATTAAAAAAAAAAAAAAAAAAGAACTAGACAAATGAAGAACAAACATTACAAATAATAATATTATAAATGGACAAGAATGTAGACATTTAATAACACAAAAGAATCAAGACAATAATGAATAATGTGGAAGAAATGCACATTAAAAAACTGGAGAAATGAGAGCGAAACAAAAAAGTAGGACTGGAAATAAATGGAATGACAGAATATTTAGATATACAAATGATTAGCATTACAAGAACTGTATGGGCACATTTATGATCAATTTGTTTCATTGTTATCTGGTTGTAATTTTTAATTTATTGCTATGTCATTAAATGTTAACTCATCTCAGTAAAGTTAAAATATGGAATTATAAACAATACTACATTGGGGTGAAGAAACAAGTGTTTCTTAAACACGAAAAACATACACAAAATGAAGAAAAGTAATAGGCAACTGGGAACTGAACTCAAATCGTTAAAGCGGTGACTGATAACTGAAGCATATCCTGTATAGTACATTGCTATTAAAATATTGAATTTTACGGTGCCACTAATACATCCAGCCGTATTGCCGGTACAGTGTGAATGATGAAATTTAGAAACACAAGCTAGTTTGAGCCAGTTTGAGAGATGCACCAACTAACCAATCTACTATGACTGACTGTATACCGTGGATGAATTTGTGAGGATGACATGCTTAACACTAACAAAATAACAGTGTTATGATTTTCTGAGTCTGTTGTATACTGATCTTATAATTATAGAATATAGGCAGGATGCTAAGATAATGACAGCAGGATTCTGTGAACCAAAGATAATGAAAAACTGTACTCCACCCTTCAGCTACAAGAGGTGATACTGATAACAGAATATATCATTGTAATATTACTAAGTGCAATATTACAAAGGTAAATCATCATGTGAAATTGTCTAAGAAATGCTGCAATGGTTACTAAACTAGATAAAATAGGAAATTAAGAAGTTTGGAAAATAGTAGGTATAATATCATGTATTGAACATATCTGACTCTGTGGCAGAGCGGTACAGACCGAGTCTGTGACAGTCTACGTACCGAGTTCGGTCCCTGCCACAGGCAGTTATGCATCCGGACCATTCAGAAAGCAATGGCAAACTACTGAACATATTTATATTGCCTAGAAAATCACTACTGCCAAAAAATGCTGGGTTGATGGCTACATCCTGAGTAGGATACGCTACCAATTGAACATATTGAAAGACAGCATGTAAAATGGTTTAGTCACTTTATGAGTCATTTATCTGCTAAACCAAATACCAATAAGAGCATATAACAAAACAATATCCAGACATAAAGCCAAAGATAGACCAAGAAAATAGTGGATATAAAACATCAACTTTGAACAAACATGGAATCAACGTTACCAAGGGGATACATCTGGCCTTGGAATTAAAACAAACTGAGACTCCCACCCCTACACTTAGTGGCAAATAAAATAAACCATCCACCTGGGGAAAGACAATACAGAAATTGTACTGAGTATGAATGAAAGAGGAACAGGCAAAACTAGTGCTAAATACCGTGCTGTAAATGAATGTGTCTAGCCAAAAAAAGACATCATTAAAATTGTCTCTTTGCCCATGTGTTGCTGCAGCCCGAAAAGAGTAAAGAACAGCACTACTGATCAGCCATGCATATTGTAAGAGAACAAAGTAGAGTTGACTGTTCCAACTTGTTCTCTCAATATTTGGACTATTTGAATTGATGGAATTGATTGGAATTTGTGATCTCTCTGGGCTTTCCTGCCCAAGAGATTGATATTGTCTTTGGAATTTGTGTCTTTGGAATTTGGGCTGTTAATATATTTGAGGGAAGTTGGAATGGTGGCTTAAACTACTGTATGAAAAAGATATTCACACTGAGAATGGACCAATCAAGACAAGGACTATCACAACAACAAACATAGAATGGATCTTGTGATAGCCCTTGTCTCGATTGATGATTTGGTGCAGTTGAACAGACAGGTTCAGTTCCCATTATCCTCAAGAATTTTTAATTTATCCTCTAGCTTCCTTCTTGAATTTACTTATATGAAAAAGCTAAAGAGCTGTACAAATGGTAGTATGGCAAATTAAATGGAACAAGCTCCCATGAAAAACATAATCTAATCATGTTGAAAAACAAGTTACGAATACAGTCACCTGTGCATTGTTGGGGCCTGAAAGGGGAATGAAGAATAACAACATTGTTTACCTTCCATGCATGTCATAATAGGTGACTAAGGAGATATTGGTGTGAAATTGACTCTTTCATCCCATAAAGTCAAAGTGACGTAGAAGCAGCGCAGAAGTTGGATGTCTCAGGCTGAAAGGTCAGAGGAAAGTATGGATTGATAATATTAGAGACTGGATAAGAGTAAAATTCTCCACACTCAAACAAAGAACTGATAACAGAGAGGTATGGCGAAATATATGTGTTGATGTTTTCGAGCGACACCACTTACGAACCTGAAGGGTAAAAGGTTTGATGATAATGGCTATACCCTTCTATTCTGCAGGCGTTTGAGAATGACACAGGAGGAGAACACATATTTACAAAAAATCAATAAGAAAACAATCAAATAAAGAGGATTATATATTTTTCGGTGTGAGTAAAATTTTTTGACTCATCTATATGTTGTTACCTTATGTTTTCTTTGTCGTTCATACTTCGGTTATGTTATCATAAATTAACCACTTCAATCAATCATTCAATTCATCATCATTAATATAGTATTTTTTTTTATCATTCGTCAGATTTATCTCAAATGCTTAATGAAATTGATTTTTGAAATGGCCAGTCAATAAAAGCAGTTTTTAAACTTTTCAATGTTTTCTGTGATTAATTGTAACCAGAAGATGCTGCATCTATTCCATATTAATGTATGATTCAGAAACATGGGCACTAAACAAACAATTAGAAGACAGAAATGGTGCCTTTGAGATGTGGGTATATAGAACAGGTAGAACATCATGGAAAGAGAATAAAACAAACAAAGAGGTTCTAGCAACACTTAATATGAAGAAAGAATTATTAAAGGAAATAAAGATCAAGCAAATAAAATATTTTGGACACGTTAAAAGACATGACACCTTATTGAAGATCTTACTTTCGGGTAAAGTCAAAGGGAAGCGAGCAAGAGGTAAAGGTACAAGTGGGAGAGTAACATCACAAGATGGACAGGTTACAGTCTAGCAGAGTGCACCACCAAAACAAGAGACTATGGTTGGAGGTCTGTTGCAGCCTACCTTTGATCAAAATTGCTGTTTAGTAACTCATTTTTAATCTGGGAATGCTGATTTAAACAAAATTAGTTTTAATTTTTGCAATTATGAGTGTGTGCATGTGTTTGTGAGTTCTTGTGCATTTGTTCTCAGTTATAATGTAGTCGAGAATGGACTGTGTTGTGGTTAACAGCTTGACTGTGATAGTTTGTGACTTTATGTTTTGTGAGCTCAGGTGTTAGTGTATAATTTTCACTCAGCCCTGTTGGTCATTCAAACATATATATTAAAAATGACTTGGCAAGCCAGAATTCATCCTGTACTTTTTCTGTTCCTATTGTAAATTTTGATTTTATATGCAACCATACATTTAACTTATTCACTTCATTGTGTTGATCAATTGTCACAACTACTTTCCCCAATACATAGTGAAATCTATTTTAACCTTCACCAAGCCTATATCAATCCCGGCTGCCGAGAAACAAAATGGCAGTGCACGCTTTTGGCGGCCCGGCCCACCCAACGATAATATCGTGAGATTTACACGTACCACAGTCCGTGCACATAGCTGGGGACATGCGCAATCGAAGCCGGTACATCCCCCACTTCCGAAATGATCGTTTTTGAGAATGGCTAGCTATTCGTAAAAGTTTAAGAGCAATTAATCTGACCACATCTGTACACCGGTACGATGCCATGATGATGGATCGGTTTTATAGACCTTTATTTCATCGTATTTCGAATAAAATAACATTGAATCGTGGCTTGAATCATGGATTATTAGGTTATTTAGTTTCACAGCAGTGAATATACAGAGTGCCGTGTTGGTTTGGGGACTTGTACGTTTGATATCGAATATTTTGAAGTGCCAGAAAAAATAACTCTAGGCCTAAGCTCAAAGAACGATTTTACTGCAAATCTACATGTTTTATACAGTTCCCCCTGCTATATTTTGATAATTTCGCAGTGAAAGAACATAAATACAACAGATTTGCATGATTTAGTTTACAGTGTTGCCAAGGAATTCGATATGTAAGGTAAGTTATTTTTTTTCTTATTTTTTTCCTCTTTATTTGTTATAAAATATATGTTTTTTGTGAAAAACGTCTTTACCACTTTCTCATACGTCTGGTATCACACACACACGTACATAAATTACACCAATATATGCATAATTCAATTCTTTATTTATATGTGCAAATATTATTTAAATATCTCTAACAACCAAAAAATTATCACATTTTCAAAACAGTCACCATCAATAATGCAAATTTCAAAAAAGAATCCGGTGGCAGGGAGACGTTTCGTATTTTTTAATCTGGCTTGCTAAAGGTTAAAGCAATTCTGTGAACTGCATCTAAAACAAATCAAAATACTTGGTGGTGAAAGAGCTAATAGATGTCATCATCATCAGGTAGCATATCCTTAACATGATGGCAGCAGTCACTACATCCTTGTGAAACTCCTGTTGATCTTGAACCAATCTTCCTGCTACTGTCATTTTCAGATGGTTATTACTCCTCGCCAAAAAAGATGGGCTATTGGTGCAAATAAAACGGTGACACAACACATTTCCATTCTGCTGGAAATCTAGTAGGACCATGGTCCTGCGACAAGAGAAATTCAGCAGGAGTTTGAGAATGTATGCTGATGAAGATGGTATTTGATATATTGCATTCATTTTCTTTGTGATCTGCTTCTTTTTCATTGCCCCGGCATCGTGCCCTATTTCAAGGCTGCTGTGTTGTTTGATATGGCCACAAAAATGTCAAGTTTCAAGAGAGAAACTTGTTTAGCCAATTTTCTTTTACTTTCAATTCTCTCAGATTATCCTTATTTGATATTTATTTTTTGCTTTGTTTTAGTCCATTGATTCTGAAGATGTGGCAACATTTAGTTGTGAGATATGAGCATTTTTCCAGACATCTCCAATGGAAAATAAAATATTGGCATTCAAAATGAAATGTTATAGAAAGGTCCTATATCATGATCAGGAAGATGAACCAACACAGACGTTTGCAAATACCTCAATATAGAAGAGCGACTCCTCAAAACTATCAAACAATGCAAGCTAACATACCTTGGACACATAAAAAGACAATATGGTTTAGAAAGATTAGTCATGGAGGGAAAGTTCAAGGAAAGAGAACAAGAGGCAGACTAAGACTATGATGGACATAGGATATCAAAGACCTGAAAATGACACTGGAAGAGACTGGGCAGCTTGCACAGGACCGAGAGGCTTACAGAGTGGCAGTGAAAGACATGTCATTTGTTTGATTCTGAGGATTGTTCTGTAACATTTTGTTTCAAATGTTGCAATTTTTTTTTCTCACCCTATGGGTGATTGTCCAAGATTCACATCCATATATTGCAACTGGGAATATGCAGGCTTTTAGAAAAGTTAGCTTTATGTTGTTGCAGCACAGCCATATATTTTCATTTGTATCAGTTTATTCGATGCAATCTATGACTTCTTCATAGCAATCCCCATTGCTGCATATAAAAGAACCAAGGCATTTGAAACTGGTAACAACGTGCTCTAGTTCTCTCTTACCGGTATTCAGATTGAGAATTTGTTCATGGTTTTGTCGCTTGTCATAATCTTGGTCTTACTATCATTCAGAAATAGGTTGTAATTCAATGTGTACTTTGATGGAATTTGTGAGGTGTTCTATGCCTTTTTTTGTTGTGTAACAGTAGTGTTGTAGGTAATTGCTATCTTTGTTCTAATGTCTCATTACCTCTGATATTGCGTGGGTTGAAGTTGTTTCACTGCTGGTCATTTCTTACATTCCTCATGATATTCTCCATGTAAACATTTAACAGATATATATGACACATCCTTGTTTGACTCCTTTTTTTCCCACACTGAACCAATCAGATGTTTCATATCTACTCTTATTGCTGCTTGTTTGTCTATTTACATTTTAATAAGGTGAAGTAATATAGTGGTATCTTCTTCATCATTCATTCATAAGCTCCCACTGGATCTCGCTTCAAAGCAGTACCAAAGTCCTACATTTCCAGCAGGATGTAGTCCAGAAAATGGAAATACATCCTGTCATCATTTTATTTACGCTAATGACCTGACACGTCCATCTTCGACAGATTAGTATCTATAAAAAATTATAACAGAACAAGTTAAAAAAACAATGTTCATTAACATTACTTTATTGACTTACGTGAAGCAACCAGCTAGAAAGCAAATATTAGAAAATATTTGGGACTGTTTTCTGAAATGTTGAAAATCAAGGAACACCAACCCGGAGACATTATTGTCTGGTAATGTACTTGACATCCAACAGTCTCATAACATGTTATGGTAAAATATAGTTGACTACAGTAAAGTTACACAACTAATAAATAATACAGCATAACTGAATCATGTCTTGTACAGCACATTGCTTTTAAACTGTTGTGAGATTTGTAAGCACCACTCATAAGCCCAGTTTGTGGGATTTTTAAGCACACTATAAGCCCAGTTTGTGAGATTCCAAAGCACCACTCATAAGCCTAATTTGTGGGATTTTTAAGCACCACTCATAAGCCCAGTTTGTGAGATTTCAAAGCACCATTCATAAGCCCAGTTTGTGGGATTTTTAAGCACCACTCATAAGCCCAGTTTGTGGGATTTTTAAGCACCACTATAAGCCCAGTTTGTGGGATTTTTAAGCACTACTATAAGCCCAGTTTGTGAGATTTTAAAGCACCACTTAGAAGCCCAGTTTGTGGGATTTTTAAGCACACTATAAGCCCAGTTTGTGAGATTCCAAAGCACCACTCATAAGCCTAATTTGTGGGATTTTTAAGCACCACTCATAAGCCCAGTTTGTGAGATTTCAAAGCACCACTCATAAGCCCAATTTGTGGGATTTTTAAGCACCACTCTTAAGCCCAGTTTGTGAGATTTCAATGCACCACTCATAAGCCCAGTTTGTGAGATTTTAAAGCACCTCTCATATAATCCCAGTTTGTGAGATTTTAAAGCACCACTCATAATCCCAGTTTGTGGGATTTTTAAGCACCACTCACAACCCAGATGTCTTATCATTACAACATAAACATTTGACATTTGTATGCTTTGAATCCTGAGATTAAATGGGTGAAATGAGCTTGCAAGCTTCTCTGTCAGAGACCTAGGTTGGATGAGAGGGCATGCAAGCATTACAAGCCTCTCTGCCAGACAATTTTGGTGATAGGGATTGGAAGACTTGCAAGCCTCTCTGCCACACTCTTGAAGATGGGTATGCAAGACTTACAAGCCTCTCTCTGATGGATGCTCAAGACTTACAGGCCTTACAAGCATTTCTAAATGTATGAGTTGAAGTGGTCATTATGACACCCAGCTGAAGATGGGTTTTCTAGAGTGTTGATGTGTGTTGGAACAAAATGTCAGGCTACTAAGTGTACTATTACTAATACCTACGGCAGATAGAAGATGAGATTTGAATCTGGTCCATTCAGCTGAAATTAATTAACCGTACAACTTAAGTCAACATGCTCATAAACTCAGGCAATCTGAATTATCAAAATAGAATGATCTTGATCTAGTAGTTCAAATGTGTATTCCCTTACACTATGAATGTGGACTGGTAGATCGAGGCACAGAAAATGAATAACACAAATTGCAGAGGTATGTATAGTCCTTAGGTAACAAACACCACAATTAGCACAGACTACTAGGTTTTGATGCTGTATACTTGATGTTGTACGGTGAAAAACATAAATAACAAACAGAAACATGGTATCTTCAGATGCAACATGGAAAAATGAATAACACTAATGGAAAGTTTAAATTATTGATGAAATCAGATAGTGGCTGATGAGATTCAATTCTAGTCTGTTCAACTGATACCAATTTGACTCGTAACTCATTTACTGGGGGACTAAGTCTGCCAATCCACATCCACAACAAAAATGTGATTTTGGCAGTCATTCAGAAAAATTAGTATTCTCTCATCATATTAATGCGGGCTGGTAAATCACAACACACCAAGCTTACCTTAATTTGCCTTAATTACATCCATAACTGTAAATGGTTCATTACAGGGAGGCGTGGCCAGATGTCAACTTTTTAATTTTATGCTTACCGTAGTTTCATTTAGGTTTCATGACCTCTTTAAACTCATTAAAAAGTCACTTAGTCTGCATCAATTTACGCGCTGAGAGCCACCCCCCAGAGTCGTCCAAGGGGCGGGAAGTTCTCAGTGTGTAGCGGGTTATTCGCTGGATTCGCCAGTAGTCTTATGTACTGTGAAATGCATCTTTATCGATATTTTGTTTCATTAAATAATATATGTATTTGTTTCGTTAAAAAGTGGCCACAGCTGCCCATAAAATACCCTATAAACACTTTATAACAAATATTATAAATACATCCATAACTGTATTAAATACATCCATAGCTGCATTCAACATTTTGTAATAATTGTTCTACACATATCTGAAACTGAATTAAATTCAACATCTATAACTATTCAACATTTTATAACATTCAAAATATATCTAACTATTGAATATTTTATAACAAATGTTTCAAATATATCTATTCAACATTTTATAACATTCAAAATATATCTAACTATTCAATATTTTATAACAATTTTTTCAAATATATCTAAATATTCAATATTTTATAACAATTGTTTCAAATATATCTATTCAACATTTTATAACATTCAAAATATATCTAACTATTCAACATTTTATAACAATTATTTCAAATATATCTAAATATTCAACATTTTTGTAAAAAAATTTTCAAATATATCTAAATATTCAACATTTTATAACAATTGTTCCAAATATATCCATAAATATGCATGTATATATATTATTTTAAAGGCTGTAGATTCCTTTTTGGGGATTAAAACACGACAATACCCAACACACACACCCCACCTCCTTTTTTTTAGGTAGGTAGAATACATAGAAAAGTTAGGAAAAAATGCTAGCAAATCTCTCTCTTACAAATGTACCACTAAGAAATAAAATGATTTTCATCCCAAAAATCCCCTACATGTCAGATAGTATTCACTACCAGACAACCGAAGTGTTCCGAACAGAACATCAGTCTCTAAACTGCATTTGTTGATCTAAGGCCCTCGACACCATAAACTGTGATTGTCTATCGAAAATCATAGCCAGATAAGCATGTCCTGAAAAATTCACCAATATGGTTCGCTAGTTTCATGATGGTATGACAGCTTATGTGCAAGATGACGTTCACACTCTAAACTGCTTCCAGTAACTAAAGGTGTCAAACAGTGTTGCGTCTTGGCTACGGTGCTCTTTAGCAGGGTGCTCTTTGCTATGCTAAATGATGCTTTTCTGAATAAAATTGCAGGAATTTGTTTCCATTATCAAGCTGATGATAGACTATTAAATCTCAGTAGATTGAAGGCCAAGACCAAAACTCAAGATATTGCTTGTGACCTCTTGCTTACTCAACACTACCAGTTTGAAAGACATGCAGGATGAGTGGACCTCTTTTCTCCGGCCTGTGATGCGTTTGATCTCATTATCAGCAATTTGAATACATTAATAATTTACCAACCAGTGCCAGGTGTCCCCTACACAGAACCAGTAATCACAGTGCCAGGTGTCCCCTACACAGAACCAGTAATCACAGCGCCAGGTGTCCCCTACACAGAACCAGTAATCATAGTGCCAGGTGTCAACCTACACAGAACCAGTAATCACAGTGCCAGGTGTCCCCTACACAGAACCAGTAATCACAGTGAAAGAAAAGAAACTCAATACTGTTTACACATTTTTATATCTTGGCAGCACCCTATCGCAAACTGCAACAATTTATGAGGATGTTGCCCTCTATATTGCTCATGCCAGTGCTGCCTTCGTGCCAACGTCTGGATCAGGTATGGGTCTCAGTTTGACAACTATGTTGGACGTCTACCACATAGTGGTTCTACCAACACTGCTTTATGCTGCGTCATCCTGGACTGTCTATGCAAGACATGATTGACAGCGTACCTCTTTTCACCTTCAGTTCCCTTCAGTTTCTAAGAAATCTCATGGAAGTACCTTGACAGGATCAAATATAAAACACAGAAATTCTTCTAAAGTACTGTATGCAAAGTATCCATGACCTGTTGATTAGATCCTAACTCCGCTGGACCAACCACATCATCCATATCTCAGACAAATGTCTTTCAAAGAGATTGTTCTATGCTGAGCTATGTGATGGTAAACGGTCAAGAGGAAGCAGAAAAAGCACTTCAAGGGTTACTTAAAGAACTCCCTCAAACACTAGCATTGATTCTAGCTTCTGGGAGACTACAGCTCTTTATCGCTCAGCTTCACACACTCAGATCACCACTGGCACTACAAAATTTGAAAAAGAAAACACTGCAGGCAATCTGTATTTGACAGAATTTCTCAGCCATGATTTCCTCAATGGTAATGTGCTAATCTTAGAGGACTATGGCTTCAACTCTTGCAATGTTGCTTGCATAATCTGTAATGGATGGCCTGCTACTTCTTGGCTCATCTTGAACGCTGGCCGGTCCCATTTGAAAGTGATTTTCCCAATGCTTCACTGTATCATATGAAGGGCTGACAACCTTATAAATAGCAAACACTTCATCATGAATTTGTTTTTGCAGATTTACTCTGTAAGTGCAGAAATTTGATTACGCTACGAGTTTCCGTTTTATCCATGACACAGCTTCATACACAACTGAACTAGTTTCCTGCTAATTTCTCTTTCATGCACTGCACGAACCATGAACATGCGGGACTGTCAACCAATAGTGCGTCTTTAAAATGATACACATCAATTCTGCCTATCTTTATAATTTTCTTAGTAAACTGCACAACTTTTCTACAACTCCTCATAATGTGCTGCAAGGTTAACTTTTAATTAAGAAACACTTGCTCTACAGGTCATTGTTTTCAATATCCAATTGTTTGGATAGTTGGATGGGTGGGTGAATAGATGGTTGGATGAATGGTTGGGTTGGTTGGTGGATGAATGGAAGGTTGGCTGTTTAGTTACTCTACTCCTGGCAGATCTCTACATACCAGTTATCTAATAAAGTACACAGAAATTCACTGCAGATAAAAATTGTCCTCAGTACTGTTTTCCCTAGCTGTTTGTTCAACACTAATAAATGGTACACAACAATGGAATGTTCATACCTAAATGCAGTCAATGAGTAAACATTTCATATTTTCAAGATCCATCAATATCAACATTTTTGTTCTCAACAAAACATTTAACAATTAACGATGTGAAACAAAAGTTGTAAATTGAAAAAGGAAATTATAGGATCTGATGATACAAGACACGAGAACAATATACATCACTGGAGAAGTGATAGTAATATACATCATTGGAGAAGTGATAGTAATGTATATCACTGGAGAAGTGATAGTAATATATATATATATATATATATATATATATATATATACCGGTATATATATATATCACTGGAGAAGTGATTGTAATATACATCACTGGAGAAGTGATAGTACACTTGTTTACATACAACAGTTTATTGACACTACAACAAATAATATGCACAAAATTAGCTACACGAGAGAGATTGAAGTATCAAAATATTATAACAATTTGTATTTGTTGCAAATACTAATAAACAAACAAGAAATTAAATTCAAAACATTATCTGCATTACTTTATCTGTATTGGTGTGTTGAATTTCTTTAAGAAAAATAACTTGAGTTCTATAAACATTTGTTCTCTTTATAATATTTTATATTTAGATCAATGTTATAAAAGAATGACATTATCACAGATAGTCTTTATAGATTAGTAATTTAGTTCTAGGGAGGAGCAGCTGACTTAATTTGTCATTAATAGTAGATCATCTTCAGGACACAGTGATGAACTCAGCAATTTTTTACCAGGTAATATTTACATTCAGTAGGTTGTCATTCAGTATATTACTGTGTGAGACGTATGATTGGAGTTAGCTTGAGAGACAAAATCAGGAATGAAGCACTAAGGAAACAATTAGAGATCAAACCAACAATAGAATACATACAGAAACAAGTTAAATGGTACGGCCACATAACCAGACAGAAAGAGCAAAGTATTATCCAAAAAACCATTAATAAACGATACGAAAACAGGAGACCTATTGGACGCCCTCGTAAAAGGTGGATAGATAGTGTATTAGAGACACTCGTAAATATAACAGCAGAGGAGGTAAATAGAAGGGCAAAAGACCGTACACTCACTCTCCCATCAACACCGAAAGGTACATGAGAACAGAAAGAAGAAGAAGAAAAAAAAAGAAGAAGTAGGTTGTCATTGCTTTCTGAATCAGAAGTCTAACTGCCTGCTGCTTAAAATGAGCCAGATACCTTTGGCTGTCAGAGACGTTCTCATTAAGTTTTCAGCCATATAGCAGGTTCAATTCATGTAAATGTCAAGGTATATTATTTTTTCAAGAGTGTAAATTACAAAAATAACTAAATTATACACATTTTACTGTTAAAGTTAGCAACAATTGTTCCTTGGTCTAAACATAATCACCAACAACCGTTTAACTTTAGAAGCACTTTAAATATTTTAAAAAAAATTAAAACTAATATTTTGTCCACAGCTGTAGCGGGGTCTCATATCAGGTTCAAAACTGGGAGCAGATCTTAGGCAGCAAAACCATTCAGAAATTAATTGACTAACCGCATCTTTTTTTTGAGATGCGGTTAGTCAAGTACGGAAAAAACCCATTTACTCGAGTTGCAAGGTGATTCAGTGCCATTAGAACGGGCCGAGTTCAATTCTTATTAATCTCAAATTTCTTTTATTTATCTTCTTCTTCCTACTTGAATTTACTTGTATTCAGAAATCAATAGCAATCTAAAAATTGTAAATATTGACTAGAACATAATACAGCTACAACATGTTGGGTTGATCACTGTGTCTTGAATAATATTTGCAAGCAATAATATTTTAATACTCAACAATAGAATATTTCAACATCATGCAACAATACAATATTTTGGATACATGAAAATACATGACAGTCCTATAGACGAGAGTAAAAACAAATCCTAGTCAAAATGATTTGGTGATGTCCATAGAATGGCAGATTGATTGTCGTAGAAAGCACTAGAAGCCAAGAGTCAAGAATATAAACCTCAAGGAAGACACAGATGGAATGACAATATTACACAGTTTCCAAAAGATGTCTTATATTAGAATCAGATCTGGCAATAATGGAATGTGATCAAACAGTGTTCCTTCTGGAAATCCTTTACACCCGAAAGTAATAGATAGACAGCTGGTATGATTGTGTAACTTTTCTCTGGATGTCCTTTACACCTAAAGAAGAGAAATTGCTAGAAGGACGATGTGCGACTTGACTAAATGAAAATAAAACATTACTCCTCTAGCAAACATACTAAACATGAAATGGACACGATAAATGCAATAGTATAAGTGGACAAGAAATATTCAGGGTACATAAGTTTAGCAGGCTGTAAAATGATGAGAAAAAACATAAATGGAGATGGCTAACTTGATATCAGAAAAATAAAAAATAAGATGCAAACTAATTCAATATCAGAAAATATAAATGGCGGTGTCCCCTAATCTGATATCAGAAAATACAAATGGAGGTGGCATCTACCTTGATATCGGAAAATATAAATGGAGGTGGCATCTACCTTGATATCGGAAAATATAAATGGAGGTGGCATCTAAATTGATATAAGAAAATAGTAAATGTCACGCCATGTATGAAAAAAATACACTTTATGATTTCACTATAAAGGAACAAATGGTATTTTCATATTCAAGTATATACAACAATAATATGGTATGGTCACAACTATACTGGCTACGTTAACAATTGTATGCATGTATTTCATTTACTGAAGAACATAATATACGGTCACAACTATACTGGCTACGTTAAAAATGTATGTGCATGTATTTCATTTACTGAAGAACATAATATACGGTCACAACTATACTGGCTACATTAAAAATGTATGTGCATGTATTTCATTTACTGAAGAACATAATATACGGTCACAACTATACTGGCTACGTTAACAATTGTATGCATGTATTTCATTTACTGAAGAACATAATATACGGTCACAACTATACTGGCTAGGTTAAAAATGTATGTGCATGTATTTCATTTACTGAAGAACATAATATACGGTCACAACTATACTGGCTACATTAAAAATGTATGTGCATGTATTTCATTTACTGAAGAACATAATATACGGTCACAACTATACTGGCTACGTTAAAAATGTATGTGCATGTATTTCATTTACTGAAGAACATAATATACGGTCACAACTATACTGGCTACATTAAAAATGTATGTGCATGTATTTCATTTACTGAAGAACATAATATACGGTCACAACTATACTGGCTACATTAAAAATGTATGTGCATGTATTTCATTTACTGAAGAACATAATATACGGTCACAACTATACTGGCTACATTAAAAATGTATGTGCATGTATTTCATTTACTGAAGAACATAATATGCAGGTTAAAGCTTCTTTATTATAAACAAGAAAATAACAACACTACACACTAGAGATAAAAAAACTGATGTGTTGTTGAGATTTAAAAGGGGAGCAAAGAATAGCAACACTGTTACCTGCCATGCATTTTGCATGAGACAACAAAGGTTGATTCAGCTGGCAACTATTCGCCTTGTAACTTGAGTCAATCTATTATCTGAATTCGACCACCCTGCATCTCTCTGTGAACTCGGCATAATGTAAACTATGACACAATGAATTTCATTCTCCAGGCTAGATCATGCTGATTTGAAGAAGTTTGAGAACAAACTCAGACAAAATAAATACAAAATTTAAAAACAATCATTAAAAACAAACAAATAACACTCTTACACATAATTAAATAAATAATTAAAGTGTATCCAGTACAGGAAAATTACTATCCAACTATTGTTGGATTTAGATGCACCACTAATACATTCTATTCTATCAACAACACAATGAAGATGCTTGATGTTGGAACCAACTAGTCTGACATGTTTGCGAGGTGAGCTCACTATCAACTTTGCTACAGCACAGACTCACACATAATTACATGGTGCCAATGATCAGTTCACTAGCTTACTAATTCAATGGATCTAGGATGAAGTGCTGGTTGACAGGGATTTTTAAGTGAGTATTAAAGGCCCCAGAACAAAACAAGACTTGAAAAATCAGTGCCATATTATTCATAACCTTATTCTGCACTATATGTATCCAGTAATACCCAAGCAAATTTTAATTACAAATTCCTTCAAACAGTTAAACTCCATTAAAACAGCTTGGTCTGTATCAACTAAATATGCATGTAATAATGGAAATTCCATTAAAACAGCTTGGTCTGTATCAACAAAATATGCATGTAATAATAGAAATTCCATTAAAACAGCTTGGTCTGTATCAACTAAATATGAATGTAATAATGGAAATTCCATGATTTCTACTTCAGAGGAATTGTACTATACATTCTTATATTTTGATTAAAAGTTTGAAAATAACACTTTCAGCATACAGTAAACAAAAATATAACACTTGTAGTCTACACTAAACCAAAATTTTACACAAATACAAAATGTAATAAAATAATTGAGCCTACATGCCTCAGGACTATCTTTACCTTGCATCATTAAAAAAATAACACTATTAAAAAAATAACACTATTAAAGAAAATAACACTATTAAAAAAAATAACACTATTAAAGAAAATAAACACATCCAACCTGAACAATGACATAAATTATTTTTTTCAACTTAAAAGAAAATTAAGCTTTCAACTTTCTTCATTAAATATTTTGTTTACTCTTGTAGCCTTAAGAAAATAATAATTTGAACCAACTAAAGACATAAATTACTCAAGACACCAGTACTCGAGACACCACTACTCGAGTCACCACTACTCAAGTCACCACTACCCAAGTCACCAGTAATCAAGTCACCACTACTTGATTAAACAATATGAGTGCTGTTAAATATTTCCCTGTACCAATTTTTTACCCTGGAAAACATAAAAATATTTACCAAACACATGTGCTGATAAGTGGTTCTATAGAAGAATGCTGAGAATACCATGGACTGCCAGAAAAACTAATGTAGAGGTGTTGAATGAGTCAAATGCGAAACGGACCTTAATCAACAATATAAGAAAAAGACAATCTTCTTTTTTTTTAGCCACTTCATGAGAGAGGCAGGTTTAGAGAACATAGTCACAACAGACAAAATTGAAGGAAACAGAGACAGAGGGCGACAACGTGAGAAAATATTAGACAGTTTGATAACCTGGCACAGTAGGGAAACAACGATCTTGATACATAATACTGTGGACAGAGATCTATGGAGAGTCATGACCGCCTACTCCAGCCGGCATGGTACCTGATGATGATGATGTGTCAATGTATATACAAAACTAGAAGTATGTAAACTTCACAAATGCACTATGTCCTATAAGTGAAGATAACCTAGTTTGTCTCATCACTTCTAAAACTGTGATGCTAATCTTCAACATGTATGCATTTATTTATACTTTCAGCTTGGAAAAAGTAGTTCAGAAACTTTCAATATACTGACTACTATCAGAGAGGTTGCTGATGATATTGGAATATCAAATGGTATGTGCCATAAATGGTTATTGAAGACTTGTACATGAAACATAGCCACGAGAAGTGCCATATTTGAATTGTGCATCATGACAATGTCCTTGCACATAAGTCTGCCACCTTTTTTTAATGAATAAAACACATTTTTTAATGAAACACAACATTCCACAATCGCCATACTTGTCAGATCTTGCTTCAAATTACTTTTTCTTCTCTGTACATCTGAAGAGAACAATAAATGGTCGCAGACTTGATGACAAGACTTGAAATAGCCTCAGCTGCAATGTGCAGATTGAATACCATAAGGAAAAGCAGAATAAGTACAGCAGTCAAGATCAACCTATATAAATCTCTAATTATACCTCTAAAAGATGTGACAGTTGAACGAAGGAAATCGAGAGGAAATTACATGATTTTGGAAATAAATGTTACGATGAGTGTTGCTGATCCGGTATACAGAACATACAACTAATATATAAATGAGGAACATAATAAATTCTCTTGAAGGTTAACAAGAATTTCTCATGGAAGTGTGAAATGTTGCAAACATGTGTGGCTTGGTCATGTGATGAGGCATGACTTTCTTTTCAAAAATATCTGGCAGTGGACAGTTGAAAGTGGAAAAAGGTGTGGGAAAAATAGGCTTAATGTTTCTAACAACAAGGAGGAACTAATTTGTGGTACTAATGTGGCATCACAAATTTTGCCAGAGTGATGTTATTTTTCGAGGGAAAGTTGAGAATTTAGAAAACATTGGGCCTGTACATAATCTTGATGAGATTGCCACACATTATGAATACTTTAGCATCATTGTCAACAAGGAGTTTTATTAATTTGCAGCCGATCAGACAAATTTGTATGTAACATAACGCAAAGACCAAGTGAGGAAAGAAGATACTTGCTGGACATCTGTAACTGCCAGTGAAAGTCTTTATATATTTATATTATGATGTACCGGCATATTCTGCCTGAGTCAGGCATCTATTGGAATAAAGATTATGGATTAAATATTTCAGGAATATCAACTTGTTTGTGAAAAAGGAGATTTGAGAAAATATCTCAATATTTTCGTCTCCGCAGCACCTCCAAGGTTAAAAAAACCAATTTTCCCGTATTATGTTTAGTTTGACAATTTATTTTTCAAAATATATAAGTATTAAATTATTTTTGATATAGTTTAAAGTGAGACTGTTCATTTTTCTGATGATCTGCCAAGTCTGAGTGTGATAAGATAAACAGTTTTAAAGAAAATGCAAAAAAAAATTATCATATCGACAATTTGGAGGAGTCGTTTACCCTGTCTTAGTAATGGAGGAATGATAATACAGATCTCGTAGTAGTGAAAGGGTTAAACAAGGAACTGAAAACAGAGAGGCATGGCAGGATATTTGTGTTAATGTTTCCAACTTGACACCCCTACGAATATGAGAGGCTATGAATTTAAGGTAACATGATGTAATGAAGACAGAGATGAGGTCTATTCTGAAAGTGACTACCAGAGATACTTCCTTCAATGGTGGGAGCACAGGATCTTTATACAATCACAAGGGGAAATTACTTTGAAGATGACTCATCTGTAAGTATAACGGTGTTATGAAAAAAGAGTCAGTCACTGAACTTATTGATCTTCCCTCATATAAGATTGCCCAATATAAAAAAAACAGCGGCAGCTTAGACTTTTAAAAAAAAACCCACATCAATTGGAGCTATTAAAAGAAACAAGCTAAAACTGGCTCTAATCACTAATACAGAAACATCACTTTATCTACCACTATTCTTCTTCTTCAGCGTTCATTCTCAAACATCTGCTGGATCTTGCAGCAGGACCATGATCCTATTAGATTTCCAGCAGGATGTAGTCCAGAGAATGGAAATGTGTTGTGTTGCCGTTTTATTTGCACCAATGGCCTTACACATCCATCTTTGACGGATCTATCACTGTTCAAGAAAACAACACTTTCGACTATCACTAACCAAGAAAAACAACACTTTCAACTATCATTATTTCAGAAAACACTTTCAACTATCACTATTTAAGAAAATACTTTCAACTATCACTATTTAAGAGAACACTTTTAACTATCACTATTAAAAAGAATAACACTTTCAACAATCAATATTCAAGAAAAAAACACTTTCAACTATCATTATTTATCAATACATTCAACCTGAAGAAAATACCTGCAACTCAAACCATTAAAGAAAATAACACTTCCAGTCTGTGATTATTTAATAAAATAATACTTTGAGCTCTTAAGCACAATAAAATAACTCCAGTATACAATATAAAATAACATTACTAACCTACACAGTGCAATAAAAACAACAACAGCATGAGAGATATTCCTAAACAATAATAGCCACTATCAATGTGACATAACATTAACATGATCAAATTGTATGGTTTGTTTTGTTTCAAGTTCTATATGATTAATATTATTTTATATAGGCCTATTAATCCTATGTTATGTTTCATTTAACATAATGGCATCTATGAATGAATCTGAAGGGGAAAAGGAGATATCATCTTCGAAGTCTGTGTCAGAATTTTGTCTCTCATTTGCATGCATCACGTGCCTAGTTTCAAAAATGTGTTGCTGATTTGCTTGGAACTGTTTAGTCCATTCCTGCAAAAGTAAAAAAAAAAATGAAAATTTCTAGATAAATTGGGTAGAAATATTTCATGGAATCAATAGCTAAAAAATAACAAAATATTGGAAGAATTAAGAGAACTATTATAAATAAACTGAACCCATATCTTGTGTGCTGCATCTCAGTACTATCACCAAAGAAAATTTAGGTACTTTCCTGCTATCAATGTCATTTACAGAACCAGATTTCTGGTGAAACTGATCAATATTGACATAGATCAGCCATGATGACAATCTCAATCATTACTAGGTCTATGGAGTGGGGGGGGGGGGCAGGATACACACATCATCAATTAAGCCTACACTAAAGATCGTCGCTAATTTCAACTAGGCCCACTGAATACGGAACTACTACCCCATCAATGTCTGATTTATTCAAGTTCTCTAGAATTCCATTATAAAATTGCCTATCAACATCATCTGAATCATAAGTAGGTCAATTTTTATCAAGTTTTGATAAAAATTGAAGGTCATAACACACCTTTCGCAGTTAAAAAAAACCAGCAGTTAGAAATGATCAGAAAAACAATGGAAGCCGCATTTCTGGTAATCACAACAGGGCGAAATTTAGCATGTCTATTCGCATAACCGGTAACGGACATCAACCAAAATGACAGTGTGTCAAGCGGAGCTTATGAGCTATCAGGGATTGAATGGGTTAAATACATTCCTATACCTATCTTATTGCTAATTAAATTTATAAAGTTATTTCAGAACCAGACTAACATATGGGAATACACGCTAACACATGAATACAGGGCCAACTCCTCGAAACCACCAGAGCTCTATATCTATCAGAGGTGCAAAGTAGGAGTAAGAACATCAAAAGGAATGACAGACACATTCACAATAACATCTGGAGTCAGACAGGGATGTGTATTATCCCCATACCTATTCAACATCTATATAGACAAAATAACCAAAGAATCCTTAAAAGCGATAGAACAAGAAACACAACCTGAAAAAGATAACGGAGAAAATGAAGGCAGTAACATCATAAATGAATTGCTATTCGCAATGATCAGGTGTTGATATACAACGATATATGAGCTGCAAAAACACAACGCAGTAAATACGTATTACAAAATCAACAACATGAGAATCAACAAACCAAAATCAGAAACACAGAAGATATGCAGAAATTAATCCCCACTTGAAATATACATAGATGGCACAAAACTCAACCAAGTAAAGGAATTGAAGCATTTAGACAGCGTGTTCTTGGAAGACAGAAATAGAGACAAGATGTCACAAAGCAAAGATAGTTTTATATCAATTGGCAGCACTGCTGAAACATCAGAACATTGACACAGTCTCCAAAAGAACATTAATAAACATAGTGTTCAAACAGAGAATGTGTTATCAATGCTAGACCTGGACCCTGACAGAGAAACTAGAAGAAAAATCGCTGTATGAGAAATGAAGTGCCTGAGAACAGCACTGGGGGTAACAAAAAAAGATAGAATAAACAATGACACTATAAGAAATCTGATGAAAACAATATCGTGCAAAGAATACATAGACACACAAAAGATCAAATGGTTCGGCCACCTAATCAGAATGGAACCGGATCGCATTTCATCGATAGCCTTCAATAAAAGATATTCTGAAAAGAGAAACAGGGGAAGACCGAGATGAAGATGAGATTGGAGAAAAACTAGAACACCAAGTCTGCACTGTCATCAGCATCACAGTTAGCAAAAGAAAGAAGACTTCAGCTCTTCATGGCGCCCAGCAGCATACATGGGTAGTACAAGACAAGAGACTAACCTATCTCTTCATGACGCCCAGCGGCACACATGGGTAGTACAAGACAAGAGACTAACTTAACCAAACTAACGAAAATAAAACAGATGCCACTAACTTTCGCCGATATAATCTTGAGTCTAATAATATTTCTCGGCTCACCTCACGTGATGTAAATTCAATGCGTATCAATACGTAATGTTTCGATGTCATCTTTTATATCATCCATAATATCTTCTTTGAAAATGAACGTATTTTTCAAAAATTCCTAATGATTAAAAAAACAATTCTCAAGAGATTTATAATAAAAATGGCTTCATTTCAACTCGATGAGCTTTGATTGTTCAACATTCAAATTTTCATTTTCCTATTTTTTTTAAAATCATGAATATATCGAAAAGGAAGCTAGATTTGCTCACAGTGTTGCCACTTCTTTTTTCCTAGAAGAAAAAGCCAAATTTAAACATTTTATTATAGTTATAAATTTGCTTGGCGACGGTTACCTACTGTTCCTTGTATGAATGCTACAGCCATACTGTGAACTCAGAAACAACATATTTTGCTATGTGCTTTCTGACCGGTCCGGATGCACAATTGCCTGTGGCGAGGATCGAACTCGGTACCTTGGCTGTCACAGACGGGCTCTGTACCACTCTGCCACAGAGATATGTTAGATAACTATACTATAACCTACTGTTCCTTGTGTGAATGCTACAGCCATATTGTGAAAAGAGAAACGTATTTTGCTATGGCCAGATGGGGGTGTCGGAATAGTAATACTGCGACATCAGAAATAGTATAAGTGGCAACTATGGAAGGTTTGGAATGGTGGTTGACTACTACATCCCCTAGATAGTCAATGTGATGGAAAAATGCCATGCTGTGTTGGTCTGAAAAATGTAGATACTGCAGCTAAGCTGCAACCAATGACACAATACATTCTTTCTTCTGAACAACACACTGCAAATCAATAGAAGTTGAAGAGTTTACTTATCTCCCCTTACTAAGGTTGTTTGCAAAGTTTTGAGACAAATATGGCATCATATTTACAAATCTGTATAAATTCAAACTCACAACATAGAGTTTTGAAATTTTTTATTTGTCATAATCAATGTTTGTATTTTCTAAATGAATTTGAATTCCCAAGAGTTAAATTCAAGAGGAAATTCCAATTATTATAATTCTGGGTGTAGATTTATATTACTTTCTATATATCACAAAATTACTCACAATGTTTGAGAGACTATTTTGTGGGTGATGCCATTTTGGAATGATGCACTATCCCACATGAGCTATTCTTAGTAATACTATTGACATGGTTACCATCTTTCAGAATTATAATGGTTTCAGCGAATTGTCGAAGTTGGTCACCAAGAGCATATTATGGAAATCAGATGGCCATAAAATTTGGTCAGTACATTATTCGGAATGAAGGAACAGTTTTCAGAAACAAGATAAAGGAATAGGACATCGGCATACTACCGAAATTCTGGTAAATAGATAAGATTTGTCTATGGTTACAAACATCTTACAATATAAAAATAGTCTTATGGCAATGGTAAAGATGGAGGTCCTGTAACAGTTAATGATATAGCCCTTACCTCCACTTCATTATGATACATGCGTAAACTGAAATCTTCTCTGCCACGATTTCTTTCCCCATAGTACACATACTGACCCTGTGGACAAATATTAAGTTAAATTGTATCAGACATGAATGTTATTTTAATTATAGAAATATGCCATTGATTAATTGAACAGTGTCATAAAATTTCAGGTTATGTTTTTACTAGTCTTCTTCTTCTTCAACGTTCACTCTGAAACTCCTGCTGGATCTCTCTTGTGGACCATGAATCTACTAGATTTCCAGCAGGATATAGTTCAAAGAATGAAAATGCGTTGTGTTACCATTTTATTTGCACCAATACATCTGTCTTCGGCGGGTACTAGTATTCAAGAAACTATATCATCATCATGAGCCATACTGGGTAGAGTATGAAGTCATTGATCTTAAAAACTCTATCCGGTGTACTGTATATCAGTTCCACTGATGACTCTTTGCCATGCCATGATGTCAAATATCCACTATTTTTTCCCTTTCATGCCTCATGTTCCTTTTCCATCACCAATGTACATAAAAAAATAATATTTATTTTTTCTATATAA
This sequence comes from Meghimatium bilineatum, assembly GCA_034231615.1. Classification (NCBI taxonomy): domain Eukaryota; kingdom Metazoa; phylum Mollusca; class Gastropoda; order Stylommatophora; family Philomycidae; genus Meghimatium; species Meghimatium bilineatum. The sequence continues at coordinate 5,672,034 of CM067309.1, read as the reverse complement.
AAGAGTCAAGTGACAGCAAGTATCCCTATTTAACTCCTTATTTTATGTTATATTTTACCTTTCATAAATACTATAAAGTATATACTTCCATAATTTATAACACATAATTAGAATAAAAAAAGATATACAATGTATTAAATAACAGTTTTACTTGGACTGTTGTCAGTGTATTATTCCACAGCAAAATGATTTTTAACCATAGTAATCCATAGTAATATCTTTTTCAAGGGGCTTATAGAAAAGTTTTATAAACTGTCTTTGAAACAGTGACATGCGGTTTGAAGATTTCTATACATTTATTATCCACTATTCTGATACTATTATTGTTTGCTGGTTGTCATATACTCTATCAGTCAGTTCCTCTTTTGCCAAGTTTAGCACATAGGGCGGATGTCACAGTTCTCCATGCCTGTCAATCAGTTGCCAAGGATTGCAAGTCTTGTGCATTTATGCCTGTTGATGCATTTATGCCTGTTGATTTTAGTTCATTCATAAAAGTTATTCTGAGCATTATTTTTGGTCTTCCCTGTTTTCTTTTTCCATCAGGTGTCCACATGAAGGTAAATGCAAATAAAGTAAATAGGTTACTAGAAAACTATCAATATAAAATATAGAAAATAACAATAAAAAAAAATAACAAATACAATTGTCATCGTGTCGGTCCAATTGGGACCAGACAACAAAAACAGTTAAGAACAAAACACCATAACGAATATATACAAAATGGATTTCTCCCACCAGGAAATCAAAACCAGGATTTCCTGGTGGGAGAAATCCATTTTGTTTATATTCGTTATGGTTTTTTGTTCTTAACTGTTTTTATTGTCTTAATAAAGGTCCCAATTGGATCGACATGTTGACTATTGTATTTATTATTTTTTTTCATTGTTATTTTCTATTTTTTATTATTTTATATTGATAGTTTTCTAGTAACCTATTTACTTTATTTGCATTTACCTCTATTTGTATGGTTACTGCGGCACTTCCTTTTTGTCGGTAATCCTCCGATATTTGGGTTATTTATATTATGTCCACATGAAGGCTTGTCATGGAATTCTATCTTCTTTCATTCTAAGTAAAGGAAGATAGAATTCCATGATACTCTAGTTCCAGTGTATATACATAACCAAATCATTCTTCTTTTACTCTGCTGGCTTTTCATTGTTTTTTTCTCTCAGGTATTATATTGAGCATTTTAGTGAAGTGTATCTCAACAGATCAAAATTAATATCTAAACAAATTACAAACAAGCTAACAATGAAAACTATAAAACACTAGATCTACTCTATATTAGTTTATGACTCAGAAACATGGACAATGAACAAACAATTAGAAGACAGAATTGATACCTTTGAGATGTAGATATATAGAAGAATAGGGAGAACATCATGGAAATAGAGGAAAACCCAACAAACAGGTGCTAACAATACTCTGTATTGAAGGAAATAAAGATAAAACAAATAAAATATTTTGGACATATTAAAAGACATGACACCTTGTTGAAGACCTTACTTGAGAGTAAAGTCGAGGGGAGGCGAGCAAGAAGGAAGCAGAGACACAAGTGAGAAGTAACAGCGTGAGATGGACAGGTTAGTCTAGTAGAGTGCACCACCAAGGCAAGAGACAAGGGGATGTTGGAGATCTGTTGCAGCCAACCTTTGTTGCGGAGACGAAACTTCATAATGATGTGACCTAACAAGTTGACTGTAGAATCTGTACAATTAAGTCTTAAGCTTGTATAAGCAGTTATATAAATAATGATCTCTCATGGGAGACTTGTCTTATGGGAGACTACTACAACAAGTTCCAGCTGTCTTATGGGTGACTACTACAACAAGTTCAAGCTGTCTTATGGGAGACTACTACAACAAGTTCCAGCTGTCTTATGGGTGACTACTACAACAAGTTCCAGCTGTTTTATGGGAGACTACTACAACAAGTTCCAGCTGTCTTATGGGTGACTACTACAACAAGTTCCAGCTGTCTTATGGGAGACTACTACAACAAGTTCCAGCTGCCTTATTATTGGGAGACTTACAATGGGTTTTAGCTGTCCCATGTAAGACTTATACCATATTTGTTTATTAGAAGTAATAAAAAAAACTCACTGGTTCTGTTTGACTAGCAATGAAGTGTCCAGTTACTGGAGCACTGTGTACACTGACCATGTGCATTTCATCTTCTGACAAGGTAATCTCTTCTCTATATACACCATGATCTGCAGGAAATTATATAAAAAATGATGAAGTATCTATACATTGAAAAATATAACATTCTTAATCAGGTTCTTAAATATAAATGCTACAGATGGGCATTTATAAACCAACAGAGGACCGGTACTGTCAGCAGAAGTGTAATGGCGGATACACTCAGGGAGAGATCGGAGCAACTATGGACGTGTCCAGTTTGCAGTGATGATGATCCGACGACTATCTAACTAACTAACTAATGACTAACTAACTAACTAACTAACTAACTAGCTACAGATGCCTGTTAAAAATCAGTTATGTAGAACATAAAATAAGTATATTCGTTCAGCAGCAAATAAACAAACTTACAGGTTATCAAGAAACACTTTTGACAATAGTGAGATGGTATAAAAACACAAAAATTGTTTAGTTTGGACACATGTAACAAGAGACTACTCACTTTCTAAAACTATTTAGCAAGGAACAATTAAGGAGGAGGAGAAGAGGTGATAAAAGAAAGTCTTGAATTGACACAGAATTTTTCTGCAGTCATCCAAATGGGTGTTTTTGTGCTGATGTTTCCTATGCAGCACCCATACGACTGATGGGTTATAGGTATTATTATTATTGTAACCTACATATCAAACATTAGGGGCAGACAGTCAAGGTTTCCAGCCCATGTACTGAGAAGAAAACAGCTTGAATACTTAATAACCACTGGAAAGATAAAGGGGAGAAGAGACAGGGGACAACAAAGAGAGTAATTGCTAGATTGACAAGTATTGTGGCATGGTAGAAGTTCACCAACCGAGCTTATTGACAACACAAGAGACAGAGAGTTGTGGAGAAAGAAGCTCTACGAATGTCTACTACACAGGCGATATAATCTGGGTTGAATTGTAACACATGCACACACCAACAGCGGCTCAATGTTGTAACAAAAGCTACCCATCTGAAGAACTGATTGCTTTTTCTTGTTCTACTTTGTATTCTCAATTGCTTCTCCTTGTAACATTATATTAGATTTCACACTGATGATGTTCCTCCTTCGCAAGCGAAGATGAGCAAGGCATGAAAAACAAAAATTTTGAGGAAGAAGTAGAAAAAAACAAAACATTTGTCATTGTCTAATTTGGTTTGTGAGTTCGTAGATGCCCGATGAGTCCGATTCGTGCCAGGAAAGTTCTGTTGCAGTGCATGCAGGAGTGCAGAGGGTTTGTGGATGACACAGTTCATCCAAAAATGATGAATGACAATGACAGTGATAATTTTTCACAGTTTACAGGTTGTCAGTCTATCCCCCAACTTACCTTAGTCATCTTGCACAACATACCTGGAAAGAAGACAGTGGTCTTATTCTTTGCACCATGAAACATTTAAAAATACAACCAAAATAAATATGAAAATTATATTTACATACCATTAATATCATCTAGATGCATCTGCCTGCGGTAGCTGATTCTAAAGATGAAAGACTCGAGCACAAACGCAACTATGATGTTCAAGACAACCTAACAAATAATGAAAAGCTATGATCATTAATGTTTGTAGAAAGTAGGTATATAATTCAACACAACAATATTAACCTTTGACTATCTTTGCAACAGAACAATATTAACCTTTGACTATCTCTGTAACACAACAATATTAACCTTTGACTATCTCTGTAACACAACAATATTAACCTTTGACTATCTTTGCAACAGAACAATATTAACCTTTGACTATCTCTGTAACACAACAATATTAACCTTTGACTATCTCTGTAACACAACAATATTAACCTTTGACTATCTTTGCAACAGAACAATATTAACCTTTGACTATCTTTGCAACAGAACAATATTAACCTTTGACTATCTTTGCAACACAACAATATTAACCTTTGACTATCTCTGCAACACAACAACATTAACCTTTGACTATCTCTGGAACACAACAATATGTTACTTTGACTATCTCTGCAACACTCCTTCTGCTGTACTATGTTTCACTGCTGACTCTATATTTTGGCCTGACATGTCTGAAATTAGCATGGTTTCTAAGTCATTTTGATACTCTATGGGATGGGATAGCAACCCACACCTAAAACCTCAGCTGCTTCTTATGACATGCAGGGCAGGTCTTCTTCTTCAGCGTTCATTCTCAAACTCCCACTAGATCTGTCTTGTAGCAGGACAATGGTCCTACTAGATTTCCAGCAGGATGTAGTCCAGAAAATAGAAATGCGTTGTGTCACCGTTTTATTTACACCAATGACCTGACACATCCGTCTTCAGGGGGTATGGCAGGTCACATTGTTGCTTCCTCTTTCAGGCTCCAGCAACACAGGGTTGACACATTGATATAAGAGGAGGTAGGCAGCACAAACTGAATGTGTCATTTTAGCAAAAACATGGGAATCAATTATTACATTTTTCTATGAAGATAGTAATTTATCTGACTGTCTACATACGAACTCAATAATAGGAAATAACCGTAGCAAAACTGTGATCCAAGAGGTAAATTGTAAATAAAGTAAACAGGTTATTGAGAATGCCTAATTATAGATATAAAACAATAATAAATAACAATAAAACATAGAACAAGGACAATTATCAACGTGTTGGTCTTATTGGGACCTTTTTCAAGATATAAATATGTAAAGTATGTAATCCAAAAGAAGATAGTTAGAAAAGGGTGATGAAGTCTTGCTAATATCTGATAAAGAAAAATGTTAATGTAGCAAATTGAATTTGAACCAGTTCCGCTCAGGTGGCATCCACTACTTATCGCTACTTGAATCAACATGTTCCCTTGTCTTCGACCACACCACATCCCGAAAGAAGAAGCAATTTAGTCAAGACTTCCAACATGTATTCTCATGCTACTATGAATATGGACTGGTCAATTGACACATAGACAATAGCGACACACACGTTGCACATGTATGTAAATTTCTTGAGAACCACAAACATTTAACATTAGTAAGTACCAGATGACCTAAGCACTAAAAGAACCAATTAGATCTAATTGTAAATATAAATAATACAAAAACATAAACAAGAATGTTTCAGCTGTGGCACGGGAACATGAATAATATAATATATATGCGCATTGAGGATTTATTATTAAATAAAAATCACAATGCAGCAAACATGTTTTGACCGGCCTTATCAGCTGGTACCCACTTGCATTGCAATGTGAGTGAACATGATTCCTGTCTTCTAGCATAAAGCATATCTGATAACATACTGTAATCAGCATTTCAACAAAATTTCTTTATCAAGAACACGAGTTAGGAATGGCACCATCTACATTCACATCATAATGTGTTGTGTTCTTGATGAATGGCCATTTGTCAAAACACCGATTTTTGTGTGCTACAAGTGATTAACATAACTTCATCACACGTTTCCATGTTTCGCCACATACAAACTGAAACATGAAACTAAGACACAATATAAGAGTCACATACAAACATGTGAGACACACACAAACTGAAACATCAAACTGAAACATGAAACTAAGACACAATATAAGAGTCACATGATGATGATGATGATGTTCCTCCTTCGCAAGCAAAGATGTGCATGGCATGAAAAAAACATTAAATGCGATGGAAAAAAAAAATGTATATATATAAGAGTCACTAATTTATATATACATAGTTATATTGTATGTGACAATATAAGAGTCACATACAAACATGTGAGACACATACAAACTGAAATATGAAACTCAGACATACCATCATGACAATATAAAAACTCATGAAGTACACCCTTGACCATTGGCTCACGGCATTAGCAAATCCTTCCTGCAAAGGAGAGAAACATTATTTTGTTTAACATAAACAACTGTCAGAGTACTTTGTTTTCCTCTTCTGTGTACAGTTCAGAAGAATAAACTACACAAATATTTCTCAAGTATAGTTAGTTATCTGATCATGATCTTTACACTCCAGTCACTTGAGTGTATCCACATTACATACGAAAACTAGCATGGTTCGGACATGTAAGCAGGCACGATTCCTTGTCAAAAACAATACTGCAGGGAACTGTCGAGGGTGGAAGAAGCAGAGGAGGACAAATAAAGACATGGACAGACAACATCAAGAAATGGACAGGGCTAGATATTTCCACACTCATCCGCATCGCTGAGGATAGAATTCGCTGGAGGACTCTGTGTGCTGAAGCTTCCAATGTGGTACCCCTACGACCCTGAAGGGTTATGGGTTTTTAAAATTATTTTTTGGATCCACATTACATCATCATCTTTACACTCCGGTCACTTGAGTGTATCCACATTACATAAAATTATTTCCAGACAGCATTTACTAGTTTTCTAAGGTATTTATTTTCAAATGAATTTAATTTCTTCTCCAGTGCTTTTGTTATTTTCCAGCTTTGACAAACAGACGTTAATACAGATATTACATTGGTGTTAAACAGCTGTTGTTTGGTATATTTACTTATTGAATCTGATTTCCAGATGTTTGTTAGTTCAATGCACTGGATGCAAATGCAATTAAAGTAGAAATATCTTTCGATACATTGCCATATTGTGTCATGGTGTTGCCCAAGAAGAAAAAGTTTTCGACTTTCCGAAATGTTTCTCTGTTGACGGAGGTTGGTAAAATTCATGATCTTAGCTTTGGAAGTGTTAACTTGAAAAATAAAATTAAAGATGACAAAGTCGATTCAGCATAGCTTGTGCCGTATCAGGAGTTAGACTTAATAATGTCACATAATCTGCCAAATTGATCACTAAGAGATCCATTCTCTATTTATTTTGCACCAAAATGTTCATTTATTGGCATAGTTTTTCATAACCCAGGATATAGATAAGCTAAAAAGTAATGGTGGCCTGCATAATGCAGCCTGTCTTTACTCCTGACTCTATGTTAAACCATTCATTTACTTTAGTTTTTTTTCTATAACACAGCATCTTGAGCTATCATATAAAGCTTTGATTACACTTAAATATGTAGTTGGGAAGTGTAAAGATGAATTTTGAAAGGATTTTCATCGACAGAAAAGCCTACGGTAAATATCAGAACTGTCTTCAACAAGGGCAGAATGTACCTAAACTAAACCAAACAAAACTGGAAACGGTCACTCATCAATCTTCGGGTGCAATTCCTTCTTTTTTATGATTTTATGGGAAGCCTAATGACCTTTTAATATACAGTTATCACAACTATGCTGTAACCATGGCATAACATAATCCATTTTCTGTAAATTCTGTTAATTGGCAGGAGTTTGAAGATGAACAAATAAGAAGAAAAATTGGTCCTTCAATTCTAATTTCCACCTTCTAGTGTTACTACTAAAGAAATGATCCTTCAATTCTAATTTCCATCAGTCATATTACTAAAGAATTGGTCCATCAATTATAATTTCCACCTTCAGTCTTACTACTAAAGAATTGGTCCATCAATTATAATTTCCACCTTCAGTCTTACTACTAAAGAATTGATCCTTCAATTCTATTTTTCCACCGTCAGTCAGTCTTATTACTAAAGAATTGGTACAGAAATTACAATTTCCACCTTCAGTCTTATTAATAAAGAATTGGTCCATCAATTCGAATTTCCACCTTCAGTCTTACTACTAAAGAACCCTTCACAGTTCATAAATCAATAACAGCAGGATGAAAAGTTGTTCTTTGGGCAAATAGTTTAGAACAATTTCTCACAAATAAAATAAATCACAGACATATTAATTACTTTGGGAATCTATGGCACAGTTCTGTAATGTTCATACATCAAAGTAAATAGTGGAAAAAGTAAAATTGTCAGTAGATCAAACCTTTGTGACAAATTATACCAAAGTTATTTTGTATACAATAAACAAAGAGAAATAAATGACACAAAGACAATTGTATACTATAAACAAAAAGAAATAAATGACAAAGACAAAGGTATAAAATGAACAAAGAGAAATAAATGACACACAGATAATTGTATAAAATAAACAAAGAGAAATAAATGAAACACAGAAGTTAGTTTGTATAAAATAAAAACACAAAAGTAAAACCAATAATACATATTAATAGGAAAGCAACTAGATGCATAAACAAGCTCACCATAATAATAAACCAATTATTGACAACAGTCAACTCAAAAAGTGTCACTGCAAAGAAAAGAAACATTGCAAAATATTACTAGAAGTATAAGAAACACATCTGAAATTTGAAACATTAATTTATAGGTAGCACATCTATAAAATAGTACTTATTGCTATCAATTAATCAAGCCTTTGCTCTCATAGGTTTCAGATGAATGATCTTCATTCTACCCTAATCTTTGAATTCATCATCAAAGTCCTTCAGTTGTCATATCTGTCAGTCTGTAAGACTCCCTTCAACGTAACTATTTTTGATAATCTTTAGATTAAAACCTTTCCCTGCAGTGCATAATAACGTATGGCCTTTTACGTCTCATAGACAGTCATTTAGCAATAAGTTGAATATTTTCTCAGGAATTGGGACTTTTCAAGCGATTATATCACATCAACAGAATATTTTTTTGTTTGTGCCTTTGTCTTTTTTCTTCCATATCTTTAAACATATTATTTCTGAACAATGTACACAGCTTCTGCACGCAGGTTCTGCCTCCGACATCCCAAGTTTTACCAGTTTTTCGATTTTATGTGGAAGCCCTTTATTGAGGATATACAGATGTCTTTATACCTCAGCATTGGTCTACCATATGCTCAATGGACTTCAGTCAAGTTTCCAGAATAGCACTTGTTTTGAGATATGGCAGTTTGGCATTCTGCGCACGTGACCCACGCATGTTTCAGTTTGGCATTCTGCGCACGTGACCCACGCATGTTTTATAGATCTGTATGTTTGTTTTCAATTTTAGTTTATGATTTTTCCAAGCTTGCTTTGACACTCCACCAAAAATGGCAACTGCTTTTCTTATACATCTTCTTCTTCTTTCATTCTCAAACTCCTGCAGATCAGAAGGATGTAGTCCCGAGGAATGCATTGTGTCATGGTTTACAGTATTGCTGCGATATCTGCGTCTTTTGGCCGGACACATCTGACTTCATCATGGCTCTGGGTCACTGACCTTATATGAGATAGGACAGCCAACTCCATCCCATAACCTCTTTAGTCGCCTCGTACGACATGCATGGAAGGTAAACAGTATTGCTATTCTTTGCTCCCCTTTCGGGATCCGACAACACACGGGCGTCCTTATGCATGATCCTTGATCACGAAGACTAGTTTCCTGCAGGGCAATGATGTCGATGTTCAGCCTCACGAGTTCTCTATCAATGAGTGTTATTTTTCTAGTGTCAGTAGTTGCTGTGAGGTCTGCGATATCAATACATTTTTTTGGTAAATAAATACACAATATGGATAAAAAAATAAGCAAATTCAACAAGATTTTACAGAATATTTCATGAAAAAAATCACTTTGAATTAATTAAAATATATTTTAATCATGGATTTAATGCAATAATTCTATTCCAGCTGCCTGTGTATTGCCAGGCCTGAAAGGGAAGTAAAGAATAGCAGCACTGTTTACTTTCCATGCATGTCATTAGAGGTGATTAACAAGGTTTTGGGGTGAAGTTCGCTATTCAATTCTATATAGGATCAAAGTGACACAGTTGCCATGCTGAAGTCGGATGTGCCAGGCTGAAATCTGCAGACATAGCAGGTAAGCTGTAAACCATGACACAACGCATTCTGTTCTCCGGACTACATCCTGCTAATCTGCAGGAGTTTGAGAATGATCACAGAAGAAGAATATTCCGGTATTGAGTTATAATTTATAAATATATTTAACTGCTCTGTAAGGTTTTGTATGGCTTCATACATCTTTACAACAGGTTTTCATCTCAACAGGTTTTCTTCTTCTTCAGCGTTCATTCTCAAACTCCCGCTGGATCTCCCTTGTAGCAGGACCATCGTCCTACTAGATTTCCAGCAGGATGTAGTCCAGAGAATGGAAATGCGTTGTGTCGCCGTTTTATTTGCGCCAATGGCCCGACACATCCGTTTTTGGCAGGAACAGGTTTTCATCTCAACAGGTTCATAGATACCAGTTGTAGTAATGCTGCAACATCATTTGTCCATTCATCATCTTATCAAAACAATAAACAATTCATAAACTAACTTACCTCCAGAGATGAATATATTATCAAAACTGTTAAGATAGTAGTAGCCAGAATCAGTTGTATTATCATATTTGTAGAATGATTCCACACTAGTGTTTCTGCAAACAAAAACATACTCTGTTTATTACTGCTGAACTTGGTAATGTCTTGAGCAACACATCTAGTCACTTATATTGTATAAAGATCAATTTTGCAGGATGTCTGAAGTCATTACCGTATGTTTTCCCATTAGAAATTGCAGGGAGAGCTTATGGTTCTATGAGGGCAGAGGCTGCGGTAATACAAAGCAAATAAACTATAAATGGAAATCTAGATGGACAATAGAAAAGTAACAACTAACAGTGGTCTCAATATGAACTGTGTATGCGTTCAAGTGGGGGACAAAAAAACATGTATCAAGTGGGGGACAAAAAACTTGTATCAAGTGGGGGACAAAAAACTTGTATCATGTGGGGGGCAAAAAACTTGTATCAAGTGGGGGACAAAAAACTTGTATCAAGTGGGGGACAAAAAACTTGTATCAAGTGGGGGACAAAAAACTTGTATCAAGTGGGGGACAAAAAAACTTGTATCAAGTGGGGGACAAAAAAACTTGTATAAAGTGAGGGGACAAAAAACTTGTATCAAGCGGGGGACAAAAAACTTGTATCAAGTGGGGGACAAAAAAACTTGTATCAAGGACTACTTGAAGACATCTCTCAAACACTGCAGGATTGTTCAAAGCTCTTAGAAAATAACAGCTTTTGACTGTCCAGCCTGGCATGGTCAGAACATCACCGAGTATTAAAAGCTCCTAACAGAGCTCCTGCAAGAGATTCAAAAGAGACAAAATCACAAGGAGAGGTCAGACTGTTTTTCCCTGATATCAAGACTTACTTAATTCCTGCTCACACTGCAATAGTTTTTTTCAGAGACCAGATCTTCAGTCATCTGATGACTCACACCAAATTTAATTAGAATTTCTTTCCAATGCCATGCTCATCTTCGCTTGTGAATGAGGCAAATTATCATTCCATCATCAACACTGGAAAACTCTGGAAAACTAAGAGAAACCAGCACTTTGGAACATGTCTGTATCAAGTACAGACAAGGGTCTGTATCAAGTACAGACAAGGGTCTGTATCAAGTACAGACAAGGGTCTGTATCAAGTACAGACAAGGGTCTGTATCAAGTACAGACAAGGGTCTGTATCAAGTACAGACAAGGGTCTGTATCAAGTACAGACAAGGGTCTGTATCAAGTACAGACAAGGATGAAGACAAACCAAATCACAACATGAAAAATATGGTGGAAAATGACAAAAAATAAAAGTGCTCATAACATCAGTCATAACTGGAGGCCTTTGTGACAGGATTGTCTCAACTTTGACCACTAATATTAGGACTTCAATGTGACGATTATGATTCCGAGGAATAGCAGATAGTCAAGATTCTAAAGGCACCTCCTCATAGTGCATCATAGTAACAGGTAAGTTTCAAAGTTTATGTAGAATAGCTGGACAATGTCTCAGGGATTAAGTCTGGGCACTGTAGATAGATGGAATGAAAATTGATTGTAGACAATGGAAATAAATGTCCCTTATTCACACAATATGCATATCTAGAAATACAGTGTTGGGTCCATCATTTTCAATCATGATCAAACAGCAACCCTAGGAATGATGTAGTCACCGCCTTTACTTTTCCAGAAGATCTGGTACCCATTTCTTTAGGATGGGTTGACATAGGAACTATTGGACAAAACTGTTTCCAAAAAGTACCTACCAAGTGCTTCCTTTAGTGGCAGGAGTGAAAGAAGTGTATATGATCACAAGGGAACTACTTTAACCTTTACGACTCTGCGGGCGAGGTCACGCACCTGGAGGACACGCCCCCTTGTGCCTGCGGGCGAGGTTACTCACCATACGATATCGCCTGATTCCCAAGTAAGGAACTTCACGAAGTAATGAACAGATGACGTATAAAACCCGCCAAACGAAGCTAGGAATACGTCACAGTTTAAAGGTCAAATTCCTTTACTCATTACGATTGTAAGAGAGAGAAAGCCGGTTGAATTTGTCAATGTATTTCTAGAGCGACATTAGCCATTTTCGGCCGTAATTTACTATCAAATTCAGTACTGTGTGGCATGGGTAAGTGATCGTGACTACATGTTCTAATTGTTGTTTTTTGTGTTTAATATGTTGTTATTTGATAAGAATGTTTGTGTATTCATTCAAAAACACAAAAATAATATGTATCAGGGGTGCCACATGTGTGCATGGACAATAATTACGTTGCGTGTCGGCATAGACCTAGTGTTGACCGGACGGACATTATATGCGATTTCTTCGCGTTTTATTAGTTCATATTATATTAGTTTGGATATAAAACAATACATATACAATAAGTATAGGTATTTATGAGGATTTTACCAATGTTGCCACGCATTGCTCATGTATTAGGGTCGTCAAGAAGATATATTTGCGATTTTGAAAATGGTGTTTTCCGTTTTCCCCCCGAATTTTCAATTTCACAACTTGCTCACAACTGTCATATCACACATACAACAACAACAAAAACACTATTATTTTCACTATTCATTCCTTTATTTACATGTGCAAAAATTATTTAAATATCTTCTAAAACAAAAAAGTTATTGCGTTTTCAAAACACTCACCATCAACAACGAAAATTTTCCAAAAAGAATCCAGGCCCAGGGGAGAAATTTCTCAATTTAATTCAGGGCTCTAAAGGTTAAAGGTGATATTATACTTACAAGTTTGTAATTATAGCAGTTTTCTGTTACAACAAGTATGTTAAGTGTAACAGTTTTCTGTTACAAAAAGTCTGTAAGTATAACAGTGTACTGGACCAAAAAAATATATCTGGAAACATATTGAACAGCCCTTGTTACATAACATTTCGAATGAAAACAAGCTACTTACTGGCAGCAATTTTTAAGGCTGATGTCCAAGAATATTTCCATACCAATAATTGCGTAGAAGTAATAGACCACTATAATACATATTGCCAGGCTGAGAAAAAACAATCAAGATACATGTCATTATTCGTCCATTCTTGGCTTAAAAAATTACTGCACTTCTCCACCATGAGGGATAGTGCTAGGTCTATATATAGAGTAAATGAAATTATTTAATCTTCTATAAATCAACACTTGCAACTTGCGTTTCGCTGATGATATTGATCTTATAGCTGGTTCTGAACAGGCATTGCAACAGCACTGTTAACAGCAAAGTTGGAAAAAGTTACCAGCAAGTACAGAATGGAAATCAATACAGAAAAGAGCAAAATCTTGGTCAACAGCAGAGACACAAAAAACCAGATGAATCAGAAAATCATGATGAATGGACATAAGCTTGTGGTCAATACCTTCAAGTACCTCGGATCCAGCATATGCAGCGATGGAAAATGCAAAGCTGAACTAAAAATAAGGCTGGAGATGGCTCTAGCATACTTGTCAAGGTTAACAGTGATTTGGAAAATCAACATCAGTCTTGGAGTCAGAGTTAAGCTGTTTAAGTCGCTGGTGCTTTCTGTTATGCTGTATGGTTGTGAGAGTTGGACACTCACTGCGGACATGGAGAGAAGATTACAAGCTTTCAAGTACAAATGCTACAGAAGATTTCTACGAATTTCCTATAGGGAACACAAGATCAATGTGTACGTAAGAAATAAAGTAGAGATGTGTGCAGGTGTTCAAGAACCATTGCTTTCAATAGTGAAACGACGAAAGCGAGCATGGTTTGGACATGTATGCAGGCACGATTCCTTGTGAACAACAATGCTGCAGGGAACTGTTGAAGGGGAGAAGAAGCAGAGGAGGGAAAATAAAAGCATGGAAGTCAACATCAAGGAATGGACAAGACAAGATATTTCCACACTTATCCGCATCACTGAGGATAGAATTCGTTGGAGGACTCTGTGTGTTGAAGCATCCAATGTGATACCCCTGCGACCCTGAAGGGTTACGAATTTATTCATTTTTTAAACCTAACACAAATTAAAAAATCATTATAGTAAATAAGAAAAAAACACACAACACTTGACAATAGGCAAGTTGAAGAGTGAGATAGATTAGGGAAAGACCAAGAAAGAAGATGCTGGTTAGCTTAGAATTTTAATATAAGGGATTCTTGACTAGAAACTAGCATCATAGCAGATGGGACATTCCCAATAAGTGCTGCTCTCTCTGTTCTAGCAGCCATTCGAGTGTATGTAGACTGAAGTCCCAGTCAGGTGAAAATTATGTGATCTTCGGTTCTTTCCAAAAAGAGTACATTTTCTTCCCTCACCTCTAATCACTTCCAATTCTGTCATTTTTTGTGTGTAAATTTTCAGCCTCATTGTCAACATCTTCATTTTGCAATTAATTTATGACTGTTTTAATTAAGTCTTATATTTGGGAAAAAATTTACAATATATTCTTGAATATTTTAATTGAAAGGGTCTCTAATAGATAGTCTATCTATCTATTTATATAGATAGACTAAGGTTGCACAGAATAAATGGTGCAAAATAATTTCAGAGACCCTTTCAATTAAAATGTGTAACATTAGTGAATGAATGAAATCTCTGTGCTTAAATGCAAGTTCCGCAGAAGATGGATGTGTTGGGCCATTGGTGCAAATAAAACAGTGACACAAAGCATTTCCATTTTCTGGACTACATCCTGCTGGAAATCTAGCAGGACCATGATCCTGCTAGATCCAGTGGGAGTTTGAGAATTAACGCAGAAGAAGAAGACATGCAAGTTCTACTGAAACTAGGAGACTTACCTGATCAGTTTGGAAAACAAGACAAACAAGGTACCTAGAACGTCTCTGTATCGCTTCTTAACTTTGAACAATCTGAAAGTTTGATCAAATATTAATGAAAAATAAGATTTAAAAAAAATTACAAATATATCAGAGACATTTGAAATGAGAGAGAATTATTAAATGAACTAAAATATGAGTTTAAGTTTATGAATAGTTCTATAACATTCAGAGCTGAGCTATATGTGCTCAATCTTTCTCACTAAAAGTCGAGGGATATGCATGTTGATTTTCCCATAGGATGCTGATAACAAACATTAAAATGGGTATCGGATGGCAAAAGAAAATGAGAAAGACCAAGAGAAGATCTCCGCAGAACAACTATCAAGAAGGGTTAACTATGGGTCTCAACAACATGCAAGAATTACACATGAGCACCAAATCTGCACTATATAAAATTATCATCATGCCATCACTATGCTACCAATGTCAAACATGGACACAAAGAGCAAAAGCCAAAAGAAAACTTGTCACAACAGAAATGACGACTACGTAGAATTCTCAGAGTAACAATAAAAGACAGAATCAGAAACGAAAACATCAGAAAAGACTAACAGACACAATGCCAATCCTGGATTACATCTGAAGACAACAGATTAAGTGGTTTCCACATGCTTCCAGACTACCATCAGATTATCATCATTAAGTACTGTCTTCGAAACAAAGTTTGGGTGCAACAGACTTCCAACATCCACTGTCTCTTGCCTTAGTGGTGGACTCTGCTAGGCTGTAACCTGCCCATCTCGTGATGTCACTCTCCCGCTTGTATCTCTGCCTACCTCTTGCTCACATTCCCTCGACTTTACCCTCAAGGAAGGTCTTCAACAAGGTGTCATGTCTTTAATGTGTTCAAACTATTTTATTTGCTTGATAATTATTTCCTTTAATAATTCTTTCTTTAGTACAGTGTTGTTAGAACCTCTTTGTTTGTTTTCTTCTATTTTCATGATGTTATTCCTATTTTTCTATATATCCACATCTCAAAGGGATCAATTCTGTCTTTTAATTGTTTGTTTATTGTCCATGTTTCTGAACCATACATTAATATAGAATAGATGAAGCATTTTATAATTCATATTTTAGGATAGTTACCCTCATAATAATTCGCATACCATCAGATAGTGACCCTCATAAAACATTGCTAACAGACACGATGAGGCAGACCATGTAAAAGATGGATTACAGAAATAAAAGAGTCAATAAAAACAAAAATATGAAACACACAAAAAAGGCTGTCTCCAGAGTACTCTTCTACCACTGACACTGTAAGGCATAAAACGAGGAAATAAGAAATCTGGAGAACAGAATGTGTTGAGTCATGGTCTACAACTTTGCTGTGATATCTGCACCTTTTTGCAGAACACATTTGACTTCAGCATGGCTTTTGGGTCACTTTGACTCTATATGGTATCAGATAAAACTCAGGAGAGAGAGTGTGGGTGACGATTAGCGCAACTCTTCCACACTGTAAACCAACTTTCAGCGCTAGTCATTTCTCAACCCAAAAAAATTGATGTAGGTGCTTGGGAGAGCCTCGCTCAGGATAGAACAGCATGGCGTTACAGCCTTAGAATGGGAGCACTAGCAGTCGAAGAGACCAGACAAGATACTGCAAGACAGAAGCGGGCATGTAGAAAAAGAAAAAAACATCTCAACGTCCCATAGACACCCTCTACAGCTGTCAATTCTGTAGAAGAACATTTTGTGCGCGCATTGGACGTGTTAGTCATTAAAAACGCACTATTATTTGTTATTACTTACTGTTATTATTATTATGGTCGAGTTTGTGATCATCGTGGATTACGACGGACGAACATCATTATATGGGATGGGACAGCTAACTCCACCCCACAACCTCCCTAGTCATTTTTTATGACATGCATGAAAGGTAACCAGTGTTGCTATTCTAGATCCCATTTTTTAATGTTCTGGCAAAAGGTAGGCGACTTTGGTAGTAATTTCATGAAGTCTTTGTCTCACTGTTCACAATGTAGTTTAGGATATACTGTTTCTGCTTCACCTCAGATGTCTCAGAGCAAATTTCACGATCAAATTATCTCCCACGAGTAGTACAAACTCAATCCAGTACCAGCTCCTTTTTTATAAACAATGACATTTATAGCCTCAGGGCTAATTTATGCAAGGAGTTCCTCATTAGATATTATGCATGACTAAAAATACTTTGGATCTTCTGCAAGCATGCTGTGGGAAAGACGGATAATGGACATGTATTTTCTTGTTTTTAATTTCTCAACATTTCAATACAAAAACATGTTCTAAAATTTAGCCAAAAATCTGTGCAAATGAAGATAGGAAAAATGTTTTGGTCTGGTAGTCATCAAAATTTTAATGTAAAATATGTGGTATTATGAACATATTTACTGATAATAAAAGATGGTATTTGATACTTGGGTTAAACAAGTAAATTAAACTTACCTGAGAAGGCGGAATGGTCGCAACACCATAACATAGTAGAAAGAGTTCTCAAATATTTCACTAAATACGCCAACCACACTGATCACTGTCACCAAGAAATCAAATCTGAGTGATTAAAAATTCATACATTTGCAAAATCAAACAATACAGAAATATCATCATGTGAATTGATGTGTAGTATAAATAATTATTGATCCCCACAGCTTTCGATTTACAGTGCCCCGTAGTAGAACAATTGATGACTCTTTACCATGTGAGGACATAAATTATGCAGTATCTTCATATCACGATGTCTATTTTACTCTAAACTTTGCCTGTTGTCACATTGTGTTACAAGCCTCCTTGTCTTATGATGTGGCCAATAAATATGGCAAGTGTAAGTGCACACATTTTTGTTCCTGAAAAATGATGGATGGGTAATGACATATAGCACAGAACTCACCCTTTTGGCTGTTACATTCTGAGTACAAGTCATATGTGCTTATGTCATATGTATAAAGTATTGGATCAGATCTGTGCTTTTATCCATCCATCACTTAGTTGGCTGTTTCATTCTGAGTACAAGTCATATGTGCTTATGTCATATGTATAAAGTATTGGATCAGATCTGTGATTTTATCCATCCATCACTTAGTTGGCTGTTTCATTCTGAGTACAAGTCATATGTGTTTATGTCATATGTATAAAGTATTGGATCAGATCTGTGATTTTATCCATCCATCACTTAGTTGGCTGTTTCATTCTGAGTACAAGTCATATGGCACTTACAAAAGCTCTGGTAAATCTTTTCATAAAAAATGCCACTAATCTGGAGAAACACTAATCTGAAACTGAAAGTAAAACTCCACTGCCTGGCATAGGAGAAACAATGTCAGTACAGATAACATTAATTTGAACTTGCAAGAATTTGACAACGAACACATGAGAAACAATGTCCGTACAGATAACATTAATTTGATTCAAACAAATGTGAATGCTGTCAGAACAATATTGTAACAGTATATTCAAGAATAACAAATTTTGACACAGCAACTTACACATCCCACCCTTTTGTAAAATAGTCCATGGGTCCTCTGCCCAAAATCTTTATCACAGCTTCAACAGAATAAACTGGAAATAATAAGAGTCATTATATGTGTTATTGTTATATGAGGCAAAAATCTGTTTTTGTTACTGATTCAAGATGGAGTATGTTGTGTACTTTACAAGAGTAATTACAAGAGTTAATAGCAAAGTTAGAAAAACGAACACAGAAAAGAGCAAGGACTTGGTTAACAACAGAGACACAGAAGAACAGACCAACTTCACAATGAATGGATACAAGCTTCAGAAGGTGAATACTTTCAAATACCTCAGATCTAGCATATTCAGTGATGGAAAATGCAAAGCAGAATTAAAAGTAAATCTGGAGATGGCTTTGGTATCTATGTCAAGGCCAACAGTGATTTGAATAGCAACATCAGTGTTGGATTGAAAGTCAAACTGTTTAAGTCACTGGTGCTTTCTGTTGTGCTGTTTGGTTGTGAGAGTTGGACACTCACTGCAGACATGGAGAGACAATTACAGGTTTTAAAGTACAAATTCTACAAATTCCCTATAGGGAACATAAGACAAATTTGTACATAAGTAATAAAATAGAGATATATGCAGATGTACAAGAACTATTGTTTTTATTAGTGAAATGACGAAAACTAGCATCGTTTGGATATGTATGCAGACATAATTCTTTGTCAAAAACAATAATGCAGGGAACCGTCGACGGAAGGAGAAGCAGAGGAAAGCAAATAAAGACATGGACAGACAACATCAAGAAATAGACATGACAAGATTTTTCCTCACTCACTCATTGAAGACAGAAATCTTTGGAGGACTATACTTGCTGAAGCATCCAATGTGTTACCATATGACCCTGATGGGTTACGGGTTTATAGATAAGATAGATGCTGTGTACTTATTCTCCAGCTATGGACAGTTGATCGATAGCTTAAATCACCATCTTGAAACATCCTTTGTTACAGAAACAACAGCATTTGCAAAGAGGCACTCAACAAGAAAAGAAATGACAACTGCATGATGTGCCATCTTTGAAACCAAACACCAAAATGGTTGATTCTGACTTTTTAGCAAGGGATAGTGATAAAACTGACCCAGACACAAATACAAAACTGGACTATGATTAAAATAATGATAACGACAGATTGACATAAGACAGTTCTGTTGGTCGTATGCCAGTGACGGAACCCTGCCTAAAAAAAAGGGGGCATGACACTGCCAGTGGTAGACAAAATAAAGCATAAAATATAAGTATTGTGAGAGAAAAATGTTTTTGTAAATTTGAACATCCTAACTTGCTTGGCTGATTTTTAATGAATTCTTAAAGGTGATAAATGAACTGTAAAACTCCTCATACCAAACAAATAACATGTCAGTGGAAAAGACTTGGCTGAAAAAAGATGAGGCAACAAAAATGCTAAAACTATAATTCTGTCCTGATGATCTTCTTCTGCGATCAATTGTTAAACATCCAGTCCAATACTGTTTATGTATAGAGCATTTTATTTTAAGTCATATCTGGAACTCCCTACAACATTTTCTGCAGAGAAGCTCTTATGGGTCAGATTGTCATTCTGTAAACAGTGAAAATAGAACAATTCTGTAGTATGTGTTCCTATGTCTGCATTGCTGCTCAGCAGATGCAGGCCATGGAGTCAATGATACCAATTCGCTGCAAGTGTCCTTTTAAAAGGCAGTGGCTAGTTATCAATCGAAATATCACAACCTGTTCACTTTGTTAATTTTGATTTGATTGGGCTAGTTTCCGTTTACTTCTCCCTTTTGAAGTTGCAGAGATTGTTTTAGCAGAGACTTTATTTCCCCGAAGATTTGAGTTGTGCGAGGACTGAGGGGGGGGGGGGGGGGGGGGGGGCAGGGGGGGTTGCCTCCTGATTTTTTGCTAATTTGTCTGCTTCTTCATTACCAAGGATGCCACTACTGAGAGTCCATACCCCAAAAATATCACAATCTTCAGTGATTCAAAATCTGTTTTACAAGCCATCCAAAATACTAAACAAGACAAACTAATTCACATCAGACAAAATATTTTTGAATTATCCAGAAAAACTACATTAGTACTACAAACACTACCAGCTCACTATCCTGATGATAAAACGACTCATTACTAAACAAATTTTTTAAACATTTTTTTTTGCCCCTGAATATGGGCATGTGAGATAAGAATGTCAGCATTAATAATAATTACTAGGAAATTTAACACCACATGACCTTTATTTTAAAACAAAAATAATTTTTTTTGTGGACCTGAAATCCATGTTAATACAGAAAATCTGTACTAGTTGACACCTATTGGTAACACCATCAAGTGAAAACTGGTAAGACATCACAGTAACATGAAATTTCAAAAGTTCTAAACTTAACACCAGTAATACTTTCTCACAACTATACCTTACGCAGAATACTTACTACAAACAAAGATAATAGATACCCAACTAGTAGTAAAATCATAGTCTTCCACACTCACTGCCTCAGCTGAAATCATAAAGTTTATGTAAACACATTTGATTAAAATGTTATCTGTTTACAAAATGAAGTAATCAATCAAACATCATCATGTTCTTGTGTTGAAGATGTGACTGTATAGAGTATGTACAGAATGAGGGCATGCAGTTTGTTCTTGGTTGCACTAAGGATACTTCCATTGTGAAAATAAAAGATTTCTGAAAATTAGGCTGTGATTGTTGATGGTAATACTCCCTGGAAACAAACTCTACGCAAAAGGGGTGAAATAATTTAGGAAAACTAAGATAAAAATATGAAGGACAGAAGAACTCGGCAATAGTTTAGCAATTCACATATTGCATGATTACAGGACAACTGAGATGATATCTAGACCACAAATGAGGGAATGTGGCATACAAAATGGCACAAGTAGTTCTGGTGTAGTGTGAAGAAGATGTTGAAAGAATAAGCTAGACTTTACCTGTAGCTTACATACTCCTCACTCTGTGCCTACTTTAAGCTAAACTTTTCTTGTAGCTTACATACTCCTCACTCTGTGCCTACTTTAAGCTAAACTTTTCTTGTAGCTTACATACTTCTCACTCTGTGCCTACTTTAAGCTAGACTTTTCCTGCAGCTTACATATTCCTCACTCTGTGCCTACTTTAAGCTAAACTTTTCTTGTAGCTTACATACTCCTCTCTCTGTGCCTACTTTAAGCTAAACTTTTCTTGTAGCTTACATACTCCTCACTCTGTGCCTACTTTAAGCTAAACTTTTCTTGTAGCTTACATACTTCTCACTCTGTGCCTACTTTAAGCTAGACTTTTCCTGCAGCTTACATATTCCTCACTCTGTGCCTACTTTAAGCTAAACTTTTCCTGTAGCTTACATACTCCTCACTCTGTGCCTACTTTAAGCTAAACTTTTCTTGTAGCTTACATACTTCTCACTCTGTGCCTACTTTAAGCTAAACTTTTCCTGTAGCTTACATACTTCTCACTCTGTGCCTACTTTAAGCTAAACTTTTCTTGTAGCTTACATACTCCTCACTCTGTGCCTACTTTAAGCTATACTTTACCTGTAGCTTACATACTCCTCACTCTGTGCCTACTTTAAGCTAGACTTTACCTGTAGCTTACATACTCCTCACTCTTTGCCTACTTTAAGCTAAACTTTTCTTGTAGCTTACATACTCCTCACTCTGTGCCTACTTTAAGCTAGACTTTTCCTGTAGCTTACATATTTCTCACTCTGTGCCTACTTCCAATATTTTTCCTGTAGCTTACATACTCCTCACTCTGTGCCTACTTTAAGCTAGACTTTTCCTGTAGTTTACATACTCCTCACTCTGTGCCTACTTTAAGCTAGACTTTTCTTGTATCTTACATACTCCTCACTCTGTGCCTACTTTAAGCTAGACTTTTGCTGTAGCTTACATACTCCTCACGCTGTGCCTACTTTAAGCTAGACTTTTGCTGTAGCTTACATACTCCACACTCTGTGCCTACTTTAAGCTAGACTTCTCCTGTAGTTTACATACTCCTCACTCTGTGCCTACTTTAAGCTAGACTTTTCTTGCATCTTACATACTCCTCACTCTGTGCCTACTTTAAGCTAGACTTTTGCTGTAGCTTACATACTCCTCACGCTGTGCCTACTTTAAGCTAGACTTTTGCTGTAGCTTACATACTCCACACTCTGTGCCTACTTTAAGCTAGACTTTTCCTGTAGTTTACATACTCCTCACTCTGTGCCTACTTTAAGCTAGACTGTTCCTGCAGCTTACATATTCCTCACTCTGTGCCTACTTCCAACATTTTTCCAAGCCAGATTAATCAACTATTTGTCCCTGACATAACATCATGAATCAATGATCACATATACAACTCATCATTAGTGTTTTTTTATATTTTGTCTAAATAAATCAACATTTCACAAGTTCTATTTACATCTATTGTTATATGTTATTGTTGGCTATGAACCAATGTTATTGCACTCTTGGCAAACGCAGGTGCCCAGTTTAGCTAATGCCACATTCTTCTAATCACATTCTAAATGTGTTACCTTTTGCAATACCTCACAGGTCTTTGCTAAGCAACTATAGAGTGTATCCTTATACATCTTCAATTTACAGACGACAGGTGCATTTGAAGCAAGCCGGCCGTGCATATTTTTTTTACAAATATCATGTCCAGGGCATTAACCTTTACCATGTCATTGGCGTGAATAATACTTATTTCCGAGTGTACTCTGAAAAACACCATGGTTGTAGAATTTCTACATCCACTAAACAGTTTTTTTGTAACCACAGTAAAAAGTTTAAATTTAGCATTTTCTTTCCAGGAAAAGTGGGAACACTGCTATAATATAAATCTAGTTTTCTTTCCTGTCAAGGTTGTGTGCAAAAAAAAACCCCCAGCAAATTTAATCATTTTTAAAGTGTCAGTTATCTTGTTACAATAATCGCAAATCAAGTTGAAATGGAAGCCGTTGTCAGTGAATTTCTTAATAAATGTTTTTCTAATGATCAGGAATTGTTGAGAATCATATTTATTTTCACAGAAGATATTATGAACATATTAGTTTTGTTATGAAATGATATCAGGAACAATCGGTCTAGACATTCTGCATTGAATAGAATTACATTGTTGTGTCAGACAAATATTCCTAGTAATCCTAGACCTAGTGAAAAATGGACCAACATTTCACACATTTATACATCAATGAACAAGTGTTTACATCAAACACATCAAACATTTTTCATCAATGAATATTTCACAAGTGTTTACATTGAACAATGATTCACACATTTGTACATCAATGTATGAAGATAAATGAAAATAATTAGGTGCTGCTAGAACAGACCTGGTTCTTCTTCTTCAGCTTTCATTCTCAAACTCCTGCTGAATCTCTCCTGTAGCAGTACTACTAGATCGCCAGCAGGATGCAGTCCAGAGAATTGAACAGACCTGGTTCAATTCCCATCATCCTTATGAATTATTTTACATTAATAAAAAATTTCATGTTTTTACATCAAAACACTTCACACATTCTGACATCAATCAACATTTCACGATTTTCTATATGAACCAACCAGTTATTTACAAACATCTATAGCATTTGACATTAAAAAAACACTTTTACCTGAGATTTCAATTGTCTCAATCAGAATCCATAAAAAGTTTCCAGCAATGACAACATCTAAACCCAGAAGAGAAAAAAATTTACCTTTCGTTGATTTTATGGATTAATTAAATTTGTGTATCGTTGACAATTTGTTTTACAAAATCCTTTCTGTTGAAACACTGACTTCATGTCATTGTTATATTTCATGTTATGCTTAATAGTCTAGCATTATTATTATTCAATATAAGAATAGCATTATTATTATTCAATATAAGAATAGCATTATTATTATTCAATATAAGAATAGCATTATTATTATTCAATATAAGAACATACAATATATTCAATGACAGAGATAAAACGTGTTTAATACTGAACAACTAAGACTCCAAATTAAGATAGATTACTGCTGAAGTCAGATGTGTTAAGTCATAAGTGCAAACAAAAAATAAAACATGATACAATGCATGTCCATTCTGTTTTACTGTAGTAAAATAAGTAGGGTCATTGTCCTGCTATAAGAAAGATCCAGTTCGAATCTGAGAAGGAATATTTAACATTGGGACATTGGGAATAACAGCCACTCCTGCAGAATTGAATGTGATTAGATATTACAATAAGATTTCAATCAAAGAGAACCACCAGGAAGACTAAGAGTGAGATGGGAGGACAATATTGGACAGTCCTTGAGGTACTCTAAATTTCAAAGCTCCCTTGGGAGAGGCAGACTATTAAGTTCATCATCATTTTAGTGTTGCAATCTGTGATGGTGTACAGATGTAGTCATGATTCTTTTCCACCCATCTATATCCCTTGACTTTGTTCTCTAATTTTGGATCCAGTTCTTTGTGTTCTTCCTCTATGTTATATATGTCTGACACACTTTTTTACATTCAGGAAAATAAGAGACACCTGTAGCCGTATCACTACTACTCCAGTGATATGTTGCAACTTGTTTATAAGCAATGTCCGTACTGCACCAATTTAAATGCTAGCAATAGTCAAACTTGTAAAGTCTTTTATCGCTGAATGTGTCAACTTGGCCACAGACGCCTACATTGCATTTAGTTTGATATACAATGATAAGTTTTAATTTCATATACGATAGGTTTTAATTTGATATACAATGATAGGTGTTAATTTAATATATAATCTTCTTCTTCTTCTGCGTTCGTTCTCAAACTCCTGCAGATTAGCAGGATGTAGCCCGGAGAACGGAATGAGTTGTGTCATGGTTTACAACATTGCTGCAATATCTGCGCCTTTCGGCCTGACACATCCGACTTCAGCATGGCTTTGGGTCACTGACCCTATATGAGATGGGACAGCCAACTCCATCCCATAACCTCCTTAGTCGCCTCGTACGACATGCATGGAAGGTAAACAGTGTTGCTATTCTTTGCTCCCCTTTTGGGCCTCGGTAATACATGGGCGATTTAATATATAATGATAAGTTTATTTAAAAACATAACATTTACTAAGCTCTGAACATATTGACATCCATTGGTTTAGCATTCAAAGAAAAGGTAATTCTGTCCAAATGAGGGAGATAATTGAGGAGTTGTGGGAGTAAAATAGAAACAAATTATTAAACAAACCAGAAAAATGTGATGAAAATAAAGTATTGAAAGAATCACAATGAATGAATAAATGAAATGGCCACTTACAAATAAAATAATCAAAAAATCTCCATTTTGCAAACCAGTGTAAACCTGAGGAAATAAAAACATGGCCTGCTTAAGAAATAATGAACTCTATTTCAAATAAAATGATAAATCCTTTTTTGTAAAAATAGTCCACGGAATATGGCACTGGTTGTGATGTATATCCAGTCTTCTGTCTCAGGTGCTGATATTATTTTTGATACTGATGTTCCTCCATGCCTCAATGTTAAGCTGTTCAGATACAGATGACCACAAAAATATGGAAGTTTATGGCAACACTGTTTAGATTAATATTTTCCTTCTCAAGCATTTGTTCTCAATCTTCTATCAATTAGCAGGATGTATTCTAGAGAATAGAATGAACTGCGCCATTATTTATAGTAGTGTTTCTCATTTTTGTGTGTGCGACAGACTGACAATTTGTGTCCTAATCTGCTAGGGACTGGCATCGTTGCTGAAGGTAGAATGCTCAAAGGTGCAGATATATCCATGTTATAAACCAACGCTTATCAAAGTGGCAGTCATTGGCTGGTACCAATCTGCAAGGCATCAATGACTATTCTACTGCAAATCGATGGGCCAACAGTGACCTGTCTGCATAATGTCATATAAGCTTCGACCTTCAGCAACGATGCCAGTCCCTAGCAGATTAGGGCACAAATTGTCAGTCTGTCGCACACACAAAAATGAGAAACACTACTATAAATAATGGCGCAGTTCATTCTATTCTCTAGAATACACTTCAGTATTTGCGGTTCACTGTGGACTTCCACAGTATAGGGTAATCACCCTGTTCCAACTTCCTTAGTCACCTTCTACAACATGCATGGAAGGTCACAGTGTTACTATTATTTGCTACCTTTTTGGGCCCTGGCAACATACTGGCGAGTTAGATTCATAAATAATGGCACAAATAAATCAAAATAAAATTGCAACAGGGAACAATGTCTGAAATAAAGATAATTATTAAAACTATATCACAGATGATAAAATATATCTTCAATATTATTGCTATATTCATTCACTCTAACAAAGATGGTGGTCTTTGATCAATGGTCAAAAGCTAAGACCAGGATAAAAATGGTACTAATCAAGGAGCTGTTTTTTTTGCGGATAATTATGAAATTACAATCCACGAAAAGAGAGAACTATAAAGCTTACAGAATGTATGTTTTTAAAACCTGCTTTGAGTTTGAAAAACAATCAGAAAAATACTTTAGTTCTGATTTCCTTGAAATGTTTCCCCATTCTCTTTGTACACGATGCTGTTCTCTAGCTCTGTGCTTCACTCTCAGTGTACTCATTATGCGATCCTTATGTTGATTGATGCACCAATTCTTAATATTTTTGACAACATCTATAGTGTTTTACCCTCCAATTCTTATGCAGTACTGACTAGCATTACTTGTGTCGACAGTGCTGTTGTATGTGTTGGCGCAGAGGCATCAGCGATATTGCTTGTCTTTTTGCAGTCAATTCTCTTTCCATCTGCTACCTCCACATTCATGGACACAATCCCATAAAGTTTTAGCCAAAATCAGCTGTATTTCTGTTTCCATGGTTCACCATGAGGAGGCACTTTTTTTATCTTGGTTATCTTCTAACTATGTGTCCGTCAAGAGCAATGTGGTACCCTTTGCACCCCTAGAATGTACATAAAATATCCAGAAACAGAAAATGAATTCACATGTTCACCTGCTGGAATCTTCTGCTCCAACTACTCTGTGCAAGTACAGGACTCAAGCATTGCTGCAGAAATATGATTAAAAACAGAAACAGCCAATGTCAATAGGTGGCATTTCTTACTAATACAATGTCTGCCCTTAAAACTTGGCAGCGATAAACTCCTAGAATTGAAGGAAATGATATGAGAAGTGAGCACCCAAAGAAGGGTAGTCCTACACTGGATAAGGTAGTCCTACACTGGATAAGGTAGTCCTACACTGGATAAGGTAGTCCTACACTGGATAAGATAGTCCTACACTGGATAAGGTAGTCCTACTATGGTATACCAGGAAATGAAAAGGTAGATATGCTAGCAATAGATGAACAACACAGGAACAGAAAGACCAAGAAATCACTTGCCAAGAAAAGATGACCCTCATCAAAGTTATTTGGAAAGTTGACCACCCAAAAGACAACTACCACTATCCTGACAGAGCTGAGCAAGTTATCTTCAACATGAGGACAGGAGACAACAGACTAAACAGCCACTTAAATAAGACTAAGAATAGTTCCACCACCCCTGTGTCCATGTGGGCAGGCAGCACAGATAGCGAAACATATCCTGCTATACACTAAACCAGTAAAGGGAGGAGCACTGGCCAACAGATATAGATATCCACAGAAAGGTCCCCATCGAGGCCAGCACTGTGTAGTGGTGATGGGGCTTAGTTCAGCCATCAGGGGCTGGAAACTAAGACTGGTCAGGCAGTCCCACTCGAGCAGGACCATAGTCTGGCCCAAGTAAGCAGAGTGCTGAAGATGGAGGCAACCAGCCAAAAGGCGCACAGATAATCAGGATGCCACGCACAAAACACAATGGTTATTGGCCAGAGGAAACAACACTGGAATCAAAGCTCTATGGGACACTGTATGAACTACAAAAGACAGTGAGTTTTATTCAGGAGACAGAATTACAGATATAGACATGTTTCAAGTGAATGAAAGATGAAGAAGAAGAACACAGAAAGGTATATGGGAGATGATGTATCCAGCACGGCACCAATTAGTTCTTTTTGCTCAACTAGTACCAGTTATCTATCACAACCTGTATTCTTCTAATTTCAGGCTCGCTTATAAAACTTGCTTCAGGTTGGATGTGTCATTTCCCTTTCTAGTCTGCTGTATTCATGTCTGACTTTGGATCTTGTTTGTGGATGTTTTTATAGCAATGGAAGATTCTTTGATTATGTTGTCAGCAGTACATTTTCTGTATATAACATCTTGAACACAAACTGGAAAGACTTTAAGTCAAATGAGACGCTAAGAGAAGAGACAACAAGAATACATCACAGACGTTATTAGAAAAAGGAGTTGAGCATACATCGGTCATGCACTCAGAATGAATGAAGACAGAATACCACGTCAAGTCTTTACATGGTCACAGAGTGGCAAGAGAAAAAGGGGAAGACCAAAAACAACACTGAAAAGAATTATTGAAAAAGAAATCACAACAGCTGGTATGAAAATGAATGATCTGGAACAACTGGCAGTTGATCAACAAGCATTGAGAGTTATGACATCTGCCCTATGTGCCAAGCTTGGCAAAAAGCATGGAGAGCTATGACATCTGCCCTATGTGCCAAGCTTGGCATAAAAGGAAAATGATGATGAAGACAAACATCTTGAGGGTGTCTCCCATCTTTCAATTGACACACTGTCTGAAGTAATTAATGTAATAAAATAATATAGTATTAGTAATTTGCATTACTGTTAGCATATCTACCTACCTTTAAATATGAGATTGCATGGATGTTTAAAATTGGATGACCACAGATTCGTATCACTCCTCAACTGTGATAAAACAAGGAAGATCAATATATTAACTAGATTTGATTTATTATTGCAATTTTGTTGTTTTGCTTTGCATGACTGAATTATTTGCAGTTTTTTTCAGAATGGCATAATCATAGCCATCTCTCTTCTTACCACATACATGGCTGGTTTCAGTGTTACCATTCTCTAACTGCCTTTTTCTATACTTTCTAGTCCATACTACATAGAACATATTTTTGCACTATTAACTATAAAAAGAATACTATGTTTGGTCCATGTTTTTCTATGCATCACTGGGATAAAAAAAAAGGTTCAAAAGTTGTAGAGGATTGACTTCACTGTACTTGGTTTCCCATATGTACTCCGTCACTCTCAACGAAGCGGCATGCCGCCTGTTGAGAGTACCACTCATAGCACATAACTTCATAGCTTCAACCAATAATCCACAGGGATCTCCGAAAAAATCCACATTGTAAACAAGACGACACGAGCTGGATTCGAACACATGACCTCTTGATCACAAGGTGAACAGCTTAACCACTATGCTAGGGACCCCTATCACTAAGATGATCTAGTCATTATCACAATTTCCCTTGTACTAATTTCCTATGCTGGGAATTATAGCGTAGACCACTAGCTAGGAAGTTAGTGCACTAGCTGCTGATTCAAAAAAAGAAGTAAAATTCAGAGTTTTAGTGCTTTGTAAATGGAATATGTGATTTCTTTTCTGAATGTGATAGATCAGAACACAGTTTAACCATTTAGAAAACTGTGAAATGACATTGTGACTGATCTAGAAAAATGACAGTGTAGAACTGAAACTCTCCTAGGAAACATGGAGTTCTTAGAAGACAATGAAAACATCAGATGGCTAACAAACACAACGCCAATCCTGGATTACATCAGAAGACAAAAGATTAAGTGGTTTTCACATGTTTTCAGATTACCTTCAGATAGTTGCCATAAAAAAATCATTGGTATACAGACATGATGGATACAAAGCCAGAGCCAGACCACACATAAGATGGATTACAGAAATAAAAGAGTCTATGAAAACAAACATGAAGAACACAAAAAGGTAGTCGCCAGAGAACACTTTTGACACAGCAAGGAATAAAGGGATATAAAGTGAAAAGATAGAAATAAAGGGATATAAAGTGAAAAGAAAGAAAGATTGATTCACAAACAAAAAATAAACACAAATTAACAGGCATCAATAGAACAAATGACAAAGAAAATGTTATAGTGTTAGAAAATGTATTAAGGAAATAGCAAGTTAACAGTCCAGCAAGAGAGGTCTTGTTCTGTGATCTACAATGAAAGAACAGGAGAAAGCCAAAAAGAGTCTCACAAAGAGTGTTAGAGTAGTCTGCAGAGATGAGGGGGATCTCCCTGGTACAAGTGGTTAAACCATTCACCCTATGCTCAAGAGGTAGAGGGTTCAAATCAGGCTAATTACATCTTGTTTGTAAAGTGAATTTTTTTCATAGATTCTGGAGATTATTGCTTGAAGCTACAGAACTTCATGTATTCTTGCAGTTATTGCTTGAAGCTACATGCTATGAGTGGTATTCTTGCAGTTATTGCTTGAAGCTACAGAACTTCATGTATTCTTGCAGTTATTGCTTGAAGCTACATAGCTGCATGCTATGAATGGTATTCTTGCAGTTATTGTTTGAAGCTGCAGAACTGCATTCTATGAGTGCTGTTCTTGCAGTTATTGCTTGAAGCTATAGAACTGTGTGCAATGAGTGGTATTCTTGCAGGACACATGTCACTTCATTGAGAGGTTCAGAGTACATATGGGGAAACAAGTACAATGAAATCAATCCTACATGATGCCCTTTAAACCCTTTGCATGGTAAGGGTAGAGAGTGTTGATGTGCCGTTTCTGAAAAGTTCCCAATCAACATCTAGCTGGGACTTTGAGCCTGCATACCTTTGAATGACTGCTGAAACGGAGATCAAGTTACTTATAAGAATGTTCCTTCTGCAATGATGCTGGTTTCTACTTCTTCTGCATTCAGAATTCTTCCATTCTTGCTAAAGCTTTAGTTCAGGCCAGTTGCCAGGACGAAGCTCCCAGTCTTCTCCAGGTCAGAGTAATTGCCTCAAAGTTTTGTCCCCAGTTACTGGTTTCTAATTAAGAAGAGTCTAATCTAGTATGGGTATGTCCTAATAATATGAGGCTAGTTCAATTAATTAATAAAAAACTTACTTAATACCTACCTTCCATTTTAACCTGACAACTTTGTAAATGTTGACTTAATACCTACCTTCCATTTCAACCTGACAACTTTGTAAATGTTGACTTAATACCTACCTTCCATTTTAACCTGACAACTTTGTAAATGTTGATTTAATACCTACCTTCCATTTTAACCTGACAACTTTGTAAATGTTGAAAAACTCATCCAAGCTCAAGGTTCCTGTCTTACTGCTGTTAAGTGACTTGAACATCAAGTAGTAGTCTCTTCTGCCTGAAATATTAAGACTTGATAGTGACTCTTAATACAAATGTGGACTGTATATTAGGACTAGATGGTGACTATAATACAAATGTGGACTGTATATTAGGACTAGATGGTGACTATAATACAAATGTGGACTGTATATTAGGACTAGATGGTGACTATAATACAAATGTGGACTGTATATTAGGACTAGATGGTGACTCTAATACAAATGTGAAGACTGTATATTAAGACTAGATGGTGACTAATACAAATGTGAAGACTGTATATTAAGACTAGATGGTGACTAATACAAATGTGAAGACTGTATATTAAGACTAGATGGTGACTCTAATACAAATGTGAAGATAGTATAGCCGTATGACTCAGAAATATAAATAACCAAACTGTCAGGGGATATCCGACAAAGTGGAGAGTGCCGCAGTAATGAAACCAAAAAGCGATGACTAGGATAATGTAATATCGTTACTGGTTTAACCAAAAGAAAACTAACAAGAACTGTGATTATAGATATTTTACATATCACAACTCAATTTTATTTACATTAGTTTTATTATGTGTTAGTGATTAGTTCAACCAGTAACAATAGTACATTGTTCTAGTTATGGCTCAGAAACATGGAAAATGACAACAATACCATAGCATAAACTACAGACATTTGTAAATAATTGCTTCAGAAAATAGTAAACATTAGCCAGGACAAGATAAGAATTAAGGAGAAAAACAGGCAAAGATCTGGTGTATACAAAGGTTAAGAAAAACAAAAATAAAGATGGGCACATGATAAAAACAGACTAGTAAAACATATAGCTAGAAGATCAACAATAATGGAACCCACAGGGAAAAGGAAACAAGAAAGACCTAGACACATAGAGAAAATAGACCATGAAGAAATATATAGAAATGGGAATCAATGGAATGAGGCTGAGTACCTATCCAAGGACAAAAATAGAAAATGCTTGTATGTAGCCGATACACATGAAAATACTGGACAAAACTATCACAATATGGGGTTCCACAACACCTAATCAACTTGTGCAGGACTTCCAGACAAATTCCACATACAATCTGGAGTGTGACAAGGATGTGTTCTATCTTTTGCTGTTCATCACATACATCAATGTTATATGTGAAATTGCCAACATCAATAAATAAGACATCCTAAACAACCTCCTGAGCAAACGTCTTTTTGCAGATGAGCAAGCAATAATATAAACATCAGAAGAACAACTACAACAACATATAAATAAACTCCATACAACAGCTAGGGACATTAACATGAAGATAAACACAGAATAAAACCAAGGTAATGTCAATATCAAAAATAGAAAGAAACACTACTATTTTCATCGATGACCAACAACTTAAACAGGTGAAAGAATTCACTTATCTTGGAAACATCATATCATCAAATGGGAAAAACACAAAAGAAATCCAACATAGATGCAACAGAGCATACCAGATCTTAGGGCAGATGTCTCCTATTTTCAAAAACAAGCTTGTGAACATGAACACCAAAACTGTACTATATAAAATGATCAACATACTATCACTATGCTACCAATATCAAACGTGGACACTAACATCAAAAGAAAACTTGTTACAACAGAAATGACTTGTCTACATAGAATTCTTGGAGTAACAATAAGAGACAGAATCAGAAATTAAAACATCAGAGACTATCAAACACAATGCCAATCCTGGATTACATCAGATGACAGTGATAGTTTTCACATTCTTCCAGACTATCATCATATCAGACTGACTAAGCATGTCATCCACTAGGGATGAGCTGTTGCATTATGGGCCACTGGTGAGACATTTAAATATTTCACAAGTGGTATTCCTTTTTGTAAATCAAGAAGATTTTCTTAAGCATTTAATTTTCCATGTAATCAACTTGTTCTGACAGATTTGTTTGTTGTTCTGATAGATTTCTTTGAGACCCCCAGGAATTGCGAGCGATTAGCTCTTACTTCCTATGTGCAGTGGGGTGGTTTTTCTAAGCTTTCTGTCATACCAAGGAGACATCACCTTTCAACTTAGTACAATGCCTAATGAAGGAATCTTCTACTCAGAGGGGGTCTATCATAAAATGTTAGATCTATTTACAAAAAATGAAAAAGCAACTCACTTTTATTTGGCAAGAAATACTCCATCATTCCTAAAAAGTGTTTCACTGTTAAACGAGTGTGGTTCTAAATGTAGAAAAAAAAACAGGAATACAATGAATATTATTAAGAAAATCAATTCTCATATCACACAAGCATATACACTTGAATTTTCATGTCACACAGGCATGTACACATCAATTCTCATGTCACACAGGCATGTACACATCAATTCTCATGTCACACAGGCATGTACACTTCAATTCTCATGTCACACAAGCATGTATATCAATTCTTATGTCACACAGGCATGTACACATTAGTCAAATATTATTAGCTCACTGTCAAACTTGGAGCTGTAATTGTCACTCTCCGTCTATTATAACTTCTTTCCTTGAGTTTTTATATCAGTGATTTCTACTCATTTTATTCTCTCTGCTCTTCTCTTTTTCTGGTGGATCCAGTCATATATGTACCTGGCTCACACAGGCATGTACACATTAGTCAAATATTATTAGCTCACTGTCAAACTTGGAGCTGTAATTGTCACTCTCCGTCTATTATAACTTCTTTCCTTGAGTTTTTATATCAGTGATTTCTACTCATTCTATTCTCTCTGCTCTTCTCTTTTCCTGGTGGATCCAGTCATATATGTACCTGGCTATAGTTAAGTTTTCATCTTTTCTGTTAGTTAGTTTGTCGTTGGATCATCGTCATTGCACTCTGGACAAGTCCATAGGTGCTCAGATCTTTCCTTGAGTGTATCCGCCATTACACGTTGACTGACGGTCCCAGTACGTCGTTGATTGACCATCATTCTTTCTCGTCCATGAAAACTCTCCTTTCTAGCGACACCACATTTCAAACCAAGCTCCTTTATTCTAATCATGGAACAAGAGTCATCGCCACTTGAACAGTCATTTGTTCGTGCGTTTTCCCGTAGGGCATTCAAAATGTCTGCCCGATCCATCGCTCCACCAACAGCCATAGTAGCAGCATGGGCGGCCAACCTATCTGCTCTCTCATTACTCCGAACTCCCATGTGTCCCGGCACAAAAATAAAAGTCACTGTACACACACAGGAATTATTCACTGCATCCAGCCACCTTTTCTGTTGTTGTAGTTAAGCTGTAAACCATGATACAATACATTCATTCTCTGAATTACCCGGTACATCTTCTTGACCAGGAAGAGAACTTTCGCTAAAGAATTTTTCCCTGTGAAGGAGTGCAGGGATGTTTTCTATGGGTTGTGTAAATAAAGGCAGTTTTGCCATAGCAGATACTGCAACATGCACAGGAAGGATTCTGATTGCACCTCCGAAAGAAAAAATCCTGTCCCAATCGTGGATTGAATCCAGGACCTCAATGGTCACAAGAGAATGGATGCATAAAATCTTCATAATATTTTTTATGAAAGGACATGGGCAGACTGTTTTTTGTGTGTTGAAATGCCATTTCTCAATGTTTTTATACACCTTATATTTCAAAATGTCAGGCTCTGGTTGCGTAGTTTAGAGCGCATCCGTGAAGGCCAAAGTAGCGGGTTTTAACCCCGCTACAGAAAATTGTAATTCCGGACCATTCAGAAAGCAATAGCAAACTACTAAATCCATTTATATTGCCCAGAAAAACACTACAACAAAAATACTGGTTACATCATGTATAGAATATGCCACCCCACAGAACTTATTCATACAATTATGTTTTAATCCCTAGGATCATGAAGCTCTTCTTGAAGCATTGCATACAACTGAGACCTTCTTGAGGTATTGCATACAACTGAGATCTTCTTGAAGCATTGCATACAACTGAGACCTTCTTGAGGTATTGCATACAACTGAGATCTTCTTGAAGCAATGCATACAACTGAGACCTTCTTGAAGCATTGCAAACTGAGACCTTCTTGAGGTATTGCATACAACTGAGACCTTCTTGAAGCAATGAATACAAATGAGACCTTCTTGAGGTATTGCATACAACTGAGACCTTCTTGAAGCATTGCATACAACTGAGACCTTCTTGAAGCATTGCAAACTGAGACCTTCTTGAGGTATTGTATACAACTGAGACCTTCTTGAAGCATTGCATACAACTGAGACCTTCTTGAACCATTGCATACAACTGAGACTTTTGGAGTCTTCTAGGTATGAAATAAAACGGGAACAAAATATCCATTGCATAAAAGGATATTCCAGCTCTACTGCTCATAATTCTAATAATTTAAATAAACTAACCAAAAAAAATCAAACATAATTTAAAACATAAATTAAGTATTTTTCATATGTGATACTTACTCCCTGAGTCACCAGTAACTTGAATGCATATACACACCCCTCCCGCTTGTGGAAGAACAACGCCTTTACTTTGTTTTTTTCCAGATTGGAAAAAGTATCATAAACTACAGCCAAGAGCTGCACACAAATGTTGACAAGAAGAACATGAATTAGACATATTTATGAATATAGACCATTCTCTGGCACAAACCACAAATACATAATGCAGTCACTATTATTATATCACTACCACTAAAAGATAACACTGCAACCTTTCTGCTTGCTTGTCTGTCTATCTATCTATCTATACGCTGTTGCCATTGTTTGTTTTGTGGCATCAGGGGTAGAAGAATTCTCTGGAGATGGACTTCCTGTGTGCTGTTTGTAAGCTTGTTCCTGTGACTTCTTTGATTTCTGTGATTCATCTTTGACATGGTCTGCCTCTAGCTTTACAGCCGTTATGTCTATATGTCATGGCCATCTGTGGCATGCTGTCTGTTGTTAGTCTGGAAGCGTGTGAAAACCACTTGATCTGTCGTCTTTTGATGTGTTCCAACACTGGTATTGTTTTGGCTATCTGTCTGATGTTATCGTTTCTAATTATATCTAAAAAAGATACACTACTTCATTGTATCCACAGATATTACGAAATATGCTATTGTTTCTATATTTCTTCTGTAGATCAACAATAAACATCAGATCACATACTACAGGACTGTCACATCTTGGCTGCTTACAGAATGACAATCTGGCACACAGGAACCACTCTGCAAACCAAGTTGTGGAGAACTTACAATAAAACACTGTTTTATTATATGACTAATAATAAACTAGATGCCTAGTAACTTATCACAGAAGTTTCTGTATGCATATAGGCTAGTGTCTGCAGCTATCTTGTATATACATAATGCTCCAACTCTGAGCTGTTTGCAAAGAAGAAATCTATACAGTCTGTCGTGAAATTAATTTGGTATTTTGCTTGGAAACTGGGGTCTCTTCTCTAACATCTAAAGGAAAGGATAATCTATCTATTGTAATGTCCATTTGTGCTGTTAAGCATCATGGGGGAAAGTTGAAGTTTTCTGTCTTTGGCCATGGTCAGCCTGTGTCTCTTTACGGTTTCTTTAATTGTCTCTACCCATCTAGTTCTTGATTTTCCTCGTGCCATGTAGCCTAATCTTCTGCTGTTATATGCACAAAGGATTGGTTGCATTTATTTTATTATCATGATGTGACTAAACCATCTGGGCTGCAGTCATTCAATGTAGTCTTGGCTTGTTTTTATTTCTTTCCTGATATCTTCATTTCTCTATTGGTCTCTTCTCGTGAATTTATTGTTTTCCTCAAACATCTCATTTCGCAAACTGTGATCTTTTCCCTAGTGACTTTGTCAAGTGCCATGTTTGACATTGGTAACACAGAGTTGGTGTAAAAATACTGTTTATAAATTGTTGTTTTGTAGCCATGCAGATTGATGGGTGTTTAAATATTGGCGACACCCATCAATTTGTCAATGTTAAATACATCATAGAAGGAAATCATCAGTTATATAATTTAGAACATTTAGTACAGTAATATTTAAGAACTAGAAATGAAAACTCAATTTTATAATCCCTTACATAAGATCAAATCAGTGAAAACTCAATTTTATAATTCCTTACGTAAGATCAAGTCAGTGAAAACTCAATTTTATAATTCCTTATGTAAGATCAAGTCAGTGAAAACCATTATCACTGCAACTGGTCTAGTAAACCAGCAAAACAATATTGTGAATGTATGTTAAAAATAGAAATGGAGCTCAGAACTCTCTGAACTCAGGGACCAGTGCATACAGCACTTAGATCAGCCTGGTGGGCCAAGAAACATGACTTGGCGGGCCATAATTTATCCATTGCGTTGCATTGAAAGGTTTAACATGACTGGAAGAGCAGAAGTAGATATTGCATTAAATGGTTTAACATGGGTGGAAGAGCAGAAGTAGATATTGCATTAAATGGTTTAACATGGCTGGAAGAGCAGAAGTAGATATTGTACTGAAAGGTTTAACATGACTGGAAGAGCAGAAGTAGATATTGCATTAAAAGGTTTAACATGACTGGAAGAGCAGGTTTCTTCTTAATCATAATTTCTCAGTCACATTGTTAATTGAACTGTGTGATTTGACTCAGGTTATCAATATATTTTCTCTCTCCTCTGCAGTGCGAACACGAATTAAGGATGTGTTCTGCAGTACTGGACTGTCTATTAAGTGCACAGGTCTGTCTCATCAATGTGTAAACTTTCTGTAGTGATCTCTGTGTTTAATTTAAAGTCTGATGATAATTGTTTGTGTGACATTTAGTGGTAGAAATCTATAAGTTCTACAGTTGAATGGATCTGCTTTCACTGTTTCTTAAAGTTTACTTTCATTATAGTCTTAGGGGTGAGCCACCATATTAGTCAGAGGGCTGAATTGAGCTTATTTTTTGTGACATGGGACCAAAAAATGTTTCTTTTAGTCTCTTGGAACTCGGATCTCTCTGAACTCATGGACCAGTGCCTACAGCACTTTTAGATCAGCTTGGTGGGCCAAGAAACATGAAGTGGCGGGTCAAGAAACATGACTTGGCAGGCCATATTTTGTCCACTTCTGCCTAATATTCATTGCATGAGATTTTATATTGACTTTGAGTAATCCATACTCTCTTGCCAATGTATCATCATTTTAATTTTCAGTTATGTCACTCGTAGCCATTACAACACTGTTTCTTACATGATAGTAGTGAGCAGCGATATCTGCATCTTTTGGTCCAACACAACTGACTTCAGCATGGAATTATTGCTCACCTTAATTTTGTATAGTACTGGGTAGTTATCTCGTGAAACATAAAGAACAAGTAAGTTTCACTATTCTTTGCCACCATTATAAGTCTTTGCAATATATGGACAATAAATGAACATAAAAGTGCTAACAATTTTTGTTTTC
Source organism: Meghimatium bilineatum (assembly GCA_034231615.1). Classification (NCBI taxonomy): domain Eukaryota; kingdom Metazoa; phylum Mollusca; class Gastropoda; order Stylommatophora; family Philomycidae; genus Meghimatium; species Meghimatium bilineatum. Next base: position 5,632,840 of record CM067309.1, on the reverse strand, counting down.
CAAATAAGGACACACACAAAAAACTTACAAGATTCATAAGGAAATAGAGTTCAAGTGAGAGGTACACAATAAAAAATACACAATACAATCTGGACTCATTGTAAGCAGGCATCATAACATCAGGGTAACTGAAAATATGAAACAGGAATATTTGGAAAAATTTGTAAATAAAAAAGCAAATGAGAATTAATAATAAACAAATGATTCCATGACAATTAATAATCAAATGATTGAAGCGATTCCATGACAATTAATAATCAAATATTTGAAAAAGTGCATAATTTGATCTATTTGATGGAATGTTCAAAAGTAGATGGAATTTCTTTCCCAATAATCTACATTTCATAATCAGCACAAGATGGCTTAATGAGGACATTGGTAAACTGAATGATAATGAGACAGGGGGAATTAGCATGTTTATTTAATAGCACAATAAAGAAATATATTGCTGTTGAAGATTGGATAAATGAAAAACCGTGATCCTAAGCCTGGTAAAGATCAAACAGAGTTGCAAGGATATAGAATAATAACAATACAAATCACTATCATCAAATTGTTTAAAAAAATAATTGAAAAAAATAGCATGCTGGCTGAGCAGTTGCGTCTTGTTACATCTAAACTTGGGGGATACAGCTATAAAATGCTGGCAGAGCAGTTGCAACTGTCTGTGGGTCTCACCAATGGCCCACTAGACAAACCACCCCTGTAACAGAAAACCTTAGTGGATGAAATACCGTTATATTGAGGTTATCTTCTTAGAGAAGCTTCATGGCACGTCATCTATACAATTATGATTTTATTTTTGTTGTTGAAATGTGGTTCATGTTTACCTGAATATATATGTATGCACCCTTTGTGGTTGGGAGGGAGCCAGAGATGTACTGTGCAGCACTGGGGAGGAGGAAACTGGCAGCACAGTTTTTTCCTATGGCTGAAACCCATCATAGAGGCACAGTGACTCAGGATGTGACAATCCTTTTGACTTGAACATTTGGTTGCATGCCTGGAGCAATAGAGAAGTTCGGCATAACCAGTAGTCAATTGGTGGCAGGGAATGAGCACAGTGAACCCTATCTTGGCTACTGCTAGGAGCAGTGCATATGTTGAAACCTACCTTCTTGGAGGTGTGATAGTTATTCTCTGGCTCTGTCCTGGGGTGGGCTGAAAATCCACAGACTTCCCAGCAATATAATGCCATTAAGTCAAAGGGCATGAGCCCATGGACTGCTGGATCATCAACCAACCAACCAGCAGTTGCATTTTGTGCATCTAAACTTGGGGGATACAGTTATAAAACTCTGGCTGACCAGTTGCATCTTGTTACATCTAAACGTGGATACAGCTAATGCTGGCTGAGCAATTGCATAGTAATTTTTTTCTAGCAACACCCCTAGGTTCTGTACCCAGACATAAGCCAATCTGTTCAGGACAGTGCTGTCAAACTGGGACAATCTTGGTCAAACTGGTACATATGACAACCCTATTCATACGGATATAATTTCTGTAATCTATTTTCATTTTTAACATGTGTAGATTGTAACTTCAACTTGAGGGTACAAAAAAAGTTAATTTATAAATCAAGAAGAGCACATACATAACAGATTAAATTAACAAACTTACTTTGCAGTAGTAAGCAGAACAAACAGGCTAATAAAACTACTTTGAACTGTCTTGAAATTCTGTGCAAGAGAAAAACAAAAAAATTAACATTCATTCTCAACATTACCAATATTTGTGAACATGTAAATTTTATGCTTAAATAAACCACTTGTGAAATTTTAGCAGTGCTTGAAAGGTTATTGGTTACCACTGTATCCTCAGCAAGTCCATTGTCTTAGCCATCTCCCAGCTGATTATGAGGAGTATAATACTTATCGCAACTGTGGCAAAGGTAAGCTAAACTCATTTTAAAAGAAGACATTAATGATATAATCAACATTAAGGATATAATCAACATTAATGAATGGGGGGGGGGGGGGGGGTGGGAGAAGGGGAGGGTGAGGAAATATTCCTCAATCTTGTTACTGACTCCTGCTCATGCACTTCAAAATCCTCCTAATTTAGCTAATTTATTGTCTTGTTCATATCCCTCCACACCCGCATGATTTGCAGTGAGGACCACTTTTTTTAAGCCCTTTTTCAATGACTCCATCACTCGCCTATGCCCATCACTTATTTTGACTTTCTGAATTATAAACATTGAGGCTTTCAGTATGCACACATGTGAATAAGCTAGTGATTCTAGCCAGTTTAATGCCTACATTATGGCACACACCTCCATTGTTAAACTGCTTATTGTTGTGTGTGTTTGTCTATCACAAGTGATGATGACCATTTTTACACCCACTTTTGAAAATTCAGTTACAATTATGACCATGCTTAATAACTCGTAGATGGCTAATGAGCTATATTCAAGCTGTAAATGTCCTTGGACAGTTCGAGCATGGAATGACCACTGTATGCGGATTTTGTTCTATCCGTAACATTCTAGCTACTCTCCGCTGTTGGGCTGCAGCATTTCTCCTGTTTCCACAAGATGATGAGCTCTTTTTGACTGTTGTGCACCATATAGATCTATTTTGTGCAAGTTCTTCCCATGTATCGTGGCCTATTTCAAACGCTTTCAGTATGGTCTTTAATGAGTACTTGAAATGCTTCTTTTGGTCACTTTGAGATCATTTACCCTTCTCCAGCTTATTGTTGTAATGGAAGGCCCAACTGACTTCATGAGCCAAATCCAATATCTCTTCTCAATAAATACCTTATCTTCTCAATATATACCTTATCTTCTCAATATATATCTTATCTTCTACAAATTATACCTTATATTATTCTATGTGGCCATATTGTCTCATGCAGTTATACAATGGCATGTTTAAATGTGGTCAATATTGATAATACCAAATAGTTGCAGAATTTCATGTGATTGGATGTCTATAATAATAGTGAAACATACCTTCTATATACACCCAAAAGACCCTGAGATGGAGGCTTTTAATGAAAACCATCTTGCATACCATTGAGAGTTGGAGTCTTCTAGGTATGAGGAACGATAGCCTAGTTGATGGTGAGCTTTCTTACTATCACCGGGTTACACCATGTAAGGTTCAAAACCATGTCCGGATAAAGAAAATACAGGTTGTGATTTCTTGCTTTACATAACCACTCTTCCAGTCGACCCAGTTGTAAATGGGTACCTGATGCATAAGTTAGGGGAGGAAATTCAGCAAGAAAGGAACTGGTCACCTCACCAAATAGATGTTGTGGCTTAGTACATGAGGAGTTATCTTCATACTCGACAGCAGGTTGTTGCCATGGGACCTACCTTTACCGTTAGGTATGAAAGAAAGGTCTGGAGAAATGTCCCATTGCATATAGGAAACAAGAGCTTCATTGCTCACAATTTCTGCGGATCACTACAAATAAACAAACTTACTGTGTCTGCTTTTATTCCTGAAAACAGATAAAATGCTGAGGAAGAAATGAAAAAAACTTTTCAGGATCACAATGTTGAAGAAATTGTATTTTTCTCATGACTATTTGGTTGTGTGTTGATATAGAAATTTGTTGGTTTCTTCTTCTTCTTCTTTCGTTCACTTGAAACATTTCTATATCTGTAATTCTGTCTCCTGAATAAAACTCACTGTCTTTTGTAGTTCATACAGTGGCCCATCGAGTTTTGATTTCAGTGTTCTTATAGTTGCACAATATCCACTAGTTTCTTCTTCTGCATTTGCTCTCTTACAACCACAATGAATGGGCTGTACATGGGCATACCTTCACATACATGCAGATAAGTAACACCCATTGCATTATGAAATACAGAAAGTTAAAAGCAGCAGAGTTAAGAGAGGAAAGTCGTGGATGGGACGTGCTGAGGATGTCATACAAAGCGTGTGCAGATTGCAAGATGTGGCAGGAGGTGTGAAATGTATAGGTTTACCCACAGATTTCGAAACTTGTTTGGTGCCCCATAGACAAACTTATAACATAGTCACCAAGGATAGAATATACAGGCAAATTTATAACATACTCACCAAGGATAGAATATGCATAGACAAACTTATAACATACCAAGGATAGAATATACATAGACAAAAATATAACATACTCACCAAGGATAGAATATACATAGACAAAAATATAACATACTCACCAAGGATAGAAAAGATCAGCATAAAAAATAACAACAGGATGATCATATCCAGAATAGGTGGCAAAGATTGCATGATCTGTCGTGTAATTCTGAAATCAATAAGAGACATACACATACACATTGTAACAACTGGAAATGTAAACATTTATGAATGATCATTTATAAATAGCATATGCAACAAGATCTGATACACAGGCATTTCTTCTTTTTTTATTGTGTACAACATCAGTAATGGAGGGAAGAGTGCCTGGGTAGAGGAGAAAGGGCAGACCAAGAAGACGATGGACAGACGACATTAAAGATAACATGAATACATCGCTAGAAAATGCAAGCCACATCGCCCAAGACAGAGAGAGGTTCAGAGAGTTCATTGGGAAGACAATGTTCTGAAAGGAATACGTCACATGACACACAATATCAGAAACTATGGGAAATAATAAGAGAAATGGGCTTCCCAGAACATCTAACATATCTTATTGAATCATTCTACTATAATTCAACAAGCAGCTGTGAGAGTTGATGGGGATATCTCAGTAATCAGTGCTTTCTGAATGGTTCGATTGCATAGTTGCCAGCCACATGGTTTGAAATGTTCTATCTTGGTTGTCTAAGGCGTACTCTATACCTCTCTGCCACAGAGCCGGACATCTTCAGAAAAACTGCGCCTTTTTTATTTTAAGAATCACATTGAGCTGCTAAGAGAAGAACTACTCATAGACACTGAATATCGGCAACAACTAACATCATGTCCCATCTTTTCTGCAAAAAGATACAATATATTTTACCTGCGAACTCCCTGGCAGTAATAAGAATGTACAAGGAACAATGGACGTATGGCCCTGGTGACTCTGAAATGATTTGCCTGTCTCACCAACACAACAATTGATTCTGTTAACATCAGTAGAATCATGACTGCCTGTGTAAATAGAATAAAAAAACTAGATGGTTTTACATTGTACGTTTAAGTCATCAATCAATCAATGAACCCGTAACCCTTCAGGGTCGTAGAGGTACCACATTTGATGCTTCAGCACACAAAAGTCCTCCAGCGAATTATATCCTCAGCAATGCGGATGAGTGTGGAAATATCTTGTCCTGTCCATTCCTTGATGTTGTCTGTCCATATTTTATTTGTCCTCCTCTGCTTCTTCTCCTTCGACAGTACCCTGCAGTATTGTTTCTGACAAGGAATCATGTCTGCATACATGTCCAAACCATGCTAGTATATATCATATAAACAGATGAGTGGCTAAAGAAATGACATTCTACTATCTATTGTCTCTCTCTCCAGGTGCATGGTGACATCACTAGTCCCAACTGCTGTCAAGCATAGGTGTGGCAGCTTTTAGTTTTGGTTCTAAGGTCAGATGTACTGCCTTTGTTGTACCATACCCATGTCTGTTCAGAATATATGTCATTTTATCCATCCATTTTCTTGGTCTTTTTCTGATGTGCCTCACAAGCACCTAAGAATGTTATTCCTCTGGCTCTGTAGCCTGATCTAATTTATTTTATGTTCTTGTAGGGATTTGGTGTAGTTCATTCTCATATGTTCTAACTGAAATATAAAAAAAAAATAAAAAAATATCTCACATAGAGATGTTTGACTCTTCCTCTTAATGTCCCTAATTTCTGCTTTTCTTTGGAAGCAATGCCAGCATTCTTATGGAGAATACTAATTATCAGGTGACAGAATAAGATGAAGAGACCTGGAGACAGACCCAGTTCTGATGGTCACTCAGATTAATGAAAGAATATGGAGATAAATTAGGTACAAGCTCAGACAAACCAGCAAGAGTTATATAGATATATAATAACCAGAGGATATCTGACAAAAAGGAAAAGTGCCACAGTAAAACATACAGGATGCGATTATTTTATTATTTGTATTTATTTCTTAGCATTTAGTATAATAAACTTCCTTATTATGTTTAGGATAAATAACTTCCTATTATCTAAACTTTTAAGAGTAAAAAGGTATGGCTAGAACATCAATGACATGGAACATGCCAGTAAAAAGGTATGGCCAGAACATCAATGGGATGTGTATTATTATAAACAAAACAGCAAATTCCAATGAAACAAATGAACTGATTTTTGCAGATGACCCGGTTTTATTTCACAACAGCAATAAAAACCTGCAAGACCACCTAAGCATAATAGACACAACAGGCAAGCAATTTGGAATGACAATCAACATAGACAAAACAGAAGTAATGAATATTGCAAGAGAAAAGGAGAACATCAACATACAGATAAATAATAACCAACTAAAACAAGTAGATGAATTCAAATATCTGGGCAGCACATTGAGATATGACAATAAACAAGAAGCAGAAATAAACACAAGATGTAATAAAGCCTGTCAGGTCATTGGTCAATTAACACTTTTACTAAGAAACAAAGATATTACACTAGAAACAAAGAAAGCGCTTTTCAGCACCATTTTTTTTTTTACCAACGTTGTGTTATCAGTGTCAAACTTAGACATTAGATTCTAGAACAATACATAAGATTAACACCACTGAAATGAAATATCTGTATCAACAAATGTGATATCTATGCCTTCTAGCCTGCCACATCTGACTTCAGCATGGTTTCTGAGTCATATTGACCCTCTAAGAGTTGAAAAAGCCAACTCCATACTAAACCTCCTTAGTCACATCATATGACATGCATGGCATATATCAGTGTTACTATTCTTTGCTCCTCTTTCTGGCTGTGGCAGCACATGAACTAATGCAATTTTAGAAGATAACTGTCATCTTAATCAATTTAAAATCTGAAAGTATACATAAAAGAACTCATTAAATCACTGCAAGAGTCGCCAAAGACGGATGTGTCGGGCCATTGGAGCTAATCAAACGGTGACACAACGAATTTCCATTCTCTGGAATACATTCTATTGGAAATCTAGTAGGAACATTATTCTGCTACAAGAGAGATCCAGCGGGAGTTTGAGAATGAATGCAGTAGAAGGATCGTTGCAGATTTATAAAGAAAAGACAATCAGTTTTCCTTAATCCTTAAGTTGCACTGATTTCAAAGAGTTTTATTTCATCATCGTCAGTGTTTTAAAATTAATTAATTAAACATTACTATAATGTTTAGTTTAGACAAAGACCACTGAAACAACATTACTGCAATGTTCAGTTTGTGACAGGGACCACTGAGTTATAGTTGGTTACGAATAGGCATTGCATTCTGTGCAAACCAATAGACTATCTGCTCTATTGCATCTCCCAGCAGCTGTTGAAATGTATGCATACTGATGGATCAGATAGCTAAGCTTCAATGATCTAAAATATTATCTAATGCATGGCATATGTTAATTACTAGTGTATTTGTAAAGATATGTTCTGAATGAAAATAATATGACACTTAAGCACCTGTTGACTACACATAAGATGAAATTACAGGTATGATAATTTTTATGTTTATGATGGCAGATGTGAAACTGAAGTTGAAAGAAGGATAGGAATGGCTAAAAGTACTGTCAATGACATGAGGAAAATAGTAACATCTAAACAAATTACAAACAAGTTAAAAATGAGAATTATAAAATGCTATATTTATTCTATATTAGTGATGGCTCAGAAACATGGACAATAAACAATTAGAAGATATAATTGATGCCTTGGAGAAACATCTTTGAGATGTTGATATATAGAAAAATGTTGATAAAGATGTTGATAATAAAAAATAAAAAAAATAAGCAGCGTTAGCGCAGTGGTTAGCGCACTGGCTTCGCATATGAGTGGTCCTGGGTTCATTCCCCAGTTGAGGCGGAAATGTTTTCAGATCGCAACGGCTCCCAGGTCGACCCAGCCTTAAATGGGTACCGGATTAATCCGGGAAGTAAAGACTGCGAGGGAGAGGAGATGGCTACCGCCCTCATTTGCAGAGCATGTGAGATCGCTAACATCTCACACCCCTACGGCATTAATAAATGCTATGGGTTACTTTACTTTTTACTTTTTTTTATATAGAAAAATAGGGAGAACATCATGAAGAGAGAATTAAACAAAGATATTCTATCAACACTTAATATGAAGAAAAAAATATTAAAGGACCTAAGATAACTAGATTCTGATTCCTAGATTCAGATACCATAGATTCAGATACCATAGATTCAGATACCATAGATTCAGATACCCAAGATATTACAAATTGCAGATAATGAGTAATAAATGTTTCCTTAATTTGTATCACAAAATTCCAGAAAAAGACACAAATATTCCCACAACGCACCTTCAATAGAGTTCTTTTATGTTTCAAGAAGCTTTTCCAGCCCAACCACTTGACTCGAATAACTAGATCGAGACTCAATATCAAAAGGCACATCATTTCTATTGAGCCATGCACCTGAAAGATATTAATGATAATAAGCAGGCAAGATATTAATACAAATTAGTGGGTGTCTGTTGCTATATTGATAGGGACACATACAGCGGCAAATATGTCAAGCAAGTTTGACCATGGTTAGTTTTGAGGTTGGTAACCAGTGCGTAGTACAGGAACCAGTTCTCTCATATGAGTGGTCTACTAGCGATATGGTCACAGACTTCTAATGTTCAGTGAAAGTGGTTAAAAAAATGAATATATTAGTTAGGTATGTTGATTATCCTTTTCACACACAGGACATGCCCATAGGCGTTCAGATCTCCGCTTCAGTAAATCTCTCAGGATACAACGACTGATGGTTCCGGTTCTATATTGGTTCACTGCTCTTTTGGAAATCTTTGTCAGGTGTTCTCTATGGGTCACACTCCCAATCCGCGCATTCTCGATATTAAGCTCATTCATATCAAAATCCTCTGATCATGCGGACTCACGGAGAGCAATGAGTATGTCTGCTCGGCACATATGCTGACCATCTGTTATGGTGGTGAGGTTAGCTAATTGGTCAGCCCATTCATTTAACTCCACACCCATGTCTCCAGAAACAAAGATAAGCCTGAGTTTTTGTGTTGATGTCCACATTTTAGCTCTCTGTAATGACTCCGCCCATTGCCTATGGGTGGGATACTATATCCTATATCTATATCCCTGACAGTAGTGGAATCCCTTTATCTATATCTCTGACAGTAGTTGAGCCCCTTTATCTATATCCCTGACAGTAGTTGAATCCCTTTATCTATATCCCTGACAGTAGTGGAATCCCTCTATCTATATCCCTGAAAGTAGTGGAATCCCTTTATCTATATTCCTGACAGTAGTTGAGTCCCTCTATCTATATCCCTGAAAGTAGTGGAATCCCTTTATCTATATTCCTGACAGTAGTTGAGTCCCTCTATCTATATCCCTGAAAGTAGTGGAATCCCTTTATCTATATTCCTGACAGTAGTTGAGTCCCTCTATCTATATCCCTGAAAGTAGTGGAATCCCTTTATCTATATTCCTGACAGTAGTTGAGTCCCTCTATCTATATCCCTGAAAGTAGTGGAATCCCTTTATCTTTATTCCTGACAGTAGTTGAGTCCCTCTATCTATATCCCTGAAAGTAGTGGAATCCCTTTATCTATATTCCTGACAGTAGTTGAGTCCCTCTATCTATATCCCTGAAAGTAGTGGAATCCCTTTATCTATATTCCTGACAGTAGTTGAGTCCCTCTATCTATATCCCTGAAAGTAGTGGAATCCCTTTATCTATATTCCTGACAGTAGTTGAGTCCCTCTATCTATATCCCTGAAAGTAGTGGAATCCCTTTATCTATATTCCTGACAGTAGTTGAGTCCCTCTATCTATATCCCTGAAAGTAGTGGAATCCCTTTATCTATATTCCTGACAGTAGTTGAGTCCCTCTATCTATATCCCTGAAAGTAGTGGAATCCCTTTATCTTTATTCCTGACAGTAGTTGAGTCCCTCTATCTATATCCCTGAAAGTAGTGGAATCCCTTTATCTATATTCCTGACAGTAGTTGAGTCCCTCTATCTATATCCCTGAAAGTAGTGGAATCCCTTTATCTATATTCCTGACAGTAGTTGAGTCCCTCTATCTATATCCCTGAAAGTAGTGGAATCCCTTTATCTATATTCCTGACAGTAGTTGAGTCCCTCTATCTATATCCCTGAAAGTAGTGGAATCCCTTTATCTATATTCCTGACAGTAGTTGAGTCCCTCTATCTATATCCCTGAAAGTAGTGGAATCCCTTTATCTATATTCCTGACAGTAGTTGAGTCCCTCTATCTATATCCCTGAAAGTAGTGGAATCCCTTTATCTATATTCCTGACAGTAGTTGAGTCCCTCTATCTATATCCCTGAAAGTAGTGGAATCCCTTTATCTATATTCCTGACAGTAGTTGAGTTCCTCTATCTATATCCCTGAAAGTAGTGGAATCCCTTTATCTATATTCCTGACAGTAGTTGAGTCCCTCTATCTGTATCCCTGAAAGTAGTGGAATCCCTTTATCTATATCTCTGACAGTAGTTGAATCCCTTTATCTATATCCCTGACAGTAGTGGAATCCCTCTATCTATATCCCTGAAAGTAGTTGAATCCCTCTATCTATATCCCTGACAGTAGTTGAATCCCTTTATCTATATCCCTGACAGTAGTGGAATCCCTCTATCTATATCCCTGAAAGTAGTTGAATCCCTTTATCTATATCTCTGACAGTAGTTGAATCCCTTTATCTATATTCCTGACAGTAGTTGAGTCCCTCTATCTATATCCCTGAAAGTAGTGGAATCCCTTTATCTATATTCCTGACAGTAGTTGAGTCCCTCTATCTATATCCCTGACAGTAGTTGAATCCCTTTATCTATATCCGTGACAGTAGTTGAATCCCTTTATCTATATCCCTGACAGTAGTTGAATCCCTTTATCTATATCCCCGACAGTAGTTGAATCCCTTTATCTATATCCCTGACAGTAGTTGAATCCCTTTATCTATATCTCTGACAGTAGTTGAATCCCTTTATCTATATCCCTGACAGTAGTTGAATCCCTTTATCTATATCCCTGACAGTAGTTGAATCCCTTTATCTATATCCCTGACAGTAGTTGAATCCCTTTATCTATATCCCTGAAAGTAGTTGAGTCCCTCTATCTATATCCCCGACAGTAGTTGAATCCCTTTATCTATATCGATGACAGTAGTTGAATCCCTCTATCTATATCCCTGACAGTAGTTGAGTCCCTCTATCTATATCCCCGACAGTAGTTGAATCCCTTTATCTATATCCCTGACAGTAGTTGAATCCCTTTATCTATATCTCTGACAGTAGTTGAGTCCCTTTATATCTTATGCCCTTAAAACAAATTTCCCCACTTCACAACTATTTTTTTAAATGCCCAAAGAGAATGTATTAGTTACCACAACCGAAGTCAGATGGTTGGGCAGTTCATACAAATAAAATGGTGACACAGCATATTTCCGTTCCGAGAATGGAAATGAATAGCGTCAGCATTTTATTTACACCAATTGCCCAACACACCTGTCTTCAGTGAAGAATTTAAATCAAATATATAGACAAAATTATTTCAAAATAACAAGTCTTGATACTAACCCCGACTGGCATCTCCAATGAATCTACAGCTGGTCTCTCACATACAGCTAACAGCATGACTGCAATGGCAGCAAACAGATCCAATGAATAGAACCAATGATTGTGGGCTACTTGGTAGGCTGGCAAAGCCTCTTGGTTTTCTGGGTGGGTGTAGAATTTATCATTGTTGCGTCCTTCCTAAGAAACAGAAAAATGGGGTTCTGGCCAAAATTGACATTAGAAAATGTATCCACAATAATTGACATTAGAAAATGTATCCACAATAATTGACATTAGAAAATGTATCCACAATAATTGACAGAAAATGTATCCACAATATTTGACATTAGAAAATGTATCCACAATAATGGACATTAGAAAATGTATCCACAACAATTGACATTAGAAAATGTATCCACAACAATTGACATTAGAAAATGTATCCACAATAATTGACATTAGAAAATGTATCCACAATAATTGAACACCAGTACCTATCATGGTCATCAACTATTTCAAGTAATGAAGAACTGACATCGTAACACTCAGAGTAGACCCACAGACCCAGTCTCTTACGGCAGATGAAGATTATGTATGCTTATCTTTTCCACCATGCGATTGTTTTTAATTCGCCTAATTCCTTCTCTTTCTTGTCCTTCCATGCTTGTCCCAAATTCCTGAACATCTTACTACTGATTTATCCAGGGCAGTGTTATATCATCATAATTACTATGCTTATATTCATACCCCATTATTACAGCATTATTGAGGCGGACTGATTGCATGGTTACTTAATTCCATTTCTCAAGTCTGGTAAAAATCTCATGAAGGTGCATGGATCCAGGATGATAACCATGAAGGTGCATGGATCCAGGATGATAACCATGAAGGTGCATGGATACAGGATGATAACCATGAAGGCGCATGGATACGGGATGACAACAATGCAGAACTAATGGAAAAGGTTGGTGCATGGAAATTGTCTTGCCATTTAGAGAGTAACAAGTTATTACTACCAAGGTTTGGAGAGTATCATTCTCAGAAGTAGACCTGGTGTAATGCAGCTGTCTTTACACAGGATCTATTTGAAGGTTTTGACTCAAGGATGGAATAACGCTGCAGCGATAGACCTTGAATATACATCAATAGAGTGCTATTGGACTATCTAATAAAAATGTTTGAAACTCAAAGCAAGCCCCTTTATTGCTAATTGGGTTGCTGCTGCCCTGTTTCAGAGACACGTTTTTCTTACAATATGGTAGCTGGGCATCCACACCAACAGTCTTGGACTCTCACAATCGTGGACTTTCACAAGGTTTATCACCAATAATGTGTACACAGTATAAATAGCAGGTGAACCGATCACAGGGACATGTAAAATTATGTCAAATCTTGATGACAGTTTTGGTGTATAGGCAGAGTAGAAATCAAGAGTTAAGTATGTTTTAAGAAACTACAATGTGAGCTAGATCACATAGGAGAGTGGTGCTGTCGCTTAGGGGCGTTAGTTAATCCATCTGTAACTTGGTTTTCTCTTAATAATCACATTGTAAATACATCACTGCTGAGTGTTAAGTTTGTGTGGGGAGACTCTTGAAAGAACCAGGACAATGAAATATTTGGATGTGCTTTTTGACAGAAGTCTGAGCTTTAATGATCCTTCTGATTGCAAGGGCAAGAAAATGTCTTTCAGAAATGAAAGATAGTGACTTGATACTGCGGGCAGGACAAAGTTGGAGGGTGTCACATTCATTTTTGGGCTGGTCAAAGCAATGAGAGAGCTGATAGACTGACAAATTATACCCCTGCAATGAATGGCAGGGCAATGGATTTCACCAATATATTTAATGCTTTGAGAGAAACTGCATGATCAAAAGAAATTATTGAAGATCATGATTCATTTTCCATGTCCAGAAGAAACGAGCTGGGCTTGTAATATCGTGTGGCAAGAAATGAACAGTATTATGGTTGGCAAGGAATGTTTGTTAATCAACAGAGAACTGGAGCTATTAGTCATCATGTAATTGTGTATATACTGGTACTCAGGAATATGATTTGTGTATTGTAATTTTTATGATTTCTTGTGTGCTCATCATTGCCCATCATTACCCACTAGTTTTAGATATAGTCTATGGTGTCCCATTGAGACGATATATAAACCTGTGTTTTACGTAAGTCTAATGGTACTCAGGAGGAGATTGTAGCACCTATGGATGGTTCCTGTGTGCAGTGATAATGATCTCTGGACTGACTAATTACTATGCTGATTTTCTTACTTTATCTCATTATGATGAACCATCCTTACTTTATATTATTATAATTCTTCTTCTTCTTCTTTTGTTCACTTGAAACATGTCTATATCTGTAATTCTGTCTCCTGAATAAAACTCTATGTCTTTTGTAGTTCACACAGTGGTCCGTAGAGCTGTGATTCCAGTGTTGTTTTTTCTGGCCAATATGTCTGCCTCAGTGTTTCATGCTCGGAACACTCTTGAAGTATATGTTTGGCACTCTGTGCTGCCTGTCCACATGGTCATGTTACAAATTTTGAATTTTGTGTACATGTGAATGCATGGTCAGCTGTGTCCTGTTCTGAGGTGTAGAATTACAACTTGTTCTGATCTTTTCATAATGTGATAGTCATCTTGTGTTAGTGTTTGTAGCTTTCTTATTGACTTGATCATCTGTTTTTTCTGATGGTAGGTGATTGATACATCTGGTTGGTCTTTGCAGCACCTTCCTTAGCTAGTTGGTCTGCTTCTTCATTTTCTGGTATTCCAAAGTGAGAGGGTATCCACTGTATAGTTACCTTATACTGGTAAGACAGTTCATTAAGTAGTTTTTGTAAGTATGTTAGTTTTCCAGACTGGAGAGTTTGAAGCACTAACCTTGCATCTGTCAGGAATACTATGGGCTGTGGCCCAGGGTTGGAGTTCCACAGTTTTTCAGTTGCCATCCTAAATGCCTGGATTTCTGCATCATAATTATTGCAGAATTTCTCTGTTGGTGTTCTGATCTCTAGGAATGTGTGGACATTCTATATATACACCTCACCTTCATTTTTCACTGCATTATGTGCTGATCTATCTGTGTATACTCTGACCCATATATCTTGTGGATATTCATCATCCAAAATAACTGAGCACGACTGTCCTTTGCTGCACACTGTTCTGTTAATCCTCGTTTAGTATTCTTTCTATGTAGGTCTGAATGTATATTGGTATTCCATGCCTTTCACTCCAAGGGGTTTGCTCTGGTACAGACCTTAAGGGGCTGTCAACTTCAGGTAGGTCTGTACGTCGTCTATGGAGTCATTTAGCTTGGTGGTAACAAATTGCATATTTTCAAAACTTTTCTGCTTGTATTAGCACCTTTGTGTCTCTGTGCACCAGATCACCTGCATACATTGCCACTTTGATCCCATGTGGTAGTTCAGCAACTATGTCATTGATGTAAACCAAGAAAAGTGTGGGTGATAAGACTGCTCCCTGGAGGACTTCATGACGCAGTAGGACTTTCTTGCTCTTGCAACCATCTAATTGTACCCTGGCTCTTCTATTATGCAGATATGCTTTTACTCATTTGTACATTCTTGAGTTAACCCTGGAATTTCACAATTTCTTTAAGAGTCCTTCTTTCCAAACCTTGGCAAATACTTTCCTGAGGTCTATCCATGCTGCTAGTACCAGTTTCTTATCTTGGAAGGCATTTTCAATCTCTTGGGAGAGGTAGGTTGCCTGATCTTCAGTAGAGTAGCACTGTCTGAAGCCTACTTGATGCGATACCAGAATGTTTTCACTTTCAAGGTACCACTGCATCCTAAGATTTATAAAGTGTTCCATTGTTTTGCTTAGACAGCTTGTTATGCTGATGGGCCTGTAGTTGGAGACTGTGTTGTCATCTTTTCATGATTTGAGGAGTGGTATCATTATTGTTTCCTTCCATGCCTGCGGAACATTACCTGTGGTCCAGCTTGTGTTGAAGATCTGCAGTAGCTTTGTTCTTGCTGCAGTTCCCAGGTTTTTAATCATTTCATTGAACACTCCATCAGCTCCAGGGGACTTCTTCATTTTCAATTTGGATATCCATGCTCCAGTTCTTTCAATGTGATTGGTGTATCCATGACTTCAGGTATAGGTTCGCCTTGTCTAATGTTTTGCTGTCTTTCTCCAACCTCCTGTTGTTTGCCTGGGCTAACTTTGATGTTGTTGTCTTCTGCAAAGTAATCAGCTGCATGTTTACCTGTTAAAATATTTCTAAGTAAAGTATGATCCTTATATTTTTCCCTGTACCTTCATAATTTAGTTGTTTTATCAGTTTCCATAGTTTATATAATATTGGACAAGTATAGGTGAGTCAGTAATTCATTTTCTCATAATTTTTCCCCCCTATTTTGTTTCCAATTGTTTATCTTTACCACCTTTTCACATATCACACATACACCAAAAAACTGACATCATTCAATTCAGCATTCAATTCTTTATTTAAATTTTAAAACATTATTTAAAATTTATAAAAACAACAGTTATTGCATATTCCAAACACCCACCAAATATAATGCAAATAGTCAAAAAACAATTCAGCTGCAAGGGGGAATTTGCTTAATTTTTATCAGAGTGCTAGAAGTTTACAAATACTACTGTTTTTATGTAAATTATCAAACACAATTTGTATGCTCTTAATGATTCAAATGGCAGAGAAATATCATTGGTTAGTTTAGAGAATGTAGAAGAGGGACCAGGTCTCCTGCTTTTCGATAAAAAATGTCAAATAAACTACTGACCAACGACACTTTCAATGATTAACATGAGGGCACATGTAAGACTGGCACTATAATACCTGCAAATATATTGCAGCTTCTTGGTAGTTTAACTTCCACTGTTTTCTTCTGTTATGTTCCCTGAGATGGCGGCTAAAGCAACCTTCTGGGTCAGGAATATCCTGACCCATATTACCCACTTCATTTGCAACATCAAGATCTGCATCCTCTGGAACAATAAAAACAAATTTACTGCTGTTAAAATATACAATTTAACGCTGTTAAAATATATCAAATTCCAAAATAAAACTGCAAATCTTGAAGATAATTGGTTTCTTGACAATAATTCCATAATCATTCATGAACTTATTTAGCTAGTTCTTGCAAACATTTTCTTATAGTTCATGCCATGTGATGTTTATCATGTCTTCCAACAGAATTTTGTTTCATGTGCTGTCAATTTCTTCTTATTTCGACTGTGCATTGTATGCTGACTCTGTCGTAAACATGCAGAGCACCATAGACCGCTTCTCACAGGCCTGCAACAACTTTGGTCTCACTATCAACACCAAAAAAACAGAAGTCATGCACCAAGCAACATCAAATAGCCAACATACTGCCACTTCCATCATCGTCAATCAGGAAAAACTGCAGGTAGTCGACAATTTTACTTACCTTGGAAACACTCTCTCTCTCGCGATGGCAACATCGATGTGGAAATTAACAATAGACTGGCAAAAGCTAGTGCTGTATTTGGTAGATTACGCAACAATGTATGGAACAGAAGAGGTATAAGAACAACCACCAAACTTCAAGTATATCATGCTGCTGTTATACCAACCTTACTATACGCTTGTGAAACGTGGACAGTGTATGCTAGACATGCAAGAAAATTAAATCATTTCCATCTTACCTGCCTATGTAAATTACTAAACATCCATTGGTGGGACAAAGTACCAGACTACGAGGTCTTGGAAAAATCAACCTCAATAAGCATCCACACAATACTTATGAAGGCGCAAGCACGCTGGGCAGGCCATCTTGTACGTATGGAGAACTCGCGTTTGCATAAACAAATATATTATGGAGCACTCAAAGCAGGATTTCGAAAAGCTGGTGGACAGAAAAAGCGCTTCAAAGACACGCTCAAGTCATCCTTGAAACATCTTAACATTGACATAGGCACTTGGGAGAGCCTCGCTCAGGATAGAACAGCATGGCGTTACAGCATTAGAACGGGATCACTAGCGATGGAAGAATCCCGACAAGATACTGCAAGACAGAAGCGGACATGTAGAAAAGAAAAAACATCTGAACCTTACATAGATACCCTCTATTGTTGTCAATTCTGTAAAAGAACATTTTGTGTGCGCATTGGACTTATTAGTAATTTAAAAACGCACTATTAACTTTTATTATTTGTATTATTTATTATTATGGTTGAGTTTTTGGTCATCGTCGATTATGACGGACGAACACCATAGCACATGCTATCTGGCATTAGTTATCATATTTGTCTACAGCTGTCTGTTTCATGTGCTGTTAATCATTTCCGATACCAATGTTTCATACCACAATGCCAAGCTGTTCAACATCTTCTCTCCTGGTTTTCCTCTATTCCTCTTGCTCTCCAACTTGCCTGTTGTCGGTGATATACTCCATCTTTCCTCTTCTCATTATGTATAAAAAAATGTGAACTATTCTCTGATGCGAGTGAGCAGCTCTCTATCTGAATCAGCTTTTTTTCCATGATATCTTCATTACTCATTTTATCTGTCTTCGGTGTCCTCAACATTCATTTATAAATCCACATCTCTACTGCTTCTACATAATTTTCACTATTCTGTAGATTGTTCAAGATTCACTTCCATACATCAAAATTGGTTCTGTAGAATTTTTAAGAACTTTCTTTTTCATCTCAACTGACAAAAGATAAATTGCATAGGGTATTCTTCATCTTGTGTGAAAAATTGCAGTTTCCTGTACTATTCTACATTTTGGTTCTTTAATGAAAAAAACACATTTATGCATGATGACTTCTCTGTATGGTGAACTTCAAGCTATGGTAGTTTGTTTGAGTTGGAATCACATCATTTGAATTCGGAAGAGATTTATACATTTTTTAAATTATTATATTATTGATATTTAGTTCTTACTCCCTTGTTATCTGCTTAAAGGTCTTTGATGCATTTAGTTTAGCTTCTTAGTTTTGTTATTGTGGCACTCTCCACTTTGTTGGATATTCTCTGACAATTTGTTTATTATTTGATATATTTTAAATGATTCATTTCCAAGTTTTAATTTCTATGCTATCACCCAAGCCAAAGCATATATGCATGCTGTTAGGAACCAGAATTCCCTAGGCTTTGCTTCTGAGGCTATGGAGATATATGCTGTGAATGGATCTCTCTGTTGAGATAGTCATATGGGAAACCAAAGTACAATGAAATCAATCCTTTATGGCCTTTGAGAATAAAAAATGTGTACTAAAATATTTTAAAAAAATCATAACATTTTGGTATAAATATTTGCAAATGATATGTGACATATTACTTTAATGTAATAATACATTTTAATTAATTATTCAATAAACAATTTCAATTTAGTTTGGCTATGTTTTCTATTTACTAATAGATGAAAAAAAATGAGGAAAAAAAGGTTAGTCTAAATGTGTCATTTGTGAATCATCCATTAATATAGTAATTAAAGAAAAGGCAACCCATAATATTTAACTGCCGTAGGGGTGTGAGAAGTTAGTGATTTCACAAAGGCGTTGCTATATGAGGGTGTAGGCCATCTCTTCTCCCTCACAGTCTTTACTGCCCAGATGTATCTGACACCCAAATTAAGGCTGGGTTGATCCGGTAGTTGTTGCAGTCTGAAAAACATTTCCGCATCAACTGAGGAATGAATCCAGGACTGCTCATATGCAAAGCCAGTGCACTAGATACTGTGCTTCACGGCTCCCTATACATTCATATACACATAGTTTACCACGTTATCTGACATGCTAATAATCAATGATAAAGAATTTATAACTTCATAAAATATTTAGGTCTGTTATAAGGTTTTTGTTTTAGATCCTTAATAAGATTTTTGCTTGCAAGAGGTTGAACAGGTATGTAGGTTTATTGTGGAGCCTATGTTGTCAGCACACATGTGTGAATTACATCTGCTTACAGTTATTCCTAAGATATGATGCATATATTAATATATATAAATGTACACATACATGTCAATATATGTATAAATGTACATGTGTCAATATATGTATAAATGTACACATATATGTCAATATGTGTATAAATGTACACATATATGTCAATATTTGTAGTCAATATAAAAGACAATGGTCTGAAGTTTCTGAGCTGAATAATTAATATTCCTAATATTATTCATATGTTTAACTTGTTCTCACAAGAGTGTAAAACACACTGTATTCTTATGTAACTTGTTTTCACATGAGTGTAAAACACACTGTATTCTTATGTAACTTGTTTTCACATGGGTGTAAAACACACTGTATTCTTATGTAACTTGTTTTCACATGAGTGTAAAACACACTGTATTTTTATGTTTAAATTGTTCTCACATTAAGTGTATAACACACTGTATCCTAATGTAACTTATTCTTACATAAGTGTAACACACTGTAATCTTATGTATTTTATTCTCAAGTAAGTATAAAACACACTGTATTCATCTATTGTCTATCCCCAGGTGAATGATGGTTGATCATATTCACACTTGCCATTAAACGCTGGGGTGGGAGCTTAAGCTGCCGTTTCAAGGAAAGATGTATTGCCCTGACTGCATTTGGTATATGTTTGTTCAAGGTTATCTTAGTTTTTTCTATCCACTGTTTTATTGGTCTACCTTTGGCTTTACGCCAGGATATTCTTATTGGTGCTCTTATATGTTCTTATTGGTATTTGGTTTGGGTTCATTCTCATAAGGTGACCGAACCATTTTACTTGCTGTCTTTCAATATGTTCTTATTGGTATTTGGTTTGGGTTCATTCTCATAAGGTGACCGAGCCATTTTACTTGCTGTCTTTCAATATGTTCTTATTGGTATTTGGTTTGGGTTCATTCTAAGGTGACCAAACCATTTTACTTGCTGTCTTTCAATATGTTCAATACATGATATTATACCAATTCTTTTTTCTAATTTATTTGTTTCTTATTTTATCTAGTTTAGTAACCATTACAGCTTTTCTCAGACAATTCATTTCACATGTAATGATTTTCCTCTGCTGTGAGGCTGTTAAAGACTATGTTTGACATTGGTAGCAGAGTGTAGGTATAAAAATTGTAGATATTATCTGTTTTTTAAATTTCCATCTTGATCTTTGGTTGAAGAAGTAATGGTGAAATGTTCTCCTACGATTTCCTACAAATAGATACAGCAATCAGTAGTCTCACAGGAAAAGAACCTAATAATCTGTAAAAGCAAACTGCTCTAATGAGTATTCTTCTGCACTCAATCTCAAACTTCTGCAGCTTAGCAGGATGCACTCCAGAGAACGGTATCCATTGTATCATAGTTTACAGTTTAGCTGCAATAACTGTGTCTTTAGGCAAGAGACATCCAAATTCAGCAAGGCTTCTGGGGTACGTTGACTATACTTTATGGGGCAACTAACACCACTCCCAAACCTTTCTTAGCACCAGGGCCAGATGGCATTAGATACGATGACATTAGTCGAAGAACGGATGAGGAGTTGGGAGAGTTGGCAGACATGTTCAATAATAGCCTTTTAAAGGGCACAGTGAAAGAAGACTGGTTGCACAGCTATTTAGTTCCACTACACAAACCTGGGAAGGACCACACCAGGATACATGGCTACAGAATAATAACTATGCAGAATACGATTGGCAAGCTTTTGGAAAAAATTGTGGCCCGGAAGGTATCGTGTTATCTTGAAAGAAATGAGTGTTTACCAACATTGTTAGGAGGATATCGTCCAGGAAAGAAGACATGGCAAAATGCAGCCATATTTGCGCAGGATGTTTTTGAGGGGTTCGATTCGCGCATGGAGACATGTGCGGTCGCAATAGACCTTGAGGATGCGTACAATAGGGTGTCCTTGGATATCTTGATGCACCAGCTGTTAAATCTTGCAGTTAATCCTTTTGTTGTGCGTTGGGTTGGCGCCGCCCTGATGCACAGGGTTGTAGTTCTTAAGTGTGGTAACTGGATATCTACACCAACGGTTATTAGCCCTGGCCTGCCACAGGGATTGCCTCTATCTCCTGTACTTTTCAATGTATACACAGTACATATCGCTGGCAATCAAATCACAGGTGTTGGCAGAACGATGTCATATGCCGATGATATCCTGGTGTATAGACAGGGCAGAAATCGAGAAGAGTGCGTCGTGGAACTACAGAAGGAGCTGGACAGACTGACAAATTGGTGTCGAGATACGGGAGCAGTGGTTAATCCGTCTAAGGCATTCGTGACGTGGTTTTCCTTGAACAATCACATGGTTAAGACACCCATGCCACAAATTTCGTTGTCCGGGAAAAGTTTAGAAAGAACTAGCACAATGAGATATCTGGGTGTGTTTTTTGACAGAAGCCTGAGTTTCAGGGAACATGTTGACCACATTATCATAAGGGCAGGCAAAGGCTTAGCAGCAATGAAGGTTATGGCTGCTGCGCAATGTGAGCAAAGATTGTTATTTCTTTTGTACCAGGGTTTGGTAGTGGCTGTGGTGGAATATGCACTGGCAATTCTGACTCTTAGCCAAACTCAGATCGAAAGACTGGATAGAGTCCAGAATGCAGCAATGCGTATCATTCTGGGATGCACAAGAGACACATCGACAAGAGCTATGCGATACCTACTTGACTGCCCAACAGCTGAGCATAGATTACAGTATTGCCATGCACGGGCGTACCTTCAAATACATGCAGATAAGGAACACCCGTTGCATTCCGAAATACAGAAAGTTAAAGGCAGCAGACTCAAGAGAGGAAGGTCGTGGATGGGACGTGCTGAAGATGTAATACAAAGCGTGTGCCGATTACAGGATGTGGCAGTTGGTGCGGAATAGATAGGTCTACCCACAGATTTCGAAACTTGTTTGAGAGTAGTAATATCACTTAGCAGGGAATGCAGAGAATGGTGTCCCACAGCTGTGGAGAAAGAAGTGCAGGCTTTAATCAGTGAGAATACCAAAGAGGGGGATGTGATTATATACACTGATGGATCTGTAATTAGGCATGTTCGCAGTGCTTGGGCCTTTACAGCTCAGTGCGCAGGTAAAACGATCAAGGAGGAAAGTGGTGCCTTTGCGGTCACTACGAGTAGTATGACCATGGAGACTATGGCGGTGACCAAGGCATTTGAGTGGCTACGCACACAGAAAGTAACGCAGGTCTGCATCTTGAGTGACTCTCTGAGTATGATTAAGAAGGTACAAGTGGGTCTTGTTCGCGAACAGTGGATTGAGGCCTTGAGAAATGCGAGCTTGAAAGCGGTTACATTTATTTTCGTGCCGGGACATGTGGGCGTTCGAGGCAATGAAAGAGCGGATCAACTGGCATCGTGTGCGATTGTGGCAAAGGGCGATGGGGCAATGGATCGCGCTGACGTTTTGAACTCCTTAAGAGATATAACACGCGAGAGTGAGACTAATGTGGATGATGATTCCTTTTCAATGGCTAGGATTAAAGATCAGGGATTGAGATGCGGTGTTGCTAGAGGTGAACATTTTGGAGGGCGCAGAAGAATGATGGTCAACCAGCATAGGACCGGTACTGTCAGCAGAAGTGTGATGGCGGATACACTCAAGGAGAGATCGGAGCAACTATGGATGTGTCCAGTTTGCAGTGATGATGATCCGACGACTAACTAACTAACTAACTATCTTAGCAGTCTCTTACAATATGCATGGGTAACTGTTATTTTTATTCTTTGTTCTCCATTCAGGCCATGATCTTAAAGAGTTACTTTAATGTTGTTATTACTACTTTGTCATAGATTTCTCATTTGTGATAACTTGAGTGTTGCAATTGCTAGTCTTCTTCTAATCTTGACTGAACAATCTCTGAAATTGTTTATATTTGCTCTGTGATATTCAAATTTGTTTACACATTCTAGCTCTATATTGTCTATGTTGATTATTGGTTTGATATTTTTGTTTTCTGTGCATTTAGATAAAGATTTTGAATCTCACTGTATTTCTTTATTGTTGTGATTAGCTGTTTCAAACCCTCAGGATGTGTAGTGAGAAGGACTGTATCATTTGCATATATTACTTCTGGAATCTTGTACCCACCAATACTTAATGGATGGAATTTATTTTCCTCTAGTTCTTCTTACATTTCTCATTATCTGTCTATATTACATAGCAAAAAGTCTACCCGGTATGTGAAATCCAATCTGGCCTTGACAATTGTGAAATATTTAAGAAGTACACAATGAAAATCATTGGAGACAATGGGGCTGATGTCAAACCGGGTATTATTGTTCAGATCTCTGAGGTCTAGGATCCGCACCTCAGAGCAATTTTTTTTACACATAAAGCATGTTTGCTATCCAGCAGGCAATCTGTAAATCGATATTGTACTCTCAGTGGCAATATGACTGTAGTTGACCATTGCATGTATCTTCTAGGACTATCACTGTGACTGCAGTTTCCAACTTTTTCCGCGTAAATTTTGAATGAACATATCCAGCAGACTAATCAGGGTGATATGGAGCAATGTTACAGACTTTAACCTCGAATATGGAAACATATGTCAATTCAGACAGCTAAATCCGTCTAAAATATAATTGGAGATAGTAGTAGATATTGTGAAGAAAACCTTTACCAAAAACTAACATAAACATACAGTAGTATTTCGTCTAATCACAATATTCTAAAGGTAGTGACTATGGTCTGCCATTTTGTGATATTAGTTCAGAAGCAAATAAAAAATCATAAGTTTATTGGTTGTTCTTTGAACAGCAAAGACAGTGCAAAACTTTCATAAGAATTTGAAGCATGTTACCGTAATTCATTTGAATCATCACACAACTTTTATTTGTACATAGAAATATTAGAAACTTTCCAAATAGTTGCAAAAATGGATATACTTTACAAAACAGCCAACTTTCAATGCTAGAATCATATTTCTGACTTTATAAAAAATATTTTTGAATTAATATTTTTTATATTTTAGCTGTTATGTTTTATCATTAACTTTCATCTAATATACAGTGTATTCCCACTCTTCAAACAAGACAGCAGACATATTACTATCATTATGCAATTTATATTCTGAAAATCTCAATTCTGCACATTTTTATGTATAGTATATTACTAGCACTGTAGTTTTACAAATAAATAAAATATTGTACAAAGACAAAATAAAATATAAACAGACTCTTAATTATGTTGCATAAAAAAAAAGAGTGCATAAAAATGTGTGATTAGTTCACGGATACTGATAACTGATACTACTATGAGTTAAACCTTTCTAAATTTCACTCTTACTGTGTGTACAATCTTTTGGAGCTAATACATTAATTAGATTCCATTGTGAAATAGTCTAATAATAAATATGTAGGCCTAGACTAACAACAGTTAACACACTACACACAGTGACACAGTCATGTTATTGCTCTCATTTAGTGAGTTAAGCAATCAGCTGGTCTAGGTACATAATGTGTGATACCACATAAGAAAATCGATATTACTAGTTTGAATTCTTAAACAAAACATTACTATTACACTCTATTACCATTAGTAGTTAAATTTAACAGTTGAATTCTTCCAGTACCATTTCTATCACTAGCGATATCTATAAATGTTCCATAGTAGGGACCATTTTCTGCAACTTGTTTCTGTGGTTCTGACTGTTCCATTTATTTAAAACAAACACTGCATATAGTATAAATGCACTGTACTATACCACAACACTATACAAACAAAAAGGTAGGCCCAATTTAATTAGCAGTGAATAAACAAAACATCTACCACCGGTTATAGCTGGCTTGAGCTCTAAATAAGTCGTGTCATTCAATAATTATTAGCATGCATGAGTGTGCTCAGCTGTGCTGGCGCTGCCAGCGCTCATTCAAATGTGTAAACACATGTTCATTCGAAAATAATGTAGCCTATCGTGTAAGTTCACAAGCTATTGCGAAATTTTGTGTGGAGGGGGAAGGTAGTTCAAATATTATACATGTATTTTTATTCAACATACGTGTGCTCGCTGTTCTAAATCTAGGATTTCTTTCCAAAAGTGGGCTATTCCCAACCCCATCCATCTTTCTGAATTTCAAGAAAACAAACCTTGACATTGGAAGGAGTATTTCCGTGTAGTCCCTCACAACGATTTTCTATAACAGTGTAACATGTGTTATTACCCTAGTGTATGTAGAAATCAGCAATTTTACAGTTTTTAATATCAAGAGTTATCTTCTGTAATGAAACCCAATTTCTGTAATATATACAGCTATAATTCACAATTAAACTTTTTTTAAATCTCCAGTTTAAATAGTAGATTATTTGTTGCTAGTGGAATTTTTCTGTGTACTAGCCGTGCTTAGGCTGTGGTAGAGAGGTACACAATCGTAAAAGACATTGGTTCAATCATTGATTGAAGTGGAATGAATATGATTTATTGATAGTTTCAACAAATACATATCTCATGTGGCTTTGATAAATATATCAAATAAATGCATTTTTCACCAAGACAGATACCTTTATGTATTTTCGGATTTGAAGAAGTGAAGTTTGGGTTATGATAGTGACACTGTAATTGTAAGGTGGGTTACAAACAACGTTGTAACGTGTTGCGATTGGCAAACAATTCAAACATGACTTCTAGAACACCCACTGATTTAAAATCGGGAAATGTACATCATTCTTCAAGTGTATCTAAAGCTAATATTACTCTCAGAATTAGGGATGTTAAGTTGGACCCATCTCGAGCTTTGGAGCCGTCTCGAAAAAAATTGTCCACAATTGAGTCGCAGCGAATTATGTCAGTGTTTGATGACTCAATTAAACGTCTTAAGATTGTTACGGCCCTGCCTTACATAGTGAAAAACATGGACCGTTATCGAGTATCACTTGGGGTGGAGTTAGTTGAACTGATCAGACATCATTTTAGAATTCAAAGCAACTACCAAGAAGTTAGAAATCAACTAGATGTGCTTTTGCACAGTAGAGCTAAGCAGATTGGGGAAATCGAGGCAAAAACTGCTGCTACTACTGGCACCTCAAAAAACACTGAACAAGTTGATGAGAAAAGGCCGTACAGTATCTTTGATGATGATGATGCAGATCTAGATTATGAAGAGGAGGAAGAAGACGATGAAGAGGAGGAAATCTTTGAAGATGAAAAAATAGATAATACAGTGAGTTCAGTGAAGCAGATTGAAGAAGATGTGAAAAAAGAAGAGGATAAAGAACAATCAAATGAAGAGATAGTGACATTAGAAGCTAGTGAAGAATCGAATACAAAAGAATCTGAACCAGGTTTAAACGAAGAATTTTTGCAAGATGATGTTGCTGATAATATTAATCAAATGATGGAGGATGAACACGTATTAGAATCTGAAATCACCCTCATTGATTATGAGCCTCGAATTCAGGAAGTCATGCGAATCTTAGGCCTTGTTGCTCAACAGGTCAGTGTCAGTACTTTCAGTGAAGTAAAATATTGTATTTAGTAATATTCATGTATGAGATAGTCTTATAAAAAATATAACTGATTGTGTACTTATCAACAGGTACAGATTTTCTGTGTTTGTTCAGATGCATGTATTGACCTTCAGTATTTTCCTTTACTAAAGTGAAATAATTTAAATCTTATGCTTGTGTGGCAACCAGACCTGGACTTCTAGTTCTGGTCGCCTGTGAAAATAAAATTGTTGTCACATCTCAGTTTCTTACTTTTATCTTCTATAAAATAATTTTATAATAATTTTATAATAAGAATAAATTTATATAAAATTATTAAAATTATAATAAGAATAAATAAAATTATAATAAAATTATAATAAGAATAAATTATAATAATTAAATAAAATTAAAATTAAATAAAAATTATAATAAAAGAATAAATTTATAATAATTTTATCTGCTATAAAATAATTCCCATGAACGTGTATTATGAGAATACACATAATATGAACAGGATGCAGGCCAGCTAACATAGTCCCTTTGTCCTTTTGTGACATATGATAGATATATCATCATTGTGGATGGGTCAACAAATCTGACAGCAGAATGATGAGATAGTTTACCCAAGTGTGTGCTGTGCTTCAACAGGACATAATAATCCTGGGATAGTGCTCGACTGGAATGCCTCCATTTTGGGACTAAAAATGCATCCATAAACCTCCCTTACAGAACCACCACTAAGAGACAACTTTACATGAGTGCAGGTATCACTCAGAGAATTATTTCTTTATCATCCAATTTCATTAAGCCTCTATCTATCTTTCTATATAACATATTCTTTACAGAACATTGTTGTCACTGCCACCCTGTAAGCCTCTTGTTTCTGTGCAAGCTGCCCAGCCTGTTCAAGTGTCATGTTCAGAAGGTCTTCAATATCCTGTGTCCATTGCAGTCTTGGTCTGCCTCTTGTTCCTTTGCTAGAATTTTTACCTCCATGATTAACCCTCTAACAGCTTATTTATTTCCGGAAATTCTGTTAAAAATATGTATTGGCAGGCACGTAATGCATTGGCAGGCATGTAATGCCAGGCACGTAATCGCTATCATTATCAGATTCCCCTTCAATTTAATTACTGTCCTTCAAATACATATATACAAACTCTGTTCTTACCTTAAAGCAAAATTCTGAATTTTATCAGTATTTTAAATACATATATTCATCCTCAGTTATTTATTACAGCAGTCAATACAACACACAAAAAACGCACACCAAATATCTTATTACTAGTGAAAAAAGCACTCTTTTGCACGCAAATTCCTTTCACAAGCGATAACACGTGACATCTGGCGGGAATCTATAACAATTTAAAGCATGAAAGCGTACATCGCGGGATAGCAATGCAAAAAAACATAAATAATTGCGAGCACACGGAAATCACGGGATGCATAAAATTAAGTTAGTAGGTGCTGAACGGGGAAATCGCGGGATACCCGGTTGGAGGGTTAATCGTTCTAAACTAATGTGTCTCTTTATATGTCTGAAATATCTAAGCTTGAATTTTTTGATAGATTTAAGGAGCCAGTCTGCTATATTCAGGTATTTGTGGATGCCTGGATAGGTTCACCTGTCTTTCATATTCTTAGGAACTTTCTATAACATTTCATTTCGAATGCAGATATTTTCTATTTTAATTGCTGATGCCATTGCCTGAAACACACAACCATATATTGAAACTGGAAAAATATAGTTTCTTAATAGTTGTAACTTTTGTTTTTCTGTTTGTCCATTGTGATAGATTTGTCTAAATCTGTGATTTTCTTCACTAAGACCCATCCTTTTCAATTTATCTTTGGGAGTTGAATCACCCCTTATTTTTTATCACACTTCTAATAAAATGTCTGGCAACAATTAATGTTAATTACAAATGGGTTTCTCATTAACATTCAAGAATAATCAACACATAAAATAACATTTAACATCTACAGGTTAAACACTTCTGTCAGTGATACCAAGTGTGACTGAATTTTAATCTTGAGTTTATTCTCGTCACAAGCTGTTTCATCCAAGAGTTAATTATAGTAAGTAAATGACGAATTGATTCAAGACACAGTTTCCACATTTATTCAAGTGACAGTTTCCACATTGATTCAAGACACAGTTTCAACATTGATTCAAGTGACAGTTTCCACATTGATTCAAGACACAGTTTCAACATTGATTCAAGTGGCAGTTTCCACATTGATTCAAGACACAGTTTCAACATTGATTCAAGTGGCAGTTTCCACATTGATTCAAGTGGCAGTTTCCACATTGATTCAAGTGGCAGTTTCCACATTGATTCAAGTGGCAGTTTCCACATTGATTCAAGTGGCAGTTTCCACATTGATTCAAGTGGCAGTTTCCACATTGATTCAAGTGGCAGTTTCCACATTGATTCAAGACACAGTTTCCACATTAATTCAAGATGCAGTTTCCTTACAGATTCAAGTCAGTTTCCACATTGCATTTTTTATAGAAAAGCTCAAACATCATAATACTCATTAAAATTGGAGTTTCTGCCTAGAAGCCTCAGGTCAAAGTTATTCATAACTTTAACAACAATCAGTGAAATAATTAAAAAAAGTTTATGTTAATGAATGCATTGTACAGATAATTTATTTCTTGTTCATTATAAACATTTTTGCTTCCTACCCCAACTCATACAAAATAGACAACATGTTTCTTTTTGATAACCAATGCACATCTGTGTGAAAAAAATAAGTGCTCTAAGCCTACTCGAAGATAATCATAGAAAGAAGTGCTCTATGTTCTACTGAAGATAATCATAAAAATAAGTGCTCTAAGCCTACTTGAAGATAATCATAAAAATAAGTGCTCTAAGCCTACTTGAAGATAATCATAGAAAGAAGTGCTCTATGTCCTACTTAAAGATCATAGAAAGCTTGGAAAAGTCTGTTATTCAAAGATGATATTTTAACATAATTTACAACTTGTAATTGTCACTTTCAGTGAGGTGCTGAAGATTGTGTGGTCAAGTTTTGGCTGCCAGATCCTGTCTATGAATTACACAATGTGTTGCAATAATATTTTAATTCTTTGCTTTAACAAGTTTGAGAATTTCAGAGTGTGAACCACTCATTGCAGGTGTACCATCTGTTCACACACTTACATCCCCCCCCCCAAGTCCCTATTCATGGAAACAAATTATCTATAGGTTAATAAAAAAAAATACATCAGAAGCTTTTGATGTTTTCAAATATTTAGTAAAGAGCATTTCCTTATTTTAAAGTTCCATCGTCAACGTTTAAAAAATATTCTATTAGCTGACAACAATGTGGATCCACAGGATCCACCAACTTTTTACTCCAGAAGATGACATAGCATCTCCCCCCCAGACATGGCATTTTGCAACCCAGAACTGGCTGGAATGGTGGAAAGAACATTAGGTGAACAACTTGAAAGCGATGAAGACCTCTCCCATAAATAAAATGGTAAAAAATTACAGGCATCACCCCCTTGCCATACAGGCTCCCATACAGCTTTGTGTGGATATCTGCCTCTGTGGGGCAGTGCTCCTCCCTTACCTGTTTTAGTGTAATGCAGTCTTAATATGTTCTGTGTGTGCTGCCTCTTTCCCACATGGACACAGAGTTGCTGGAACCAGTCTTAGTCTATTTAAGTGACTGTTTAGTCTGTTGCGTCCTGTCCTCATGTGGAGCTTGATAACTTTGCTCTGTCAAGATAGTGGTAGATGTCTTTTGGGTGGTCAACTTTCCTAATAGCTTTGATGAGGGTCCTCTTTTATCGGTAGGTGATTTCTTGGTTACAGTGCTGCTCCATCTTTTGCTAGCACATCTGCCTTTTCATTTCCTGGTATGTCTAAGTGGGATGGTATACATTGTAGGACTAGCCTTCTTTGGATGCTCACTTCCTTCAGGTTGCCTTCAGGTTGCCTTCAGGCCTGGCAGTGTATCACTGTCAAGAGTTAATAGGACAGACATTACACATCAGTAAGAAACACTACCTGTTTACATTGGCTTCTTGTGTTTTTAATTATTTCTGCAGCAATGCTTAATGGCCTCAACTTCTGCAGAGCAGTTGGAACAGAAGATTCAAGTTGGTGAGCATGTGAATTATTAATCGGTATATTTACTCCAGCACCTCTGTTCTTCACTGCTCTGGTTGCTGAACCATCAGTATATACTCGTACCACGCTTCTTTGGGGTACATATCTTCAATGGTGTTGCATATTATTGCTTTCTTTTGGAGAGTATTCCGTTCTCTCATAGTGTAGGTGTTATTTATTGTGGTTCTGATGCTGAGATTTTGATATTGCTCCCATGGAACTGGGAAAAGTGTTGGTGTTATTTCACTTCTGTCTGGTATTTAATCTTGTATTCTCAGTTGTTTTTTTGTGGATCAGTGAATCTTCTTCTTCTGCGTTCGTTCTCAAAACTCCTGCAGATCAGCACGATGTAGTCCAGAGAACTGAATGTGTTGTGAATGTGTTGGAAAATTGAACCGACTTCAGCATGGCTTTGGGTCACTGACCTTATATGGGATGGGACAGCCAACTCCATCCCATAACCTCCTTAGTCACCTCGTATGACATGCATGGAAGGTAAACAGTGTTGCTATTCTTTGCTCCCCTTTCGGGCCCCGACAACACACAGGTAATCAGTGAATAAAACTGCTTCTCTTCAACTTTCCATTGGCTAGGTTACAAATTCTGGTCTTCATTGGGTGTGCTGGCAGGCTCTTTTACTTCTCTGCATGAATCATGATCTCAGTGTTCCGCCTGTGGGTGTGATATCTGTATATTTTCCTATTTATTTTATGGGAGAGGTCTTTATCATACCTGTGATATAGCAAAGGTGCTTGATTTTGGCTCCATCGAGGTGAACTTCTTAAAGTTTAGATGGGATTTAGTCCAGTCAACAGAGGCTGGAAACAAAGATTGGTTAACCATTCCCTATGGCCTATATCGAGCTGGACCACACTGTGCCTGCCCAAGCTAGCACAGGTGCTGAATTCAGAGATACCAGGCAGAAAAGTGCACCAGAAAACATTGTATCATGCAAGCTGCCTATTTAACATGCATGACAAATTAAAAATTGTCATGGTGCTCGCTCTGTGAAGTTCCCCCAGGCAGAAGCAGTGCTGGATTTTGATCCTCAACAGAATCCACCCCTAGCTACTGGAGGTCTCTTTTAGTCTACCTTGTGGACCCAGAAGGCAGAAAGCAACTGGCCAATCAGACAGGATGACAACCCCTCAAAACAACATGCACTAGAATGCACATCGTTTTTCACACACAAAAAACAGAACTAGAAAACACATTGCACATGAAAGATATTAGTATTTGCTGTCATCAGGAAATCAACCTCAATGAAAAAAAGAAACCTTCAATATACGAGGGTACCAATGTTTTAGATTTGACAAGAAAGGTTGGAGCAAAGGTGGCATACTAACACTGACCAAGAATAACATCAATTCCACAGAAACGAAAACACACAAGGAAGGTGCTGAATACCAGATAATTTATATAAAGAACAACACCCTTGAACTTCACATACGGATATTATGTTATGTGTTTGTTGTTACTGAGGATATTTCAATACCTGTACGGGATGTTTGTTGTTGTTGTAATAGTCCTTGTCTCGATTGGTCCGTTCGGGTGACTTTGTGTGCACGATTTGAATGGCTTGATGAAATCGCATCTTTTTTTGGAGATGCGGTTAGTCAAGTACGGAAAAACGCGTGTGCAATTGTTGCTAGGCGACTTGGTGCCGTAGAACGGACTGGTTCAATTCCCGTTAGTCTCAAGAACTTCACATACTAAATTTCTACTGTCCAAATAATATCCCATTAAATGTGGCTGGTATAAACATTCCTACCAAACACTTCCTGGCAGTGTGAAACTTGAATAGTTATACTCAAAGCTGGAGATACGACAATATAAACAGAAGAGATAGAAAGCTGGTGAGCAATTTAGAGTTCATGTAAATTGTATTTTATTTAATTTACTTGCAGGTAAGCCATTCATGTAAAAATGTCCTCCGTCTGTTTACACTCAACCAAGCAGCCATGATGAACATTATCAACAATGATGATGAATGCATGCGCAATGAGGGTGGTCAAAGTATTATAAATAACATGATGGAACTTCGTGAAATTCTACTGGTCAAGTTGCTTTCAACACCAGAGGAGGAAATAGAAAGAGCAGCCTATCTTGAAGATATATCCAGAAGAGAGACTCACAACAAAATAATTATTGATAAATTAGAAAAAGAACTTGCGGAGGCAATTAATGAGAGAGACCAGGGGGTAAGTTATTGTTTTCCTGTAAATGCTTAGATATTATAGATTTTAATAGATGGACATTAATTATTATTCATTCTTCTTCTTCCGCATTCATTTTAAAACTCTGATGGTATAGCATGATATACTCCAAAGAATGTAATACATTGTGTCCTAGTTTACAGTTTGGCTGCAACATTTTTCACATTTTAGTCTGACACATACAACTTCAGTGTTGTGCATAGCTGAGAGGTTAGAGTGTTGGTCTCACACTAGTGAGGTCCCCGGTAAGGACTGGTTTTTTTCTGTTGGAGGGTAAATTTTAAAAAACTCACCTTGTACATGACATGGTGATAGCAAGAGGATGTGACCTTTCTCACACAGCTACGAAATCCCTCCCTACAACTTCTTAACAGGAAACATGCAGTGTTTTACAGTTTTTTTTTACTTCTGACATACAACTTCAGAATTCTATTCTTTGGTTCACTTTAAATCTGCAGGCTGCAGATAGGCTAAAATACCCAACATTTTGTGGTTGCTAATATATATCAAGTGACATATTCTTTCCAGAATGTTATCTTCGTCGTGGATACTCTGAACGCTTCTCTGTCCTGGGCAAGCAGGCCTGCATTGGCCAAAGACGTGCATACATTCTTCGATATTGCTGGTCCAATGTCTTCTTGGTCACCCTCTTCTTCTCTGCTTGACACTCTGCCCTCAAGAGTCAGCCTTTCGATACCATCACGCTGCTTTAAATGTCCAAAATACTGTAAATTCCTTCTCATGATGATATTTAGAAGCCAGCCTTCATTTAGTTTCAGTAATTTCAAAACTGCAATGTTCTTTTTCTCTGTCCATGATATTTGTAGAATCTTTCTGTAACTCTTCATTTCAAATGAATTTATTCTTTTGAATATTGTCTTATTTAAAGTCCAATTCTCACATCCATATGTTGCCACTGGGAAAACACATGATCTTAAAAGGGTTAAGTTGCTAACATCTGTTGTAAATATCGCTGATGGGATATCACCCAAACTAAGACATTAACGATAAAAATCATGCAGTTGATCTAAATAATATACAATTTAAAACATCCATCTTGCATTTGTTGTGCATTGATACAATTTATTAGCTTTCTGTCATGCCGAAAACGGATGGGCTTGGCTGGAAGGTGCAAAATAACGCAGCTCCACTGTAAAGCCAACAGCACCATGTATTTCTATCTTCCCTGCAGAAATCACACACATTTCGTGTTGATTATCAGAGAGTGAATACAAAAGAAGAAGTAGCTTACTGCATCAAATTTTATGTTCTTTAAGCATTTTATCATTATTTTGTTCTGTATATGTGTGTGCATGTGGATATTGGCCAGGAACAACTCAACACTGAAAATACAGGGGGTTGTTGTAGCAATGGCAAATACGAGCATGAATGGAAATAGGTACCTGGTAAAAAATGTTACTGTTACTAATAGTAAAAATGATATTCTAATAATGGAACACAAATATATATATTTGATTATTTCACAAGGTTAAAAGTTAGATTTAGTAGAACAAAAAATAGAATAATAAAATGTTAGTTTATTAACATAAATTTGATCACTCATCCTTGGTTGATGATCAAGGTCTTATGCACCATTACAGATGGTCAGGGAGCAGGCATATTTTGCAGAGACACAGTCACTACATTTTACACATCAGTGCTTGCCCAAACAGTTTTTTGTGGAAAAATGCTGTGACCATTTGCAACAAACACTTCTCGGATCTGTTGATTAGTTTCAAGGAAAGGCAATGCCAGTATGCTTGCAAACAAGCAGGAGATGGTTTTAATATACCAATCCTTGGTTAGAAGTGTTAAATCTGCTTTTCTAACATGTTTGCATAGGTATATGAAAGTGTATTCACTAAACACTTTATTTTATGAAATTATGTCTATTCTCCTTTCGCTCTCTTGTAATTTCTTGTATTTAAGTTTTGTCTCTTCTATAAACCTAATTGTTTTGTAACTCATACAGAAGTTCGTAGAGTTTTTCTTCCACTGTTGTTTCTATGGGCCAGTGTGTTTGCCATTTATATGCTAGGCATTCCTGAAGAATATGCTATTCTGTCTGATGCACCTGTCTACATGTCCATAAATGTTGAAGTTAAGTACATTTTTTCTGAATAACATCAGAGACACAATAAAAAAATATATGAAAAAACTGACATCAAGTCACAATAATCACTTTATTCATACTAACACATGCTTCACTGTGGCCAAAACAGAAGTGGGAGTAGTCTATGATATTTTTGGATAACATAAAAGCTAGTTTTAGCAAAAAAGGAAATATAATTGATTGATCTGTGATTGATGGTATCAAAACTGATATATAAGTGATCAGTTCAGTAGTTTCTTTACTTTTTCGATATATTGGTAATAGGTCTGAAAAGAGTTAAAGAGACCACTTTAAATTAAGAACTGTATCCAGTAAAATTACTTTAACCTAGATATTGTTTTTTTTTGAGACAATATCTTTTTCCTATAACTTTATACAGATTCGCAAGAATAATGACATGATCAGACACCTCCAAACAGACCTTCACCAAATTGAAAAATTCTCAGATGAGAGTATTCGTCGAGCAAAGGCCGAGGCAGAGAAACAAGAAATATCAGATTCTAAAAATAGTGAGCAGAAAATACAGAGACTTCAAACTGAAATTGACACACTTCAGGTGCAGCTCAACAACTCAATTGCTGAAAACAGAGAAATTGAAGCAGATCTGAGGGCTGTGAGTAACATAACATTAAGAGCTTTAAATTATGTTGTGATTCATTGAAAAGATTATAATTGTAAAATTCTGTGATAGATCTTCACTAAATTTGGAAAAAAGTGCAGTGTCAGCAAGATTAAATAATGAAAATTAACTCTATAGTATAAATGTACCGAATGTGTAAATAAGACATACAGCAGGATGCAGTGACATTGTTTACATGTTCCAATCCCCAACTCTTGTTTACTATGTGCAATGGGAAGTTTCTCTAGAGCTTTCTTTCATGAACAGAAAACTCCAACTTTCAGCAGTATGCATTACTGTGAGAAGAAGCTTTCTACTTCAAGTTTCATTAAAATGCATACACATGCAGTTTCATCTGTTGGTATCACCAATGGCCCACTAGACAAACCACCCATGCTACAGAAAACCTTAGTAGATAACATTCCGTTATATTGAGGTTCTTTTCTTAAAGAAGTTTCATAGCATATCATCTATACAAATATGCTTTTCATGATTTTATTTTTTTGTTTTATTGTGTTTCATGCTTTGTTTTTTTTTATATATGTATGCGCCCTCTGTGGTTGGGAGGGAGCCAGAGATTTACTGCGCAGCACTGGGGAGGAGGAAACTGACATCAATGTTTATTCCTATAGCTGAGGCCCATCATAGAGGCACAGTGACAATCCTTTTGACGTGAATATTTGGTTGCATGCCTGGAGCAATAAAGAAGTTTGGCATAACCAGTAGTCAATTTGTGGCGGGGAATGAGCACAGTGAACCCTATCTTGACTACAGTGGCTCAGAGCAGTGCATAGATAGAAACCTGCCTTCCTGGAGGTGTGATAGTTATTCTCTGGCTCTGGCCCAGGGTAGGCAGAAAATCCACAGACTTCCCAGCAATATAATTCTGGGACAAAGGACATGAGCTC
Source organism: Meghimatium bilineatum (assembly GCA_034231615.1). NCBI lineage: Eukaryota > Metazoa > Mollusca > Gastropoda > Stylommatophora > Philomycidae > Meghimatium > Meghimatium bilineatum. The sequence continues at coordinate 5,595,818 of CM067309.1, read as the reverse complement.
ATAGGCTGCTGGATCAGCAACTAACCAACCAACCAATCATTAAACTGCATTATTAGTATCACTAATTCTGAATACTAGTAATTTTATAAGTAGGAGTATCAGAATAGTTTGTGTACTGGATTAAATTATATTAGAAATAATTTTTCAAATTATGAATTAATCTGCTTCCTATTTCACATACTTGAAAAAAATAACACCAGACTTTCTCATTGGGAAAACATATTCAAAATCATCACCTGTGTTTTATAAAAACAAAACAAAATTACTAATGAATATGCAGAAGCTACCTAAAATGTGGATAATAATAAGGATAACCAGTGTATCATTCTTTTCTTTCTTTCTGATGATGCTTTGAAAGAGATTAGCTTGCTGAGGATGTTTATCATAACAAACTTATCAACTTTTGTTTGGTACATTTGGAGTAAAATAGAATTAAAAATCATTGTAACAAATTTTTTTTGAAGTAAGCAATGCTAACTTTCATACCCTTGATGTGAATGCGGAATCAAACCGATGAGTGGAAGAAATGGTTTTCAACCCAGGATAATAAAACACATTATTTAGTACCATGGAAAAAGTACAAAATAGGTAAAATCCGTAACAACATTTGTCAGAGTCTGATGAAAAAACTTGAAACAGAAATGATGGGCTTTTGTTAAGGATAATACTTTCCTTAGCAACGATGTAGGTCCTATTTATGTCTCCTTGGAGAATACAGTGTCAGATTGGATTTTTTAACTTGTAAGAGTGCTGTGACTATCATTACGTTTACTTTTCCAGATTTTTTTGTTCAACATTTTCTGATCCTGGGTAGATCAGAGAAATATTTATGATAATGAGGATGATGAAATAATCCATTTAGCTTTTAGTGTGAGCAGGTAGCTCTAGACAGCCCAGGGAATTTCTGAGAAAAAAAACCACATTCTCATCAATTGTGCAACTGATGTGACACCCAAACTTTTATAAGGATTGTTGACTCAAAGGCATGGTTGAATTGTGATGCATGTTTGGTCCCAGGATCATGATGTCCTTCCAGGAGCGTAGCATATACTTCAATTAGTTTATCATTCTTCTGCTAGACTGTTGATCCATCTGCAGTGATAGCACACCAAAGAGTCCGGCACAAAAGTGCAATGTCTGCTGGCCTGCGTCTCTTTGTCATACACAGGAACCATTTGATGGAAGACAAATGTAAAATAATCAAGATAAGATAATTTCTTTACAGGTTATCCCTCAAATTAGTCATTCATGTCAAGAAAGAAAATATTGGTCCTATTATTTGCGGAACAAGACGTTTAGGCCAGGCCCCAGCAGTTTCTGGACAGGCATACTACTTGTGTTAAGAGAATTCAAAAATTTAGTATATCAGTGAACAAGTCAAAGTGCAACATGGCTTCATTCATATATTGATACTCTTGATTAAAAACATCTTTTCTGATTTTCTTTGTTACTGATTTAGCTGACCTGTAATCGATATAATCATTTTGCACTTTCTTGCAGCCCATTTCTTGAATTTTTGTTTCTTATCTTTTATGACACCTTTGACTTCCTCATTCCAACATGGTCTAACTTTGGGTTTTTACCTTTATGTTTCGTGTATGCAGTTTTTACACTATTTACATTATGGTTTTCTTGAATATTTCCCATTCTTCTTCAATTGACGTGGTAGTTATTAGTAGCTTTTCTCATGCTTTTAAGAATGTTTGTTTATATTGTTCTCATATATTAATGTCCAGGTGTTTTAGTTTAACTTGCATGTTGGTACTAGCTAGCTTATTGCATTCCTTTTTGTACTTCTTTTTATTTATTTTAACTGGTACTGATTTAACTACTGCTTTGTGGTCGGTGTCTGCACACTTATTTGGTATTGCTCTTGCATCTCTTATATTGTGTCTATTATTTATTTTTGCTAGTATGAAGTCTATTTGACTCTTGCAATTAAAGTCATTCTATTTGTACCATGTGTTTGGGATTTTTTATGTTTGAAGATGGTGTTTGTAGAGGTGGCCACATAATCTGCTTTGCCGTCTCTCGATGTAGTCTTGACATAAAATGGTCGTTATTTCTTTCCTGTTTACTTAATTTCTCCATTTGTCTCTTCTGGCAGCATTTATAGCTTTCTTCAAACATCTCATTGCACATACTGTAATATTTTTTGCTAGTGTCTTTGTCAGGAGCTAGGTTTGACATTGGTAGCACAGAGTTTATATAAAAGTACTGTTTATCAGTTGTCGTTTTGGTGTCACGTAGATTGTTGGGTGTTTGAGTATTGACAACAGTTGGTAAGTCACAGAAATGACATCTGGCATCTTGTCTTAATATCTCTATCAAGCTTAGCATCCTCGGTAAACACACTTCCTAAATTTTTGAACACAGACCTGCATTAGTTTTATACCATTGACAGATACAGTTAAATGATATTCAACTCAACTTCATAGACAGATGTACAGGAGTGAAATAACAAACCACAAAAACACATTTTAAAAAGGCAGAGATACAGAGTATCAATGCATACTTCCAGAAAAAGAATATGATACTAGTTTGATACAATAACAATCACAAGGTCATATAAGTATTGAACCAGTTTGTGGTTGAGGCACAGAATGTGAAGATGAACCACTAAAAAATACAGAACTATTAGTGCTGGTGGTGAATTTTGTAAGTACCGGTAATTCATTCTTGTGTTCTCTATGCTCACTTCCTTCTACTCTCTACTTTAATATTTAAATTGTTCCTTTATTGAGCATGAAACTATTTCTTATTCATATGTTGTTTTTATGTATACTATATACATATGTTTAAAATTTCCACATTTTCAGAAAAAGTACAAAGTTGAGAATGAAGTGGACAACTGGATTCAGAAATATGATCAGGATCTTGGAGAGAGACAGGTATTAAACTGTGTGCATTTTGTATTGTCCATAGTACAAAATAGGTGTAGAGTTATACTACAATGGATTCCAACACACTGTGGAATAGCAGGAAATGAGAGAGCTGATCAACTCGCCAAGGAAGGTGCTAACATGCAGCAACCGGTTGTACCAATCAGTTATCACCAAAAGAAATCCATGATAAAGGCACAATGAAAGCCTAACTTACCTCCACAGGACGACTACCACCTACTTAACAGACAAGAACAGGTCATCATATTTCGACTGAGAACTGGACACAATAGACTAAACATCCATATGTATACAAAATTTAAAATTGGCACAACAGCAAAGTGTAATTGTGGACAAGTCAACCAGACTTCAGAACATATCCTTCAAGAATGTGCAAACTATGACACATTAAGATGCACATACTGGCCTTCTGATACACCAATGAATGTTAAACTTTATGGTACAAAACAAGAAATGGAAAACACTGTCCAATTTATACAAGAAACAACACTGCAGATATAGACATTATTAGCGAACGAAAGAAGAAGAAGAAGTGTACATTTTAATATGAACATGAACATTTATACCAAATGAACATTTATAATAAATTTGTGTTTATGCAGATATAAATTTTAAGATTTCTCAATGCCATTTTAGTTGAGTCTACTTCCTCTGATGTTGGGTTTTCAGTAGTGTTTTTTTTTCAGATCTGTCTTTCCAAGATTGTCTTCTCCAATATATCTGTGATGGCAGTGTCACCTTTATGTGTTTTGAATTGTTCTCCGATAATACAAACAAAAATGGTTTACCTCTTTCTCAACCAATGTGTGATATGTTGATTGGTAACTACCCATGTCCCTGAGAACCCACATCATATATTTATTGCTAAACTTAAATTTAACTACATTATGTAATGTGTCTATAAAGTTGCTGTGCACTAAATTTGAAATGAAATATATGTGCTCAATATGATGTCATTGAATGTTGTGTATTTCCACGATCCAGTGTACAATGTGACTACAGATTGCTATTACCTGCAAAGTTAAGTTTTATTCACAGACCAAGAAATAGCTTTGTTGTGCTATGAGTCATTATGTTATATAGAACCTATTGTCACAAATTAGTGCACAGCTATTTTATAGACACCTTGTACTATGAAAACTGTTAAATTAGTTTGCCTTTTTCTCTGTGTCTCATAAATACATTAAAATATGTAAGAGTCATCTTACGCTAGTTTTGTTTTACATGAATGTGTTTTGTAGGCACATAATTTCTAATGCACTGAAATGACAAATATTAAAAACTGAAGTGACTATCATGTGCCGACTACGCAATCATGGATACTCTCTATTTCCAGTATCTTTTATCAGGATCATTGTTGACCTCTTGCCGATCCATCAACATATTATTTCATAAATCAGTATTTTTTATAATTTATATCCGTATTTTAATAAAAATGTCCATATTTAGCACCTAAAGACCTTTTTTTGGACCCATCAATACTTTCAACACATGCATGATAAAAACATCCGCATTAGTAATAATTACAGAAATTTAACACCTTTTGCCCTTTGATTTTTTTTGGGCCGTGAAATCCATATCAATATGGAAAATCTGTATTAGTAGACACATATGCTACTGTGTCCTAGCTATTTGACTATAGACAGACTAAGCATAGAAAATACTGTGGTATTGCCTGTTCTTTCCAATACATTAGTATTGTGACATTGTCCTCTAGTTAAAATGTTTAATTGTTTTAGCATTCAAGTTTGTTTTTTCTGTGTTTTTAACAGGATGAATATTAAGAAATTGATATTTCTGTGTGTTTTTTAACAGGATGAATATTAAGAAATTGATATTTCTGTGTGTTTTTTAACAGGATGAATATTAAGAAATTGATATTTCTGTGTGTTTTTTAACAGGATGAATATTAAGAAATTGATATTTCTGTGTGTTTTTTAACAGGATGAATATTAAGAAATTGATATTTCTGTGTGTTTTTTAACAGGATGAATATTAAGAAATTGATATTTCTGTGTGTTTTTTAACAGGATGAATATTAAGAAATTGATATTTCTGTGTGTTTTTTAACAGAATGAATATTAAAAAAATTGATATTTCTGTGTGTTTTTTAACAGGATGAATATTAAGAAATTGATATTTCTGTGTGTTTTTTAACAGGATGAATATTAAGAAATTGATATTTCTGTGTGTTTTTTAACAGGATGAATATTAAGAAATTGATATTTCTGTGTGTTTTTTAACAGGATGAATATTAAGAAATTGATATTTCTGTGTGTTTTTTAACAGGATGAATATTAAGAAATTGATATTTCTGTGTGTTTTTTAACAGGATGAATATTATGAAATTGATATTTCTGTGTTTTTTTGGACAGGATGAATATTAAGAAATTGATATTTCTGTGTTTTTTTGGACAGGATGAATATTAAGAAATTGATATTTCTGTGTTTTTTTGGACAGGATGAATATTAAGAAATTGATATTTCTGTGTTTTTGACAGGATGAATATGAAGAAATTGATATTATCTACACTGATGAGAAGAAACAACTTATGGAATTGGAGGAGAGGTTTGCTGCACTAGAGAAAGAGTATCTTGGCATTATGGAGGAGAGGCATATTGCACGAGAGAAACGTGACAGAGCACAACGTGATCTTAATCGGGTGGTTAAGGCAGCAACTACCATTCAAGCTTTCTGGAGGTCATACAAGGTTCGCAAGGCTCTTAACAAGAAGAAGAAGAAGCAGAAGGGTGGTAAAAAGGGAAAAGGAAAGAAAAAGTAAATGAAAGACAATTTTCAGCTGTGATTTTCACTGTTTAAATGTAGATATTTAAATCCTTGTTTTTAATGTTGAAAAATATAGGTCTAAAAATTATTTTCAGTTGAAAATTAAATAATGGAATGAAATATGAACATTTTCACGTGGGAGTCTACGGATTTATGGTTATGTGTTCATGTTAACAATTTGCAATGGGAAAGAGATGAATATATGCTTAAAAAAATATTCGATATGCATTCAATTTTTTAACTATCTTTTTATATGGATTTCATCATTTGTATCAAATATTTTAAACATGACATCATTTTTTTCGGAAATATAATGTTGAAACTGTGAGATAAGATCGAAACACATATAACTAAATCTCTGATTCTAAATGGTCCCTCAGACATTTGTAACACCTCAGTAATATTTAATGAAGGTAAAAAGATAGTTATTTACAGCTTATGCACAAACAGCAAACACTTAAACATTTTATTACATCATGAACACATAGGCCTATTTTATTCAACGTACTACTTGTTACATTGTCTATTTTCATTTATAGTAGAATTTCCTATTTTGCAACTCAGTTCCAAGCTCTAGTTAAGCTTGGATGTTAATTATTGTTTTGACAATATTATAAAAAATAATGTTATGTCAACTTTACATATGTTGTATTTATTAATTCTAAAATAATAAATTTATGTTTATATTTGAAATTATGGACAGGTAAGGGATTGAAGCCTGTATGTAGTTATGTGTGCTATTTTCAACTGCAGACATGAGTTCAAATAGATTATATGTGTGGGGCGATCATTTTAAAATATGGCAATTTGAAGTTCACGTTGTCCTATTAAAAAAACCTGCATGAATTATGCATATTATATATTTAAGATCCGTTAGTTGGAGATGATGTATTTTTATTTGTATTTATCATAGCAAATGGTTATAATAAAATAATAGAGATTATGATTACTGTGAATGACTACCAACAAAATCTTACAATATTCCAAATATATTTACATTATTGTCTTTCCATCCAGTTGTAAAAAAAACTGAATATTTTTATAAATTAGTTATATATATTGTGATAAAATCTATTTTGATCTAACCAAACAATTGGCTAGCATTCCAGATCTCACATGTTTTTTCCAATTTTGCCAGTAATCATAATTTTTTACATTTTCTTTACTTTGTAAAGAATATTATATAAATCAATGGAATTCAGAAAATAGTTGAAGAATATATAATGAAAACATTAAAACAGCTATCAGCTGCTATTCATTGTTCATGGCATATCCTATTTAGGATGTACCGGTAACCATCAACTCAGAATTTTCTGGCCACAGTCAATTTTTGGGTAGTATTTACATTCAGTAGTTTGCAATTGCTTTCTGAATGATCTGCATGAATAACTGCCTGTGCTAGAAATTATACCAACTACCTTGGCTATCACAGACACACTCTCTACTTCTCCACAACAGAGCTTGTATCAGTTTGTTCTCCCTTGAAATGGGAAGTAAATAGAATTTTTATATAATTCTTGCAGATACGTTATACAGCGGAATCCCTCTATAGTGTATCCTTTTATAACAAATTTCCCAGTATAACAACATCATCAGGTAGCATATCCTGAACAAGATGTAGCAGTCATATCAGCCTTTTGAAACTTCTGTCGATCTTGAACCAGTCTTCCTAATTCTGTTACTGTCATGTGCAGGTGGTCTTTGATGTTTTGCATCCATCTTCCTCTTGGTCTGCCTTTTGTTCACCTCTCTGGCATCATTGCCTCCATTATGGTCTTCTCTAGGCTGTCAAGGTGTTTAATATGGCCAAAATATTGTAGTTTTCTGGAAAGAGCCTTGCTGTTTAGCCAGTTTTCTTTGACATCCATTACTCTCAGGATGGCTACATTGGTGTTCTTTTTGATCCATGGTATTCTAAAGATTTTTTTGTAACATTTTGTTTCAAATGCTGCTATTTTTATTTTTCACTTTGTTAGTGATTGCCCAGGATTCACACCCATATATTGCCACTTGGAATATGCAAGATCTTAGGAATGTTAGTTTTGTTACATTGCAGCATCTCAGCCATATGTTTTTCATTTATATCATCTTCTTTGATGTGATAGCCAACCTCCTTCTGACTTCTGCATAGCAATCACCATTACTGTTGATAAGAGAACCAAGGTATTCAAAACTGGTGACTCTTTCTAATTTATTATTGTTGATACTGATTGAGAACTTGCTAGTAGTTTTGTCACTTGTTATAATCTTGGTCTTGTTGCAATTCAGAAATATGTTTTGTTTTTCACCATGTTCTTTAATGGAGTTTATGAAGTTTTGGAGACCTGCTTGACTGTGTGCCAATAATTTTGTATCATCAGCATATCTTAGTTCTGGTATCTTGTAACCTATGATGTTGAGTGGGTCAAAGTTATTTCTCTGTTGGTCATTTCTTACATTCCTCATTATGTTCTCTGCATAAATGTTGAAGAGATATGGTGATAGAATACATCCTTGTCTGACTCTTTTTTCCATGCTGAACCAATCAGATGTTTCACTATTTACTCTCAAGGCTGCTTGCTGGTCTTGGTTTAATGTGTTAATGAGGCGGTTTAGGTGTAGTTGGAAACCTATGTCTTTCATGATATTCCAAAGTTTTTGATGTTGTACACAATCAAAGGTTTTGGTGTAAATAAAGCATGTGTAGATGTCAACATTAAACTCTATGCATTTCTCTATGATGTTTCACATATTGAAAATTTGGTCTTTGGTGCCTCCCCAATATAACAAGACTTTTCAAAATCCTCAATTACATCTATTCTTTATAGCTTGTACTGTATATAGCAAATTTCTATTATTACATACATATTTTGTCTGTCTAAACCAAGTTGTTATAACAGGATTCCATTGTATTTATGTTATGAGCTGATATTATTGCACTCCAGGCAAACATATAAGGTTTTTAGTCTTCCCTAATAGGTAACAAAAGGTATGCATGCTGATTTTTCATATGGCTAACTGGTTCAGCATACTCTTCCTTCTGACCTACAGGCACCTAGTTCTATTGCTACTACACTTTGTGATGATTTATTCAAATCTCCGCCAACATGCGCCATCAATATCGGTGCCTATATCAGCTGATAGTTAAAGATAGAATATTGCAGTATTTTCCATTTCAGTTTAATATAAATTGTGTTATTTTCATAGGCACTCTTCATTTTTTAACTAAAATAGGGGAATGAGGTTTCCACTGCAGTTGGTCTTTTTTATACAGTTTTACAATACATTAAAATGTAATGGTTTCTATAACAGTGTGTATTTAATTGTATATTTGTTAGCCTTATACGAACCTCTAATGACTAACATTCTATGACATACATACTACACATATACAATTGTCATTGTCTGCCAAACAGGAGTGTTTGAATCATCGCTGAAAATAATGACTAGGTCATATAGCATTATATAATGTATGACTATTGTTTGATAGAAAATAAATAAATGGACAATAATTTAGTTGCATACCTGTAGGGACTAAAAATTAGTACTATCACTACTACTGCTGATGCTGCTACTACTCCTACTACTATTGCACCAATGCTAGTATAACTCCTACAAGTATCTACTACTACTATACTGCTACTGCTATTACTACTACCATAACTACTAGTACTACTTATTATTCTGCATTCGTTCTGAAACTGATGGCGATTGACCTTTCTCCCTGGTCAAGATGGCGGACACGTTGGATATCTTTTGGCCAGCCTCTAGACCGGGTAGTAGTTTTCGGTGTTTCAGTGTATTTCTGATGGAATATGTGATTTCTACATCTGAATGTGATAGATTAGAACACGGTTAACCATTTAGAAACTCTGAAACAACGTTGTGACATTTAGCAAATCGACAGCGACGAAACACACTGCTCATAGAAAAATGAAGAGTATATATGGAGTACCAGAACATTTAATCAACATATGCAAGGGCATTAATGCTAATAGCCAAAGGGCAGTAAGAACAAATGCAGTTGTGTCCAATAAGTTCCAAATTCGATCAGGAGTTTGCCAGGTGTGTGTCCTATCCCCTCTACTTTTTATAACATATATCGACCACATCTGTAAACTAACAAGTACCAATGAAGAAGATAATATGAAAGACAAATTGAATGAACTACTCTTTGCAGACGACCAAGTACTAATAGCGACATTAGAAGAACAATTGCAAGACCATATGAACAGACTCCACACAACATGTCAAAAATTCAACATGAAGATCAATATTGAAAAGACAGAAATAATGGCAATAGCAATGAAAGAAAGAAATATCACTATCTCCATCGATGATAAACACTTTAAACATGTAAATGAGTTCACTTACTTAGGCAGCATTATATCGAGTGAAGAGAAAACCAGTAAAGAGATAAAAAATAGATGCAACAAAACATACCAGATCCTAGAACAGATGACACGTATTTGTAAGAGCAAAAATGTAAACATAGACACTAAAGTTGCATTATACAAGACTATTATTATTCCTTGATAATACTCGGAACCAAATTGATTACATTTTAGTCTCTAAAAGACATAGAAACAGCATTAGATCTATGAAAACAAGGCCAGGTGCTGACTGCAACAGTGATCATATACTACTGGTAGCGAAATTTTGTATAAGATTAAAGAAGATCAAGAGAGCACCAAGGAATATGAAATTAGATTTAGCTTTATTGAAATCAGATGCTGACATTAAAGAAAGATACAACATAATTGTACAAAATAGATACAATGCCATTGCAAAGATTCAGAGTATTGAAGATCAATGGAACATGCTAAAACAGTCGATAAACCAAACATCTAAAGAGATAATACCAAAAGTAAAACATACATCAAAGCAAAAATGGATGACAGAAGAAATATTAGAATTGATGAGCACCAGAAGGAAAAATAAACACAAGATAGTGGAATATCAGAAAATACATAAGGAGATACGAGAGAAATGCAAAATAGCAAAAGAAAGCTGGCTGAACAAGAAATGCACAGAAATAGAATTGCATTACAACCAAGATACAACATTACTATATAAGAAAATTGAGATGATAACAGGAAAGAGAACGCAAACAGTTACAGGGTGTCTAAAATCTAAGACAGTGCAGGTATTAATGGGAATAGATCACATAGTACAGAGATGGTCAGAATATATCAAAGAACTTTATGATGACAATAGACCAGAAATAAACATACAAGATAACGGCGAGGGCCCTTCAATCCTCACAGCAGAAGTAAGGGAGGCACTAAGACATATGAAATATGGCAAAGCCCCAGGTCCAGACAATATCACATTAGAAGAATTAGCAGCTTTAGATAACTTTGGAGTTGAAATAATCACAAAATTGCTGAATGACATATATAACAGCGGAAACATACCCGATGACTTAATGAGATCCATATTCATAGCATTACCTAAGAAACCAGGGACCACTGAATGTGAAGAACACCGTACAATCAGCCTCATGAGCCAAATAACCAAAATACTGCTTAGAATCATCATGAAGAGAGTGAGAAACAAAATAAAACCAGAAATAAGTCCAGAACAATGTGGATTTGTAGAAGGCAAAGGCACCAACAATGCGATTTATATATTGAGAACACTAATAGAGAGGTCTATAGAGGTAAAAACAGATCTGTACCTCTGTTTTATAGACTACACTAAAGCTTTTGACAAAGTTAAACATAGCGAAATTATACACATGCTAGAGAATCTGAACATTGACAGCAAGGATTTAAGAATAATCAAGAACATGTACTGGCAACAAACAGCAGCAATAAGAGTAGGAAAGCAATTTGGCCCTTTTCAACAAATAAAACAAGGAGTCAGACAGGGATGCGTACTTTCACCAGACCTGTTCTCTCTATACAGTGAAAACATAATGCGTGCAATAGTAGATATCCCAGGAATATTAGTGGGAGGACATACCGGTAACATAAATAATTTGAGATATGCGGATGACACTGTTCTGATTGCAAAAAGTGAGGAAGACCTTCAAAAATTAATTAAAGTAGTAGTCACAGAAAGCAAAGAGAAAGGCCTCTTCCTAAATATCAAGAAAACAGAAGTAATGGTTATTTCAAAGAAAGAAAATAACACACCTTGCAAGATCATAGTGAATGATATAGTATTAAAACAGGTCCACCAATTCAAATATCTAGGTACAATTATAACAGCAGATGGAAGAAGTTCAACAGAAATAAGATGCAGAATAGGACAGGCAAAAACAACATTCAGAAAAATGAAAAATATACTGTGTAATATGACCTTGTCATTAGAGGTGAGAAAGAGAGTTCTGCAGTGCTATATAACCCCTATACTAACATATGGGTGCGAGTCTTGGACAATAAACAAACTGGAAAGTGGGAGATTGGAGGCAACGGAGATGTGGTTCTACAGAAGAATGCTGAGAATACCATGGACTGCCAGAAAAACTAATGTAGAGGTGTTAAAAGAGTTAAATGCGAAACGGACCTTAATCAACAATATAAGAAAAAGGCAATCTTCTTTTTTTGGCCACTTCATGAGACAGGCAGGTTTAGAGAACATAATCACAACAGGCAAGATTGAAGGCACCAGAGACAGAGGGCGACAACGTGAGAAAATATTAGACAGTTTGACAACCTGGCACTGCAAAGAAAGAACAACGACTTTGATACATAATACTGTGGACAGAGAGCTGTGGAGAGCCATGACCGCCTACGCCACCCGGCATGGCACCTGATGATGATGATGATGATTATTATTCCATCACTATGCTACCAGTGCCAAACCTGGACAATGACAGCACAAGACAAAAGAAAAATAGTGACAGCAGAAATGAGATGTCTATGAAGAATATTCGGAGTGTCATTAAGAGATAGAATTAGAAACGATAACATCAGACAGATAACCAAAACAATACCAGTATTGGAAACATCAAAAGACAACAGATCAAGTGGTTTTTGCACGCTTCCAGACTACTGACACTACTGACACCAGACTACAGATAGCATGCCACAAATTGCTATGACACATAGCCATAACGGTTATAAAGCCAGAGGCAAACCATGTAAAAGATGGATCACAGAAATCAAAGAAGCCACAGGAACAAGCTTACAAACAGCGCACAAGAAGGCCATCTCCAGAGAACTCTTCCACCCCTGATGCCGCAAGGCAAACACGGGCCACAGCGTATAGACTGATGGCTATAACCTGAATAGAATATGCTACCAATTTTTAAATGCATTTTTCAGCAGTATTCCCTTGCATGTTATCTTCATCTCTTGCTTTCTATGTTCATCTCTTGCTTTCTATCTTCCACTAAGTCTGTGTATCCCTTGCATTCTATCTTGGGACTAAATGTGTATATATATATATATAAATAAACACACACACACACATATTGCGTATAACCACGTAGAAGAAAAAAAAAATAGAAAATAGATCTACATAATCAGTGATATTGTAAATGTATGGAGCTTTACTACCCACCTTATATTTGATTCTCTAACCTACCGAGTTGATGATAGTATTCACTTTTTCAAATTGGCAAAGTTTGTAGAAACATGTTTTATCATAGAAAGAGCATTTATTTCAATTTTTTGAAGCTGAGGCTTTCAGATACAGAAGCATCATTGTTAGTAATTTTTTAGAATTGATAGCATACAATACTATAATTGTATTGACAAGCCATAATTAAATAATGTTTAGAGGAAAGACAAAGGAAATAAAAACAGAAATGGAGCCTGTATCTGAGAGTAGACTGCAACCCAGTTTGTTTTTGACAAATTAATATAATAAAATTGGTGATAATTCAGTTTTATCTGAACATATATACATGAAATGATCACTTCAACTGAACACATATACATGGAATTGTCACTTCAACTGAACACATATACATGGAATTGTCACTTCAACTGAACACATATACATGGAATTATCACTTCAACTGAACACATATACATGGAATTATCACTTCAACTGAACACATATACATGGAATTGTCACTTCAACTGAACACATATACATGGAATTGTCACTTCAACTGACCACATATACATGGAATTGTCACTTCAACTGAACACATATACATGGAATTATCACTTCAACTGAACACATATACATGGAATTGTCACTTCAACTGAACACATATACATGGAATTGTCACTTCAACTGAACACATATACATGGAATTGTCACTTCAACTGAACACATATACATGGAATTGTCACTTCAACTGAACACATATACATGGAATTATCTCTTCAAATGTTTGTTCCTATCTTCCTGAAGGCCTGTTGTAGAAATGTCAGTTTTGTATATTTGTGTTCAAGACTGCATTTGAACCAGTTTCTACAATTTATTATTACCACTTAAGATGGATGTGTCTGACCATTGTTGCTAATGGAACATTAAAAAAACATATTTCCATTATCTGGACTACATCCACCTGAAAATCTAATATAAACTTTGTCCTGCTGCAAGAGAGATCTAGTGGGAGTTTGAGAATGAATGCTTTAAACAGATTAGAATATTTATCTGCCTTATGTTTTGCAGTTGTTCTGCAGTGTCCCTTATAGTCAATTTTTGGATTATATTTTTTATAAGTTTGTCTTATTAACAGAAAATAAACCAAATTTTTATTTTCACAATTTGTTTCATTCTACTGTATTTGCTCTCAAATAATTAGCATGAAATCTCAAATAATTAGCATGAAATCTCAAATAATTAGCATGAAATCTCAAATAATTAGCATGAAATCTCAAATAATCAGCATGAAATCTCAAATAATTAGCATGAAATCTCAAATAATTAGCATGAAATCTCAAATAATTAGCATGAAATCTCAAATAATTAGCATGAAATCTCAAATAATTAGCATGAAATCTCAAATAATTAGCATGAAATCTCAAATAATTAGCATGAAATCTCAAATAATTAGCATGAAATCTCAAATAATTAGCATGAAATCTCAAATAATTAGCGTGAAATCTCAAATAATTAGCATGAAATCTCAAATAATTAGCATGAAATCTCAAATAATTAGCATGAAATCTCATGATTTGAGCCAGAGAGTAGGAAGTATGTTGTGCTGCTAGTTTTACAGTAGAGCGTTGTTATTTCCACATTTCAACCATCACATTCAAGGGAAACTAACGTTGCTCAGAGTTACTCTTTCCCAGTTTTAGCCACGTTTTTCATATTCCTGTTGTTTCCTCAACACAGCTCAATCAATCAAATGCCATTCCTTGTTGTAGGTGATCATGTCCCTCCACAACTCTATGTCTCTTGGTAAATACGAAGTTTAGTACACAGGTTACTGAAGATAATTAGCTATCAATATAAAATAATAAGAAATAATTAAAAAAATAGAACAAAGACAATCATCGAGGTGTCTCGCAAAAAAAGCAAACCGAATATTTAATAACCACCAGAAGACCAAGAAGAGATAGAGGGATACAAATAGAGAGAAGATGTTGAATGAATTATCATTGTCGCATGAGAGAATGTCATTAACTGAACTTATGAACACCTCCTGGCAACAGATAGGAAGTCTGTCACAAGCTAGGGAAGCCCAATCCAATTAAAGACATGCTAAAATCGGATGCGCAGGACCTTCCAAGGTGAAAAAAACGCATCTCTGCTGTAAATTGGCTGCATAATGTACTTCACACTCCCAGGCGGAAATCACACGAACTTTCCTGTTGGTTAACAGAAATCGAACGCTAAAAGAAGAAGAAGATTAAAAAATGTATCATTTTATAACTCTCAGTAAGCCTATGCATCTATACGACAAGTCTTCATGTGGACACCGGACGGGGAAAGAAAACAGGGAAAACCAAAAACAACGTTCAGAAGAACATTTATGAATGAATTAAAATCAACAGGCATAAATGCACAAGACCTGTAATCCCTAGCAACTGACCGACAGGCATGGAGAACTATGACATCCGCCCTATGTGCCAAACTTGGCAAAAGAGGGACTGACTGATTGATATGCATCTAACACACTATGAATATCGTCACACGTTCACGGAAAACAGTATATGTTTAATCATAGAGTACGATCTCCAGCATAAACTTAGAATAAAAAGACATATCGAACATAAACACACAATATTCATTTTATGTTGTAGCACACTCGTTAGCATACTTCGAGAACAATAACCCCTCGGCTTAAGATTATGCACAAGATATCTACCACATAGGGACTAGGAAATATGAGTCTTTCGTTTCTCTCACTAGGGCGAAGATACTTTGCTTAAATCCCCAGGATTTGCGAGCGTTGGAGCTCTTGTTTCCTATGTGCGAATCAATAATTTCCTCCTGAACTTTCATTCATACCCATAAGACTCAAAATCTCAGCGGCATGCAATGCTTTGAGAGGTAGCGCCCCCTCCCATTTAGAGGGAGTAAAACATCTTCTTAAAACTAAGCTTCACATCTCAGCGGGACGCCCCTATCACCAGCAGTTGTTTCGCCTCACAGCAGGGCGCCCCTATCACCAGCAGTTGTTTCGCCTCACAGCAGGGCCCCCCTATCACCAGCAGTTGTTTCGCCTCACAGCAGGGCGCTCCTATCACCAGCAGTTATTTCGTCTCTCTGCTGGGCTTACCTATCACCAGCAATTTAACAAACCACGGATCTACATTCTTCTTTCATTCGCCTGGAATGTGCCTATATCAGCAATTTCTCTTCTATAAACTTAACTGTGCTTCGATCCCAAATATATGGGGAGAGGGGCTCAAACACGACATTTAGTATTACGAAACTAGCCACAAAGGGATAGGACCCCCCCTCCCCAATAACTTTCCCGAAAAAACGTCATAAAAAATCCAATTGAAACGAAGAAATAGCATTTTTAGGTAACCACCCTCCCTTTACTGAAGACGTACGGCCTTGCTGTGCTTTTACCCCATATACTAGTTTTGTAGAGTTATACTTCCAGTGTTTTTTCTCTGGGATAGTCTGCATCATTATTTCATATGCAGCACATTTGTGAAGCATATACACTTTAGTCAGAGATGCCTGTTTGTCCACGTATAAAAATATATATGGCTATGTTGCTAATCATCTTGAACTATGAAAGAAATTTCTACATCTGACTCTGGTATGGACTATCAAGAAGGTGGCTCTCGCTACTTTTGTTGTCCCACTGATCCATGATTTGCTATTTTACTCTTTTTTTCACTGCATGTTGATGTCAATAATATAGCTTATGCTGTATATGGGTTGTCTCCCACCAGAAGGGAAGCAAAGAATAATGTCACTGTAATGCGTAAAAGAAGCGACTAAAGAGGTTTGTTAGTGATACTAGCTATATCACTCCATTGGCCATATGACAGGCTTAATGTGAATCCGCCAGACCAAGTGTCCCAGATATCGCTGTTAAGTTGTAACAAAGATAGCGCATTCTATTCTCTGGACAACAGCCTGGTAACCAACAGGAAATTGAGACCAAGGGCATGCAGAAGAAAATTAAAAAATATATTACATGTATTGAAATTATTCATATCCACTTTCTGTATCACTTTCAAACATCTAGTTCAGTTTTTATAGCGTTTCGTGTTATGCTTATGATCCTCAAGTTTGTTACGCTAGCTACACGCTTGTGTGATGACACATTCACGCATAATTTATGCCTGTGTCGATTGTACTTTATTTTGTCCTAAAACTACATAATATAGTATATACAAAGCGACAGCTGGATTTTAATGTCTACAGATGTAAAGCACATGCGTTTTACTATCTATCATACTATATGAACTAGGGCATTTACCTGGCGCAGTGGTTCAGCCGTTCGATTTATGTTGAAAAGGACGCGGGTTAGAATCACATCTCGACCTCTTGTTTACAAAGTGGGTTATTTTAGAAATGCTTGGGAATTATCGCGTGAAGCTACGGAACTTCGTGCTATGAATGGCACTCCCAGAAAGCGCAGTGTCGCTGATGTCGAAGTACATGTAGGGTAACTTGAGCACAATGTAGTCAGTCCTTTACGCCTTTTCATTTTTTTGCTTCAGTTATCATATATACCAAGGTACGGGTTGTAACCCCGGATGGACGTGTTTGGCAAAGCTGCACATGAAAAGGACCACGTCTATACAGGTAAAGTAATCAAACACCAATCGACTGTCATAGTTACCCAGCAAAGCCAGACATCGTAAATTGAGTTTACCCAGACACCGTGGGGAATAATGAAGTCGTCTTACTGTGGTTATGTTGATAATGAGCGACACACTTAACGGAAAAAAAGGAACAGGCAAGTCTGGCAGCGACTGGGTTAGAGATTGGTGATCAGCTTGCAGTACCGTCAACAGGTAGAAACGTATGGCTCGCCTATTAGCGGTACGACTACGGATGTCCACCGCTCAGTAAAAACACTGCACATATTAGTTATCACCACCAAACTCGGATGTGTCGAGCTATTGGCGCATATGGGCCTAAACCGGTGACACAAGGCATCTCCGTTCTGTGCACTAGATCCTGCTGAAATCTAATAGGAGAATTCCTGTTGCAAGAGAGATCCGGTGAGGAGTTTGAGAATAAACGCAAGGAAGAGCTTCGTTCGAAGATCGACAGCCATGCACATAGTGAAATATAGATCCTATGCAACAGACCATATATTTAAAGATCTATAAATAACATTATTTATACTTCTATCCGAAGATCTAAAAACATTAATGATTTATAGAGTCTACCACTACCCGAAGATCTAAAAACGAATAATTTATACCACTACTTGAAGATCTAAACAGATTAATTATTTTATACTACTACCTGAAGATCTAAAAAAAAATATACCCTATTTATACCACTAACAGTGATATAAATACATCAATATTTATACGACTTTCTAATGATCTAAATACATCAATATCTATACCATTACCTAATGATCTATATACATACATATTTATACCGCTACCTAAAAATCTAAACGCATCAGTACTTATACTACTATATATGGCATTGCAGTGAATTGCACAGAATACAGAACAATCCGTTTCTTAAGTCATTAACCAAAATATCACTAAGGTACCTGAAAGAATTAACGACAAGATAAACGGACACATAGTTAGAAGGGCGTCTTCTGTCGTAGAATGGTTGAGCTGTTAGCGCAATCTGCTTCCAGAAATATTATCATCATTTTCGTTCTGGAGCATGTAAGGTTTGACGGCAATCAACGAACTATGCAGGCCTACTCTTTTGCTGAGGTACTCTCTTTTCAACCGCGGACGTTAGTCGAGTTTGGTTATATCTGAGCTTGTAACCATAGCAAAATATTGAAGGCAGCGGTTCTGATAATCCAGTCGCCAGGACTTCTAAAGATATGTTGGTCTCACGTTTAAATGGTGAGTTACAACGTGGCTATCGACAGCACGACGGGTCTTCCAAATAAAACGTAAACATGACCTTCAGTGAATTAGTAAATTGTATACAAAGAGACATAACTCGATAAATTATATTTCTGCAAAACATTTTCATGAGTTATCGTTTAGAATAAATATTTTTAGAAATTACTACTTCTTATGATTAACTGCCCATCACAAATGGAAGTATTGAAAGAGAATGTGAATTTTCCCGCACTTCAATGATAAATAACCTCTTTGTGGAAATATACTCTTTGTGGAAATATACTCTTTGTGGAAAGATAAACACAGAGAAAGGAAGAAAAAAAAAATTCTTTGATGGAGTGAAAAAACGAAACAAGCAATATAAAAAAAGAAACAAGCATTACGACAATGATTTAAAACAGGAAAAAAATAAGATTACAACCTGTATAAGAAAAAGAGGAAGACTGTCAAAAGCAAAATAAAACAAGCGAAAGAAAACGCACGAAAAAATACGGATAACATCTTTCAGACAAATGTACTAAAAATCAAAATTCTACAAATATGTAACATCAACAAGAACGTAACAACAACAAGAACGTAACAACAACAAGAGCGTAACATCAATACGAACGAGGGACGGAACATCTTACCCAATGACCATTATAAACAACAATAATTTCATCCCAAAATTCAGCTGAAAATGACAGAAAAGTAAGCTGACTATAATATTTCCAAGAGCTATATACCCCACAAAACAATAACAAAAGTTCACTAATCATACAAAACACGTACATCCGAGAACCAGAAATACTGGAACAAGAAATGGGAAAAATATATAACAATCAGCCCAAGAAACAAATCACCAGACCTAGCTGTTCTTTTGCTCTGCATATTTTCATAGTTTCTGTTTTTGATGTGTTTTATCTCTTATTGTATTCTTCAATCGCTGCATGCAATGAATTTATGTGTCTTTGTAGTTCGTCTTCAGTTTCATGTATTAGATCTTGATTATCTTCGAAGCCTAGATCATGCAGACAGTTATCTAGATCTTTTGATGTTTGCTGCTTGATTCTGCCTCTTTCACAATTCTGTCCATGTATGTAACAAACAGCAGTGGTGATAGTACACATCCTTGTCTTACTCCCGCTGTTGTTTCGAATGGTTCTGATAGGCTTTCGTTTGTTCTTATTATACATCGCGTGTAGTCCTCTAATGTTGTCTAATTAGCTGCCCATGTATTCCGCAATCTTCTATTATCTGCTACAATTTGTCCCTGTCAGACTAGTGTGGATGATGATTCCTTTTCAATGACTAGGATTAAAGATCAGGGTTTGAAATGCAATGTTGCTAGACGTGAACACATTTTGGATGGAGCAGAAGAATGATGGTCAACCAGCAGAGGATTTAATTGCCTTTATTTCTTCTTTTTCTTCTTCTGCGTTCGTTCTCAAACTCCTGCAACTTAGCAGGATGTAGTCCGGAGAACGGACTGCGTTGTGTCATTGTTTACAGCATTGCTGAGATATCTGCGCCTTTCTGTCTGACACATCCGACTTCAGCATGGCTGTTGGTCACTGACTCTATATGGGATGGGACAGCCAACTCCATCCCATAGCCTCATTAGTCGCCTCTTACGACATGCCTGGAAGGTAAACAATGTTGCTATTCTTTGCTCCCCTTTCGGGTCTCGGCAACAAACGGCGATTGCCTTTATTTAATTTTTCCCCTTAGTTAATAATTATTTAATTGCTAAATTTAATTTAATTGATCTTATTTTACTTGCTATTACATCTTATCTATTTTCACTTCACATTTTCTTCTGTACACTTTCCCCTGCTACTTACCACTATAGCTTTATCCCTATACGTTCTTCTTCCCTGTCATGCTGTTCCATCTCTGCTTCCTCCGCTATCTATTCATTATCTTTCCTTTTCCTTCCTGCCTATCATAACCATGTTTGTCTCCATGTAAGATTCACTATACTATGGTCTTTGGTTTGTTCTGATGAAGGCGTTTCAGTCGAAACGTCGCCTGTCACTGTATCTCGTTGTTAGGTTGTTTTATGTTTTATTTTAGTAACAAATCTACCTATGTTTGTTTATCTTAAGACCAGCACAATTTGGAACTCGGCTTTCGAATCTCGCGCAAGTTCATCTGAATTGTATTCCTACTACTGGCCCACTAATCCCTGTTCCATAGAACTGATATACAGACTTAATTAAAGCATCATATGTTGTTGCAGACAGTGATCGATAAGCAGTTGGAGTTATATCAGAATTAAGCCAATTTCGCATTTATATATGTCACGTAGCGAGCGTTTTTGATGTCACAATCATAATTAAAACCATAATCTCTGAGGTATAGCCTACGTAGAGGAGCCACTTTAGAAACACCAACACACAAATGTCCTCTATGTTCTCAGTTCTTTTTTTGGATGGTGAGAAACTTCATCCTTTCCAGTCTCTGATATTATTAATCTATACTTCCCCTGTGTTCTAGCATTTTAATTTGTGTCGCCTGTGGTGAGACATGCTCCGTTTTTAAAACATGAGTTTGAAGTCAAATTTGGTTATATCTAAGTTTATATTTTTTTTAAATATTACTATTGTGGTTCAGGTAATCCTGTCACCCCGACCTTTATCACTTATATATTAATTTCCCCGTCCTTTTCTTCCTCTCCAAATCTTAAATTTTCTCTTCAGGACAGTCTTGGAAATGGAATAATGCCTCATCACGTGCCAAAACCACGCAAATTTGAGACGTTTCATCATTGCTAGTAGATCATAAGATGTTCTTGTTGACCTGCAGCTGCATTTATTTTGATACTTACGTGTATATTGGTTTTATGTTCTGTGATATTGATACGAAATTCATTCATTCATTGCTACCATGCTTTCCGACGTAGGCGATCATATCTCTCCACAGTCTTCTGTTTTTTTTTATACATTCAAATATAATTTATGATGATTCTACTTCATGCCAGGCTTTCAAGCCATCCAGCATTTTCTCACGTTGTCTTCCTCTATATCTCTTACCCTCGATCTTTCCAGTTGTTACAATGTTCTCCATATTGATACGCAATATACGCCTGTAAAATTATTTTTAAAGACTATATCATTCTCTTCATTTCTCTGGTAATTGTCCAACTCTCAATCCGAACACAGGAATAAGCATTATTGAAGATGCATGTAAGCTGACCTTTACTACTGAATTTATTCTGGCTTTTTTTCCATATAGTTTTAAGTGGAAATCGTTGTCAACACTGCGATAAATCGCACATTAAGGCTGCAGTTGGGAATTTATATATTAAATGTGACACCAGCAGAGCTGCTGCACACAAATGACATAATAGCTAGTGTTGTTATTCTCTGTCTTCTAGATGTATTTAATTTCATGTTGTGACTTTACAGAGTTTTGTCAAGATGCGCTGCTTCGATGACCCGTTCTTAAAACATTGTTCACGAGTATAGCTGATAAATGTATGAACCTGGTGTATACCAAACCCTTCTCCAGAATAAACTTGCATGCTGATCTCAGAGTGACCCATAACTCTTGATGAAGATAAACATGTAATGTCGAAAGGCACATACATCGCAACCAAAGCTGTAAACCATTACACAGCGCATTCCTTTCTCTGGACTACATCCTGCGAATCTGAAACAGTGTAAGAACTAAATCAGAAGAGGAAGCAGATAGCGACAGTCTTGGAATTTCTCGAGTTCTGCAAGTCTAAGCGTACTAAAAGTAACTCCATAAATTACAAATTCTCTTAGAGAAAGGAGAAAAGTTATCTAAGGGAGATAATACAAGAACAGCCTCAGTAATCTTAGCATAACGGAACAATTGGTGAAGGATTTATGAAACGCCATTCTGTAAATTGTCTCTCGCGATCAGTAAGTTTCAAATTAAAGTTAGTGTGGAACCGAGGTAAAACTAATATCCGTAAACCACTATGCAGTACTAACTGAAATTTTTTGTACTGAACACTCAAGGTATTTAGTGAATGTCTGTTTACGACTATGGAATTTACTTCGTCACGGTAAGGGTTGATTATAAATACAAACATTTCTAGCAGTTTCTTTACAGTGTCATCAAGTTTTAATTACATTTTTGAGCTGTCCTGGTGAAAACTTGTTAAAGCTGATTATACTATTGTCATGGAGGCAATATTCATCAGTACATGAAGGGTATAGACTGTAAACAGACTTCCAACCTGATGTTTTTTCTTTCTGTACGCACGGTCAGGAATCAGGCCAGTGTAAAATTTCAATGGTTGGTTGGTTGCTGATCCAGCGATCTTTGCCTCATGCCCTTTGACCCAATGCCATTAAATAGCATTATATTGCTGGGAAGTAACATTTCAATAGATTATGAAACCCTCAAATAGCAACTTGTTTCTTGACTAAATCTGCCGATTCTCGATCGGCACGGGCGAGAGCAAAATATACAGAAACTATAATATAAAAAAGTGGGTAAAAACACACCCACATATTGCTCCGCGACAACAGGTGATTTTTAAACAGCTGATATGTAAAAACAATATTATTTAAAACATTTAAAAATATAATTTAAAAACGAAATTTAAAAACAATATTATCGGGCACTTAACAATCGATTATAATGATTATAATGCTTTATGCGTCCAACAACCAATCAAAATCACTGACCCACTTCATCCTTAGAGTGAACATGGCATATATATATATATATATATATATATATATATATATATAAGTGTCTCGTCCGGCGCTGTGGCTGTGGGATACACTGCTCATTTGTGACGGCCGAGGTACCGAGTTCGGTCCCCGCCATATGCATTTATGCATCCGAGCCAATGAAAAAGCAATGGCAAACTGCTGAACGTATTTATCTATCTATTCGCTAAACCCTTTGTTGCCTTACAGCATCAGGGGTAGAAGAGTTTTCTGGAGATGCCCCGCGTGTGTGCTGAGTATATTGTGGAATATGTTGCCTCTTTTACTTCGGTGGTCCATCATTTTCGTGGTCGGTCTCTAGGTCTGCCTTCACTGTATCTGTGTAGCATAGATTGCTGTGTTATGCTGTCTGATGGTAGTCTGCTGATGTGTGCAAACCATTTTATCTGTTGTCTCTTAATATATTCCAAGATTGGAATGGTACCGGTTCTTTGTCTAATGTCTTCATTTCTCACTCTGTCTCTTAGCGATATTCCTATGATTTTGCGCAAGCACGCCATTTCAGCTGTCACAAGTTCAGGTTATCTTATGCTGTCGTTGTCCATATTTGGCATTGGTAACACAGCGTTGGTATAATTATTGTTTTGAATAGTGTTATTTTGGTATTTAAATCTACATTTTTTTTCTGAAGATTGATGCCATTTTTCCTAGGGCTTGGAATGCTTTACACTACACCTATTGCGTATTTCTTTACTGCTCTTGTTGTCTGTTGTTATATTTTTCATAGGTATGTGAATTCTGTTACTTGTTTAAGTCTGTTGTTTTCAATATATATGTTGGTGTTTCTTTCTATTCTTCCTATTTTCATTACGTCGGTCTTCTCTATATTTATCGTCATGTTAAAGGTTTGGCATGTTCGATGTAACCTGTCAGTTTGTCTTTGTAGTTGTTCTTCTGATGATTCTACTAGTACTTGGTCGTCTGAAAATAGCAATTCGTTTAAGTTATCCTTCAAATTGTTTTCTTCCGTTGTCTTTGCTGCTTTGCAAATGTGATCTATGTATGTTATGAATAATAGGGGGAATAGTACACATCCCTGTCTCTCTCCCAGGTGAATTTGAAAATAATCCGATGTACCTGTGCTCGTTTTTACTGCGCATTGATTCTTGACGTATCTGCTCTGACATAGGCTTATCAATAATATTCAAACTCCAATAGACAATCTCTACAATATACTCAACACACACGAGGGCCATCATCTCCAGAAAACTCTTCTACCTCTGACGCTGAAAGGCAACAAAGGGTTTAGCAAATAGATATATAAATAGATAGATAGATTGGCTTATCAGATGTTGGGGGACTCCGTATGTCTGTAGAGTTATCCATAGTTGTGCTCTATTCACTCTGTCAAAAGCTTTCACTTGACCCACGAAAGCTAGATATTAGTCTTAGTTATGTTCTGTTGCTCTTTCTGAAAGTTGTTTGAGGTAGAAGATTGCGTCTGTACAACTTTTATTTTTCGGAAAGCCTAAAAGGTATTCCCCCGTTTCCGCGTGTAAATCATTATTTTTGATGACAAATATGATTACCTTTTTGTGAAAATTCGTTTAGGTTGCTATTTTACGTTTTATTTACATTCTATCCTGTCTTGTTCTATCCATGTTAGCCGTTAGACGTCATGTAGAGCCGAAGTCTTGTCTTGTGTTATCCATGTGTAACGCTAGATGTCATGAGGAGCCGAAGTCTTGTCTTGTGTTATCCATGTGTAACGCTAGATGTCATGAGGAGCCGAAGTCTTGTCTTGTGTTATCCATGTGTAACGCTAGATGTCATGAGGAGCCGAAGTCTTGTCTTGTGTTATCCATGTGTAACGCTAGATGTCATGGGGAGCCGAAGTCTTGTTTTGTGTTATCCATGTGTAACGCTAGATGTCATGTGGAGCCGAAGTCTTGTCTTGTATTATCCATGTGTAACGCTAAATGTCATGAGGAGCCGAAGTCTTGTCTTGTGTTATCCATGTGTAACGCTAGATGTCATGAGGAGCCAAAGTCTTGTCTTGTGTTATCCATGTGTAACGCTAGATGTCATGAGGAGCCGAAGTCTTGTCTTGTGTTATCCATGTGTAACGCTAGATGTCATGGGGAGCCGAAGTCTTGTTTTGTGTTATCCATGTGTAACGCTAGATGTCATGGGGAGCCAAAGTCTTGTCTTGTGTTATCCATGTGTAACGCTAGATGTCATGGGGAGCCGAAGTATTGTCTTGTATTATCCATGTGTAACGCTAGATGTCATGGGGAGCCGAAGTCTTGTCTTGTGTTATCCATGTGTAACGCTAGATGTCATGGGGAGCCGAAGTCTTGTTTTGTGTTATCCATGTGTAACGCTAGATGTCATGGGGAGCCGAAGTCTTGTCTTGTTTTATCTATGTGTGCCGCTAGACATCATGGGGAACCGCAGTCTTTTTTCTTTTGCAAACTCTGCTGCCACTGTCACAGTACAGCATTGATATTTCTCTGATGTCATCTATCGATCTTTGTCTAGGTCTTTCCCTTTTTCTTTTTTGAGATCATCTTCTATTGGAAGCTACGGATAGAATGCGGATCAGGTTCCATTCTGATCAGGTGGCCGAACCATTTGATTTTCTTGAATGAGCTCCAATTATGGAATTTAATGGCTTCATTCATAGTACTACAATTATTGTTCTGATTTTCTAAGGGTTGAGGGAGGGGGAGAGGGGCGGGAATATCTTAAATACCACCCATTTTTCTCCTATCTACAGACTTGAATAAAGGACCAGCTTACCGAACAGCTCTAGTGATCAAAGTATAACATGGCATACTGCGCTGGAAATACATGGATTAGTGTTAAGAAATGAGCACGATGCTCTTGGGAGATCGTGGCCGAGTCATTGACTTCGGGACTAATGCTCAGGAAAGTCGAGGAATTGAGTCATTGACTTCGGGACTAATGCTCAGGGAAAGTCGAGGAAATGAGTCATTGACTTCGGGAGTCACGCTCAGGGAAGGTCGAGTTTTGAGTCATTGATATCGAAACTCACGCTCTAGGACGGTCGAGGACTTGAGTCATTGATATTGACAATTTATGAGAAAAGGTTACGTCACAGAAGAATATCTTCTTTTTTATTTGAGCAATTTCAGCTAGAACAGAATATCGCATACGGAGGCGACATGTGTCCAAACATTTCTGCTTTAATCAGCTTTCATTTCTAATTCTGGGAACAGAATCCAACAAAAAGAAATAATGCATGTTTAAGAAACAATGAGCTTAACCCTTGATATGGCAAGCTGACGCCCAGGCTGTATTTTTTTCTCCAAATATGATCAGTTCTTCTCCTTTCGTCTGTTGGAAATGATTAGTAAACTAAACCAGACATTGAGTTTTAAAATTGGAGAACAACCCAGGCATTCTGATTCACGCGATATGTCAGTTTATTTGGATAAAAAAAAAACTTGAGCCACAGAACAAGTGTTTGTAAATTCTTCACTTTCTCTGGAATTCTAGAACATCTTTCTTTTAAATTTTTGCATTTTCTAACCGCTGTTGTTTTATTAAGGAAAGATGATATCTGGGCAATAAATTTGTGGCGGGTAGAAAGTAAGAATCTGTGGCGGATAGAAAGTGAGATTACTGTTTTTATTTATAACTGGTATCTTTTACATAATATAGGAATCTTCACTTCTTTGTCTGGAGCCATGTTTTGGTTTGAGTATGTACATTGCAAGCTTATACATTCAGAAATCTTCAAAACATTAGTTACATGGATATACTGTCCTGGTCATGCCGGGGTCAGAGGAAACGAGAGATCAGATTTATTGGCAGACAATGCGGCGATAGACGGCACATTGCTGAGAAGAGATAAAGCAGACTTGATTAAAGCAGTAATAAATTCATTTCAAGGCGAAGATGATGTCAATGAGGCTGAGAACGTACACATACAGAGAATGTTAGAAATGGGAGTATCTATAAAGGGGGGAAGGGGGGGGGGAGGAAAAGTAATTCTTTTGGAAGGCTGCGAAGATCATGCAATCAACACCTGACTTGGACTCTGAGTTTACATACTCTGAGATGGCTGCTGGAACGGAGAGTGAAGTGCCGATGGGAATGCCCCGCGTACTGTGAAGCCAGTTTCGAGTCAAGAATCAATAGCAGAATTTACGGGTATACAAATACATTCACTCTGCGAATAGTATATTTGAAAGTAAGTTACTTTTGACGTTTGTACTCAACACGGAGTTATACTATGTCGTAGTTTTATTTTTCAAATGGCTCCGTACCAACAGTGTATTGAGGGGCACGAAAGGGGAGCAAAGAATAGCAACACTGTTTACCTTCCATGCATGTCGTAAAAGACGACTAAGGAGGTTACGGGATGGAGTTGGCTGTCCAATCCCATATAGGGTAAATGACTCAAAACCATGCTGAAGTCGGATGTGTTGGGCCGAACTGCGCAGATATCGTAGCAATGCTATAAACCATGACACAACGCATTCCGTTCTGCGGACTACATCCTGCTAATCTGCAGGAGTTTGAGAACGAACGCAGAAGAAGAAGAAGAAATGGCCCCATACATCTAATTTCATCAGTGAAATGTGCTTGTATGACGCTGGTTCATAGCTTAGCCTAACTTCATTAACCAGATTATCTGAGAGGTTTAAAGATTCCTTCTTCATATGGAGTTAATACTCGAATGTCAAAAATAACCAAGGTAGACCAAGGAAATTAACGGTAATAATCAAAATGGGCATACTACTATATAATGCTATATTTAAAAAAAAGCTAGATTTTCTGTTGACAGGTCTTATAGTGTTGTCGAAGTCCCACTATCATAGTATAGATAAATGCTAAGTTTAGTAAATACATATTTTGAACTAGTCAAGAACATGTGAATTTAGCCTAGAACATTGGGAGGAGTCGCAAACTGCCTCATCTATTTATTATCAATGTGTGTGTGTGTCCCTCTTTCTGCTCCGGTTAACAAAAGTAAAGGATTCAGTCCCATTCCCTGTTTATGATGTCAAAAATTGATTAAAGACAAATTGAAGACATTTGAATCTTTTAGTAACAGTATTCCCCTTAAAGATATTTTTAAGCTCATACGGTACAATAAAAAACATGTTTTGTTTCACATTTTTAGGCAGATGCTTCATATTTAAACAATTGAATTGGTGTAAAATACACTATTGTTGACGTCAACTTTTATCAACCCTCCCTCTCCCTTGTCAATAACAGCCAAACGTTTTAAGACCATTCCTATCTCTAGTTGTTGACCTATTTTATAGATAGCCCCATGCCAGACGAGCGTGTTTCAAAGAGTGTTCGTTAGTGAGCTGTGCGTTTGAACCGTTCAAGTGAAGATAAAAAAAATGCGCTTAACAGGATACTTTTTTGAAGGTATCCTTCTCATAGTTCGCTAGATCTCTCCTATATAACAATGGTGCTGTTCCTGACAGATGTCAGTCCGGAGAACGGAGACGCAACGTTTTATATCATTTTTTGCAGAAATAGTCTGACGCATTTAAATTTCGGCTGTAAAGACGGCTTGAAGATATCGTTCAACCACGACAGTATGGACCCATACTCTTTTAGAAAACATCTTGACCGCCCAGACCAGCATGCTCAGATCAGAGCCTGTTTGTAAAATTTTGAACAGAATTGAATATTAAAACTGGTCGAGAGAGAAACAAACTTGAAAGAAGTCAAACAGCTTTCCCTCGTTTGAAACATTTCTTAACATATCTGTTCACATATAACCACGTATTTTCAAACCCCGTTTTGACTTCTGGGGTATATGTAGACTCATGTACATCATCATCAAGTGACATATTCTTTCCAGAACGTAGTTTATCTTATGGATCTATTGAATTCTCAGCGGTCTTGAGCAAGTTGCCCTGCATCTTCCAGTGACATGCGCAGGCATTCTTGAATGTATTTTGTCCAACGGCGTCGTGGTCGGACTTTGCCCCTGTTGCCTTCTATCATCCCCTCCATTAACACTCTCTCCATGCCGTCGTGTCTCTTAAGATGACCGAAAAAACTAGCTTTTTCTTTAATATAGTGTTCAGAAGCCAGCCTTCCTGGAAGTTAATTGTTTGTAACACCTCCTGGTTTGTTTTCTTCGCTGTCCATGGTATTCTCAAAACTCTTCTATAACACTTTAATTCAAATGATGTTATTCTCGTGGCCACTGTTTTATTTAGTGTCCATGCTTCACATCCATAGGTCGCCACAGGAAATACACATGTTCGTAGTAAAAACAATTTGGTTCTTATGTTAGTTAGTACCTTTCCATAGTTTCTTTATCTGTTTTAATTTTACCAGCGCCATTGCCGTTCTTCTCTTGATTTCAACTGCGCAGTCCCCCGCATTGCTTATATTAGTTCCTAAATAATCAAAATGTGTCACTTCTTCCAAATTGCAGTTCTCAATATTAATTTTGGGTTTTGATTTAGTTTTGTCAGTTGCCATTATTTTTGTCTTTTTCATATTTAAGAACAAGTTTTGCTGTTCGCTGATTCATGTACTCATGCACACCAAAAGTAAAATAATAAAAGGGATTATTTTGTTTGTTTATTTGGAACTTGTGTCCAATTAGTTCCTACCAATGTTTACAATGATTATATTTTTATTTAGTTGTATATTATAGTTTTACATAATTGTCGGATTTTGTATCAATATATCAATATATTTTTAAATATTGTGTGTCAAAATGGCTGCCGTTTCAATGTTCGAAAAGTCGTAACTTCGGATACGAAACTAGCAATTTGCGTGCTACGCACTGGCTGTCAACCACTCAACACCCCCACCACTTAGTATGTTTAGCGCACATATCCAGTGATCCGGGGCTCACATCGTGTAATGTCATCCCTAACCCCAATCCCCTCTAAACTCTAGGACAATCCCGCCTACTACTCTTCTGCGGCATTATATCGTGTTATAATTCAACTAACTCTAACATTAGCCATTTAAAAAAAATTTATACCAAGACGATTTGCAAATGACGTAATATCATGACCATGCGAAAACTACGCGCACCTTAACGCACTTACAATGAACTTGTGCATGATACCTACGTTCGTATACACTCCGCTTCTAGACGAAATATAAGGTAGGCACTAATTGGGCAGTTGCGTTTATTTATTAAATGGAGGATTCAAGCCTCTGGCCAGGGCACGACAATTTAGACCTAAGACCATAGTCTATGTTGATGATATCAGGCCGTCGAACTGAAAAATAATGGATTATTTCTCTGCGCCATTTTTATATATGCTAACGAAGGAAGTAACATTATCAATATCACTGCGCGGATTCTCGTATGATTGCCGCCCTGTTCAATGGTATGTCAACAGGAGACCACTCTAACCTTCAGGTAAACAATTTAATGGCACAGCCTGGTGTTAATTGATACTTATCTCTCCTGAGGCTAAATGAATTTATAAACGATTACCCGTGGTGAGAATATTTTCTTCCAGAGGAAAATGTTAAGTACTTCAAGGATACACAAAGAAAATATAGTCTGCTGGATACTTTGTGAGAAATATACGTTATCTTATGGAGAAAATGTTTTCATGCTGAAAATCGGGACATTTCCAGTGTTCTAATTACAGTGACTCTCAACTTTTTAGGCCCGTGGTGCCTTTTTGATAAAATGTTTTACCATGATCCATGACGATTAAATAAAATATAACTGGCTTTCTATACAGAATATCAAGGCTCTTTAAGCTTAACCGTTATAATATGTGATCTATCGCTGTTAAATAGATAGTCCTCCCATGTCGAGATTGTTCTCCGTGTCTCTAGCTATATGATCCAGGTTAAGAGTCACTGGTCTATTAGACCAATCTCCATACAAGATCAAGCCAATAGTAGATGACATACATACATATATTTTTCCTTCGGTGGAAGACCATCTGTGCTTTATCTGTACAATTACATAATGAATGCCATCTTCAACAAGACCTACTGTACTTCATCTGTACAACTATGTAATGACTGCTATCTTTAGTAAGAGGCTACTTCTCAATGCATAGCACACATGAAGCGAGTGCCTTTTTTATCTTTGTTTTTTTTTAGTATGAAGTAAATGTCATGGAGAACACTGCTTATTGTACACAGTAAGAGCTCTATTGCACGTAATTCATGTGGATCGAAGCACGAAAGGCGCGTTTGTAGGACGAAAGGCGCAGATGTTGAAGCAAAGCTGTAAACAATGGTACAACGCATTCTGCTCTGCGGACTACATCCTTCTAGTCTACAGGAGTTTGAGAATGTTGCGAAAAAGATGTCTTCAGTAGTACAATATGTTGTATTCAGTAGTACAATATGTTGTCTTCAGTAGTACAATATGTTGTCTTCAGTAGTATAATATGTTGTCTTCAGTAGTACAATATGTTGTCTTCAGTATTATAATATGTTGTCTTCAGTAGTACAATATGTTGTCTTCAGTAGTACAATATGTTGTCTTCAGTAGTACAATATGTTGTCTTCAGTAGTACAATATGTTGTCTTCAGTAGTACAATATGTTGTCTTCAGTAGTACAATATGTTGTCTTCAGTAGTACAATATGTTGTCTTCAGTAGTAAAATATGTTGTCTTCAGTAGTACAATATGTTGTCTTCAGTAGTACAATATGCGTAAATGAAATGACTAAATAAATAAACATAATACAAGTAGCTATGAAAGAGAAAGCACAGAAGAACAGAACATATCTACCTCTAACATTATCTTTCATAATCTCTCAGACGCAGGAATAGACTGAATCACTAGTTCACCAGAAAAGAACCCCTTGGCCATCAATCTGGCCCTTTGACAGTACCGTGCCTTGCTATGATGTAGAGAGGCGGCCGCATTACGAGGCACCAATCAAAATACATTGTCTGGGGCGGCATTTCGAAGACTGGCATCATACTGAGAAAATAGACCACACGGTCCCGACCATTGATATTTGGACCACCAATTCTAGGACTAATTGGGACGACTGGAAATGAAAAAAAGGTACAGTACATGACCATATTCTTAAAAGTGTCTCACTATGCTCCATGCGGTCTCACGCCGCGGTGCTGTAAATCGCCTTCATACAAGGTGGGTCGATAAGTTATCGTTCCTCATACGCGTATTCTATCAGAATTCTACATGCATCATTTGACAAGAACGGTCATTCTTTTAGAAAAACTAATGATATCAATATGATATCAATATGATAAAACAACATGATATCAATATCTTTATGACCTCCGAACAGGCTGACAGTCGAATGCAGAGCCTAAATACGCACCACGTCGTCCACTGGCGAGTGTTAGCACGATTTGTTACTGAGGTCACTACATAATTAAGGGTTCAGATAATTTACCTGAATAAGCATATCTCAAGCTCTTTATTCTGGTCTTTGTTTGATTACTGTACCTGCTATTGTACTCACCAAGTACAATAAAAAGTTGAACTTCAGTTTCAGACATATAAACATCAGGTAAATAACAGTTGAGCATCTACGTAGTGTCAAGAAAGTAAAGAATCAGAACACGTGCTTCAAGACAAGGTCTCATTCTCAGATTAAATCTTGGCGTGCTATTCTTTTTTTATTTTTTTTATTTAACCTCTTGTTCACAAAAGAAATAAAATACATTTATTTTAAAATCTTTCTTGTTGATGAAGCTGTTTTATTTGAATGTACTACTCGCTTTGTTTAATCTTAATGTTTATCTTGATTCTGGCCTTTGTCTTTTTGTTTTTTTTTCATTTATTTGATATCGTTCTTTATCTTTGTGTATCCCGCCGAAGATGGAGGTGTCGGGCAATTGGCGCAAATAAAACGGCGACACAATGCAGTTCCATTCTATGGACTACATCCTGCTGGAAATCTAGAATGGATCATAGTCCTGCTACTAGAGAGATCCAGCAGGAGTTTGAGAATGAAGGAATGTGCCGAGTAATTCTATTTTTGGATATTCTGAACACAAGTGGTAAAATCAATAAACGTCGAAGAGGGACGGATTCTTAACAAGAAAGTTGAGCTATTTTTGTTCAGATAAAGAGACTTAACAGCATGGAAAGATTAATAGCTGAAGGCAGAGTTAACGGCAACAATGGGGAGTGGACAACCATGACCAGCGCCGTATTTAGACTCGATATGGCCCTAAGCTATTTGAGATAAGGGGGCCGTTTATAACTCCAGATATTATATGTCAATACCTAAAATAATTTTTAGGGGGCCTCAAGAAAGTGGGGGCCCTAAGCTATACCTTGTTTAGCTTATACGTAAATCTTGAACTGCCCATGACAACGATGATGGCGCAGTGATATATCAGATTGCTTAAACATGTCTCTAGCTGCGACATGTCAGCTCCCCCAGAATCGCGGAGCGTTTAGAGAATCCATAAGGAAGACCACGTTTTGGAAAGAATATGTCACATGATAATCTTTTTGTCTATCTTTTATTTGTTCTCTTATCTTCTTGTCTATATTTTATTTGTTCTCTTATCTTCTTGTCTATTTTTTAAATTTGTTCTCTTATCTTCTTGTCTATTTTTTATTTGTTCTCTTATCTTCTTGTCTATTTTTTATTTGTTCTCTTATCTTCTTGCTTTTCTTGGTTTTCATCTTATTGTTGACCTTGTTCATTGTCTTCATGTTTAGCTTATTCCTGTTTTTGTAGATTTAAGTTAACCTTGTTCTTTACTGTGTTCTTGATCTTCTTTTTTAGTTTATGTTAAAGGAGACTTGCCCAGTTTCGTTGATTGCATGTCTTGTTTTTAATTTCTGCTACAGGAAAAAACACTACAAGTACATGTTTCATATGACGTCATCTACTCTGTTTTTATCCTTAAACAGGCTGAAAGTTTCATTGCCTGGTCCTAAAGTGTCAAGTAGTAATTGTTGTAGCCCTTGAACTTGCCAGACGGTTTCTGAGTTCGAGATGGTTGCTTTCGGCGCGTCAAGCGTTGCCCTCGGATAACAAACACTTGTGTGGCAGCGGAGAAAGAAAATATTCGCTCCGGGAACAGCCGGTTCATTGTGGATAACGTCATAAAGTATACACTTCCTGATGACGTTTTTTTGTGTTATTTTAGATGTTCAGCAGGTACCTGATGAAAGAACCGTTCTAGTTTATCTTAGTTGGTACATTTTAACTTATTTAACTTAATGATGAACTGGTTTTCTTCTACCCCCCCCCCCCCATAGCATTTGAGCCATCACTAGACTGTGAATGCTAGCGTCTTGTGTCCGTAGTAATACACATCTATGTATATACCCCTTCAGTTATGTGATGTGACGGCACATTGAGGGCGTTATGCAGTGCTCTCTGATTCGAGCGATGCTATGCTGTTAGTCGTAGTTCTTGTAGTTCCTATGTAGTCGACATCCATATTCGTACCTTCTTTAATGGTTGTTATGCGGTGATTTTCTCTTGATCGCCATCAATTCCTATTTTTTTTTGTTCATCTGTAATCCATTTTAGTGCTTTTAGTTGCAATCTATTTTCTTTCGTTCTAAGTACTAGCACATTTCCGATACACGTACATCGTTTTTTAAATCATTATTTCTAGTTGTAGAAAGATATTGTTGTTTCATATTATCTATTTGTTTGTTTGACTTTATTATTTCTAGTTGTAGAAAGATATTGTTGTTTCATATTATCTATTTGTTTGTTTGACTTTATTATTTCTAGTTGTGGAAAGATATTGTTGTTTCATATTATCTATTTGTTTGTTTGACTTTATTATTTCTAGTTGTAGAAAGATATTGTTGTTTCATATTATCTATTTGTTTGTTTGACTTTATTATTTCTAGTTGTAGAAAGATATTGTTGTTTCGTATTATCTATTTGTTTGTTTGACTTTATTATTTCTAGTTGTAGAAAGATATTGTTGTTTCGTATTATCTATTTGTTTGTTTGACTTTATTATTCCTAGTTGTAGAAAGATATTGTTGTTTCGTATTATCTATTTACTTGTTTCACTTTATTTCTTCCCAGAAAATATTAACAGTTTTCTATATTTAATTTGTGATGGATTTAATTTTATTTCCAGCTCTTCTTACCTTTTGTGGTGATGTGCGCTGTTTTCAGCCACAGATTTGAGTCGAATTGTGTAATATCAGAGCTCTTTCATCATCACAAATAATGGAGAACGTGGATAAGGTAATCCTGTAATATCTAATCCGAAATAATTTTCACCAAGATTTTCTGAGTCAGTTCTAGACAAGGCCTCACTGCATTGTGGTCAGAGGTGTACACATTTCTTGTTCATTGAATCAGAGATGTACACGTTTCTTGTTCCTTGGTCAGAGATAGAAGAGAGTTCCTTGTCCATGGTTGGAGAAACTCAATGCTTCCTTAGTCCTCGGTGAAAGCTGGATAAAAATGTCCTTTCCCTTGATCAGGACAAGAGTTCATTACATCTTAGTCAGAGAGCTCCTAGCTCTTTGCCACTTGGCAATAGCTCGACAAGAGTTTCATATTTCTTGGCAATAGCTCGACAAGAGTTTCATATTTCTTGGTAATAGCTAGACAAGAGTTTCATATTTCTTGGCAATAGCTCGACAAGAGTTTCATATTTCTTGGTAATAGCTTGACAAGAGTTTCATATTTCTTGGTAATAGCTAGACAAGAGTTTCATATATCTTGGTAATAGCTCGACAAGAGTTTCATATTTCTTGATAACCATTAGACAAGAATTCCTATTTCTTGGTGATAGCTAGACAAGAGTTTCATATTTCTTGGTAATAACTAGACAAGAGTTTCATATTTCTTGGTAATAGCTAGACAAGAGTTTCATATTTCTTATTAATAGCTAGACAAGAGTTTCATATTTCTTGGTAATAGCTAGACAAGAGTTTCATATTTCTTGGTAATAGCTAGACAAGAGTTTCATATTTCTTGGTAATAGCTAGACAAGAGTTTCATATTTCTTGGTAATAGCTCGACAAGAGTTTCATATTTCTTGATAACCATTAGACAAGAGTTCCTTATTTCTTGGTGATAGCTAGAGAAGAGTTCCTTATTTCTTGGTAATAGCTAGTCAAGAGTTTCATATTTCTTGATAACCACTAGACAAGAGTTCCTTACTTCTTTGTGATAGCTAGACAACAGTTTCCTATTTCTTGGTGATAGTTGCACATAAATTCCCTACTATCAGATAAAATGCCATGCATTTTGCTAGTGTTGACTAAAGAGAACTTGGGTGTGGGCTGACCTGTCCTTTATGTTTAGAAGACAAAAGTGTGAAACAATTTCTTCCACAGTTTACTAAATACTTCTCAAGAATAGTCAGGTATGCTGTTCCTAAATATTGGTCAGAGGAAACAACACAGGAATCAAAGCTCTATGGGACACTGTATGAACTACAAAAGACAGTGAGTTTTATTCAGGAGACAGAATTACAGATATATACATGTTTCAAGTGAACGAAAGAAGAAAAATCAAGTGTACATACTATCAGTGTACAGACTATCAGTGTACAGACTATCAAGTGTACAGACTATCAGTGAACAGACTATCAAGTGTACAGACTATCAAGTGTACAGACTATCAGTGTACAGACTATCAAGTGTACAGACTATCAGTGTACAGACTATCAGTGTACAGACTATCAAGTGTACATACTATCAGTGTACAGACTATCAGTGTACAGACTATCAAGTGTACAGACTATCAAGTGTACAGACTATCAGTGTACAGACTATCAAGTGTACAGACTATCAGTGTACAGACTATCAAGTGTACAGACTATCAGTGTACAGACTATCAGTGTACAGACTATCAAGTGTACATACTATCAGTGTACAGACTATCAGTGTACAGACTATCAAGTGTACAGACTATCAAGTGTACAGACTATCAGTGTACAGACTATCAAGTGTACAGACTATCAGTGTACAGACTATCAGTGTACAGACTATCAAGTGTACAGACTATCAAGTGTACAGACTATCAGTGTACAGACTATCAGTGTACAGACTATCAGTGTACAGACTATCAAGTGTACAGACTATCAGTGTACAGACTATCAAGTGTACAGACTATCAGTGTACAGACTATCAAGTGTACAGACTATCAGTGTACAGACTATCAGTGTACAGACTATCAAGTGTACAGACTATCAGTGTACAGACTATCAAGTGTACAGACTATCAGTGTACAGACTATCAAGTGTACAGACTATCAGTGTACAGACTATCAGTGTACAGACTATCAAGTGTACAGACTATCAGTGTACAGACTATCAAGTGTACAGACTATCAGTGTACAGACTATCAAGTGTACAGACTATCAGTGTACAGAATATCAGTGTACAGACTATCAAGTGTACAGACTATCAAGTGTACAGACTATCAGTGTACAGACTATCAAGTGTACAGACTATCAGTGTACAGACTATCAAGTGTACAGACTATCAGTGTACAGACTATCAAGTGTACAGACTATCAAGTGTACAGACTATCAAGTGTACAGACTATCAAGTGTACAGACTATCAAGTGTACAGACTATCAATGTACAGACTATCAAGTATGCAGACTATCAGTGTACAGACTATCAGTGTACATACTATCCGTGTACATACTATCAGTGTACAGACTATCAGTGTACAGACTATCAAGTGTACAGACTATCAGTGTACAGACTATCAAGTGTACAGACTATCAGTGTACAGACTATCAAGTGTACAGACTATCAATGTACAGACTATCAGTGTACAGACTATCAAGTGTACAGACTATCAGTGTACAGACTATCAATGTACAGACTATCAAGTGTACAGACTATCAATGTACAGACTATCAGGATTACAGGAATACGTTTTACTGTACCTTCCAAAGATACGAAAATCAATTTAAATTCCGAAGATAAAATCCCGTCCCAACCTGGGGTTTGAACCTAAGACCTCAGTGAACTCACGGTTTCGAGATAGGCGTTTTAGCAATACGGCTGAGAACTCCGCTATATTATTTTCATATTTATAAGTAACTCTACAAACATGCACATTTAATCGACATTTTGTCAATGATATCTGTTGTAAATTGCCCAAGTCTTCGCGTATATTAAACACCACGTCCTTGTTGTTGTTGTTCGTCCATCCCAAGTGATGATGACCTTTTGTTACATCAACTTTTGAAAATTCAATTTTAGTTATGTCCTTGATTATGAGTTCGTAGATGGTTAATGAGCCCTATTCGAGCTGTAAATGTCCTTGGACAGTTCGGACATGGAATGACGACTGTAGACGGATCTTGGTCTATCCGTGACTTTCTAGCTGCTCTCCGCTGTTGAGCTGCTGCATTTCTCTTCTTTTCACAAGATGATGCGATTTAAAAAAAAATAATTTTAGAACGCCATGTAGATCCGCATCAGGATCGTGTCAATGCTTGGGATACCAGATCTATCAAGGACAGTGGTATCTGGAATCTTGTCTTGCAATCTGATGTTCATAACTTTTCTGAGACACTGGAAGTACGACTGCTCTGTAAACTTTCAGCTTAGTCTGTAGGTTAATGCCATTTCTACGCCGCACATTTGCGTACAATCTGCCGAAAGTACTTCTTGCTTTGGCGATCCTTGTATACACTACATCATCAACGTACATAAACACCAAGTCCTAATCCTTTTCTAACAGAGCCTAACTTTATGTTCAGACCTCCCAAAATGCTTTGCCTCATATCTTTCAGGTGGTCTTCGCCCATGCTAACTATTATTTGCATTCCTCCGAACATCTTTATAACTTGTGGTCGGCTTGTTTTTTTGTATCGTTGAATAGATACATCCTTAACCGTGGCGTAATCTATCTCGTATGTGGCAGGACGACAAAACTTAACGCAGTACTTCTTTTATCTCACCGGCAGGACAACAATAGGCCCTTGATTCCTTTGACTGAATGTTACTGTGTAATTTCCCTACTTTTTCTATCTGTCCTAAATTCAGGAATTTAGCAGTTTGTAGTAAATGTGGTTGTGCTCGTGAGAGATAAAATTAAAAAAAATCTGGCGCAATTAATGGTGGTACTTCAAATATCATCATCATCGGGTTTCGTGTCGACTGGCGTAAGCGATCAGGGATCTCCACACTACTCTATTCCCAGTATATTCTATCAGAATCCTTGTTAACCTTTTGTATGTCATGATGTCAGTCTAATACTTTCACACATTGTCGTCCATGACCTCTCTTGTTTTTCTATCTTACCCGTTGTAACTATCTTCTCCAG
Source organism: Meghimatium bilineatum (assembly GCA_034231615.1). Taxonomy (NCBI): domain Eukaryota; kingdom Metazoa; phylum Mollusca; class Gastropoda; order Stylommatophora; family Philomycidae; genus Meghimatium; species Meghimatium bilineatum. The sequence goes on along the minus strand of CM067309.1, from coordinate 5,555,919 downwards.
ACCTTTTTGTATCATCAAGTGATCACTAAAGCGATTGTATTTTTATGTTTTTATTTCGTAATCCCCCCTTCTAAAACCAATAATTGACAGTAAACTGTATGCAAGCCTCTTCTAAAACCAATAATTGACAGTAAACAGTATGCAAGCCTCTTCTGAAACCAATAATTGACAGTAAACAGTATGCAAGCCCCGTCTAAAACCAATAATTGACAGTAAACAGTATGCAAGCCTCTTCTAAAACCAATAATTGACAGTAAACAGTATGCAAGCCTCTTCTGAAACCAATAATTGATAGTAAACAGTATGCAAGCCTCTTCTAAAACCAATAATTGACAGTAAACAGTATGCAAGCCCCTTCTAAAACCAATAATTGACAGTAAACAGTATGCAAGCCCCGTCTAAAACCAATAATTGACAGTAAACAGTATTCAAGCCTCTTCTAAAACCAATAATTGACAGTAAACAGTATGCAAGCCTCTTCTAAAACCAATAATTGACAGTAAACAGTATGCAAGCCTCTTCTGAAACCAATAATTGATAGTAAACAGTATGCAAGCCTCTTCTAAAACCAATAATTGACAGTAAACAGTATGCAAGCCCCTTCTAAAACCAATAATTGACAGTAAACAGTATTCAAGCCTCTTCTAAAACCAATAATTGACAGTAAACAGTATGCAAGCCCCTTCTAAAACCAATAATTGACAGTAAACAGTATGCAAGCCCCTTCTAAAACCAATAATTGACAGTAAACAGTATGAAAGCCCCTTCTAAAACCAATAATTGACAGTAAACAGTATTCAAGCCCCTTCTAAAACCAATAATTGACAGTAAACAGTATTCAAGCCCCTTCTAAAACCAATAATTGACAGTAAACAGTATTCAAGCCTCTTCTAAAACCAATAATTGACAGTAAACAGTATGCAAGCATCTTCTAAAACCAATAATTGACAGTAAACAGTATGCAAGCATCTTCTAAAACCAATAATTGACAGTAAACAGTATGCAAGCATCTTCTAAAACCAATAATTGACAGTAAACAGTATGCAAGCCCCTTCTAAAACCAATAATTGACAGTAAACAGTATGCAAGCATCTTCTAAAACCAATAATTGACAGTAAACAGTATGCAAGCATCTTCTAAAACCAATAATTGACAGTAAACAGTATGCAAGCATCTTCTAAAACCAATAATTGACTTATAGGACATGCATTGCAGGAATTATCGCAGATACGACTTTGTTAAGAGGAAGGGTGGCCATTGACTCTAAAAAAAAAGCAAATCAATGTTATTTTGCAGGATTTTTTTTGTAATAGCAATTATTTGGGAAACAGCTAACGTGTGTTTGTGGGTATGGGAGTATTTTACCCTATTGTTTACTAGTTTCTTGGTGCTAAATATCTTGCTCTATTTTCTTAACGGCAGGCGTTTGAATCCCTCAAATCCACCTCTCATACACGGCTTTGATAGCCGGTTACAGTGATACGTATTCACGTTACAGAGACCTCATATGACGTGTTAAGCCCTTGTTATGTGCGATCAAAAGCAAACCTAGGGATTTTCAACATACGAGTAAATAGACAGAAACTAGAAGACGTTGATACCTTTAAATACTTAGGATTATATATGTGCAGGGATGGAAGCCAAAGAAATATAGATTAGACTTGAAATAACATCGGATGCAATGCCCAGATTAAATACATATGGAAGAACAGAATAAGTAAAACAGTGAAGATAAACCTGTATAAATCTCTAATAATATATATATATTATATTGCACCGGATGTGGAAGTTGAACTGTCACAGCAGGAATGGAGAGGAGAATACAGACTTTTGAAAACAAATGCTGCAGACGAATATTACGCATCCATTATACAGAACATAAAACCTTGCATATGCGTGAGCAAGACATTAGATACTCTTGCAGGCTAACAAGAACATCTCATGGCAGTAGGTGAGCGTCACAAACATGTGTGGTTTGGCCACGTGATGAGCCACATATCACTTTCCAAAACTGTCATACTGGGAACAGTTGCAGGTTGAAGAAGAAGAGGATATATAAAGAAAGTATGGATTGATAATATTTGAGAATGGACAGGATTCTCCACACGTAAAGAAAGAACTGAAAACAGAGAGTCGTGGCGAAATATGTGTGTTGATGCTATCAGATTGGCATACATACGCTCGTGACGGGTTATGGCTGTGATATGATAATGTATGCTCCATATGCTGGTTATACACAGTATACACGAAGTGATAAATGAGTAGTCTCAGCAGCCAAGATAAGTGACGAATTTTGTAATCAGCCAACAGGACCAATCTGAAACGTATCTGCTTCAGTCTATAATGAAGCTTCTGGTAGTCGAAACGTACCTGCCTCAGTCTATGATGAAGCTTCTGGTAGTCGAAACGTATCTGCTTCAGTCTATGATGAAGCTTCTGGTAGTCCCAACCAGTGTTTATGAAACGTTTCCCTGCTACTGCCCCCCCCCCCTTTAGTACATATTTTACAGACGAACACTTCTCATACCACGATCAAAAAGGGTCGAAGATGCGTCGTTTGGTAAGGAGGTAAAGATTGGTCATTTCCTTGTTTATGAATGATATTTATCGGTTTTGTCACAAATCGTCTCTTGGTCTCGATAACTACATAAACAAATTGAAAAATAATATTTACACATCAAGACAAATGGCAAACGTTTTTCTATAGAAGGAATAGAAATGCATCCGTATTGCAGGTATTCAAAATCTGTACTGATGACATATTTCTTGTATTCAAACATTGTACTAATGACATATAAAGTACTCTAAAATTGATGACATATTTCAAACATTCAACACTGTACTGATGATATATTTCAACACTGTACTGATGACATAGATCAAGTATTCAGTATTTTACTGATGACATATTCCAAGTATTCAAGGTTGTACTGGTGACATATTTTAAGTTTTTCAACACTGTACTAATGGCATATTTCACGTTTTCAATACTGTAATGATGACATATTTCAAGTATTCAACACTGTACTGATGACATATTTCAAGTATTCAACACTGTACTGATGACATATTTCAAGTATTCAACACTGTACTGATGACATATTTCAAGTATTCAACACTGTACTGATGACGTATTTCAAGTATTCAACACTGTACTGATGACATATTTCAAGTATTCAACACTGTACTGATGACATATTTCAAGTATTCAACACTGTACTGATGACATATTTCAAGTATTCAACACTGTACTGACAACATTTCATTTTGGGGAGAAAGTCTTCATGAATGAGGATAAAAATTATACAAACATCAGTATGATTTACGAAAGTTTTCTCCAGATTATCAGACTCACTAAGAAAGCTACTCGAATACATTGTATTCTCAATAAAAATAATTAAAAACACATTTTAAAAACTGCCACTTTCTCCAGTTGGGTGCTATGTAGAATTTTCCAAAAAAATTCAGGTTCCCCTGCGGTTGTAATCAAACGTATGTTGATATTGAGATATTTTTGATTATGTACATTTTAATATAGTTTTATAGCTTTACAGTTTTCAACAGAAGCGTGTCCTTTGTGTCATGAATCCTAGCTGGGTCAGGTTCCATATAGAATTCAGTTAATATCATAAGAATTATACCTTTATTTCGTTTGGTACATAACAAGTAGTAAATACTTTCAATATATTGTGTCAGCAATTTGATGCATTTGGTGTTCCGTCAATCTCTGTCGGCCCCCCTCCCTAACACTACATCATCCTCCTGTTGCTTCCATGCATTCACTCACCGCCCCATGTGGCGTGTTCGCCGACTGTGATAATAACTGGTCTAAACAATAATCATAAAGAAAGAAGTATTGTATGTTATTGTATCGTCATTCAGACGGTAATTTAGCAATAAGTAGAAGCAAACCTTTGAATATTTTCTCAGAAATGGTGACTTTTCAAGCGATCATATCATATCACAGCAACGGCAGATTTTGTTTGCTCCCTTCACTATTTTCTTCCATATCACATATTATTTTTTTTACATGTAAAGCAAAGAGTGAAGAATTCCAAGCAAAAATGTTGTTGATGGGATCAGCCCACTTTCAGATCAGCCCACTTTCAGATCAGACACTTTCAGATCAGCCCACTTTCAGATCAGCCCACTTTCAGTTCAGCCCACTTTCAGATCAGCCCACTTTCAGATCAGCCCACTTTCAGATCAGCCCACTTTCAGATCAGCCCACTTTCAGATCAGCCCACTTTCCGATCAGCCCACTTTCCGATCAGCCCACTTTCAGATCAGCCCACTTTCAGATCAGCCCACTTTCAGATCAGCCCACTTTCCGAATAGCCCACTTTCAGATCAGCCCACTTTCAGATCAGCCCACTTTCAGATAAGCCCACTTTCAGATAAGCCCACTTTCAGATAAGCCCACTTTCAGATCAGCCCACTTTCAGATCAGCCCACTTTCAGATCAGCCCACTTTCAGATCAGCCCACTTTCAGATAAGCCCACTTTCAGATCAGCCCACTTTCAGATAAGCCCACTTTCAGATAAGCCCACTTTCAGATAAGCCCACTTTCAGATCAGCCCACTTTCAGATCAGCCCACTTTCAGATCAGCCCACTTTCAGATCAGCCCACTTTCAGATAAGCCCACTTTCAGATCAGCCCACTTTCAGATCAGCCCACTTTCAGATCAGCCCACTTTCAGATCAGCCCACTTTCTAGATTTTAGGATGATCACTTTCATTTCATTTTCCTTTTGCGCTGAAGTTAGCGCATAGGGCAGAGGTTAGATCTCTCCAATTCTGTCTGTTCAAATCTATTCTGTGCAGTTATTGAATAGTATGAGTATTGGTAATTTTACTTTCTCTAAGTATTGTTCTTCTGAGTGTTTCTTTTGGTCTACCTCTTGCTCTTTTGCATGTAGGCATCCATTCAAGAGATTGGTGGTGTATTCTAGAATGAACTGACTTCTGTTACACAAATCGGTCTGGACTTTACGATGTTAGTTGATTAAACCAACGATCGACGGAATGACCCAGACTTGATTAGAGAAACACCCTCCATCAACATGATCATTCTGGCACATGGAAAATCTGCTTTGGAAGCCATCTTAAGACAAAAACATTCCACCCGAACGCCCTGAAATCGCTCCTATCTTAACTAAACAACCAATTTGATTAAGTAGTTCTTCAATAGATTCCAGATCACTCGCAAATCATGGAAAATCAGATAAAAAATATGTTAGCTAAAAATTGAAGAAACAACAAACAACAGCATATACAAGATAGTGCATCATTTCCAGAAATGATGTCCAGCATCGAAAGCTCTGTGAAAATTCAAAACAACTAACTTCTCCATGCTGCCAAAAAAAGATGTCATCTGCAAGCTTCAAAGATAAGAACAGTAATTTTTAAATTGAGAACAGGCCATTACAAACTTAAACAACAGATGTATAAAAAGTCTGAAGTTGGCGACACCGATATGTGCCCCTGTGGGCAGTCATTAAAAAAAAAAACCAAACACATATCGTATTTTACAGAACTATCCGCTGTACAAAGCATGAAGTAAAACTACGGCCATGTTAAAAATCTCTAGCGGAAATGTAATCACGACTTTTTCCCCGGGGCTGGTGACACCCACATGAAATTTTATAACTGGAGAACCAGAAATATGAAGTAGTAACAGTACATCTCCAGTGAATATTACTAGTATTCTGCTTGTGATTGGGCAATTTCGTGACCCAGCAGAGAACAAACGTCTGTGATATCAACGGAGGACACTTAGAAGAACACTATAGATAATGGGTGTTCTTCAGAGAGATAACATACCTGAATATACTGGTGTCATTTATCTTCTCCAGCAGGACTTCAATAGACGTTTGTGTGGTCCAGGTGTATTATTAAGCCACTTGACATTTGACATTAGGGAATTAACATTTTGAGTTCGCTTCTGTGTTCATAATAATATTATATTGGAATTTTATAGCCTGGCGTGTACATAGAACATTCTTTATGTAACCTGGCGTGTACATAGAACATTCTCTATGTTATTATTTGAGTTGTCCAGCCTGGCGTGTACATAGAACATTATCCAGATTATTAACGCCTTATAAAGGGTCACAACAGTTTTGACATAACTGACCCTTGAGTAATCCATGCTTTTAGTAGGCGAGTAGCACAAAGTAACAGCAAAATGACCAATGAAATAATCGAATCAGTCAAATGATCCTGGATGAATGACGTAGAATGACGTAGAATGACGTAGAATGACGTAGAATGACGTAGAATGACGTAGAATGCATGCCATATGATATAATAAGAAGGCTATGATTTGAAATTACAAAGATCTCGAGCGGTGGACGTGTGGCTCGAGCTGTGGAAGTGTGGGTGGGATTGCTATTTCTTCTAACCTACTATAATTTATTTTGAGTTTTAATCCACAAACACATGCTGCTTATCAAGAAGTAATTTTCAAAGCAAGTTGCTCCCAATTCGTGGGGATAGTGACAAACAAAGAAACAAACATTCGCTTGTAAATGTTTTTCTCCATTATATAAACAAGAACACACAAAGACGTCCCATGTGGAAATATTGTTCGTCTGTAGCTTTTTACTGCCTGTTTTAATTGACTAAATTGCACATTTTGTGATTACAATTCAGTGCAAGAATATAGTGCGCCATTAAAATATACTAGACATGAATACAGTAGATGGAAGAAGTTCAACAGAAATAAGAAGAAGAATAGGGCAGCCAAAAACAACATTCAGGAAAATAAAAAATATATTGTGTAATATGATCTTGTCATTAGATGTGAGAAAGAGAGTTCTGCAGTGCTATATAACCCCTATACTAACATATGGGTGCGATTCTTGGGCAATAAACAAACTGGAAAGTGGGAAATTAGAGACAACAGAGATGTGGTTCTACAGAAGAATGTTGAGAATACCATGGACTGCCAGAAAAATTAATGTGGAGGTGTTGAAAGAGTCAAATGCGAAACGAACCTTAATCAATAATATAAGAAAAAGACAATCTTCATTTTTTGGCCACTTCATGAGACAGGCAGGTTTGGAGAACATAGTCACAACAGGCAAGATTGAAGGCAACAGAGACAGAGTGCGACAACGTGAGAAAATATTAGTTTGACAACCTGGCATGGCAGGGAAACTACAGCGAGCTTGATACATAATACTGGAGACAGAGCTGTGGAGAGCCATGATCGCCTACGCCAGCCGGCATGGCACCAGATGATGATGAGGCATGAACATTACATGGAATCATCAGAATAATATATTGTTGATTATGGCTTCACCTTTTACCAATTTCGTTTTTCACTACCTCTTTCGAATTTTCTTTACTTGACAAACAATGCCCAGGATTTCCAAAGTGTTGACTTTCAATTTAGATTAACTCACTGCGGTCACATGTGGTCACCGATAAGAGGTTTCTCATAGTCACATATTGAAATACTCGTTACTTTTAGAATATCCACATAGCAAGAATGTGTAATAATTTCATCAGTCAGTAGTGGGTCGCAGGTGTAATCATTTCATCAGTCAGTGGGTCGCAGGTACATTAATTTCATCCGTCAGCAGTGGGTTTCAGGTGTATTAATTTCATCAGTCAGCAGTGGGTCTCAGGTGTATTAATTTCATCAGTCAGCAGTGGGTCTCAGGTGTATTAATTTCATCAATCAGCAGTGGGTCTCAGGTGTATTAATTTCATCAATCAGCAGTGGGTCTCAGGTGTATTAATTTCATCAGTCAGCAGTGGGTCTCAGGTGTATTAATTTCATCAGTCAGTAGTGGATCGCAGGTACAATAATTTCATCAGTCAGTAGTGGGTCGCAGTACAATAATTTCATGAGTCAGTAGTGGGTCTTAGGTGTATTAATTTCATCAGTCAGTAGTGGGTCGCAGGTGTAATCATTTCATCCGTCAGTAGTGGGTCGCAGGTGTAATAATTTCATTAATCGGCAGTGGGTGATTGATACATGTGATTGAGTGGACCCAAGAGGGAATCAAATAATGGCAATATTTTGTTTTTACCATGAAAGTAGAAGGAAAAGATAAAATGGGTTCTGTGGTTGTGGTTGGCTCGATGGGTTCTGTGGCTGTCCTATCCAGTAAGCCAGTGTCCCAACAGTCATGCCAAATATCAGGTCAGCGTGCGAATGACTTAACATTACTCTACCACTTCACCAAGTTCACAGTACTGGTCTCACAGTGTATGCCTGGTAGGGGCTGATATAACTCAGCTGTTAATACCGTGCCTTCCTCGCCAAATGGTGCTGGTTCAAGTTTCAAGTTCAAAATATTTCAAACTTAGCAAGACAGTTCAGTTCTGAGATAGAAATTATGTACATTGGACGTTGGTGTATCCTGAAGACATATCACGACCAGCCACCAGATCAACAAAAAATTGACTTACCTTCTAATAAAATTTCTTTAAATACACATGAACTAACTATTTTATAAATAAGTGGGGGTGGGTCTGAAAAACTCCCTTCTCCTACTCCCAACATCGTCACAACATTTATTTTAGTACCAGGAGACAATCAAAATAAGGGGAGTAAAAACAGTCAATTTACCTATAACATTTACTGATGCCTTAGGGGTGTGAGATGTTAGCGATCTCACATTTCAGTGGCTCTGCTATATGAGGTCGGTAGCCATCTCCTCTCCACAAAAAAAATATAAAAAAATAAGGAGAGTAAATTCAGCTTAGTAGTTTATTTAAAAATTCACCAAAATCAAGCGCGAAAACGACAATATTTATTTTATGGTTTTATACCATCCCCACCCTAAGACTGATCTGCAACATTCACCTCAATCATACAACCTTCACCTCAAGCATACAACCGTCACCTCAAGCATACAACCGTCACCTCAAGCATACAACCGTCACCTCAATCATACAACCTTCACCTCAAGCATATGGATGAATATTTATTTTATGTCTACGGGCTACATCATTTTCTGCTTGTGGTAGTTAGACTTGATCATTCTCTAAGTTAATATTTAGTTGTCTCAGCAGATAGTTCTCTAAGCTATTATTTAGTTGTCTCAACAGATAGTTCTCTAAGCTATTATTTAGTTGTCTCAACAGATAGTTCTCTAAGCTAATATTTAGTTATTCCAACAGATAATTCTCTAAGCTAATATTTAGTTGTCTTAACAGATAGTTCTCTAAGCGAATATTTAGTTGTCCCAACAGATAGTTCTCTGAGCTACTATTTAGTTGTCTCAACAGATAATTCTCTAAGCTAATATTTAGTTGTCTCAACAGATAATTCTCTAAGATAATATTTAGTTGTCTCAACAGATAATTCTCTAAGCTAATATTTAGTTGTCTCAACAGATAGTTCTCTAAGCTAATATTTAGTTATCCCAACAGATAATTCTCTAAGCTAATATTTAGTTGTCTTAACAGATAGTTCTCTAAGCTAATATTTAGTTGTCCCAACAGATAGTTCTCTGAGCTACTATTTAGTTGTCTCAACAGATAATTATCTAAGCTAATATTTAGTTGTCTCAACAGATAATTCTCTAAGCTAATATTTAGTTGTCCCAACAGATAATTCTCTAAGCTAATATTTAGTTGTCCCAACAGATAGTTCTCTAAGCTAATATTTAGTTGTCTCAAATAATTCTCTAAGCTAATATGTAGATGTTGTACATCTGTGGGTCACTTTTAACATATTAGGGATGGGACAGCCAACTTCACCCTATATCTCCTTAGTCACCTTTTACGACATGCGTGGAAGGTAAACAGTGTTGTTATTCTTTGTTCCCCAAAAGGAGCAAAGACATATGACAGAAGACATATGTAGACGTTGGAATTGGTAATTCTCTAAGATAATATGTAGATGTTGGAATTGATAATTTTCTAAGATAACATGTAGATTTTAGATATGACTAGAACTGTATTTGATAATATGACTATCTGATTTTGATAGATTCCACGGTTGCGCATGCGGTTGTGTCTGTGGGTCTCACCAATGGCTCACTAGACAAACCAACCATGCAACAGAAAACCTTAGTAGATGACATTCCTTTATATTGAGGTTATCTTCTTATAGAAGCTTCATGGCATGTCATCTATACAATCCCGTAGTCGTAACCTTCGATAACAGTTACCATGTTGTTCCGACAGGCTGACGTTGTGCTTGAATTAGTTACGGACACGGCGTGGGTGGGCGGAACAACAAAGCAACCTGTCGCAAAGGCCAGAGTTGTGCCCTGATGTCGACGTCTGTTTCAGCAGCATTAGACTCGAAACACTATCGAGTCGAATTGCTGCTGGAATAGAGGTTGGAGCACTTATGGGATTGCCCCACATGCTGTGAGGCCAGTTTTCTAATCAAGACTCAAGATAGGTTCCACGTCGCATATGACTATCTGATTTAGATAGATTCTACGGACTCATATGACTAGAACTGTATTTGATTGATTTCAACGAACCCATATGACTAGAACTGTATTTGATTGATTTCAACGAACACATATGACTGATTTAGATAGATTCTACGGACTCATATGACTAACTAATTTTGCTCACGATACATTGAAATTAGACTCACTGATAACCTTCAAGCACATCTCTGGACCTAACGCCGTTATCTTACCCGACTTCAATCAGATTTGTAATCAGTGAGAATAGAGATGTTTACCTTGCGTGAGGTCTGATTTTATAATGAAAGTGACACAATTGTAGCCTGGTTTACGACGCTCCTGAGACATTAGAATGAACTTCCTGGATTTAAGATCCTCTCAGGCCCAGATTAAACCACCTTTTCGTGAACAGACTAAAATTTATGCGTAAAGTGTCAACGAATAAACACCAGGCCACACAAGCATCCAAATTAACTTGAAATTGATTGCTTTAGCTGCGATTGCTATATTCATGAGAGTCACTCCTACCTGTGGAGCTGCGACTGTTGATGTTCTAATTGCGCGGGTACCATGAACAAATAGTTTCTATTTGTAGTCGAGTTAGTGATTTGTACGCTTCATTTCTTATAACGGTGAGATAAATATCGTCACGATCGACTTTAGATTAAATAAGACATATTGGATAGTGATATCGCGTCACAACGTTTGGCCGATTCGATCGATACTTTGTTTTAATTGGTATTTTGTTTATAGCCAGCCAAGGGAAAATGACTTTCGTTAGTGACGTCCGCTGATGGAGGGTGTTTCTCTAATCAAGCCTGGGTCACTCCGTCGATCGTTGGATTAATCAACTAACATCGTAAAGTCCAGATAGATTTGTGTAACAAAAGTCAGTTAATTCCAATTCTTTTTTCATTCAAACACCACCAATCTCTTGAATGGATACCTACATGCAAAAGAGCAAGGGGTAGACCAAAAGAAACACTCAGAAGAACAATACTTAGAGAAAGTAAAACAACCAATATTCATACTATTCAAGAACTGCACAGAATAGCTTTGAACAGACATAATTGGAGAGATCTGACCTCTGCCCTATGTGCTAACTTCAGCGCAAAAGGAAAATGAATGAATGGAAAAATGTGATAGATAGAATAAGCCAGAAGTAGTGATTCAGTCATTTGTTAGGAGCAATAAATAATGATACGATTTAAAGATAATACGTTTTGTAAAAGACAACTAAATGGGCTCCAGAAAACTCTTCTACCCCTGACGCTGAAAGGCAATAAATATATTCACAGACAACGGAAATTTAGAGAGATTGAGACACGATGCCAGAAAGAAAACTTAGTGACATGTCAGCTATCAACATTACTATTCAACATAAATATCAATATGGAAGTCAAGAGACAGAGCAAAAACAGTATTTTTATGCCAACTCTCTGCTATTAATTCCAGACATAGGCACTGACAGAAGCCCAACAGGAAAACTTAAACATTTGAGATGAAATGGATGAGAAAAGCTGCAAGAGTGGCCACACTAGACACAATGAGAAATGATGAAATCAAGAGAAGAATCGGTATAAGACCATGCACAGAATACATCGAGAAACAACAAATAAAATGCTTTGGACACGCTATGAGAATGAACCTTAACCAAATACCAACAAGAGCATATAACATAAGAAGATTCGGATAGAGGGTCAGAGGAAGACCTAGAACAAAATGGATATGTAAAATCAAGACAACACTAAACAAATAAAGTTTCAACGCAGCCAAGGTAACACATCTGGCCTTGGTTAGACAACTAAAGCGCCCAGTCACCACCCCTATGCTTAGCGGCAAGTGCGGATATTCTAACCATCATCCACCGTGGGGGGGGGGGTAGAAAATAGTGTCAGTATTGGAATTGCAGTTCTTTTAGCACTATATTTAGTGCTTCTTATGACACGAAAGTAGTGTTGACTTTAAACAAAAACGAACTAGTTGGCAACATTGAACAGGCTGGTCCTACATAATGACATAATTTCAAATTGCGAGTCATATTTTACGTCATTTCCTTCTCTGAAATAAACCTACGCGCTGACCGTAAACTGCGTCAGTTATCTATTCTGATCCCAGTTTTCGGTGCTTTGTATTGGCTGGCGACAAAAAGTAGACGAAAAGTTATCAATGATCATTCGCATCAGCCAAGATAAGCGACGGAGTTAGAGATCTGCACGCAGGACTTTCCTGGAGAACGACTTGTTTTGAGTTCCCTTCATGTAAATACATTATTTCGCCCAGTTGGTTTTTGAAAGAAGATTTAGTCTTTTTCATTTCGTTTCATTTCCTTTAATTTCCTGTGGAAACTCGAGTTACAAGAGAAAAAGACCAATCTCGATGCAAGAGAACCTGACTTCAATAAAGACTGACACGCAAGAAGATTAACGAGTTAGCGCTGACGTTAGATAGCATATGTGTGCATTGACTAAAACTGCTATTAGTATAACAATGGTCTTAGAAACGTGGGGGAAAAACAACAACAAAGACAAAGACCCAATGACAAGAACGACTGAGAATATACGAAACAAGTTAAATATTTGTTTGTAAGAAATCACAATCATAATATAAGCGTCGAAATGTGGACTACAATTCATTGTCTACTGCCTCGGTGGTGCACTCTAACAGATTGTACTCTGTCCATCTCATGTCTCCTTCCAATTTGTATTTTCTCTATATATTGTTTGTATGCGACCCCTCTACATTCTCTTCATGAAAACCTCTATCGTTTTTTATGTTCTAAAGTGAAAATTAAAGAAAAATTGCAGTAAAAGTGTCCACCACGAGGTAAAATGAAAAAAGAAAATATTATAAAAGCAAAGAAAAGTAATTAAAATTCATGTGACGTACGTCGAGTGGTTAAAGCGTACGTCTCACACATGTGAGGTCCAGAGTTCAATACCTGGTAAGAATTAGGTTCTTTCTGTCTGAGTGTAAATTAAACAAAAATCCTGAACATGACGTGGCGAGCAATGGCATGCTGCCTTTATCACACATTAAACTTGAAAAAAAAAAAAAGGATTTAACGGCAACAAATGCAGTATTGACAGTTTTTCAAAATTCGTATTAATACATAGATTCAATTTTTGCACACAAAGAAATTATCAAGTTAAAAAAACCAAATTTAAAAAAATAGAATTAGAATAGAACAAAACTACATTTGAAAGAAAACTGTGTAGGCATATGTGTTATCAACTTAGATTCAGATGGGCGTAGATTAGAATACAAAATAAATATTATAATCTACATATTGAGATGGGTTCGTACACACTAAATATGGCAATATCTATGAGAATATGTATGGGAGGTAAGAATCCTAAATTAAAATGAAAGTGAACACTCCTGGCTTATGAAACCTGATACACAACAAAGCAAAGAATACAGTGAAAATACAGAGGGAAAAACAAGCGGGAATAAAGGCAAGTCATAAAGAAAGAAACAACAGTGGTTCTAAAATAGGAGACCGCAAGAGAGCAAAATCGCAGGAGAGGGGTAGAAAGAAGTGCTAGAGAAATGAATGGGTTATATTAATAACATATGGTTTAGTAGAGATTATGGTGAGAATAAGAGGGTTCGAAGTGGAAAATCAGCTGCTGTCATATGTGCAGGACTGGATAGCTGTTATTGAGATATCCAATATCCCCACCCCACTTTAATTAGGATCGCTGAAACGGAGGTAACCGGTGTTATTATAATCAGATAAACATCATTTATCTCTTTGTATGTTCAAAATATTGTATCTGTTTGATTTGTATTGCCTTAACCTTACTTTTGTTTTATAGAAGGATGCGAAAATCAATGGCGGATAAAAGCTTAATGAAGATATATTGAATAAAAGTTAACGCAAAAAATGATCTGCTTACTTTTATCAGGATAAGACAATCTACAATCTTATGGAAAACAGTGCAGCTCGCCGTGACAACAATCAAGATAATGAGCAAGAGGGGTAGTTGAATTCCAAGAGAAAAGTTGCTGGACAGATTGTCGTTGTGGCATGGGAGAATGTAGGTATCGCAAGTGATTGGCAGTGCATGAATCAAAAGGGTATGTACATATTTTATAGTGGACAACAACAATGTATGGGATAATCCAAGACAATCATCATCACCATCAGGTGCCATGCCGGCTGGCGTAGGCGGTCATGGCTCTCAACAGCTCTCTGTCCAAAGTATTATGTATCAAGATCATTGTTGTTTCCCTGCCGTGACAGGTTGTCAAACTGTCTAATATTTTCTCACGTTGTCGCACTCTGTCTCTGTTGCCTTCAATTTTGTCTGTTGTGACTATGTTCTCCAAACCTGCCTGTCTCATGAAGTGGCTACAAAATGAAGATTGTCTTTTTCTTATATAATCCAAGACAATAATTTTATATAATCTATTTTTCTACCGTTTCGTTGTCATTTTCATTGTTTTTTCTTCATATTCTTCTTGAAATTCATGTCTCAAATGCCTTAATTTATATCCTCTATATGTTTGCCAATTGTTACTACAGTATAAATCTGATTATCTGAATTATTTGGGATAGACCGATTCGGATAATCGAAAATTCGGATAATTGAATATAGCTCAGGAATGAAGCAAAAAAGTGTACATATGAATAATGATACATTGAAATGAACCGAATTTTAATGATAAAAGTACAGTAATATATAAGCAACTATGTATTGCAAATAAACTACATACACTACAGTACTGTAAAAATATGCAAAATTACATAAATGACACAAATGTACAGTAATATGATGATGTTCATCCGTCGTGATCGACGATGACCAAAAACTCAACCATAATAATAATAACAATAAATAATAAAATAAATAAAGTTAATAGTGCTTTTTTAAATGACTAGCAAGTCCAATGCGCGCACAAAATGTTCTTTTACAGAATTGACAACAATAGAAGGTATCTGTGTGAGGTTGAGATGTTTTTTCTTTTCTACGTGTCCGCTTCTGTCTTGCAGTTTCTTGTCTGAATTCTTCCGCCGCTAATGCTCCCGTTCTAATGCTGTAACGCCATGCTGTTCTATCCTGAGCAAGGCTCTCCCAAGCGCCTACTTCAATGTTAAGATGTTTCAAGGATGACGTGAGCGTGTCTTTGAAGCGCTTTTTCTGTCCACCAGCTTTTCGAAATCCTGCCTTGAGTGCTCCATAATATATGTGTTTTGGCAAACTCGAGTTCTCCATACGCACAATATGGCCTGCCCAGCGTGCCTGCGCCTTCATAAGTATTGTGTGGATGCTTATTGAGGTTGATTTTTCCAAGACCTCGTAGTCTGGTACTTTGTCCCACCAATGGATGTTTAGTAATTTACGTATGCAGGTAAGATGGAAATGATTTAATTTTCTTGCATTTCTAGCATACATTGTCCTCGTTTCGCATGCGTATAGTAAGGTTGGTATAACAGCAGCATGATATACTTGTAGTTTGGTGGTTGTTCTTATACCTCTTCTGTCCCATACATTGTTGCGTAATCTTCCAAATACAGCACTAGCTTTTGCCAGTCTATTGTTAATTTCGACATCAATGTTGACATCGCGAGAGAGAGAGTGTTGCCAAGGTAAGTAAAATTGTCGACTACCTGCAGTTTTTCCTGATTGACAATATAATATAATGTAATACAGGTTATAATACAGTAATAAACGTTTACAGTATAATACAGTAATATAATGTACAGTGTATGTATATTCGTGAATCAAGTGAACAAGTTCTTTTCAATAAAAATGTGTTCAATAAAATTATGTACATATATATCTCACTTCTTCTTCTTCTTCTCCGTTCGTTCTCAAACTCCTGTTGCCGCTCAATCCACTATAAAGCATTGTCGAAGCACATAAAAGCTTCCAAGTGTGTAGGAAAATGTTCATCTATTGTCTCTTCCCCGGTGTCATCATTGTCTTCTGTATCATCTTTATTTTCGTACATGACACCCTTGGTCATGGGTCATCCAATGTCCGCTAACTCTCTCTCTCTCTCTAAAATTATTTCAACCAAATTATATTCAGATAATTGGGGATTCGGTTAATTGGAATTCGGATAATCGGATTTCTACATTACGTTGAACAAAGATTTGCGCCCGTGTTTACCGGGGCCCGGAACAAGAGCAAAGACAATGTCTGGTGTAAACTACCTAGTCACTGGCTGGTGCAAAGTATGTAGTAATTGTCTGGTTTAATCTATCAATTATCAGTAAAACAGGAAAATATTAACATCTAAACAAATTACAAACAAGTTAAAAATGAGAATTATAAAATACTATATCTACTCTGTATTAATGTATGGCTCAGAAATATGGACACTAAATAAACAATTAGAAGATAGAATTGATGCTTTTGAGATGTGCGTATATAGAAGAATAGGGAGAACAACATGGAAAGAGAAGAAAACAAAAAAGAGATACTAAAAACACTTAATATGAAGAAAGAACTACTAAGAGAAATAAAGATCAGGCAAATAAAATATTTTGGACACATTAAAAGACATGACACCTTATTGAAGACCTTACTTGAGGGTAAAGTCAAAGGGAAGCGAGCAAGAGGTAGACAGAGATACAAGTGGGAGAGTAACATCACAAGATGGACAGGTTACAGTCTAGCAGAGTGCACCACCAAGACAAGAGACAGGGGATATTGGAGATCCGTTGCAGTCAACCTTCGTTGCGGAGACGGCACTTAATGATGATGACCAGTGGAACATATTCTAGAAACAAAGATATAAATTGAAAATGTATTGAATATTTCGCTAAGTATCATCCCTCTATGGAAACCTTTCAATTCGTCAGTTCGCTGAAACCACAAGCCATGATGATGATGACGATGAATGTGATGTTTCTGATGACGATGTCAAGTCTACTGATGACGATGTCAAGTCTACTGATGACGATGTCAAGTCTACTGATGACGATATCAAGTCTACTGATGACGATGTCAAGTCTACTGATGACGATGTCAAGTCCACTGATGACGATGTCAAGTCTACTGATGACGATGCCAAGTCTACTGATGACGACGTCAAGTCTACTGATGACGATGTCAAGTCTACTGTAAACTAAGTGTTTCTTGCGCATAAATAATAACCAGTGTGAGTTGTTCTGTCAAAAATAGACAGAGGAAGCATTACTCGACATTGCTAGATATTGATAGGGAGTTCTAGCAAGTAATGCCACTAGAAACGTTTAGTATTTTTTATGCACGAACATACTAGAAATTGATAAATCTTTGCAAATTGATACTTAATCAGATATCAGCTCCACAGCGTGTATCGATCTATTGGATCGTGTAAGTTTAAAATATCCTTCATCAACACTAATTATACTATTAATATTCGTAACATACGGTGCTCTGCAGAGACTCATCACAATTTTAACCACAATTTGAAACCAAAATCCATAGCCTGGAAACAACATAAGAAAATACTTAACAACAGTATAACATACAATTTTGTGAAATATTGTGCTGATGAAGTTCAAGAATGCATATTCAAAGACATAAATTACTTCAAAAGCTACAAATACTTCAACTATAATATTTCTGTAAACAATTACAGGAAAAAAAATGATAGTGCATTCAGTTTACCCAGTCACAAGAAATTAACTAAATTTACATAATAAATCAATGCAATTATTAGTCTCAGTTTGTCGTTACTGTTAAAAACTGTGAATATTATATCTAATTCAGCGCTTCACCATAATTCAGCATAGTTCAGCACATTCACCATAATTCAGCACATCCACAATAATTTACCATCATTCAGCACATTCACCATAATTCACCATAATTTACCATCATTCAGCACATTGACCATAATTTACCATCACTCAGCACATTCACCATAATTCACCATAATTTACCATCATTCAGCACATTCACCATAATTTACCATCATTCAGCACATTCACCATAAGTTACCATCATTCAGCACATTCACCATAATTTACCATCATTCAGCACATTCACCATAATTTACCATCATTCAGCACATTCACCATAATTCACCATAATTTACCATCATTTAGCACATTCACCATAATTTACCATCATTCAGCACATTCACCATAATTTACCATCATTCAGCACATTCACCATAATTCACCATAATTTACCATCATTTAGCACATTCACCATAATTTACCATAATTCAGCACATTCACCATAAGTTACCATCATTCAGCACATTCACCATAATTTACCATCATTTAGCACATTCACCATTATTTACCATCATTCAGCACATTCACCATAATTTACCATCATTTAGCACATTCACCATAATTTACGATCATTTAGCACATTCACCATAATTTACCATCATTCAGCACATTAACCATAATTTACCATCATTCAGCACATTAACCATAATTTACCATCATTTAGCACATTCACCATAATTTACCATCATTTAGCACATTCACCATAATTTACCATCATTCAGCACATTCACCATAATTTACCATCATTCAGCACATTCACCATAATTTACCATCATTCAGCACATTCACCATAATTCACCATAATTTACCATCATTTAGCACATTCACCATAATTTACCATAATTCAGCACATTCACCATAAGTTACCATCATTCAGCACATTCACCATAATTTACCATCATTTAGCACATTCACCATAATTTACCATCATTCAGCACATTCACCATAATTTACCATCATTCAGCACATTCACCATAATTTACCATCATTCAGCACATTCACCATAATTTACCATCATTCAGCACATTCACCATAATTCACCATAATTTACCATCATTTAGCACATTCACCATAATTTACCATAATTCAGCACATTCACCATAAGTTACCATCATTCAGCACATTCACCATAATTTACCATCATTTAGCACATTCACCATAATTTACCATCATTCAGCACATTCACCATAATTTACCATCATTCAGCACATTAACCATAATTCATATAATTCAACACATTCACCATAATTCACCATCAATCAACACATTCCCAATAATTTAGCACATTTGCTATAATTCAACATATTTACCATAATTCACTACCAACTATTGACCTACGGTGAAATATATATATATATATATAAACCAAACAATAATAATAATAATATTAAAAAGACATCCAAAATTCTTATTTCCACTAACAACTATAACAGCAAGCAGGCCTCTGCCCACCGCCGATTATAAGTACCCGTTTTGCATTATGTTAAAGATGGCCGTAAATAATCTAAGCAACACATATATATACTAGCTACTAGTATTCGGAACATGAAGCTGTGTGTGTGTGTGTGTGTATGTGTGTTTGGGAGGGCGGGGGATGTGGCAAATTATCGATCTTCTTCACAAAATCGTTAAGCACACAAGGGATTAAGATATAATTACAACGGTGACACTACTCTCGCCGGGTACACAATGGAAAATATACACTAATTAAAAACTATTAAACATCTCCTTTCAGGTGTGTAGGAAGGTGTACTTGTATTAATCTCTCTCAGAACACTCGTTAGCTATTCGTTATGCTTGTGGAACTCTTCCCATTCATCTCTTCCCATGGAAAAAGTAGTTGGTTCTCATTAATGTTTGTTTGTTCAACATATCTTGAGATATTTACTGAGATCGGTTCAGTTTACAAGAAATGTTGGATCAATGTTGGTGATTGTTCCCACAAATACATCTGGAGAGCTGAAGTGGCTATACAATAGACAATGCGAAATCTGGAGATATAAAATGATTATATGTAGTCAGAAAATATATAGATGTAAAATGATTATACAGTGGTCAATGAGCAGTCTGGAGAGATATAAAATATTTATACAGTAGTCAATGAGCAGTCTGGAGAGATATAAAATAGTTATACAGTAATCAATGAGCAGTCTGGAGGTGTAGAGGTTATATAATGTTAACACCGACATCTGGTGAGTAGTGAAGTGATTACAGAATTCTCACATAGAAATCTGGTGACAGATGAAGTGATTTATACATTTTCTACAATTGTATAATTACCATTCCTTGAAAATTTTAACCAGAAAGCAAAATAAAAAGGTTTTTGTTAAAAATTGATATCAATAACTACGTTGTGGACGGTGTTAGATTAAAATTCCACTTTAGACGAAAACACAGTGGTTCTGAACGTCGCGTCATCATCATATCGTGGACGTTTCGGCAGTACATCTTTAATTTTATCTTTGCACAAATATCGCTAATTGAGATGTTCATTTCTTCAGTTTATTTAACAGATAGTAATGGTATCAATTGGTAACAGACATTTGTCGTTATTTATATTCAGAACACACACAATTATTTGATCATCAGTGCGTTACACCAGATTCTTGCTTAAATGACTAAATATACAGATATCACTGTACGTGTGGCCAGTAGTTACTATTTGTTTTGGCTTGTGGCTCCCATTGGGAAACATTTTCTCTCTTGGTATCCTGTTGTCTACAAATTTAACGAAATTTTTGTGCATTTCATAATGGCTGTTCAAGCTTTATCACTATAAATGTGGCTGTTTATCGTTAAAATGAAATCTTGTTGTTTATAGCTCAAATAGTTGCTTTCCTGTGACCCCCACCCCTTGATGCAGGGGTCTGTGGTCCCCAGTTGTAATATTGTTTCCGTTTCCTTTGTGAAAGACTCCCTGGCCCTCGTTGAGAACCAGTGATTTAGATATTCCAACAAGCATTGCGATTCCATATTTCATTTCGATGTATGTGAATAATGTACATTTTTTAGTCATATGTAGGAACATGACATCAAAATGTCATGTCACATGTCACATGACAGATGTCCTATAACTAACAGATGTCCTATCGATTAACACAGCGTAACACGTGTGGTCAATTTCATGAGGTTTCCGAATCAACTACTCGACGATTACCAAGTCATCATCACGACAAAGGTATCCATACAGATATTCGAGTATTCCATCTCCATCGATACCAAATTATTCAAGAATGAACGTATGCGATTTCAACAAATCTGTTGTTATGTGAATGTTAAGTACTACGAGAACAGAGCGATGGATGCACACTGAAATGAAATGGTTTTCAACTTGGGCAACTGTTTCTAAGAGACTACTATGAAAACCACTTACAATCACGTGTAGTACAAATGTGAAGTTCAGTGGCAAACATTTTGGTAATAGCAAACCTTGAAGTGAGACAACAACGGTAGACAGAGCTTAAACAACGCCAACGATTGACAGCGATTCCTAATGTTCTTTATCAACTAAAAAATGTCAGTTCTTGCTCGTCTCGTTCGAAGGAAAATGTCAGTGACTGTATGATTAGTTGTGACACATATGACATTGTCAGTGACTATATGATCCGTTGTGAAAGATATGACAATGTCAGTGATTATATGATCAGTTGTGACAGATATGACAATGCCAGTAACTATATGATCAGTTGTGACAGATATGCCAATACCAGTGACTATATGATCAGTTGTGACATATGACAGTCAGTGACTATATTTATCAGTTGTGGCATATGACAATGTCAGTGACTATATGATCAGTTGTGACAGATATGAGAACGGTCATATATATATATATATATTATATCATTAAATCATTGTGATAAAAGCATTAAATCATATTATATCAGTGTCAGTAAAAGAGTCGATTGTTACGAAACACAGTCAGTATTATCCTTACAATAAATACCACGCACTTCTATAGAATAGTTCTGCGTGCTGATCTCAAGCCTCATCACTGACCTTGGCTGATGTACAGTCATCCATTTTATCGCGGCATCAGTACATCGCGGATTTCTAAAAACATATTTATAGTATGTACACTTTAGTTACATCTACGTATGTTACACACACACACGAATCATATTTATATTATTTATACATTATTTTATGTATGTTATTTATACTATGAATATTTTATTTACATGTTTGAAACTATTCTTTAATGTTCTAATGATAACATATGCACTTATATGGTTTCATATACACTTATTGATATTATACATACACACAAAAAATGTACGTGTGTTAAAAATGAGAGTATGACACTACTTCGCGGTTTTTCACTTACCGCGGCCGGTTCTGGTTCCTATTAACCGCGATAACTGAGGGATGACTAATTGGTTATTAGTTGCTCTGTATCGCCAGGCAATGAACAGCTCGGAACACAATGAAACACAAAGTAAGCAAAGAGAATGTTCGTCCACATTTATTTGAAGTGAGAAAACTTTAAGAGTGATGATGATGGTGAAATATTCCCTTTCCTGCATCCCCTACCATAAAACTAGCATGGTTCGGACATGTATGCAGGCACGATTCCTCGTCAAAAACAATACTGCAGGGAACTGTCGAGGGTGTAGGAAGCAGAGGAGGGTAAATAAAGGCATGGACAGACAGCATCAAGGAATGGATAGGGCAAGATATTTCCACACTCATCCGCATCGCTGAGGGTAGAATTATCTAGAGGACTCTGTGTGCTGAGGCATCCAATGTGGTACCTCTACGACCCTGAAGGGTTGCGGGTTTATTGATTGATTGATTGATCTCCTGCCATCTAGGTGTCTTCCACAAATGGACAAAGGTGCAGTTTTCGCTGGTCTGCATCTGTCTGTCATCCATGGGGACAATTTAACAATAAACAAAAAAAGTACGAAATCAAGACATGTAGTACAATTACTTTGTTACAGCTGGCAGTGTATCAGCAAATTCCACAACTCTCCTGCGTCGTCTCCAACTACATGCATGGAAAGCAGAAAGTGATCATATTCTATTCATCTTGAACAAGAAGTACAAGTTCCAGTTGCAACAGGCGCGAAAATCTTTGAGAGTACGCTGAAGACCTAATATGGAATATTTAGGGTAATTTAAGCAAATTATTTGTGGCAACTCTGTGGCGTGAGTGGGGCTAAGCTTTAACTCTAATTCATATTTAAAAAATTCATTGAATTAATGAGCTGTTTCAATAAGGGAGATCAGTTGGATGCACAATATCGATCAGAAATATTAATTTACACTAAAACGTGTACTGGAGAGGGCATTTCAATATGAATGCTAAATCAATTTTCTCCGGAGACTTTCATGATGTCGTCACACGTGCTAATGTGTGCTAAATTTTTAATAAAGTTACAGAATGACAATGTTTATTTGGAGTGTGTACAGTACACGATTATGTATTAATGGCGATTGAGGGCACATGACAAAAGTCAATGCGAGTTTGATTTGTTATATTTTAACGGGGAAGATAACTGTGTTATGGAACAGATTCAAAGTTAGTGAGTTAATCTATTGGTCATTAGTCTATCCAGTGATTGATTAACCTTGTCGGAGTTGCACACTACACAACTGAAACTCCCTAAGCAACTCCTAACTAAAAAGTGCCAGCCATAACTTCTGCCGACTTCTTCCTGGTTCTCAAGTCGAAGACAGTCGCTGGTATGGATTTTATCAATGACTTGTACTCTGACATGACCGTCTGAATTATATAGAAGACCTCTGTACATAATTAATTATAACTTCATTAGTTAGGTTTTTTATTATTGTCTCAATTTTCGTTGGTCACTATATACACTAGCTTCGCATATGAGTGGTCCTGGGTTCATTCCCCAGCTGAGGCGCAAATGTTTGTTAGATCGCAACGGCTCCCAGGTCGACCCAGCCTTAAATCGGTACCGGATTAGTCCGGAGAGTAAAGACTGCGAGGGAGAGGAGATGGCTACCGCCCTCATTTGCAGAGCCTGTGAAATGTGAGATCGCTAACATCTCACACCCCTACGGCATTAATAAATGCTATGGGTACTTTTTTATATACTTATAGTCGCATGCAAAAATAACCAAGGCTTACCAACGAAATACACGGAGATAATAAAAAAATTAACCTTTTATGTCATGTTTACATTTTCTGTTGCCAGGTCTTATAGATAGTGGTCACCAACCTCGGAAACTAACCCTAACCTTTAATATTAGTTACTGTGATGTAGTACGTGTTAAACATCCGTATTATCGTCCTTTTGTGGTCTAAGATAACAATATGCTTCATTTATTGATATAGACAACCACTGATATCGGAGGTGTCGGGCCATATGTCCGAATAAAACGGCGACACAGCGCATTTCCATTCTATTGACATCTTTCTGGAAATCTGGTATTACCATATTCCTGCTATAAGAGAGATCCATTGGGAGTTTGTGAATGAACGCTGACAAAGAAGAAGAAGAAGATATAGGCTAGTGAACATATATTTTACAATATAATTTGTTGAGTTGGATCATGTATTATTCTTACTCTTGTCTTTATATCAATACTCTCTCATTCCCTTTCACTTTGTTTCTCAAACGTTCACTCTCTCCCTCTCTTTGATTCCATTTTAGAACTTTTATTCTTTCTAATTACTTACTCTCTCTTTCACTCTCTTGATACCGTTAACTCTATCCCTCCTCTCTGCCATTCCCTATTTTTCTTTCACTCCATCATTCTCTCTTTGCTGTTTCCTTTCTCCCTATCACTCTCTCTTTCACTCAATCATTACCTCTTTGCGTTATACCTTGACTTCGTCACACTCTCTCTTTTCTCTTTCATTTCTCCTCTCTTGCTTTTGATGACACTGTTGCCAATAACAATACTTGTACACATAAATGTACACGAGTTGTGTACACAAAGTTTTATTGACATTGTTTCCTGGTTGGAGATCAAGACTAGCGATATTTCTGATATTGACCTTAATTTGTTATCTTTCAAATGTTGTACTTGGAGTGTCTTCATAATTGTTGACACATATCAGTTTTGAAATAACCAATTAAATATATTTTAAATAAGTACTACAATGTTGTATGTAGTATCTTACATGTTATATGTTTATGTGCAAGTAATATGTCTAAAGTAAGCACAAATAATATGTCTAAAGTAAGCACAAATAATATGTCTAAAGTAAGCACAAATAATATGTCTAAAGTAAGCACAAATAATATGTCTAAAGTAAGCACAAATAATATATCTAAAGTAAGCACAAATAATATGTCTAAAGTAAGCATTAGTAATATGGTTAATTAAGCACAAGTAATATGTCTAGAAGCACTGTATACCACTAAGAGCACTGCATACCACTAAGAGCATTGTAAACCACTAAGAGCACTGTATACCACTAAGAGCATTGTAAACCACTAAGAGCACTGTATACCACTAAGAGCATTGTAAACCACTAAGAGCACTGTATACCACTAAGAGCATTGTAAACCACTAAGAGCACTGTATACCACTAAGAGCACTTATCCTCGTGAACTCTTGGATTGCAGCTACATCTGAGAGGGGAAAACGTATGGGAATATCTCATTTGCTATGATATTGATTTCTAACCAAGAATCAAGAATACTTGCGCAGAATCCTAGGAATATCGCTAAGAGACAGAGTGAGAAATGAAGACATTCTTGATTCTTCTTGATTCTTGATTAGAAACTGGCTTCACAGCACGCGGGACATTACCATAAGTGCTCCGCCCTCCGCTCCAGCAGACATCCCAGTGTATGTAGACTCAGAGCCCGGTGAGGTGTTGATTGTGTGATCTTCGGGACTTTCCAAAGAATTTACTTTTCCTCCCCTCACCTCTGAATACTCCCATTTCTAACATCTAATGAAGACATTAGACAAAGAACTGGTATTAATCTCCTTCTTCTTCTTCTTCTGCGTTCGTTCTCAAACTCCTGTAGATAAGCAGGATGTAGTCCGGATAACGGAATGCGTTGTGTCATTGTTTACAGAAATGCTGCAATATCTACGCCTTTCGGCCTGACACATCCGACTTCAGTATGGCTTTGGGTCACTGACCCTAAATAGGATGGGGCGGCAAACTCCATCCCATAACCTCCTTAGTCGCCTTTTACGACATGCATAGAAGGTAAACAGTGTTGCTATTCTTTGCTCCCCTTTCGGGCACCGGCAACACACGGGCGGGTATCACTCTAATCCTGGAATATATTAAGAGACAACAGATCAAATGGTTTGCACACAACAGCAGACTACCATCAGACAGAAGACCACAGCAAGCTATGCTACACAGATACAGTGAAGGTAGACCTAAAGGTCGACTACGAAAACGATGGACCACCGAAATAAAAGAGGGGCGAAAAACTCCACAATATACTGAGCTACTGAGCACACAAGAGTGCCATCTCCAGAAAACTCTTCTACCACTGACGCTGAAAGGCAACAAAGGGTTGATTAATGCTTCTTTCTATGCTCTCTTCTCACTCATTATCAAAAAAATGTGAGTTGTCTTTTAAACTTTCCATCCATCCGTAATCCCACACCACGCCAAGTTCGCAGAGTACTACACGAGATGCATCAACACAAGGTGCATCAACGCGAGGTGCATCAACGCGAGGTGCATCAACGCGAGATGCATCAACACGAGTAGCATCAACACGAGGTGCATCAATACACAATGCATAAACACACAAGAACCGTTCAGTTATTTCTGAGGATGAATATACAAATCTTGACCGGATCAAAACAGTTTTCTTCCCGTGATTGTCTTTGTCATCTTCTGCATCCCCATGAGCACGTACACCAGATGATAAAACTAGGAAAGGTACAAGTCCAGTATGGGTAATCGCCCGTGTGTTGTCGGTGCCCGAAAGGGGAGCAAAGAATAGCAACACTATTTACCTTTCACGTATGTCGTAAAAGGCGACTAAGGAGGTTATGGGATGGAGGTGGCTGTCCCATCACATATAGGGTCAGTGACCCAAAGCCATGCTGATGTAGGATGTGTCAGGCCGAAAAGTGCAGATATCGCAGCAATGCTGTAAACCATGACACAACGCATTCAGTTCTCCGGAATACATCCTGCTAATCTGCAGGAGTTTGAGAACGAACGCAGAAGAAAAAGAAGAAGTAAGGGTAATAAGGCTTAATTAAATTGTGAGCAGTACTACCCTCGCTCTCTTAGAGAAGGGTCTGATCTTTGCGGCTCTTTCAACTGTACGCAGATGGACAGACTGGAGAGGTTTATTTAGCTCATGTCAGCTTGTTTAATCCCTGTCAGCTTGTTTAACTGCTGTAATTTTGTTTAACTCTAGTCCTTTTGTTTATCTCCTGCCAGTTTATTTAACTCTTGTCGGTTTCTTTAACTCCACTCATTTTGTTTAACGCCTGTCAGTTTGTTTACCTCCTATCAGATTGTTTAACTATTGTCAGTTTGTTTAATTCCTGTCGCTTTGTTTAACTCCTGTCAGTTTATTTAAATCTTTTCAATTTCTTTAACGCCGGACGGTTTGTTTAATGCATGCCTATTTGTTTAATTGCTGTAAGTTTATTTAACTTCTGTCGATTTGATTAACTCCTGTTGGTTTTTTTAATTCATGTTAGTTTATTTCAAGTACATCAATATATCCTGTCTGTTTCAAGAATATATATTTCCTGGAACGGATTACGTTGGATCGTGGTTAACAACAGAACTGTGATATTTTCATCACCCTGCGAGAGACACATCCAAATACTGCATGACATTCGTCGTTCATTTTGACTGTCAAAGGGATGGGACCATCCAACACTTACATTAATCACATCTTACAATAAGTACTGCATCTGACAGCGTTACCCTTCAATGCTACTCATCGATGTCCCGGTTACAAACAGGCGGGATGCGTTATCACTACGCTGTACTTGCACGGTATATTCCTCGTTCTAATATCGTTGCAGACACTTCGGTAACGTCACCTTTATTCTTAGCTAGTGATAAAGCAAGGCAGAGACGGGAATCCCCGCTAATGCCGCTAACACTCCGATCTCTCATTTTACGGGATTCAACGCTAGAGTAAAATGGATTTACAACTTGAACGCAGACAATTTTTGTTTTGGAGAATTTTGTGAGGTAGGTAATGTTTTATTCTCTCTCTGCTGTTAACGATGTGCACTGTTACTTACAACAAATATAATTTGTTTAGTTTGAAGAAGGTCGTGTACTCGTAGTGGATTAAACCACAACCTATTTGTCGTTTGTTCCCTTTTTTCTGATTTTGCCCCTAGTCCACTTCGAGTTTCTTCTCAAACTCCAGCTGCTTAGCAGGATTCAGTCCAGAAAGCGATACGT
Source organism: Meghimatium bilineatum (assembly GCA_034231615.1). Classification (NCBI taxonomy): domain Eukaryota; kingdom Metazoa; phylum Mollusca; class Gastropoda; order Stylommatophora; family Philomycidae; genus Meghimatium; species Meghimatium bilineatum. Next base: position 5,527,447 of record CM067309.1, on the reverse strand, counting down.
GCTGGTTGTGTTTAAGTTTAGCTGCAATGTATGTGTATTTTGGCTGGATACTTCCGACTTCATCCGAGTATGTTGGGTCACTTTCGTAGCTCCAATGGTACAAATTTGATTTCGTCCACCTTTGTGCTATAAATCATATCGATTCACGCCTTTTTACATTCACAATTTTAAAAATCTAAACACTGATTCTAACCCTTCTCCCCCTCCTAAAAAATCTATAAACTAATTCTAATCCTTTTAACCCCCATTTTCAAAAATCTATAATTTTATGCAACTTATCTAACACTGCAAATGTCACAACGGTGGACGAAACCAAATTTGCACCTCCAATTACCCCTGCAGAGTAGGGGTTTCATCTTTTAAAAAAATAGGTAATTCGTTCGTTTTTGTGTGTAACTTTTAATATTTGACGGGAAATTTGACGATCATTTTATGAAATATAGCTAAGGGAGAATTTTTATCAATATTTTGGTTAACGTCCTAGTGCTAAAAGGTCATATTCAGATTTGGAAGGATTTCAACATCCCAAAACCCTCCTCTTATTTACGTGTCTGGTCAGTGATCTGCACAGAATACGCTAGAGAAATATATATACCCAACGCTCCTTAGCTACCTTCTACTACATGCATGACATTAGTGTGAAATAATTTTTGCCTCATCTTTCTGGTCCCTTGAAACACGGTACACAACTTAATATCGAACAGTTTTATTGATTAATTTATTACTTTAAAAAATAGACAGTATTATGGCAATTAACATTCAATGGTTTGCGCAATAAATGTGAAAATGATTTACGTAACCTCCACGGTCTGTGCAATAAATGTAACAATGATTATAATAACCTACACGGTCTGTGCAATAAATGTGAAAATGATTTAAGTAGCCTCCACGGTCTGTGCAATAAATGTGAAAATGATTTAGGTAGCCTCCACGGTCTGTGCAATAAATGTGAAAATGATTTAGGTAGCCTACACGTCTGTGCAATAAATGTGAAAATGATTCATTGACATCATCAATGAATTGCTTAAGAACCTAGGACATGCAGCAATGTATAAATACTTCAGATATACAGCTACAGCCTTGGTACAGGCAATGTACAACAGTCGTTGAAGGAGAAGATATCAGGGGAACATAATGGAGGAGATGATACCAGGTGACAATATCGAAGGAGATGATACCAGGGCAATATAACGAAGGAGATGATACCAGGTGACAATATCGAAGGAGATGATACCAGGATAACATAACGAAGGAGATGATACCAGGTGACAATATCGAAGGAGATGATACCAGGGCAACATAACGAAGGAGATGATACCAGGTGACAATATCGAAGGAGATGATACCAGGATAACATAACGAAGGAGATGATACCAGGTGACAATATCGAAGGAGATGATACCGGGGCAAAGTTACGGAGGAGATGATACCAGGGGAATATAACAAATGAGATGATACCAGGGGAATATAACAAATGAGATGATACCAGGGAAAAATAACGGAGATGATACCAGGGCAACATAACAGTTGAGATGATACCATGGGAACATAGCGAAGGAGATTATACCATGGTAACATAAAGGAGGAGATGATACCAGGGTAACATAACGGAAGAGATGATACCAGGGCAATGAAACAAAGGTAGACAACGAGGAATATGATCGCAGTGGGAATATATCAAAGATCACCTGCGCATTACGCTCACACCTAACCTCAAGTTCGGCAGGAGTTTCAGACTGCTGACTGCTACATCCTGTTCATGAGATGTTACCTGAGGATGAGTACAGTCTTATCTGACGACACAAAAAATAGGAAGAGAGTAAACAATAAAATCTTGGAGAGGGAATATATCATCTGCGCTGTACATTTAGGGATAATTGTAACATTATTCTTGCACTTTCCTGTCAAGTGTTGGAAGAAAAAAATCGTCGAAACATATTCTTTTATGAGGGAACAATTTGTAACGGAATTTGAGTTTTGAGTTGAAGGCGTCATCAGAATTAGAAGAATCACTTTATTGTTTATCCATCTGCATCACGCCTCTCTTTATGACGCTGTACACCTGAATATAAAGAGTACTACGGTAATTCCTCCCGACATCGCGGTTCATTTATCGCGGCCTCAGTACATCGCGGATTTCTAAAAACATATTTACAGTATGTAAACTTTAGTTACATCTACGTATGTTACACACACAAGTATCATATTTATATTATTTATACATTATTTTATGTATGTTATTTATACTATGAATTATGTATACAAAATTTAAAATTGGCACAACAGCAAAGTGTAATTGTGGACAAGTCAACCAGACTTCAGAACATATCCTTCAAGAATGTGCAAACTATGACACATTAAGATGCACATACTGGCCTTCTGATACACCAATGAATGTTAAACTTTATGGTACAAAACAAGAAATGGAAAACACTCTCCAATTTATACAAGAAACAACACTGCAGATATAGACATTATTGGCGAACGAAAGAAGAAGAAGAAGAAATACTATGAATATTTTATTTACATGTTTGAAACTATTCCTTAATGTTCTAATAATAACATATGCACTTATATGGTTTCATATACACTTATTGATATTATACATACAAAAAAAATGTACGTGTGTTAAAAATGAGAGGCTGACACTACTTCGCGGTTTTTCACTTATCGCGGCCGGTTCTGGTCCCTATTAACTGCGATGACCTAGGAATGACTGTACATGCATTTTGTAACTGTGATACTATGTAATAATTGCAGTAAAACCGTAGTCCAACAATCTCGAAACTTGAAACAGGATAATGAAAGTTTGAAAACCTCCGATGAAATGCACTATAACACACAGAAATTGACGTTTCGACCTACAAGACCTGTATCACGAACACGTTCTCAACATAATATGACGAGTAAGATCTGTCTGTCCACGTACGCGTGAGAATGACTACAATTACGATTGTTATCGTAATGTAAACGTCAACAATTCTTATTAGTCATACTACGTTGCGAATATTTCTTGATGAAGGAATTGTAGTCCAAACGTCGGTTTATATGTTTTATTATGTATGTCACGAGGCACAGCTCATTACCCTGTTCCTATATTCGTCTCTTATAGTACGTAACTGTGCAGTTTCAAGTGATGGTTTCCATGACTCTCTGAGAGAAATGCACTTGTAAACAAGTTACCAGGACGCGATCGAATCCGCGAACTCTTGACCAAAGAAATGGCTGAATCACTAAGCTAATCATCGAATTATGCATTTTTCGCTGACTAAGCGAGTAGGGTTCAAAGAGCGAATTCAGATGGGTCTCAAAACTGCTCTGCTAAAACGGAAATCTTTTAATTAATATCGAATTTTCACTGTAAAATTCGAAGCAATTTATCTTAAACAAACGACGATAGACCTCTGTACCAATGCCGACGTTCATCTCGCTGTTGATATCAGTAATGAGTTTTTACTTTTATCTCGCCATTGACATCAAATACTGAGTGCTGACTTTCACGTCGATCGTGGCATCCAGTACTGAGTCTGACTGTCATGCACATATTGACATCAATGCTGAATGCTGAAAGTTTTTGACAGTTAACATCAGTACAGACAGCTGACTTTAATTTACATGTTAACAAAAGTACTGTTGACTGCTGACTGTCATGTGGATATTAACATCAGTATTGAGTTATGAATCTCATTTCGATGTTAACATCAGTAATGAGTATTGACTTTCGTGTCGACATTAATTTCCTGGACAGAAAATGTAAGGAAAAGTAAGGTTTTGAGTATGCTAAATATGATGTTGTGCCTCCTTCGCAAGCGAAGATGAGCATGGCATAAAATGTGATAAACACAATAAATGTGATGAACAAGTAGACACAAAATATTTATTATTGTCTAATTTGGTTTGTGAGTTGGTAGATGCCCGATGAGTCTGATTCCTGCCAGAAAAATTCTATTGTAGTGCATGCAGGAGTGCAGTGGATTCCGAGTAGGATATTTTTCGGATTTGACCTTACGCTTTAGTCGCTTGTACATTGCCTGCAGTGTTCTTTCTATTTCAAATTTAGTGATGCCAGCAGTGATCTGGGTAGTCCAAGTTGAGCCATCAAAGGCAGTAGTCTCTCAGGAACTAGGATCGATGGGGCAGTGCTTGATAGAGGTTTTTAGATGATCCTTAAAGCGTTTTTCCTGCCCGTTTTCCCTCCACTTGAACATTTACCACCGCACAGCTCCACATATAAAAATCTTGTTAAACCTCTATAGATAATAATCTCTATACTGAATATAGAGCAAGAATGACTAGTGAATACAGTTTTACACAGAAAACTGAAATAGTTCGGACAAATAAAAAAACACAATGACACGGAAATACGCATATTAGAGTGCAGAATTCCGAGAAGTAGAAGAAGAGGTAGACCTAGAAGGAGATGGGCAAATGACATCAAAGTCTGTATGAAGATATCGTTGGAGGAGGCAGGCAGATTGGCACAGGATAGAGTCGGGTTCAGGACATCAATTTCAAAGAGAACGTTCTAGAAAGAATATGCCACTTGATGCAACGAACTCAATGAACTGCTTTTCCCTGACGATCGAAGAATCATATATGATGACGAAGAAAAACTGCAAACTAACATCAACTCACTATCTATATAAGTATATGCAACAAATACAACAAGCGAATTAACACACAAAACACAGAAAATATGCAAATAACGAGATCAACAGACCAAGTAAACATCCAAATATACATTTCAAGTGATATATTCTTTCCAGAACGTTGTCTTCGTCGTGGGTACTCTGAACGTCTCTGTTCTGGACATGCGGGCCTACATTGACCAGAGACATGGGTATAGACATGTACATCCAAATAGTAACAAAAATAAAACAAGTCAAAGAGTTAAATTACCGAGGGAGTATCTTCACAGAACAAGAACGACTCGACAGTGTGATAGAAACAAGATGTCAAAAGGCAAATGCTGTGACATATCAGCTGTCACCTTTTCTATTGCGTCCAAAAATCAACATGAAAGTAAAGAAAAAAATGATTAAGAGCATCTTTATACCACCACTATGCTACCAATGCCAGACTTGGCAACTGACATCTACACATAAGAGAAAGATTGAAAGTTGCGACATGAAACGTCTAAGGAAAGCTACTGGAGTCACCAGACTCGACAAAATGCGCAGTGAGAACATCAAAAAGATAATAGGTATCACATCATGCATCGAATATATAAAGAAACAACAGATAAAATGGTCTGGACATCTTATGAGGATGAACGATCAACTTCCCATAAGAGTTTATAACAAAATGGAATCAGGATACAGAGACAAGAGCAAACCTAGAAAAAGGTGGATAGACAACATCAAGACCATCATGAATAAACATGATTGCACCTCAACCAGAGCAACACACCTGGTTCTGGAACGCAGACTGCATCTCCTTCACAAACTTATACGTTCAACGGCAAATGTGGAAGCTACGACAATGCAATCTGCGGAAGACAATAGACAATAGACTGAGTGCTGACTTGAGTGTCGACATTAACATGAGTACTGAGTGTTGGATTTTCGTTATTAGAATGAACAAAAATAGGTATAAGTGTTAACAAAATAAGTCATAAAACAACATAACAACGACACAGTGACAGACGACGTTTAGACTAAAAAGTCTTCACCAGGACATACAAAGACCACAGTAAACAATCTTACATAGAGAAACATATGGTTGTGATAGGAAGGAAATAAAAGGAAAGAAGGACAAGAGTGAATGGACAACGGAGGAAGCAAAGATATTGCAACATGACAGGGGGGAAGAGATAGTGTGAGGAGAAGATAGTGGTAAATAAAGAATGGAAAGTGCACTGAATAAGTGAAAAAAGATCAGATATAATACAAGGGACATAAAATAAATTTAATTTTGAAATGATTATCTCGAAAATAGTTGGCGTCAAAAAGTTAAGTGTGAAACCGAGATGCCAGTTTGTATAGCAGACAGAGGCCGGTTTCCTACACTTGAAAGTCGCGGCAAGAAAAACATTCTCTGGCAATAAGAGACAATAAAATTGGACAAAGGCCGAAATAACAAGGACAGAGAGTTAAGAGAACGCGCGGCAGGCAAGAACAAGCACAAGGCAGGGACGTAGAAGCTAAAAAACGGGGGGGGGGCTATCAGAACATATAGTAAGAGATGGAAGGGCTGAGAGAATAAAGGAGAAAATAAAGAGGCGAGGAAGAAGAAGAATAGTGAAAGTGGTAGATCGGCGTGGGCCCCAAACGAAAGCGGAGATACGTCACACAAGGAAGGAATGTGGAGGTGAGAGAGGCCCAAGGGACGCAGAGAGGGAACAGCTGGGAAGGATGGGGTAGCATCACGGAAAAGAGCGTCGTAAGAAGGTATAAAATAAGAGCTGATATAGAAGGTGCCGAAGAAAAGGGCACCCAGTGTAGGTAGAGAGTAACGGGGCAGGAAACGAAGGCCGCGATGGAAGGAGGCAGGCTCGGAATTGCAGCTAAAGCATGTGAAATGGTTGGGTGGCGCAAGGGGAAGGGGACATCTGTTCGTCGGAGGTGACTAACTGCTATCATCAAACCACCATGTCGTCGTCAGTGAAGGTCGGTGTGGCAGAAGTCCCGATAAAATATAACGGAAGATGGACCAAGGTCACAACCGCAACGACAAGTACCTTTTAGGCCATGTGTTGGGAAATGAGACCGGTCGCGTAAACCAAAGATGATAAATGGATGAGTTAGCCACACGTCGCAACCCTTATGTGGATATTGCCTGCACTGTACACTAGCTTATCTATAAGGACCAACGATCAACGGACAGAACCCCAACCACCCATTTCCTGTTTAGTCTGTTACCCGACACTGGAAATTTTATCCCTTGGCTTTCTCTTACATGTTCACATATGCACGTGCCATGTTATACAAATTTCTGGAATTTTCTTTGTCGTTTGTTCTAGCTCTTTCATATCTGTTCTTTTTTCCACTCACGATTAAGATTTTATGTTCTATAAAATGGTTTTCTAAACCTTTTTTCGAACCAGGGCAACATAATTAATGGTTCCGTGTTTTTTTTTTTATCCACATAAATATCTGGCTTTGTATCATTTAATCTCATTGTATCATTTAATCTCTGTGTATCATTTAATCTCATTGTATCATTTGATCTCCTGCTGCACCTCAACATTACACTATTCGAAAATTTCTTTCAACTCTCAGGGTTCTTCCGTAAAAATATTTTTGTACATTCAGAAAATCTTTCTGCGTGCTCTCTTTTGTGTTCCTAACTGGCGTTCATATTTTTACTACGCCCGCATTTACATAGTCGTTTAGGGAAGCAAAAATTAATGACTTGTGCTTTGCCATGCAAGTGCAAAGAGAGATGTAAAAAAAAGGTTGTGCATGTGTTTCGTTACCTAATCTCGTATAAAGTCAAAGAGCATTAAAAATTCAATGCTGAAATCAGTTGTATCTTCAGAGATTCAGGTACAGGGTTGCTAAAATTCGGCCATATTATGGGCCAAAATTCATAATTTAATACATGTTTAAATGTCCCTATCTATGAACTTTATGTTTGACGTTTTTTCTATTATTAGTCAGTTTGAAAATGTATTAAAAGTTAGGAGTTGGATCATTTTTGGACATTTGTGCTCGAAATTGTATAGGTAAATTTAAAAAAAACATGGCATCCCTGGTCTGATATGAACATGCAGTAAGCCATGTCGAAATACATTCCGTTACTTTCGCTACTTTTTGCTAACTAACATGTCCAAATACACTCCGTTACTTTCGCTACTTTCTGCTAACTAACATGTCGAAATACATTCCGTTACTTTCGCTACTTTTTGCTAACTAACATGTCGAAATACACTCCGTTACTTTCGCTACTTTCTGCTAACGAACATGTCGAAATACATTCCGTTACTTTCGCTACTTTTTGCTAACTAACATGTCGAAATACACTCCGTTACTTTCGCTACTTTCTGCTAACTAACATGTCGAAATACATTTCGTTACTTTCGCTACTTTTTGCTAACTAACATGTCGAAATACACTCCGTTACTTTCGCTACTTTCTGCTAACTAACATGTCGAAATACACTCCGTTACTTTCGATACTTTCTGCTAACTAACATGTCGAAATACATTCCGTTACTTTCGCTACTTTTTGCTAACTAACATATCGAAATACACTCCGTTACTTTCGCTACTTTCTGCTAACTAACATGTCGAAATACATTCCGTTACTTTCGCTACTTTTTGCTAACTAACATGTCGAAATACACTCCGTTACTTTCGCTACTTTTTGCTAACTAACATGTCGAAATACACTCCATTACTTTCGCTACTTTCTGCTAACTAACATGACGAAATACATTATGTTATCTTCGCTACGTCCTGGCAACTAACATTACGACATACATTCCTTTACTTTTGCTACTTCCTGCTAACTAACATCCATTTGAGATCGAACATGAGAAACATGGTTTAATACTGCTAAACGTCATGTTTCAATACTGCTAAACGTCATGTTTCAATACTGCTAAACGTCATGTTTCAATACTGCTAAACGTCATGTTTCAATACTGCTAAACGTCATGTTTCAATACTGCTAAACGTCATGTTTCAATACTGCTAAACGTCATGTTTCAATACGGCTAAACGTCATGTTTCAATACTGCTAAACGTCATGTTTAAATACTGCTAAACGTCATGTTTCAATACGGCTAAACGTCATGTTTCAATACGGCTAAACGTCATGTTTCAATACTGCTAAACGTCATGTTTCAATACTGCTAAACGTCATGTTTCAATACTGCTAAACGTCATGTTTCAATACTGCTAAACGTCATGTTTCAATACTGCTAAACGTCATGTTTCAATACTACTAAACTTCAGGTGTCAACACTTATTGTGAAGTCAACCGCACAGCCTCTCTAAAACAAGATGCGATTTTACGACTTCCAACGTGTATAATCTCAAATTACTATAAGGACAAGTGTGGATCTATCTATCTATGTATTCGCTAAACACATAGTTGCCTTTCAGCGTCAGGGGTAGAAGAGTTATCTGGAGACGGTCCCGCGTAGTTGCTGAGTATATTGTGGATATTGTCTCCTCTTATATTCTTATATTTCAGTGGTCCATCGTTTTCGTTGTCGGTCTCTAGTTCTGCCTTCACTGTATCTGTGTGTAGCATAGCTTGATGTGGTATGCTGTCTGATGGTAGTCTGCTGACGCCGGTATAAATCTAACCTACCAAATCCCATCTACGGTTCTGATTGTGTCTACAAAACCTATATTATTTCTTATTTATATTACTCACAAACTTCATAAAGAAATCGGATTGGGGGGGGGGGGAGGCAAAAGAAAACCAACTCTACGCAGAACAATCAGTAGTAAGCAGGCTCAAACTGGGCATAAGCAGTACTGTGCATAAGCAATAATAGGCATAAACAATACCGGGCATAAGCAATACTGGGCATAAACAATACACAATAGAGTAAGCTCAATACTGGGCTCAAACAATACTGGACATGAGCAATACTGGGTATAAGCAATACTGGACATAAGCAATACTGGGCGCAAGCAATACTGGACATGAGCAATACTGGACATAAGCAATACTGTGCGCAAGCAATACTGGGCGCAAGCAATACTGGGCGCAAGCAATACTGGGCATAAGATAAACTGGGCATAAGCAGTGCTTGGCATAAGCGATACAATAGAGTAAGCTCAATACTGGGCATAAGCAATACACAAAACCTACAACAACTTGTAATCAGACGCTCACCATGGACATACATAACTATTGCTCTATTAGCCATATTTTGCTTAAAAGAAACAAAGTGCTAAACTATATTCTGTGTCTGTTGGCGATAAGTATATTGTTATATGGTTAGGACACTAGTCGAGTGTGCTTTAATGTTCAGTTTTAGATAGTTAACTGTAAACCTAAAGTACCTTCACGAGGTTCATCACGAGGTTCATTACGTAAATATATTTTTTTACGAGTTTCCAGGTATCGAGTAGGAACTGATCATGTTGTGTATGAAGAGTTTGAAAAATAAGGGATAAATTGTGCTAAATATATTAAGACGTTCTGTTCTCATTTTAGTGGCACATCTAACACTAACACTGACATCTGACATCTAACAGTGGCACATCTAACACTATATTGACACAACGGACAAGAAAATGTTAACATTTGAAATGACGTGGAAAAGTTGCAAGTTATATAAAGGGGAATGAAACGGCCCGAAGCAATCGTCAACAAAGTCTTGAATATAAAGGAAGGCTGACTTATAATTATAACAGAAACAAAACGTTTATTTCAATCTCCCTGGTGTATTGGTTAAGCCGTTCACTTTGTGATTACGAGGTCGTGGGTTCAAATTATATTATTTACAAAGTGGATTTTTACGGCGATTCCTGTGGGTTATCACCTGAAGCTACGGAGTTACGTGTTATGAGTGGTACTCTAGGAAGTTGACGTGCAGCTTTGTTGAAAGGGACCAAGTACATAGGAGGAAACCCGAGTACAATGAAGTAAATTCTTTACAACTTGTCAAATTTAACGCCACGAAATGCCTAGAAGATGGTTCAAAAATAACAATTTAACGCCTAGAAGATGGACCATGAAAACAGTACATGGACGCAAGATAAATAACTTCAAATATGCTGAAGATACTTTATTTACATCCGAATGTGGCAAGAAATGTGTACAGGAAACAAAAAAACAGATTAATGTTGTGATAGATGCACGTATAAACATGAGTCTTGATGTGGACAGAGCAAAGATAGAAGTGATAGAAATATCTCAGAAACGCAATCCTGAAATAAACATCACAATAAATAGAAATCTATTTCAAGAAATAAATCGGTTGAAATAAATAGTTTCCCGGTAAACATCAGACAGTAAATATAACTCATAGATAAGGAAGAAAATATAAGGGACAAAGAACAGTTCAAAACATAAGTTGCCGCTTCTGTAACAGGTACTAGTAAAGTAAATAAAGAATACAAGCTTCCTATCAAAGAAATCTTGACATATGAATTTGAATCTTGAACAAATATAGACACCACTAAATAAATCTTGACACATAAATTTAAATCCTGAACAAATATAGACACATTTAAGCAAATCCTGAGATAGGAATTTGTATCTGGAACAAATAGAGACATCATCAATTGATTATATCTTGACATTATGAATCTTAAGAGCACATGAAGGCATCATTAATTAACTCTTTAAATATGATTTTTTTTCTCTCTTGTACAAATGTAAATACTGTCTAAGAAAAACTTGATATATGAATTTTAATTGTGAACAGATATAAACAACATCAATTATATATTAATATATGTATTTGAATCTTGAACAATTATATATTGATATATGTATTTGAATCTTGAACAATTATATATTGATATTGATTACTCAGAGGTTGGGTTGGTTGCTGATTCAGCGGTACATGGGCTCATGCGCTTTGACCCAAACAGAGGTTGAGTGAATCATGTAGTGTTTGTGAGATGCCGTCAAGTAATTACTAAAGAGTTTTGTTTCTGTCCTCTACTTGTTTGCGTTAACTACGTAGAAATGACAGTGGGACAGTCTCATTGGGAGAAGTTAATATGGTTTGCGGATGATGTAGCAGGTCTTCGTTGGACTTGATCAACAAGGCGTTTTGCTTTTTATCTTTTACTACTTTTCGAGGATCTCCGTGTTAGTGATGTGATCCTACCACCGCACATCAATACTTTCTCTCAGGCACGGCAAGTGAAAAGAATGTAACTGCTTCACATGCCTAACATAGACAGTTCATGATTCGACTGGCTATAGCAGCGTAGGCAATACGACTGCATATGGCAGCGAAGGCAATACGACTGCATCCGTAAACCTTTAGTTTGGTAACCAGGTTCAGAACAGGCCGGATCCATAAATTCCCACGAAGACAACCTAAAGCTGCATTATCACGAACAGTGCACAGAGTGGTGCCCATCTACAGTTGTAAGTGTGAGATCTGTCCAAGACCACACATTGATTTGCATGGATGAGTTTTTGACCGTGAACGGTGATTTGGGGCATCAATATAAGTGATGCCTAGTACATTAATGTAGGTGATGTCTGGTGCATAAATGAAAGTGGCGCCTAGTACATCAATTAAGTGACGCCTGGTGCATCAATGTAGGTGATGCCTGGTGCATCAATGTACGTGATACCTGGTACATCAATATAAGTGACGCCTGGAACATCAATGTAAGTGACGCCTGGTACATCAATGTAAGTGACGCCTGGTACATCAATGTAAGTGACGCCTGGTACATCAATGTAAGTGACGCCTGGTACATCAATGTAAGTGATGTCTGGTACATCAATGTAAGTGATGTCTGGTACATCAATGTAAGTGACGCCTGGTACATCAATGTAAGTGACGCCTGGTACATCAATGTAAGTGATGTCTGGTACATCAATGTAAGTGACGCCTGGTACATCAATGTAAGTGATGTCTGGTACATCAATGTAAGTGACGCCTGGTACATCAATGTAAGTGACGCCTGGTACATCAATGTAAGTGACGCCTGGTACATCAATGTAAGTGACGCCTGGTACATCAATGTAAGTGACGCCTGGTACATCAATGTAAGTGACGCCTGGTACATCAATGTAAGTGACGCCTGGTACATCAATGTAAGTGACGCCTGGTACATCAATGTAAGTGACGCCTGGTACATCAATGTAAGTGACGCCTGGTACATCAATGTAAGTGACGCCTGGTACATCAATGTAAGTGACGCCTGGTACATCAATGTAAGTGATGTCTGGTACATCAATGTAAGTGATGTCTGGTACATCAATTAAGTGACGCCTGGTACATCAATGTAAGTGACGCCTGGTACATCAATGTAAGTGACGCCTGGTACATCAATGTAAGTGATGCCTGGTACATCAATGTAAGTGACGCCTGGTACATCAATGTAAGTGACGCCTGGTACATCAATGTAAGTGATTCCTGGTACATCAATGTAAGTGATGCCTGGTACATCAATGTAAGTGATTCCTGGTACATCAATGTAAGTGATTCCTGGTACATCAATGTAAGTGATTCCTGGTACATCAATGTAGGTGATGCCTGGTACATCAATGTAAGTGATTCCTGGTACATCAATGTAAGTGACGCCTGGTACATCAATGTAAGTGACGCCTGGTACATCAATGTAAGTGATGTCTGGTACATCAATGTAAGTGACCCCTGGTACATCAATGTAAGTGACCCCTGGTACATCAATGTAAGTGACCCCTGGTACATCAATTAAGTGACGCCTGGTACATCAATGTAAGTGATGTCTGGTACATCAATGTAAGTGACCCCTGGTACATCAATGTAAGTGACCCCTGGTACATCAATGTAAGTGACCCCTGGTACATCAATGTAAGTGACCCCTGGTACATCAATGTAAGTGACGCCTGGTACATCAATGTAAGTGACCCCTGGTACATCAATTATGTGACGCCTGGTACATCAATTATGTGACGCCTGGTACATCAATGTACGTGATGCCTGGTACATCAATGTAAGTGATACCTGGAGCTGATTGGTTTATTATGATTTGTTTTCGATGCACTGATGGTAAGAATGGGATCATTACATGCCAAAGCGAAAATGCACATATTTCCTGCTTACCATACGCACTGGAAGCATTGAGCGCTTAGTGATCCGCAAACAAGATGTCGCGAACAGCACCAACCTGATATTTCGTGCTTACCGTACTTACTGGAAGCATTGAGCGCTTAGTGATCCGCAAACAAGATGTCGCGAACAGCACCAACCTGATATTTCGTGCTTACCGTACTTACTGGAAGCATTGAGCGCTTAGTGATCCGCAAACAAGATGTCGCGAACAGCACCAACCTGATATTTCGTGCTTACCGTACTTACTGGAAGCATTAAGCGCTTAGTGATCAGCAAACAAGATGTCGCGAACAGCACCAACCTGATATGTTGTCTGTTACTTCGGTCTGCGAAGATTGAACAGTCAACCATCAGTAAAACGTATTTTTCTTCTTTTTACACTCCATTGAGGCGTATTGAAGAGTACGGCGTAAGGCTCGTGTTTTTCACGACCAAAGGTAGGTTTATGTATGATATTGTCAGCATTAAGCCTGTTACTTTACCTCTCAGAAGATATGATATCCATTTTCCTCAGGCTCTGTCGACATAGGGGTCATTGGTGATTAAAAGAAGTTTCAGTTGAACTGGGAATGAAACCTTGGATCAGCCGACCAGCATGCCAGTACTCAAACAACTGAGTTACCAAATCATCTAGTAGTACTTTTACCTCATGAAGGAATGTAGAAATATAAGGAAATACGTAAGAAAAATATGCATATCGTTGATGTGTGTACCATGTCGATAGCAATACAGACGACGGAAAATGTTAAGCAAGCTTGACTGTAGAAATCATTCAGATGGGTGACCAGAGTGCAGTATGAACAATGCTTATAAACAGGTTGCGACGTACAGCTGGCTCTCTAGTGACATAGCTTCGGAGGCACATCGTTCACTAGAATTGGTAACAACACTAAACGTATTAGTTATCTCTGCCAAAATCGGATGTTTCAGGACATTGGCGCTAAAGAAAACTTTTACACAAAGCATATCCATCTACTGGACTACATCATGTTGGAAATCTAATATAACAAATAATAAATAATATACAAATATTATTCTTTGTAACACATGTATACTTTCATCTCCATAGTTTTCCTAGTTTAAAAAATGTGGATTCCACTCCATGCAGATAAACTCTATCTAAATACAATCTTCAAAGAAACAATGAACGATTAATGAAAGAGCTGAAGTCGTAGTTTTTCCAGTACCCGAAATGGGAACAATGAAAAGCATCACTACTTACCTTCCATGTATGATACAAGTGAGAACTATTCAAGTTGTGAAGTGGAGTTGACTATCTAGTTTTATATAGGGTTTAAGTAACCAAAGAGCTATACTGAAGTCGGATATGTCATGCCGAAAGACACAGACATTGCAGTGAAGTTGTAAACTATGATACAGCACATTCGATTATCCGGACTACATCTTGTTGATCTGCAAGCGTTTGGGGAAAATAAATGAACAAGAAGAAGGGAAGCGCTTAAATTCATATATGTATTGAACATTATTCATTTTTTCCCCGCTGTTTCTTGATAATGACATTTGGTCGTAACGTAGTCGGTTGTCCTTGTTTATATTTATTACAATTTATACTTACTTATTTCTTATTATATTTTTATTTTTTTGTAGCATAGCTAATACTACCTTATTTATATTACCAAAAAAAAAAACATGGCAATTACATGTTCACATTTGTTTTGTAAAGATAAAAAGAAGAACACAGAAACACACCAGCAATTGCCACATAGCACGTGTAATTTGGTTGTCATTTGGACGTGAATTAGTAGCAGGGAACTATTTATACGCGTTTGTCTCGAACGTGCAAATTGGAAATTATCTGGTCAATGTTTGGATCTATTGCTGCCAAAATAGACTTGGGATCGTGAGTATTCAATAGAATTTGTCATGTGTCCCTGCTCTCTCTCTCTTTCTCTCGCTCTCTCTCTCTCTCTGTGTGTGTTACATTATCTTTTCTAACAAACTTCAATGTGTTATTACGTTTCATTTTAGAAAATGCTAGTTATGTTTATAATGTAGCCAGATTTCTGCTCAGGGTGATACCAAGAGAGAAAAATATCACACAAGATATTTTTATTTTTAAAACGTCTATGCCACATGTCCTTTGCAGAACGTAATCCTCACTCATTCTGTACTCCTGTCGGATCTGTTCAAGGTGGCCTGCGTTTTTTCCGTGACATTTTAACAGTTTCTTCAGTATCCTGAGTCGGCGTCTTGGGCTGCTTCTTGTTCTCTACCCGCATACGTTTCCACATTGATTACTATTTCTAAATCCATTGCACCTTTATATATGTTCAAAGTATGTTAGCTTCCTCGTTTTTTGGTATAAGTTTGAGGACTTGTGTGTGTAGGACTTTTCAGAAATCTGTGTTGGATCGTTTTTCTGTCTGTCCATGGTATTCCAAGAACCTGTCTATTACACTTCATATAAAATGCTGATATTATTTTTATTTTGATGCAAATACCTAGGTCTCACAATCGCATGTTGCCACTGGGAAACAAAATAATATAAATTCTTATTGAAAAGGAACGATATAAAAATAGATTAGATGAAATGGATTAAGAAACTAGAATTGTCGATAACTGAGCTCAACATATATTCAGTCACATTTTTACATGGCCGACTCCAGTAAAGACCTTCCAACAAAATATTAATTATGACCCCTTTCGTGACTATTTGATTATTGTTTTGTTTTTGGCTGATCACTATTTACATATTTGGAATGACATACCAAAACTAGCCACGGCGGCTCCAAGTATATAAATAGTCACCGATTGAAAGCTCAACAATAATCAAAAACGTCACGAATGGGGTCCTATTAATTCTGTTGGAAGGTCTTCTACACTACGGACAGTCTCGATTTTTATTATCGCCCCTGTGCTGCCGAACCTGAAAATAGAAGATAATAATAGTAACACTGTTATCTGCCATGCATGTCATAAGAGAAGATTATGGATTGCTCCATCCATTGTTAGTATATCTGTCTTTTCATTTCCTGGTGTCCGCCGAAGACGGATGTGTCGGGCCATTGGCGCAAATAAAACGGCGACACAACGCATTTCCATTCTCTGGACTACATCCTGCTGGAAATATAGTAGGACCCTTGTCCTGTTAGATCCAGTGGGAGTCTGAGAATGAACGCAGAAGAAGAAGAAGAATTTCCTGGTGTGTCACAGTGGGAAGATATTGACATTTGTGCTACCCTCCTTTGGATACTCACTTCTCGTATGACTTCTTTTAGGTCTGGCTGTTAATTAATCGTTGCCATTGTCTTGTAGGGCAGATATTGCGTCAGTAAGAAATACCCTCTGTTGACATTTGTTTGTTGAGTTTTTAATTATTTCTACAGCAATGTTTAGGGCCTGAAATTATTTCTACAGCAATGTTTAGGGCCTGCAATTATTTCTACAGCAATGTTTAGGGCCTGAAATTATTTCTACAGCAATGTTTAGGGCCTGAAATTATTTCTACAGCAATGTTTAGGGCCTGAAATTATTTCTACAGCAATGTTTAGGGTCTGAAATTATTTCTACAGCAATGTTTAGGGCCTGAAATTATTTCTACAGCAATGTTTAGGGTCTGAAATTATTTCTACAGCAATGTTTTGGGCCTGAAATTATTTCTACAGCAATGTTTAGGGCCTTAAATTATTTCTACAGCAATGTTTAGGGCCTGAAATTATTTCTACAGCAATGTTTAGGGCCTGAAATTATTTCTACAGCAATGTTTAGGGCCTGAAATTATTTCTACAGCAATGTTTAGGGCCTTAAATTATTTCTACAGCAATGTTTAGGGCCTGCAATTATTTCTACAGCAATGTTTAGGGCCTGAAATTCCACATAGTTGGAGAAGATCCAGTTGTATTCCTCGATCGTATTTTATAGTGATCGAGACAAACAAACAAACAAGCAAGCAAACAAACATCTAATCATCTACCAAATATTTGAAGTACTTTAAAACTGTTATGAAGACAGAAAGTGTCTATCACCGTTTTACTGCTGGAAATGATTCAATATGGTATAATTTCCTATATTTCGTTTCATGAGTATATTACTGGAATCAGATTATTTATTCCGCTATCAAATTACTGGAATCAGATTATTTATTCCGCCATCAAATTACTGGAATGAGATTATTTATTCCGCCATCAAATTACTGGACTCAGATTATTTATTCCACCATCAAATTACTGGAATCAGATTATTTATTCGGACATCAAATTACTGGAATCAGATTATTTATTCCGCCATCAAATTACTGGAATCAGATTATTTATTCCGCCATCAAATGTATGCAGACGATCTGGCGATATGGTGCAGTGAAGAGAGCGTAGGCACAACAAAAATAAGGTTGCAAGAAACTATTGACAATTTGGCCAAGTGGACAGACCAATGGGCCATGTCCATCAATGCCCAAAAAACTACCTATACCATCTTCAGCATGTCCACCAAACCACAGAAAATCCTACTAACCATAAATGGTCAAACATTACCAAAAGATGAGACACCTACATACCTTGGAGTCACTTTTGATTCAAAACTTACATGGAAACAGCATATAGACAAGTGCCAAACAAAAGGTACAATGAGGACAGCACTCCTTAAAAAATTGGCTGGAACAGATTGGGGTGCAAATGGAAAAATTCTAAGTAGAGCATATACAGGTTATGTAAGACCAGCTTTGGAATATGGAATGTCAGCATGGGGGACTGCAGCCAAGAGTAACACTCAAAAGATCTCAAAGATACAAAACCGAAATCTCAGAATTATAACAGGAGGTATGAATACTACCCCAATCACAGAAATGGAAACATGCACAGGTTTGCCATCAATTGAAGAAAGAAGAAATGAAAAAATCCTCACACAGTATGCAAAGTTCAAATGTTTGGAGAGTCATCAAATGAACCAAAGACTAAGCAGACCTACAAAAGAGCGACTCAAAAGAGGTAGCTTTCTACACTCCGCTAAAAAGCTCCAGAAATCACTCACAGATACAGACCTACAAAACCTAAAACCACTACACACCTTTAACACATACCCAACATGGGACAGGAAAAACTTCCCAAGAATTATGGACAATATACCAAGCATTATTTCGAAAACAGAAACTACTATACAAGTACTGAAGGAGACAACTAAGAATCACATACAGAAAGCATACCCAAAGGATATATGGACACATGTATATACAGATGGATCAGCGAAAGAGGCAGTATTAGATGGAGGATCAGGAATATATATAGTAACACCAGATGGAAAAGAAATAGAGAAATCCATACCCACAGGCAAACACTCCACAAATTTCAAAGCAGAAATGGAAGCCATAATAGAGGCAGCCAAAATGCTCATGAATTGCTTGCCGAGTCACAACAGACATGTAGTATTTCTAACGGATGCAAAATCAGTATTACAGTCATTGAAAGATCCAAAGAACACGAGCATGAATGAACTTATGGCCTGCTTACTACACCTCAGCAGTACCACCAAAGAAACAGTACTGCAGTGGATCCCAGGTCACTGTGGCATACTTGGAAATGAAAAAGCTGATCTCCTGGCAAGGTAAGGGGGATCACTGGAACAAATAGAAAATGATAATACGTACTATGAAAGTAAGACCATGTTAAAAGCAGAATATAAGAAAAAGTGGAAGCAAATGCACCCAACTGCAGAACCAAATGACCCCTACCACCAAATGTCACGCAAGGAACAAACCATCATTTTCAGACTACGAACTTGTCACAACAGACTGAGAAGTCACATGTTCCGAAAGCTGAAGATTGGTGAGACAGACCTGTGCAACTGTTGACTGAGCCCAGAGACTGCAGAACACATTCTTCATGCCTGTCAACTCTACCAAGAAGAGAGGGAGAAAATATGGCCTACTGAGACGGCACTGCTTCCAGACTTGAGGGGTTCCATGGATGACCTGAAGCGAATCACACAATTCATTGAAGCTATTGGTGCTGTAACCTGATATCTGACTGAAGAACGATGAAGAAGAAGAAGAAGATTATTTATTCCGCCATCAAATTACTGGAATCAGATTATTTATTCCGCCATCAAATTACTGGAATCAGATTATTTATTCCGCCATCAAATTACTGGAATCAGATTATTTATTCCGCCATCAAATTACTGGAATCAGATTATTTATTCCGCCATCAAATTACTGGAATCAGATTATTTATTCCGCCATCAAATTACTGGAATCAGATTATTTATTCCGCCATCAAATTACTGGAATCAGATTATTTATTCCGCCATCAAATTACTGGAATCAGATTATTTATTCCGCCATGAAATTACTGGAATCAGATTATTTATTCCGCCATCAAAATACTGGAATCAGATTATTTATTCCGCCATCAAATTACTGGAATCAGATTATTTATTCCGCCATCAAAATACTGGAATCAGATTATTTATTCCGCCATCAAATTACTGGAATCACCATTATTTGTTGTCATAATTATGCTGGTTCTACAAATATATCATAAAAATAGAAAACGGGCAAAAGAAATGTTGCCCTCGTGTTCTATTCGGGGCTGCTTTAAAGTTGTTCGACCTGATAGGAAATGAGTAATAATCAGTGTTCTTCGTTCCTTCCCTCTTAGGACTAGACAAGTCTTTAGTGATGTTAGTATTTGTTCTTCTTCTACGTCGTCTTGTACTTTTCTTCTTAAACTCCTGTTGGTTACCAGAATATAATCCGGAGAACGGAATACATTGTGTCATAGTTTACATCCTGCTCCTTTCAGTTGCACACATCCGTCTTCGGCATGTGTGTTAGGTTACTGTGATCTATGGTGTCAAATAACATCCCCCTCAATAAATCTTTTCAATCACCTCTATCGATACACAAATCGATACACGGATCTCTTCAACATGGTCGATTTAAAAAAACAACATGTAAATCTCAGTTGCTCAAGGTGCACCCTTACGAAACAATAGACTGGACTCTATCTTGTTTATATTTGTCCATCTTGTTTGTCAATTGGTCAAGGTAAGTTCTTACCAAACAATTGGCGGGAATCCATCTTGTTTACGTCAAAAAGTATCACCATCTGTTTATAAGCTTGTTCAACTATAATAGTACAAACCATTTCACAATTACAGTCAAGGACAGAACTACCGGTACCTCTTGACCATTTGTTAGTAAATTTATTCTCACATTAACACACACACACGCACGCACACACACACACACACACACACACACACACACTAACACACACACACACACACACACACACACCTCAAATCAGACACACCTAGCTATGCCCTTCATCGACCACACCCAATCCTGTTTGTCTCACTTCCATCATCAACTTGTTTCCCCTCGACAGATTACGCCTTATCTTCTGATGTTCTTGTCTTTAGACGAGAGTTGAATGTCTGCATTGGTGTATGGCGATGTTTCTCACACTGGGGTTGAAGTCCCTTAATGGGAAAACGCTACCATATTTCACTCGGACACGCTTGCTGTGTATTCATTTCTACTTGTGGTATTTTTTATGTTTGTATGTTATTTGCGTATCTTGAAAAAGGCCTTTTGGTCCGAAACGTCGATTATGTCCTGTGTTTTGTCATTTGTATGATTATATTCTGTGTTTTTTGTGTGTATACCATACTAATTCATATAGACATCCGTCAGTGACAGTGTGTCAGTCGTCATCCAGTAGAACTCCATTACCTGTCTCCCACCTGAGTATTAGTTTTAATGGGAATGGGAGACTTAATTTTTGGAGGATAGCAATTATAAAATGATTTTCTGATGGATTTTTCACAAAATGATTTGGAAACAGTTTTGCAGAAGGGATATGCATTGTTTTAGAGTGTGGGAAAAAAATAGACTGTAAAATAGACTGATATTGTGTAAAATATAGATATTTATCGGCAAATGAAAGTCAAGTATCGTGATGTATGACTGTTGTCAATTCAGAAGTGATGAGAGTATTAGGGAATTTCAGAACGGCGTGAGTTCTGTGACAATCCTGGTCGTGATAACCCGCCCCCACACGTTCCTGCTTACCAATAAGAAGTCGGTTAAAAGGCTTAGTTAGTCGTCTGATAATCTTCACTGCAAACTGGACACGTCCATAGTTGCTCCGATCTCTCCTTGAGTGTATCCGCTTTAACACTTCTGCTGACAGTACCGGCCCTATGCTAGTTGACCATCATTCTTCTGTGCCCTCCAAAATGTTCACTTCTAGCAACACCTAGTTAAAAGTCTAGTTAAAAGTCTAGTTAAACGTCTAGTTAAAAATCTAGTTAAAAGTCTAGTTAAAAATCTAGTTAAAAGTCTAGTTAAAAGGCTTATGCAGATAAAATCAAAATGTTGTCGTACGTGATGGTAGTCCTTGGCAATAAAAGACCTATTGTCAAATAGGAAATCAAGTTTCGAAACTGACTCATTTAGCTTTTAGTGTTATGTCCATTAGCTGTCGTTATAATGTATTCACAAAGAGGCGACTGAAAATCACGGACAAAGTCAGTGTCGGTTTTGAAAAATTATCCAGATCATTCCACAGGACGGTATAATTGACAACAGATCAAATTAGATATTTCATCCCAGAGAGGGTCAAAGATGTTAACTTCATGTCGGATGTGTTGAGCTGAAGGGCGCAATATCGCTGTCAAGCTATAAATCATGATACAGCTCTTTCTTTTCTCCGGACTACGTCATTCTCAGAGATTAAGGACGAACCCTGAAGAGAAATGAAGAGAAAATTGTAGCAATCTGTGCGTCATAGAGAAAATACTCATATTTTTTTTTAAAACTGGTTTGTAATTCGTTGATAAATACATAAAATAAACTAAACGTTTCGACAAAAAGCCTCCAGTTTGATGAAAGAGTGTATTAATATGTATGCTTTTGTTTCCGATGAAATGATAAGTGGCGTCAATCCTACAGGATAACAAACGGCGAATAAATGCTTCAGACTGCCCAAGGTGTACTAGGCGTTACTGTGCATAGGAATCGCTAATTAACGGGGACGGCGTCGTTACCTTATCACGCCTGGTTTGGATCGCAACCCTGTAATCTTTGCAATTTCTTTAATGTAAAAGAAGGGGTAGGGGTGATAATTAATGCTAATGGTAGGCAGTGTTACAAAACAGGTGTTCTGGAGCGTTGCTGGCGCCCCGAGAAGTCCCCAGGCTAGCCAAATAGTCGTAAATTCTCTTCAAAAAAGGTTGATAATGTGGCCAGATATTCTACGAGTACAAGGTGTGTTTTATTTTTGTTTTGATTCGCAGGAAGTACAAGCAATAAAGCTATTATGTCCTTTTGTAAAATGACAAGGTTTATCTAGAACTTTATTTCATAGCCAGAAGACCTAAACTCTCATCAGTGTGTACCAGATAACTGCAACTATCAGCAGTGTGTACCAGATAACTGCAACTCTCAGCAGTGTGTACAAGATAACTGCAACTCTCAGCAGTGTGTACAAGATAACTGCAACTCTCAGCAGTGTGTACAAGATAACTGCAACTCTCAATTGTGGGCACCATAATTCTACAACTCCCAGTGGTGCGCATCAGACTGCAACTTTCAACGATGTGCACCAGAAGGCACCAACTCCCAGCAGAGTGCAACAGAAAGCTCCAACTCACAGCGGTGTGCATCAGAAGGCTCCAACTTTCAAGGGTGTGCATGCAATGCTTTGAGAGGAAGCTTCCCACTCAGAGGTGATAGAAACATAACTATGTACAAGTGCTGAGTGGGGATTACATAACTGTCCTCCTCTGACAGGACATGTATACCTCGGCAGACAAGGCAGGTATATCTCGGCAGACAGGACAGGTATATCTCTGCAGACAAACAAATTCTGGCAAATACTAAATAAAGTACACAGGTTACTTAAACTAACTAACTACCAATATAAAATGATAATAACAATAAAATAACAATAAGAAATAACAATAAAATAAAGAACAAAGACAATTATCTACGTGTCGGTCCTAGTGTTGACCTTTATGAAGAAATAAAAATCAATTAAGATAACACAGCTATAAAAACAAAACAGCGAAGAAGACTAGGACAAATGGTTTCCTCACAAAAACACATTGCCAGAGTGGCGGATCTAGCGCGTCTTTTTAAGAACGTACAAAATGATGCATTCAATATGTGGGCCAAAATTGATGAAATAGAAAGCCAAAGTATAAGATGAAAAAATACAAAAATTAAGAAACGGGAAACCAATTTGCGATGCCAAGAATGGTGGGGGGGGGGGGGGGTTGTTTCTGTGAGGAAACCATTTGTCCTAGTTTTCTTGGTTATATTTTGTATAGTTGTGTTGTCTTAATTGGCTTTTGTTTCTTGATAAAGATCCCAATAGGACCGACACGTCGATAATTGCCTTTGTTCTTTATTTTATTGTTATTTCTTATCATTTTCTATTGATAGTTAGCTATCTTAAGTAACATGTGTACTTGATTTAGTATCTGCCTTTTATTTGTCTGGTGACTGCGGCACTTTCCATTTTGTCAGACATCCTCCGATATTTTGGTTATAAACAAAATTTGGATAATTTTCTTAAAAATTGTCATGGAATGAGAAGAATTTCTGACTGACGTGTAGTGATCGCTTCTCAAACGCTTCATGTACTTGTTTGAGATATTTGATAATTTTAACGATTAAAAAAGTAATTGTGTCCTACTGAACGTTGCATAGAAAATTGAATCAATAATACTAAAAATGCATAGCCCATACCGTGTGGAATTGACTATCACGTCTGCTCACAACCTTCTATATCGTGTTGTGTAAATCATTTCCTATTCGGATGTTCCCCTCCATTCCACAATGTCAAACTGTTTAGTATTTTATGTCTTTGTTTGGCTCTACTCACCGTGCTCTAGAAATGGTATGTTGTCACGATTTGTTCCATTGTTCCCATTTTCATGATGAGTCGGAAGAACGTAGACTGTCTTCATCTGACGCGAGTGAACAGTTGTTTATTTTAATGAAATCATTACAAGATATCTTCATCATGACTACTATCTGCCCATGATGTTCTCAGTATTCTTCTACAACATTACATCTTTACATCCTTTTATGTTGTCTTCTAATTGTCAAAAAATTACTAACAAACATCACAATTGTTTCTTTGTAACTTGTAAGCATTTCTCAGCCCAATCACTAAAATAGAGATGCATACAGGGGCACAACAAACATTGCTTTCAATAGTGAAACTCCGAACACTTGCATACAGGTGGACAAATACAGGTGGACAAATACAGGTGGACAAAAACCATTACTTTCAATAGTGAAACTCCGAACACTTGCATACAGGTGGACAAATACAGGTGGACAAAAACCATTACTTTCAATACTGAAACTCCGAAAACGCGGTGTGCCGATTCGTTGAGATGGACGGAGTACATATAGGATACAGAGTACAGTTAAGTCAATCCTCTTCGACCATTCAATCCCTTCATCTTCTTCTTCATCGCTAATTCTCACACTCCCTCTGGATCTCTCTTGTAGGACGATCATGGTCGTATTAGATTTCCAGCAGGATGTAGTGCAGATAATAGAATTGCGATGTATCACTATAAAATGAAAAGATTGAGTGACATCACACAACCTTGTTTAATGTGTTGAAAAACAAGTTTGAATCTTGTTTTTTTAATGTCTACTCTTTGTTTCCCCAATATGTGTATTCCATTTTATTCCCATACCTTTATCATCCAATTCTTCAACCTTCTAATCATGTCTTAACGTTTCACCTTATCAAATTCACTAGTATAGTCAATGAAGCCTAAATAAAAATAACTGTGTAGTCAGTCATTTTTTAATATTATTTCTCTCAAGGTGTATACGGGCATGACTGTCTTTGCCCTCTACAAATCCCTAAAAATTAATTGTGTAGGAGACTGATAACGACCGCTTGTTTGAAACGTCGATTCTGTGTATTATACCATAATTATTGATATTTTATCATTCGCATAATATTTCCGAATATTCACTTCTATAAATCTATAAATCTATAAATCTATATTGCATTTTTCTAATTTTTGGTTTGATTTTAACTTATTGTCATTCTCATTACAACTCGCATCACAATTTTGTCACATGACTCATTCAATTAATCGTGTGATGTTCTTCACACACTTCATATGTTATATGTTTTAATTGTTTCAATTGTTATCTTGATAAAGGCCTTTTGGTCGAAACGTCGATTTGTGTGTGTTATTATGTTTGTCACTAACTAGCATAAATATATTACCCTATTCCTGGATCTACCTGTTGTATTTCAGTATTGCGCAGTAAGTGCATATTATTAATGTTCTTCACAATCTGTTTCACCCAGTTTCTTGAATACAACTGTGAAAATATAGTTCGAGAGATCACCAAGTATATACACACACTGCTGCAGATGCCATTCAACAAATTTGTTAGTACTTTATCGAGAATATAGACAACGTTAATTAGACACTTTAGGATTTCCAAGGCTTAGAATAACCTACCGAGGCTAGATAGTATATGGCTTATACTGACTCTTTGAAGCTGTCACTTTCACACGTAAAGACAATGGACATTCCATAGGGACATTCCACAGGGAGATTCCACAGGGACATTTCAGAAAAACGAAACATCTCCACAAACATGATGCAACGGATCATTGGTGACTTTGTTTATATTGTGTGTCACCAACTAATGAAACTCCGGGAAGGAAAGGTGTGATCAGCCAAGATAAGTGACATTGTGTGAACGTAACCCGTTCACCCGTAGCCGTCACCAATAAAGACCTTTCAACTGACGTAACTAGGACCCCATTCGTTACGTTTTTGATTGTTGGTGGGATTTTGGTTGGTCACTATTTATATACTTGGAATTGCATGTTAAAAATAGCCAAAGTGATTCCAAGTATATATAGTAATCAACCGAAAATCCAACAACAGTCAAAAACGTAACGGATGTAGTCCTAATTAATTATGTTTGAAGGTCTGCTAAATCATCAATTGTCTCAATCAGCCAACTAAGTGACGTTGTGTAAAATAGAAGAGTAGAGAGTATATTAGAGAGTTGGGCTTCAGTAGCTTAATGCTTTCACGGAGGGACTTCAGTAGCTTAATGCTTTCACGGAGGGGCTTCAGTAGCTTAACGCTTTCACGGAGGGGCTTCAGTAGCTTACCGCTTTCACGGAGGGGCTTCAGTAGCTTAACGCTTTCACGGAGGGGCTTCAGTAGCTTAACGCTTTCACGGAGGGGCTTCAGTACGTAACGCTTTCACGGTAGTTGTGCAGTAAACTTTTAAAACTCTCCCCCCACTTTTTCAAAATTCCTACTACTGAACATTTTCTGCGTTTTGTCTCATACTCCCACCGGGTGTTACTTATAGCAGAGAAATGTTGCTACTAGATGTTAGCAGTACTCAGTTTTGAATTCGGAAATGCGTCGCAGTTGTATTTGCGTAAATGCATCGACACATCCGATTAGTGAGGCGGTAGCCAATACTTTCAGTATTTTAACACTCCTCCGACTGACATAGTAACCACTGTAACCATATCACTAACAGGTCACCGGGACTAGAGAACATCTTCCTGTAACATACGCTGGCCACCAAACTCAAAGCTAACCGCGGTCAAGCATGCTTTATATTTTTTTCGGTCTTGTGTCACGTCGGCTTAGCTATAGACGCCCACATATTCCCTCAAAATGAAAAGAAATTCAGTCAACCGTAGTCATCTATGTATTGTTTGTTTCGTTAAAAGTGTGGACACATTTACCCGTACAGTTCCTGATTAAGATACACTGGAAGAAAGTATTCAGTTTCGGTTCTGGAGGAACATCAACTTCATCATCATCATCGTCATCATCATCATCATCATCATCATCATCATCACCACTATCAACAGCATCCTCAATATGTAGCATATCACGGCAAAAACTGCCGTATGTCGTCACACCTGCCCTGCCAATCGTCATCCAATCTCGCCACATCTTTGAGTGTTTTACTCATGTGGTCATTGATAGCATGTGTCCATCTTGTTCGTGGTCTATCTATTTTTCATTGCCTTGCCATCACCTATGACTCACATCTCTGGGTCGACAAACGAATGAACTGACCTTACACCACCTCGACTCCCAACAATGTCTTTTCTTATCGACCAAAATATTGTGGTTTTTTTTTTAAAGAGAGAACATTGCTGTTTAGTCAGTTGTCTTTTACATTAGATTCTTTCAGAACGTGCATATGTGATCTCTTTGTTCCGTGATACTCTGAGATGCTTTTGAGATCAAATTCTCCTATGTTTTAAATGAGGTGATTTTGTTAGGGAGTTCTCAGGGAACAGTCCGGGAAAAATTATACATAACCGTATACAGACACACAATTATATAGTAGCCTGATCATCTCTACCAGGCTGTATAATTATTAGAGATGGCGATGAAAGACAGAGCATACAATGCGCTGTTAGAGCATGCAATAGGCCTACACTACGGTTAAGCTCAAGACCTTCTCAATAATAGGCATGCGCGATGATACCAGATACCAAAACATCATTTATCTTAGCTAATCCGAATTTTTCTGTGTTTTTCATTGACTTGCGACGCAAAGTAGGGCAGCGGGCAATGTTCAATCACGTCAGCCAAGATAAGTGACGCTTGGGATGAGCGAGTTGGGCTATGCTTGAGAAGGACTTGGTTAAATACTGACTGATGTTTCATCTCTGTGTTCAGAGATTAAAGGTGCTGAATATTGAAACAGTCAGTGTCTATGCTGGAAAGAGACAAAGACAAAAATCACCAGTCTATGTACAACGGATATTCCCCGAGCGGAATGGTAACAAGGATAATTATAAGTAATGCGATCCTGCGAGCCCTTAGGCAAACCTTAACCTCAACTCCAAACCGTCATGCGTGGGTTTAGGAAATATCAGTGCTCTACCAGACACCAAGAAGGCAGAGCCGTGGTTGTAAACCGCAGCGCTGCGAGAGAAATCTTGCTTGGTCTATCAACGGAGACCACACTGTTTGGATCTGTACCGGGTGAGGCCGCGAGTGAAGAAAAACGAGCTTGGAAATTGTTAGAGTGCGCCGACTGCTGTGGGGGACCGTGATTTATTTATTTATCCACTGTTGTTCTAGTGAGCAATTTCCAAGTCGTGGTTCACTGAAGTTGGAATTTCTATTGTTTTTCTTTGTGGGTGTGTGCATTCAAACTTCATCTTGGTAACCTAGAAGCTGCACGAAGACATATTTCGAAGGTGATATAATTCTTACAATAATATTATTCTTTGTATTTCTATTTGAATATTCCTTGTAAGGAAGGAAACTTTAGAATTATTGACTCAGGGGTCAGAACAGGGACGTCACATGTTGTTGCAGAGGAAACCGTTACTGAATTGTTTTTACATTTGCAAAACTAACAGTATCAAGAGATGTCGACATTTCATTTACATTGTGAACATTTGATGTGATTCGTTGCATGTGTTTCAGTCTAGGAAGTCGTTGTGATTTGTTGCATGTGTTTCAACTAGTAATTTGATGTGATTTGTTGCATGTGTTTCAGTCTAGGAATTTGATGTGATTTATTGTGTGTGTTTCAGTCTAGGAATTTGATGTGATTTGTTGCATGTGTTTCAATTTAGGAATGTGATGTGATTAGTTGCGCGTGTCTCATTCTAGGAAGTTGTTGTGATTTGTTGCATGTGTTTCAGTCTAGAAA
This sequence comes from Meghimatium bilineatum, assembly GCA_034231615.1. Taxonomy (NCBI): domain Eukaryota; kingdom Metazoa; phylum Mollusca; class Gastropoda; order Stylommatophora; family Philomycidae; genus Meghimatium; species Meghimatium bilineatum. The sequence goes on along the minus strand of CM067309.1, from coordinate 5,498,082 downwards.
TTTGATTTAGATATCTTGCACACTCGGATGTAGACTTATATAGCTGCGCCTTTTATGAAGCTTCGAAGCGAGACAATAAATAGTAATAATAATACACAAATAATAATAATAATAATAAAATAATAATAAAGGTAAGCAAAAGGACTTTCATTAATGAATCACCATTATAGCACACGATCTTCCAATAAATATTAATCTTTTCAAGAAAGTGGTTGCCAGAAAATACCGGACTAACTTGGCCAGAGCGATGGTGCCATTTCTTGACCATTCAAGAACATGAGCCCCCCTGTACACTAATTTTTTAATCTCGCTGGGTGAGCCATAAGAGCAATTTTCATTTTGAAACACGTATAAACGGTGAAGTCACCTCCCAGGGTCGACGAACGAGTGATCTCACACTACACTAACTGGGCTCCCAATAATAATAATAATAATAATAATAATAATAATAATAATAATAATAATAATAATAATAATAATAACAATAATAATAATAATAACAATAATAATAATAATAATAATAATAACTATAATTAAAAATAAAACCCATAACTGATTGTGGTCATACGGTGCCACATTGGAGTAATCATCACATAGAAACTCGTCAGACATAACTATCCTCAGCCAAACAGGCAAGTGTGGAAAAAGAAACCACCATTTCTTAATGGTATCACCCCCACGTGTTCTTTTCTCACTTCTTCTTCTCCCACCTACCCTCAAGTGTTTCCTACAGACTAGTATTTGAAAGTTATGGTATCTCGTAATACAATTCATGAAATAAATATGTTTCCATTTGATTGGCTATCTCCGTGATACGTTTCGATTTGACAGTGTGCCAGGTTTACGCAGAAATTGTTTATCATTAGAACTTATATTTATAAGTAGATCCGATTGTGGATCCTGGTACAAGCAGCACGGATACATACGATTAGTAAAGCTACGTTTATTTGTGTATTTAGAGTAATTTCAGTGTGGTCAATGTGAATATTTTAAACATGAAATAGGTGTGCTGAATAAGAAATTACTTTTCATTTATTGTTATTTTTCAAAATACATATATATTTTAAAAAACAAAATAAGATATTGTTGAATATATTCCTAACTACTGTTAAGAATTTGTTCGCGCAGGTTGATTACTATATGTTTACTTAAATATAAGTATACATTCTTCGGGTTTCGCAATTTCACTCGCTTACTGTCTTTCCAAAAAATTGTGTGTTCTTTGTTGCAAATTACATTCCGTAATATGTATTGAACTTTGAACTGTTTAATTATGTATAGCTATAGGTTACAGGGCATGAACCATATACACTGAATCAGCAACTATCATGTTTAGTTACAGGGCATGAACCATATACACTGAATCAGCAACTATCATGTTTAGTTACAGGGCATGAACCATATACACTGAATCAGCAACTATCATGTTTAGTTACAGGGCATGAACCATATACACTGAATCAGCAACTATCATGTTTAGTTATTAGTTTCTAGATGTAAAACTTCGAAAGCACATTTATTTTTACTAGACTTGGCGTGGCTGAGTGAAAAACAATGGATCCAGGAAGGATTGATTGATCGTTGGATAGTGTCTTCCCAAAGGACTGATTTTCTATAGCATAATGCGTCATTGAAGAAATGATTTATTCATGGCACGTTTAGATTCTCCCCGAGTCGGTGTAGTAACCTGGTAACTATCAAAATGTACACATCAGTTGATGATCAGAACATCACATACACACAAAAACTGTCAGTATTGTATGTTTCCCGTTAGAGAGTTGAAGGGAGGTGGTACATGTAGCTGTGGGATAAAGGCCGCTTTACTTGCTGTCGCCACGTCATGTACAGGGTGAGATTTCAGATTTACAATCTGCAAGAAAAACCCAGTCTTTACTGGGAGTCTTCTTCTTCTTCTTCAACGTTCATTCTCAAATTCCTGCTGGATCTCTCCTGTAGCAGTACTACTATATCTCCAGCAGGATGCAGTCCAGAGAATGGAAATACGTTGTGTCGCAGTTTTATTTGCGCCAATGGCCCGACACATCCGTCTTCGGCGGAACTGATGAATATATAAAACACAGAAGAAAAAATGTAGGTAAGTTGAAGCGGTATAAATGTATGACTATGAAGCATAACAAGACATACTAGCAATGGAAACAAAGACACACGATGTTTTCGACATAAAAATCTTCATCAGGTACAAAGAAAGAAGCGAGACAAAAAAATTGAACATAGGCACATCTAACATGTAAAGATAGGAAAACGAGGAGAATAGGAAAAGTTATGCAGCTTGAGTAAATGTTGAAAAAAACTTGGCTTGGGTATACAGAAGAAAAGCAGAGAATAAGGATAATATAAATAATACAAGTAAATATAGAAGAAAAATGTAAGGCATGTGAAAGAAGAAATAGGAAGAAAGACAGATTCGATGAGGTGAGAAAAACAGAAAGATAGAGAGAGAGGGAGAGAGAGAGGAGGGGGGAGAGAAAGAGAGCAGTAGAAAGATATAATGTAAAAGAAGATACAAAAGAGATGAAAAGTAAAATAAAGATATACTTAGCTGACAATAATAACCAAATATGTATTAGGTAGTAGTTTATTGATTATCCTCCTCGCACACCGGATACGTCAATAGGTGCTCATATTTTCGCTTCAGCAAATCTCTCAGTGTATAGCGGCTGATTGTTCAAAGTTATACGTGGCACCACCACCTTCACTCTTAATTCGCGTATGTTTAATATTCAGTCATGTTCATTCATTTCACAATCCTCTGACCCACCGGACTCACGAAGAGCAATGTGTATGTACGCTCAGTCCATACATTGACCATCTGTTATGGGTGGCGAGACTAGCTAATGAGCAGGAACGTTCTTTCCCTCCACGTCCGCGTGTCCAGGGACAAAGATATGGGCTAGTCTTCGTAGCGATGCTCGCATTTTAACTCTCTCTCTAATGACTCCAGCCATCCTCTACGTCGGTCACCTATTTTGAATTTCTGAATCATATTCATTGAATCACTTAGTATGCACCCATGGGAATAAGCTTGCAACCAGATAAGTGCCTGCGTTACGGCAAATACTTTAGTTGTGAGACTGCTTGTTGTGGCAGTAACCAAATGTGTAGTTCAAAATCAAACAAGGACTAGTTAATCCTTTGTAAAGAACATAAGAAGTGGATTATTGACTTTATTGTACTGGAATTTCCTTATATGTGACCGTCGCTCTCAGCGAAGCTGTATAATGCCCGTCGAGAGTTCAGTTAAAACACTTAATTCCGTTGCTTCAATGGATAATCCTCAATGCTTTAAAAATGCACTTTGTAAATAAGACACCACAAGACGGATTTAAACCACTTCTCTTTTGAGCACAGAATGAACGTCTTAACTTCTCTTTCACGGAGATCCATCACTGTAATGTATGCTTATTAACGAACATGGTACTATGATCGCAGTCGCACCCCCGTTGCGACAATTTGTGCCCACCTGTGTGACTATTTGCCTTGCATATGTTTATCAGTTTACGTTTGTTAATTATTAATTTAAATATAATTATATTTAGAATTAGGATTAGGGTTAGGATTGGTTATGTGAAATCCTCGTGTTAATCTTCAGGACGCAGGCATCAAACCAACATTTTTTGGATGTAGCGATTTTTTAGACAATTTTCACATGTTTAGTAGTTTGGCATTGCTTTTTGAACGATCCGGATGAACAATTGCCCACGACGGGAGTCGAACGCAGTATCCGTGCCGTCACAGACGCGCTCTGTACCACACTGCCACAGAGCTAGACTGTTAATCTTATTTTTACTAGTCTATTTGTTATATATAGTGTTACTCTTTCTCTTACTAGTCTACCTATTATATATATATCGTTAATCTTTTTTGCTACTAGACTATCTGTTTTATATCTTGTTAATCTACTGTTATTAGTCTAACTGTTAAGAGGGAACTGCGTATAGGATTGCCTTCATTATAGAACATAGCGGCACGCCGCCTAAATAGTGCTACTCATATCAGGTAAGTTTGTAGATGTTTGCGATAATCCCCAGTTATGTCTGAAATAATTAATCAACCTTTCATACAAGACGTCGATAGCGAGATTGGAACCAGCAACCCCGTGAGTTAAATACGAACGGCTTCACCACTACGCAAAAGAGATCCATTTATTAAATAGTTCAATATCTTGTTTCTATCTTGTTACCAGTACATCAGTTATATTTGAATGTGACTGACATCTACTTCCAATTTCTGGAGAAGGACACGAATTTAGCAACCTCGACATGCAGGAATTCCCGGAAATCAGATAGTCGACTTCAATCAATTCAATAAACCCGTAACCCTTCAGGGTCGTAGGGATACCGCAGTGGATGCTTCAGTACACACAGTCCTCCAGCGAATTCTATCCTCAGCGATGCGGATGAGTGTGGAAATATATTGTCCTGTCCATTCCTTGATGTTGTCTGTCCATGCCTTTATTACCCTCCTCTGCTTCTTCCACCCTCGACAGTTCCTGCATGCCTGAAATCATGCCTGCATACATGTCCGAACATTGCTAATTTTCGTCGTTTCACTATTGAAAGAAATGGCTCCTGAACATCTGCACACATCTCTACTTTATTTCTTACGTACACATTGGTCTTATGTTCCCTATAGGAAATTCGTGGAATTCTTCTGTTGCATCTGAATCGACTTACATCCTAACGTATCTACAAGCTGGGAGTTCTAAAACTTACTGAAACTTTCTTCAAATTCTATTGGAGGCTGACACAACGATGAAGATCCTGGCTACGATCAGAATAACTCGGCATTAAACGCGGTACAAAACAGAAAATTAAAAGCACGACTCGAATCTAATATCTCCAGAAAGTACCAACCGCCAAAAGTGTGAAATACACCGTTTTTACTAACTTAGTCAACGACAACACTAAATTAATAATATAATTGGTATCAAATCTTCCATACACATTTGCCTTGCAATCTTAAAATAGTTATTGAGAACGAAACGCCCTTCGCCATATTTTGAAAGAGACACGCCTCCTATGGGAATACCCGGAGTGCATCGCTACGGGTTATATAATAGTAATCATGACCCGTCATAATCCTTGGGGTGCCACACTGCAGACATCATCACACAAAGCTCTCCAATCATCTAAATCATCAGGGATTCGGGGGGAGTGTGGACAAATTATGCACAGACCATTCCTTTATGTTAACAATCAATGATTCGCAGTCTCTTCTCCTTCCACCCTCGACTGTTCTTTTCAAAATAATTTTATAAAGTGAGTCGAGTCTCGTTACATGTCCACCCCAAACGAGTTTATACGGTGTTTCTCCACTGCCAAAAGTGGTTCTTGATAACATTCGTGTTTATCTATTTCTAGTGTAGCATTTTCATGAGACAAAATTTACTCGGTGGCGCCCAAAACCTTTCTGAAACGTGGCTTATCGGCATGTGTGGTTCAGGTAATCAGTAATCCTAGAGAAATGATCAGCACAGGTGAACAACCAGTATTGAAACTTACATAACACATAAGATAGCTTCAAATAGTAAGGTATACACTAATATTTATAAAACTTCCAGATGTTTGAACAAAATCACAAGGTTACACACCGGACTAGAACCTGATGAGGTGATTAAAAAAAACAAGCGTCACCAGGTTTGCACCACACTGTAGATGTTGATGCATTATAGACGTATTGAGTTCGAGTCTTATGCGTACATTTTATGTTTATTGTAATTTCTCAACTAATTTTACTTTTTATTTATTTCTTTGTGGGCGTCTGCGGCTATGTGGATAGAGTTACAGCCAGCGGCAAAAATGTAAACAAATTTGACAGTGGTTAGTTTTGAGGTTGGTGACCATCCTGTAGTACGGGAACCAGTTCTCTCGTACGGCTGGCCTACTTGTGATTTGGGTACAGACGCTTAGCGGTAAAACACTGAAGATATTGTTATCACCGACGAAGTCGCAAGTATCGAGCCATTGACGCAAATGCAATGGCGACATAAGGAATTTCCGTTCTCTTGACTACATTCTGCTGGAAATCTATTACGACACTTGTCTCACTACGGTAGTAATACAGTAGGACTGTGAGAACGAATGCAAAAAATAACTTCTTTTAAAATATGGATATATCAATATTCTTTTAATTTTTTGGAATCCGTGGTAGTTTTGTGTTAAATCACTCACCTGTATATTAGCAGACATGGGTTTCCAGTTCACTCGTTGTTTGTTTGTTTGAGAGCCCCAGGAATTACGAACATTTAGCTCTTACTTTCTGTGTGTAATCGGGTAGTTTCTGAGCTTTGTTTCATACCCAGGAGACTTCACCTTTCGGCTTGGTGCATTGCCTATTGGAGGACCCTTCTACTCAGGGGGTTGGGATGTATGAGACTAGACGATGCGAGCTGATAGTTTGCTTGGGTCATCTATTGTTTGTCTAATCTCTGATAAGGCGCTTCGCAGCCAGCGAGCTGTTCCTCGTGTAGGAAAACCATTCCATTACCACAATTTGTGTCCATATGTCCGAGACCTAATTTCTTTTGTATCAGCCGTTTTGGGTAACAGCAACGGTCGAAGTAGTCTCAGGGTTGATACACCCTCCTAGACGAGGTGATGCTTTGCCAAACACGTCGGTGGTCTGGGATTTGACCTGTGCATTTCTCACTCGTCTCGTCCACTTGAGATGGCCTTCCAATCCATCGCCAGGCGAGGTCTGTGTATTTTGACTCTTCGCCATGAATATTACCTAAAGGAATAGGTAGAAACGAATCTCGGACGAGTAGCTTCACAGTGCGCCAATGGGTACTGAACCCAATTCTCTCTGTATGAGTCGTGGTGGGAAACCACCGAAGGTCGAGTTGAACTATGTTTACAGTGTCTTTAGAGACTTGCGCCCCCCCCCCTTACGTTGCATACAGTGTCCAGAATCCTAGTCTCAACACTGCTTCGGTCCGACATTTAACAATGCTTGTCCTTTGTGTAGTGGGGAGCTGTATTTAAAGCTTTCTTCCATACCCAGGAGTGCATGTTCAAGTTGGAATATCCAATACCTGAGTCAAAACTCCTACTTTGGATGGGGTTGGGGACAGGTAGTCACTTTTTTTTCTTCTAAGTTTCTAGTACTAAATGTCATGTGTTGATATCTTTGGGGGGGGGGGGGGGGTTTGAACTCACGCCATCCCTTATCTATGAGTTTGAAAGTATTCATTTTTTTCAAACATTGTTTTCATTCACTAACATATGAATCGAGTATAATTTCCATAGACAATATATGTTACCGTTGATATAAGTGACTCTTTAAGCTGTTCTTACTCTGCAGTAATATATCTAGAATATTATATGTTCATATCTTGCAGTAATATATCTAGTACTTTAGATGTTCATATCCTGCAGTAATATATCTAGTACTTTAGATGTTCATATCCTGCAGTAATATATCTAGAACTTTAGATGTTCATATCTTGCAGTAATATATCTAGAACTTTAGATGTTCATATCTTGCAGTAATATATCTAGAACTTTAGATGTTCATATCTTGCAGTAATATATCTAGTACTTTAGATGTTCATATCTTGCAGTAATATATCTAGAACTTTAGATGTTCATATCTTGCAGTAATATATCTAGTACTTTAGATGTTCATATCCTGCAGTAATATATCTAGTACTTTAGATTTTCATATCCTGCAGTAATATATCTAGAACTTTAGATGTTCATATCTTGCAGTAATATATCTAGAACTTTAGATGTTCATATCCTGCAGTAATATATCTAGAAATTTAGATGTTCATATCCTGCAGTAATATATCTAGAACTTTAGATGTTCATATCTTGCAGTAATATATCTAGAACTTTAGATGTTCATATCCTGCAGTAATATATCTAGAAATTTAGATGTTCATATCCTGCAGTAATATATCTAGAACTTTAGATGTTCATATCTTGCAGTAATATATCTAGAAATTTAAATGTTCATATCGCCCGTGTGTTGCCGGGGCCCGAAAGGGAAGCAAAGAATAGCAACACCGTTTACCTTCCACGCATGTCGTAAAAGGCGACTAAGGAGGTTATGGGATGGAGTTGGCTGTCCCATCCCATATAGGGTCAGTGACCCAAAGCCATGCTGAAGTAGGATGTGTCAGTCCGAAGGCGCAGATATCGCATCAATGCTGTAAACCATGTCACAGCGCATTCCGTTCTCCGGACTACATCCTGCTAATCTGCAGGAGTTTGAGAACGAATGCAGAAGAAGAAGAAGATGTTCATATCCTGCAGTAATATTTCTAGAACTTTCGATATTAAGAACAGAGAGCGGTAAGAAGAGCGTGTATGTGTTATTTTGTTGGTCCTCATCTGAGTTTGTTCTCAAACTTCTGTAGATTAGCGGGATGATGTCCGTAGAACGAAGTGCGTTGTGCCATTATGTACATCTTATCTGTGATATCAGCGCTTTTCGATCCAACACATCCAACTTCATCATGTATTCTGAGTCACTTTTACCATATAAATGCCAGCAGAATCTCCGAATTCGAATTTTACCACAAACTTACCAGGCATTATTCTCGACTATCTTTGTTTTCCTTTGGGGCGCCGATAACACAAAGGTAAGACCTTAGTTTTAGTGATGTAAGGTTGCACTCGTAAGAGTTGATGTTTAGTTTGTCCGATAAATTACCGGTTCTAATCCTGTTTTGTTGAGAACGTCGGCGGTATAGAAGACCTCACGGCAGACAGTAAACAAACCTTCATTCGTTACTTTTTTATTATTGTCTTGATTTCGTTGGTCACTATTTATATACTTGGAGTCGCCCGTCAAAAATGGCCAAGGCCGACAAATTAAACACACGACAATAATCAAAATCAGCTTTGTAGGTCATCAGCCCACATGTCTGTACTGGAGACCGGTCGTGGTTTTGTCGTCCAGTATCCACTTGTGACACAATCACGATTTATTTCCTAACCGCTGGGGCTTTAAAGAAAACGCGTGTTCATTTCCTTGAAGGCTTGTTAATGAAGCCCTATATCTTGTTTAGAAAAGTATCAAATAGTGTTCTTTCTGTGTTCTCCCTCCTATTCGTTATGTGCCCCGCCCAACTCTTTTGTTTTTCTATAGTGACCCCCCCCCCCATGAAATGAATGAGAAGTACAGGACGGTATATGGCCGCGCTGAGAACCGCTATACTAAAGAGATATCATCACAATTACTGCAATGTTTGACACCGCGAACAATTGTGTCTACGTTGACTGGAGTAAGGCGTTCCTGACTCTTGAATGTACTAAATTAACTGTCAGTTTTGTTTACTGGTTGAATTGTGCGCTTGCTGGAGTTGTATTGCGCAGCTGAAACGCTGTCAAGCTATCTCTGAAGTAAGCAGATTGATTTGTTTCGAGGTGTCGTTTTTCCCCCGGTATATCATCTGATATCATTCGACCTACGGTATATCATCTAATATCACGCTGCTGTAGACTTAAATACATATTCTATCTGGTTTCTCTAGCCTCCTATTTGCTAATGGTTGGTACATAGATCTAACATAGGAAGCTGAACTAACTGCGACTTCAAGTCATGATGTACAGAACGATCGTGTGATCTAGTCTTGACTATGAACCGGACCAGGGCCGAAGATAAAATTACCATACGGTGGGGATTTTACCATGTATACCACTTGACACAAAAAAAAAAAAAAAAAAAAAACACAACTAATTTCGCTTGTTCTCTTGTATAAATTTCCATATTTGACGAGAAATTAAAAAAAAAAAATTATGAAATATGTCTAAGAGTGGGTTTTTTTTTTACTGACCTTTGGTTAGATTCATAGTACGAACAATCATGTTCAGATTTGCTAAAAGAGGGATTTCAATTGAACATCGTTGAATCAAGATCACAGTGTTAGGGGAAATTCAGATAAATACTGATCTCGACAGCTTCAGAATAGGCACAATCACAAACCCAAACCAAATTAGACAATCACAACTATTTTGTTTATTTCTATTTGTTCAGCACATTTTTATAGTTTAAAAAAAAATGCCATGTTCATCTTGACTTGCGAAGCAGGAATATCATCACTGGGTACATTCCTACAATGCTTAACTCTCCCATCAATTAGCCATGATATGGTGTATGTGAAACTTTACATAAATCACGACAATAATACTGCCATCTCATGTTCTTAAGTAGCTAGAAAGTCACGGGTTGACCAATAACTATCTACAATGGTCATCGCATGACCTAACGTTTCAAGGACATTTACAGCCAAATAGTTAGTTAGTCGGTGGAACATCGTCATTGCACTCCGGACAAGTTCATAGGTGCTCAGATCTCTCCTTGAGTGTATCCGCCATTACACGTTGACTGACGGTTCCAGTACGTCGTTGATTGACCATCATTCTTTCTCGCCTACGAAATCGCTCCTTTCTAGCGACACCACATTTCAAACCAAGCTCCCTTATTCTAGTCATGGAACAAGAGTCATCGTTACTTTTGCAGTCATTTGTTCGTGCGTTTTCCCGTAGTGCATTCACAATGTCTGCCAAATATGGCTTACTAGCTTAGCCATCTACAAACTCATAATCAAGAAGATAACTTTAACTTCATTTCAAAAATGAATGTAACAAGTGGTCATCATCATCATGTGATAGACGAACAACATGAATCAAATGTAACTATAAAATGATGTGTGTACTGTAAAATCTAAAGTTTGACTACATCTTTGATCAATGATGTAGACATGATACTATTGGTAAAGAAAATAGAAATCAGAAAATAAATATTTTGGACACATAACAAGACATGACACATTGTTGAAGATTTTACTTGAGGGTAAAGTCAAATGGAAGCGAGCAAGAGGTAGACAGAGATACAAGTGGGAGAGTAACATCAAAAGATGGACAGGTTACAGTCTAGCAGAGTGTACTACGAAAACAAGATACAGGATATGTTGTAGGTCTGTTGCAGCCAACCTTCGTTGTGGGTACGGCATTTGATGATGTTGATGAATGGCATACTAACACTCGCTGTTGCTTCTACTGCTTTCATTGATCTAATGTTCTACCATCAACCGTTGTTGCTTGTACGTCATCATTGATCTAATGTTCTACCATCAACCGTTGTTGCTTGTACGTCATCATTGATCTAATGTTCTACCATCAACCGTTGTTGCTTGTACGTCATCATTGATCTAATGTTCTACCAGAAACCGTTGTTGCTTGTACGTCATCATTGATCTAATGTTCTACCAGCAACCGTTGTTGCTTGTACTTCATCATTGATCTAATGTTCTACCAGCAACCGTTGTTGCTCGTACTTCATCATTGATCTAATGTTCTACCAGCAACCGTTGTTGCTTGTACTTCATCATTGATCTAATGTTCTACCAGCAACCGTTGTTGCTTGTACTTCTTTATTGATCTAATGTTCTACTAATGTCTCCTACTGTATTTCGTACCCTCTGTCGCTGCTGGCATGACAGCGGCGAAAATAAATGAAGAGAACGCATTATGATAAACGTTTGTTTCCATATTCTTCTATCGAACAGACTTACGTCTTATTTGACTTCTTATCTTAATTAACATAGAAATCCAACATAGATGCAACATAGCATACCTGATCTTGGGGCAGATGTCTCCTATTTTCAAGAAACAAATATGTGAACATGAACACCAAAACTGCACTATATAAAACGATCATCATACCATCACTATGTTACCAATGTCTAACATGGACATTAACAACATAATCCAAAAGAAAACTTGTTACAACAGAAATGACTTGTCTATGTAGAATCCTCAGAGTAATAATAAGAAACAGAATCAGAAACTAAAACATCAGAAGACTAACAAACACAATTCCAATCCTGGATTACATCACGAGACAGCATATTAAGTGATTTTTGCATGCTTTCAGACTACTATCAGATAGTGCCCCTAAAAAAGCAGTACTATACAGACACGATGGGTACAAAATCAAGGGCAGACCTTACAAACGATAGACTACATAAATATAAGAGTAAAAACAAACATATATGAAGTACACAAAAAGCCATCTGCAGAGAACTCTTCTACCCCTGACGCTGTGAGGCAAACAGGGGTATCTTTTTCTTCTTCATTGTTCACTCTCAAATTCCCGCTTCCACTCTCTTGTAGCAGGACAAGAATTCCAGAAAGATGTAGTTCAGAGAATGGAAATGCGTTTTGTCCCCGTTTTATTCGAGCCAATGATCCGACACATCCGTCTTCGGCGGTATAAAGCGAATAGAAAGAACTAGAACTTGATGACGTGTTCATAATATGTCGTCTAACTATTACGGTAACTATTATGATAACTATTACGGTAACTATTATGATAACTATTACGGTAATTATTATGATAGCTATTACGGTAACTATTATGATAACTATAACCGTAACCATTACGGTAACTGACAATTTTAGCTCCGAATGTTCTCCAATAGACTTACATAATTGGTATATGAGAAATCATACCAACACTAGTCACACATGCAACACATTCATTTTTTATTACCAGAGCTGTTAATTATCTGATCAACTCACGTTAATTAAGTTAAATACTGTATGGACTCTTGTATAAGCTGATTCTTGTTTAAACTCATCCCAAGTTACATGGTAAAATAACTACATTTTTCTCCCGTACCACGAGCGTAAGCCGATCACATGAAATCAATATCGAGTGCATTTCTAAAAATATGCAGGCGTAAAATAATGTCGTAAAATACTCAAGTTTATAAATAGAAGGAATTCTATTTTTCAATATATATTTGTTGCATATATATAATACTAGATGGATAGCCTGACGTTGCCAAGCCGAGAATAAAACAAAACAGAAAATAGAATAGATAAATTTCGGAATACAATTCTTCTTCAGCGTTCATTCTCAAACTCTAGATTTCTCCTGTAATAGGACAATGGTCCTCCAAGATTTTCAGTTGAATATAGTCCAGAGAATGGAAATGTGTTGTGTTGCCGTTTTATTTGCGCCAATAGCCCAACACATCCATCGTCGGCGGTGGAATACAATTGAGAACAACATTTCTCCTCTTGTGAATGAAATCAAACCAACATAATACAAATAAAATTAAAATAAAAAAAACATATACGTAATATACATACCAGAAAATGTTAACCCGTAACTAAAGGCCGCCTAAATAAGTTTAAAAAGAAGGAAAAAAAACGAACGAACGTCTGTAGAAAACGATCTACAAATGCCGTGGGTTGACATCATACTTATAAAAGTTGTGTAATTTCTACGCAAATAACGGTTTTCTTGATGCGAAATGTTTTCTTTTATTGAATCAATTACCAAACAAAAAAGCAGAAACGATAGTAGGGAACCATAGTTAACATGGAAATACACCATCAACTTTTATTTAAACACAGTTAACGCCGATAACAATGCAATAATACCATTTCCTATTACTCAGTAAATCTAGACGCTAATCGACACATGTTTACATTCGTTAGGCCATCGCCATAAGTCGGAGATGAAAAGGTCACCCAATCATATCAATATTGAGTTTTGCCGGACTACACGCAAATTTTTACAGATTTTCTGTGAGTGCCACAAGCTGACAATGTGTCAAACTATAAAGGTGCCAAATATGGTCCGTCTAAGTGCTAAATTCTCGAAACCTATATGTTGCAGGAAAACATAAATATATACATTACGTTTTGAGAACTCCGTGCTTCACTAATAAGGTAACGTTCTTTCATCAACTATTCATCAATTATTGAACGTAAGCCTCATTCATATCCACCGAAGTCGGATGTGTTACGTCATTAATGCAACACATAAAACGACGACGACAAAACCCCCCCCCCCCAAAAAAAAACAGGAAAATTTCCGTTCCATGGAGTGAATTTTGCTGGAAAACTATTGGGGCTCTTCTTCTACAAGGTCAGCTTCAGTGGGATTTTGAGAACGAACACAACAACACAACAACATCATAAGATGTACGAGAACGTAAGAAGCAGATCTAGTTGATAATTCTCAAGAAAGGAATTTCTTGAGGTTCGTTAGACATACTTGATTTAACATGCTACATCAAAGATGGAGAGACTCTTAGAATTGTACCTAATGATGCGATGTTACAGGACGAATAGCTTCTGAAAGAACGCAACCAGCATGGCAAACACGATTTTCAATTCTACCTCAAATATTCCCTTCCTAATAAGATCAATATTTTCTTAGATACAATAAAGGAAGATGAAGAACTTTCTTTCTTTAAGAGTAAGTAGACCATCTGCAACGTGGGTGTGTGCACTAGTCTGTTGTGATTGATGACTATCAGATCGGATGTTGACATTTTTGCCGTGATGTTAGAATTACAATAATTATCCCTAACGACTTTTGTCCGTCGTCTCTTTCGCTGTTTCAGTATAACGCATTCATTTGTCTTAATGTACTCTACTCTAAACCAGTGGTGCTAAACCTTTATGAACCATGCCCCCCATATTTAGACACATTTCTTTTCGGGCAAAACCCCACCCCCACTTTCTGGTACCTTAAGACAAAAAGTAAGTCACGTTCCTTGCACGTCAGTCAGGCTTGTAAAATTGTACAGCTATATATCTTAGTCTTTATAGTTCACATAGTTAATTTTGTGTCCCTCCATCCCCCGATTGATGGACATTCCCCTCTTTTACAAAAACCATTCACCCTGGCTTCCCTGCAAGTCTTTGTGACCTCCAGGGGCCATGTGGCACATACTGAGAACCACTGCTGTAAAAAATGTTATACCATGGCAACACTGGTATCCATAGGGATTGTTTTGTTTATCATTATAAACTGATATTATTGCAATTTGACAAACCATAGTTGCTCAATCTCATTTAGGGGACGTATCGATGAGTGCATGTTTATACTTTCTGTGGCACGCAGGTTATGCATTTTCTTTATTTTCCCTGCATGACTCCATTTATGTTACTACCGCATAGATCATTTATTTCACTACTACATATATCTCCATTTCTGTTACTACCACATAGATCTCCATTTATGTTACTACCACATATATCTCCATTTCTGTTATATGACATATATCTCAATTTCTGTTATATGACATATATCTCCATTTCTGTTATATGACATATATCTCCATTTCTGTTACTACTAAAGAGATCTCCATTTCTGTTACTACTACAAAGATCTCCATTTCTGTTACTACCACATGTATCTCTATTTCTGTTACTACTACATATATCTCATTTTCTGTTCCTACCACATAGATCTCCATTTCAGCTACTACACATAGATCTCTATTTCTGTTACTACTACATAGATCTCCTTTTCTGTTCCTACCACATAGATCTCAATTTCAGCTACTACACATAGATCTCTATTTCTGTTACTACCACACGTAATGCAGAATTCTCAAAATTTCAGCAAATATGACTTCATCATAAGCTGTATATGCATCAAGCAAGTGCTCATGGGGCAATTTAAGCGCGTCCTTAAATCCGTTAACTCGTGCCTAATAGTGTCTTGAATGCAAGTTTGCGTGCTTTCTAATTACTCCCATACGACGCCATGTCCCATACATAAGGTCTGTGTGAAAATCTCGGAGGTTTTACCTAGTCAAATGTGCATGTAATCCACACTTAAAGCCATATACCATCTTGGATCCATCAAAACACCAGCTTGGAGTCAATGAGTATCCGATTAAATGTGGTCTCAGAAAGTGTCATGTGGGTGTCAGAAAGTGTCATGTGGATGTCAGAAAGTGTCATGTGGCTGTTACAATAACAAACACAGAGCTTGTAACAACATTTAGTATGAGCAAGTATTATTAAAGGAAAACAAGAACAAGCAAATACACAATTTTTAGACATATTAAAAGACATGACACTCCGTTGAAGACCTTACTTGAGGGTAAAGTCTAAGGGAAGCGAGCAAGAGGTAGGCAGAGATATAAGTGGGAGAGTAACATTACACGATGGACAGGTTACAGTCTAGCAGAGTGCACCACCAAGACAAGAGGCAGGAGATGTTGGAGATACGTTGCAGCCAACCTTCGTTGCGGAGACGGCACTTAATGATGATGATGTCTTGAATGCTAATTTGTTCTGAACGATGACAGTCGATTCAAAATACAATGTTCCTTCGCAGGAGTTGGGCGTAACAAGGTTTTAAAATAACATACGAGTATTTCTCTGTATCTGTTTTTCAACTGCTGTCTGTAATTTCTCTATATCTATTCTTCCCACTGCTGTCTGTAATTTCTCTATATCTATTCTTCCCACTGCTATCGGACTGATGTCTCTATATCTGTTCTTTCACTGCTGTCTGAGTGATTGTTCTGATAACTTTCACTGAATGACATCTAAATTTCGTGGCATTAAAAAAATTCGAAGTCCCGCCAGCTTCAGAAGAGTTTGCAGTACTTTCATGAAAATAACCTACCTTTTTGTGGAAAGTACATTTTTATTTCAATCCGACGTAACATTAATGTATAAGCTAAGCAATATTGAGTTGGCTTTTGTCCTGGAGAAATATAGTAAATATCAACTGCCCGTGTATTGCAGTTGGTTGCTGATCCAGCAGTCCATGGGTTCATGACCTTTGACCCAATGCCATTAAAATTGCATTATATTGCTGGGAAGTCTGTGTATTTTAGGCCCACCGCGAGCTAGAGCCAGAGAATAACTATCACACCACCAGGAAGGCAGGTTTCAACCTATGTACTGCTCCTAGCCACTGTAGCCAAGATAGGGTTCACTGTGCTCATTCCCCGCCACCAATTTACTACTGGTTATGCCGAACTTCTCTATTGCTCCAGGCATGCAACCAAATGTTCAAGTCAAAAGGATTGTCAGATCCTGAGTCACTGTGCCTCTATGATTGGTCTCAGCCATAGGAAAAAACAGTGCTGTCTGTTTCCTCCCCCACCCCCCTCCAGTGCTGCACAGCACATCTCTGGCTCCCTCCCAACCACAGAGGGTGCATACAAATATTCAAATAACAAAACATAAAACACATTGCAACAACAAAATAAAAGCATGAGAAGCATAATTGTATAGAAGACGTGCCATGAAGATTCTCTAAGAAGATAACCTCAATATAACGGCATGTCATTCACTAAGGTTTTCTGTTGCATGGGTGGTTTGTCTAGTGGGCTAGTGGTGAGACCCACAGACGCAACCACACGAGTCCCATGTATTGTTGCAATGAGTGGAAAGAATCGTTTAGAAATAATATGGACGAAGTCACGTTCCTCCAACAATATACGCAAGTCTACTGGATTACATAAGTATATACACACGTGATCAACATAGTTTCCATCACATTTTTATAGGTTTTTATCTGATCCCACGACATAGTTTCCATCACATTTTTGTAGGTTTTTTCTGATCGCACATACACAGTGGTTGAATATGCCATTCACATGCACACACATATCCTTTCTGAATCGGAGGCTGCTTCTCAATCCATTGAAGTACGCTGATAGCAAGTTTTCTGGGTATGAACGAAAGTTCTGGAGAAATTCCCCCATTACACATAGTAGACAAAAGCTTCATCGCTCGTATGTTCTAGGGATTGAAACAAACATATAATGGCATTGTGTTTACTTCGTCTATTGTAATCGTAACCGACATTGTTGTTAATTCTGATGCATAACTTGAATTTTTTTCTTAGCGAATATGGGGTCTATGAAAAAAAACCCACCTCGTGCTTTGCACTTGAAATTGGGTTTTTCTTTCTTTCATTCTAAAACTCCCGCTAGATCTCTCTTGTAGCAGGACGACGGTCATACTAGATTTCCATCCACAGGAAAGATGTAGTCCTGTGGATGGAAATACATTGTCGCCGCTTTTTTTGCGCAAATGGCCCGACACATGCATCTACAAGAGAACTGCAACGCTAGTTTGTGAAAGAAACTCGAAGACAATTCACTATTTCAATTTGCCTAATGGTGACACAATCCCTTAGGCACTTCCTCACCCGTGAATACAGTGATGTTTGCTAATGCCCAGGTTTGCCATAAACATCTCTCTCAGACTTCACTTTGGCAAACGGAACATTATTCTCACCGCTATTACTAATGCTCCCAGTTGTTAGGTTCAATACTAGAAATTGTGATCCCCAGAGCATTGCTCACCTTTACCCTAAACTAACTCCATGATAGGAGCACTGGTCCACAGAAACAGATATCCAAAGAAATCTGTGTGGGGGGCACAGACGAAATTTCAAATACAGTATCATTTGTCTAGAAAACCAGACTTTCTGTGTAGACATGTTCAACTGCCAACAAGAAGGGGAAAAGAAAGATATCGGTTGTGAACTGAGTATTGGTTTTGCTTCTCTCACCCTCCCCCGTGTTTCTGCCCTGTTCGGCTTGAATAGTTCAACGATGACAGCTGCCACCATACACATTATTTTGTTATGAAAAGTAACAGTATCACCTTCCATCTGAAATAGTGTCAAATTTACTATTACCGTTGAAAGAAGTCACTCAAAATTTCATCACGGTCTTTCATCGTGGAAACCTCGATCCCAGCTGTCCTTTTTTTTTTACATCGAAACTTCAGAGGTGAAATTTCCACATCATCTGTTACCCTGAGCTCACTATTCGTCAGTCTTTCCATTATATGTCTGTCTATCTGTCTGTCTGTCTTTCCGTCCGTCCGTCTGTCTGTCTATCCGTCCGTACGTCCGTCCGTCTGTTGTCTATCTGTCTGTTTACCTGCCCGCCTGCCTGTCTGTGTATCTACCTACCTATCTACCAACCCACCCACCCATCCATCCATCCATCTATCCGTCTACTGCCGGCCTGCCTGCCTATCTCTATGTCTGTCTGTCTATGTCTGTGTAATCTGTCTATCTGTCCATTCGTCCGTTGGTCCTGCGTTCGGTCGGTTGGTCTGTCTGTCATTTACTTCAACAGTTCGACTAGATCTCATTTAAGATAAGTCTTTTTGTTTTTAATATCTCGTAGATTTTCTTATTTTATTATACCTGCTCTGTTGCTTGTCCTTTTACTGTCTCTTATGCTCTTGCTGTAATTGTTTCCTTTCTGCCATCTTTCCTTCTCACATCTTCTCTTCCTTATCAACTTCTTTTATTCCTATCTTATTCTCTGTTTGTAATATTCATTCTTGTTGTTTGTTTTTGTCCCGATGAATACTTTTTAGTCTAAACATCGTTTGTTTCTTCTGACGTCGTTAGTATTTTTTGTATTGTTCTGCAAAACTCCTTAAGAATCTTTGTCTTTCCCCTCTTTGCTCTGTACTGCACCAGCCCACACATCTATAGTTCGTTAGTTTGTTCCATAACACTGATGATTTTTCCTTGTATGCCTACTTTAGGCAGGTTTATCCTGTTTTTGTCTTCTAGAAGACACACTAACGAAACTGCTTTTAAAACATCTACAAAATAATACAAATTTGGTACAAGATTACATCGAAATACGTTAAACAGTATTTAAGAAGAAATTACTTCCCCTTTGTTCATTCATTTCATAGGGAAGAGCCAAAACAGAAGGGAGGTAATATTGTAAACACGGATTAGACTGTTATAAATAAACGCATAGGAATAAATATATGCCTGGATATTTCTGAGCTGTGTACAGACTTCAGAATGCGGTTATAGAAAAGTTTGTTTAGGAATTAACGTCTGCACGAGCGCGAAACAAAGAAATCTGGAAATTTGTCCAAACGTTAGTGTTTCTTGTTACTTTTTTGCACCCATGGACGTGTTTATGCCTTTCGTTGCTGTTTTCTGGTTTCATATTGTCTATTTGCATTGTTATTCTGCTTCATCATTCCTCGTCAACTATATTTTCTTTTTTTTCCTGTCTAAACATTCTAACGGGCTTGTTTGCTTCCTTTGTTACGTTTTCTTCATGCTGACTTTTCAATTTTTCTTGTTTCGATGTCTACCTCAGCCTACTCATATACTTGCACTGAACAACGTTTGTTGGAACGTTCCTCCTTAGTCACTTATTTTTCACATGTAACTGCTTCCCTTTGTTGCTTCTTTTCCGTGTAATTTCTCTCCTGTGTCGCATGTATACCGTTTAAACTTTATCGTTAGTTCCTTGTTTTACGAGTAACGTTATCTCTTAGTCACTTGTTCTCCTTAACTTTTCTGTTCAGTCGCTTGTATTCTGTGTAAATTATCTCCTTAGTAGCTTGAATTATGTGCAACTATTAATCTTAATCACTGTTTTTGTATAGCCTTTTTTCCTAGTCACGAATAGCCTTTCTTCCTAGCCTTTCTTCCTAGCCACGAATAGCCTTTCTTCCTAGTCACGAATAGCCTTTCGTATAGCCTTTCTTCCTAGTCACGAATAGCCTTTCGTATAGCCTTTCTTCCTAGTCACGAATAGCCTTTCGTATAGCCTTTCTTCCTAGTCACGAATAGCCTTTCTTTCTAGTATTTCTTCCTAGTCACGAATAGCCTTTCTTTCTAGTATTTCTTCCTAGTCACGAATAGCCTTTCTTTCTAGTATTTCTTCCTAGTCACGAATAGCCTTTCGTATAGCCTTTCTTCCTAGTCACGAATAGCCTTTCGTATAGCCTTTCTTCCTAGTCACGAATAGCCTTTCGTATAGCCTTTCTTCCTAGTCACGAATAGCCTTTCGTATAGCCTTTCTTCCTAGTCACGAATAGCCTTTCTTCCTAGCCTTTCTTCCTAGTCACGAATAGCCTTTCTTTCTAGTATTTCTTCCTAGTCACGAATAGCCTTTCTTTCTAGTATTTCTTCCTAGTCACGAATAGCCTTTCGTATAGCCTTTCTTCCTAGTCACGAATAGCCTTTCGTATAGCCTTTCTTCCTAGTCACGAATAGCCTTTCTTCCTAGCCTTTCTTCCTAGTCACGTATAGCCTTTCTTCCTAGTCACGTATAGCCTTTATTCCTAGTCACGTATAGCCATTGTTCCTAGCCTTTCTTCCTAATCACGTATAGCCTTTCTTCATAGTCACGAATAGCCTTTCTTCCTAGTCACGTATAGCCTTTCTTCCTAGTCACATATAGCCTTTCTTCCTAGTCACGTATAGCCTTTTTCCCTAGTCACGTATAGCCTTTCTTCCTAGTCACGTATAGCCTTTCTTCCTAGTCACGTATAGCCTTTCTTCCTAGCTTTTCTTCCTAGCCTTTCTTCCTTGCCTTTCTTCCTAGCCTTTCTTCCTAGTCACGATGCCCCTTGTAGTTGTTCTTCTTAGTCACTGTTTTCTGTGTAATTGTACTCATGTCACATGCTTTTCCTTGCAACATTTTTCCTTAGTCGCTTATTCTCCAAATACCTTTTCTTCTTTTTCTCTTAACGTTTCTCCTTAATTGCTTATTTCTCATGTAGCTTTTCTCCTTAGTCACTGTTTTCTTTGTAACATTTCTCCTTAGTCATTGTTTTCTTTGTAACATTTCTCCTTTAGTCATAGTTTTCCGTGTAACGTTTTTCGTTAGTCACTGTTTCCCGTGTAACGTTTTTCGTTAGTTACTGTTTTTCGTGTAACTTTTCTCCTTCGTCGCTGTTGTCCTTTTAATGTTTATCCTCAGTCAATGTTTTCTTGTAACGTTCCTCCTTATTCACTGTTGTTCTTGCAATATTTCTCCTTAGTCGCTGTTTTCTAAGTAAGGTTCCTCCTTAGCCGCTGTTTTCCTTGAAAGGTTGTTTCTTTAGTCACTATTTTCCTTGTAACGGTTTTTCATTAGTCATTGTGTTTCTTATAACGTTTCTCCTTTGACACTGTTTTTAGTGTAACATTCTTTTCTTAGCCACTGTTTCCCGAGTAGCTTGTCTTCCAAAATGTATCTGGCATTTGTGTATCTGTTTATTTGGCTGTGAGACTAACATTAATTTGTTTCTAAAACATCATTGCTCTCAAAACTGGTTCTTAGATATTTCCTTTGAGTATATCTGATAATTGGTAATAATGCAGCACAACTGAAATCCAAAAGGCGAAATTAGGAAACAATTGTGATACATTTTTGCTATTCTCTGGATATCCAGACATGATGGCACACACAAATATATACAATTAGACCAAAAGACAGTTCACACACACACACATCTACAATTATAACAAAAGACATAGCACACAAAACATTTGCATTTAGACCAAAATACATAGCACACACAAATCTACAATTAGACCAAAATACATAGCACACATAAATCTACAATTAGACCATAAGACACAGTACACAAAAATCTACAGTTAGACCAAAAGACATAGCACATAAAAATCTACAATTAGACCAGAATACATAGCACAGAAAAGATAAACTTAGGCCAAAATACATATGACACAATAATCTACAATTAGACCAAAAGACTGTTTATCAAGAATACATTCACAACATAAAAGATGACGAGTAAGAACGGCACTGTCTATGTTCACATGACAAAGTTTAATATGGATATATCGCAGAAGAGTAAAAACTAGATGTAAAACAAAACAAACGTAATATTGAAATAACGCAATCAAATATCTAAAACAGAAAACAAACAGAAAAATGATAGAACAGAAGGATCTACCTGTACGAATGACGGATATTGATCTCAACGGGCTCTATTGAATCACATTGATGTATGTGCCATGCTCAAGTGCGTTTCGTGTCCTGTTATCTGAGAAGTACGGCTGACATTCACCTAAACATCAGCTAAGTTCTCAAAATCCTCCTGGATAGCAAATGTAGTCCAGAGAGCTGACTACATTGTGTCATGATTTTCACCTTGCCCGATATATCTTCGTCGTTCATCATGACATAGGACGACGTGGTCATTCTCTAGACCGAACAACTAACAGCACTCGCGCACCTTCTTTAATTGCATCTTCGAACATATCTAGCAGATCTCAGTGGTATTATTCTTTGCTCCCCCTTCAGAACTGACAATGAAACGCGTTATTAATTGTCAGAAAAGAGGAGAAATCGGTAATGAGTACACATTTTAATGACTAGAATTTGCTGAACGGATTTTTCTCATTCTATTTAGTGTCGGGCAGCAATTTAAAATGTGTGACACAATTAAATGTAAACATTTATCAAGTTTTAAGGACGTTCGATTTTTATATCGCTTGATTGATTAATCAGAGTTAATCGATATGAATGGTACTCTCAGCTCCCGGCATGTTGCTGTGTTGACAGGAGCGGAGCACGTACGGAGTTAGGAAACTCGAATACAATCGAGTCAATCATGTATTCTTTTTTCAGCTCTGTTGAGGCTGCCCATAACTTTTGTGCACAATGTTATACCAATTTTAGACCACCCCACGCTCCAATTCCTTTGTCAACAAATGTCAATAATTAAAGCATCCTCCTATTTAATTATGTTACAAATGATAAAATAACGTTCCATCCTCCCAACAAATCACATTTAGCTGAAAAAAAGTACGGAAACACTACAGGGTTAGTTTCACACAAAAAAAAGTTTGTTAAAAAAAACCCAATTTATTCGGTGTATTTTTGTTTATATTTGTGTGTGAATTAATAACGAAATCTGTATTGGTGGAAGTCAACTTTTGTCAACCTCACAACTTCAATAACTGTCCAATTTTTTTCAGACCCAGTGCCCCTAAATGGTGATACACACACATTATGGTCAGTCCATTATTACATGTAAATAATAGTTCTAGAAACAGAATTATATTTTCAATGTTTTGTGTTGTGTTTGAAACATCGTTGCGGAGACGGTACTTGATGATGATGAAGTGGTGTAGGAGTCTAAAAGAGGATAAAAGAATATCGACGCTGCTATGAATGTCGTAAGAGATGTCTCAGGAGGCTTTAGGACGTTCGATTGCCGTTTTCATGACGTTAGATTTCTGTTTTCAGGACGTTAGATTTCTATTTTCAGGACGTTATATTGCTGTTTCCAGGACGTTATAATGCTGTTTTCAGGACGTTAGATTTCTATTTTCAGGACGTTATATTGATGTTTTCAGGACGTTATATTGCTGTTTCCAGGACGTTATAATGCTGTTTTCAGGACGTTAGATTTCTGTTTTCAGGACGTTATATTGATGTTTTCAGGACGTTATATTGCTGTTTCCAGGACGTTATAATGCTGTTTTCAGGACGTTAGACTGATATTTTCAGAACGTTAGAATGTTATTTTCATGAAGTTAGATTGTTATTTTCAGGACGTTATATTGATGTTTTCAGGACGTTATATTGCTATTTTCATGACGTTAGAATGCTATTTTCAGAACGTTAGATAGTTTTTTCCACTTCTTCCATTGAAAGATAAAAAAAGTCATACAAGCCGTGCTTATAGGAATGTATGCTGCCGAAGACGGATGCGTCGGGACATTGGCGCACATAAAATGGCGACACAACGCATTTCCATTCTGTGGACTACATCTGTTGGAAGTCTAGCACAACCATTCTTCTGCTACAAAATATAACTAGCAGGAGTTTGAGAATGAACGTTGAAGAAGAAGAGGAAATGGGAGAAAGCCACATATATCGCAGCCACAATGTAACATGACACAACGTCGTCCATTCTATGGAATATGTCCTGTTACTCTGCAGGAGCTTGAGAATGAACGAAAAGTAAAAATAAATGTGTTATCTGCAAACACAGAACGTTCATAGTCTGGGTAGGAACATATCGCTGTAACGTGAGAACAAATGATAATGCTTATTTAGAGGAAAATTATCAGATGGCAGGTACAATACAAGAAATAAAAGAACGAATGAATTAATGAGAAATGAGGCTAAGGGGTAATTTGGTAGAGCAGTGTTTCTCAAACATTTATAACAGTGGCCCAGTTTTGAGCTAAAATTATCAGTGTGACCCCCCCTCTATTCCAGGGTTAAGAGCAGTACAATTTTGAATCCGAGAATCTTTTTCGCCTTTCTTTTTTCATTCTTCATGCAAACCCTCCACCACAATAATTGTCATGCGTGATGATCTTGACGATCCAAAGTTTTCCTACATTTCATTGACTGGCACTAGAAAAGTACACGCAAAGTGTCCACTGTCAGTCGTCTCAGCCACACTGATGTACTCAACACGCCAGACCCATATTGTGAAGGATTTAGTTCGGGCTCGTATGATTTCCTCAACAACTTTTCTAATTAACAGACGCCATGTTTTAATCTTTATTACTTTATAAATTATTTATTTTGCAAATAATGTAGAAAAATCACATTTGTTTGGGCCTACTCAGACACGTTCGTGCAACCTCCCTCTTCCAAATGTATTTTTCCGCGCAACAAGAAGCTGTGGTCCACAGGTGGGCATATGGTCCAGGTTGAGAAAAAGTGAACTAGATCAGTGGATCTCAATATTTTGTACCGTGACTTCTCACTTGAAATAAATATTCAGTCTCGACTCACCCGAGGTTTAAAAGAATCTCGCGAACTATCTTCAGTGCCGTTTATTATATACAAATCACGCAATATCTTCAATAGTCACCTTTGTGGTTTGCTTTAGACGAACCAATGCGCTAACACCATTCCCAATTTTGTTTTAGGGGTCCTGAGCTGTGGCCATATTGCTTACTTTGAGAACCACTTGGCTAAAGACATTGACTAAATAAATAAAAAGCGTAAGGATTTGTAAACGATATAAAACAAATAAATTGGCAGGAATAGTTGGGAAGAGAATTACATAGACAGAGTAGACACGGATAAATGCTAAATTATATGCTTGAATCATCGCCAGCTTTCTCAACAATTCCATCCTTGACGTCTTCTAGAGTTTCCGATAACGACTGGTTTGCATTTTGTTGATAAGAACTTCATAATAATCAGCTTCGGTAGATTGTCTTAAGTTCCTCTTAGATAAAGATTTATGCAAGAAGTTAGTGTTCTGTCGTGGCGCGATGAACAGCAGTAAATGATGTACTGATGGTGAGTTCGTGACACGAAGTCAGGAAACAGTAAAAGTGCGGTTGTAATTTATACATGGAAAGTAATGATGATGTATACAGTAGTAAAACAGTGAATCTGAATACGTGGATTGTTTTCAGTGGATGACGAAGTGAATACGTTGTTGATGGATATATATGTGACATTCAGAGCATCTGATATCTATCTATCTATCTATCTATCTATCTATCTATCTATCTATCTATCTATCTATCTATCTATCTATCTATCTATCTATCTATCTATCTATCTATCTATCTATCTATCTATCTATCTATCTATCTATCTGTCTGTCTGTCTGTCTGTCTGTCTGTCTGTCTGTCTGTCTGTCTGTCTGTCTGTCTGTCTGTCTGTCTGTCTGTCTGTCTGTCTCTGTCTGTCTGTCTGTCTGTCTGTCTGTCTGTCTGTCTGTCTGTCTGTCTGTCTGTCTGTCTGTCTGTCTGTCTGTCTGTCTGTCTGTCTGTCTATCTATCTATCTATCTATCTATCTATCTATCTATCTATCTATCTATCTATCTATCTATCTATCTATCTATCTATCTATCTGTCTGTCTGTCTGTCTGTCTGTCTGTCTGTCTGTCTGTCTGTCTGTCTGTCTGTCTCTCTCTGTCTGTCTGTCAGTACGCTGTGGCTCGTTTCCCTGCAGCTTCAGGGTGGAAGAGTTCTCTGGAGATGGCCTTCTTGTGCGCTGTTAAGCTTGTTCCTGTGGCCTCTTTGATATCTGTGACCCATCTTTTACATGATCTGCCTCTGGCTTTATAGTCGTTATGTCTATGTGTCATGGCTATTTGTGGCATTCTATTTGTTGGTAATCTGGAAGCGTGTGAAAACTACTTGATCTGTTGTCTTTTGATGTGTTCCAATACTGGTATTGTTTTGGCTATCTGTCTGATGTTATCGTTTCTAATTCTATCCCGTAATGGCAGTCCGAGTATTCTTCATAGACCTGTCATTTCTGCTGCTACTATTTGTCTTCTGTCTTGCGCTGTCATTGTCCAGGTTTGGCACTAGTAGCACAGTGATGGAATATTAGGTATTTTATATGTTTATTATCATCTGCGCACACCGGAAACGTCCATAGGTGCTCCGATCTCCGCTTAGTGATCGAATAATAGTCTTGTATAATGCAACTTTAGTGTCTATGTTTATATTTTTGTTCTAAAAAAAATACAAGTCATCTGTCCTAGGATTAGATATGCTTTGTTTCATATATTTAATCTCTTTACTATTTTTCTCTTCACTCGATATAATGCTTTCTAAGTAAGTGAACTTGTTTACCTGTTTAAGATGTTTAGTATCGATGAATATAGTGATATTTCTTTCTTTCTTCGCTATTGCCATTATTTCGGTCTTTTCAATATTAATCTTCATGTTGAGTTTTTGACATGTTTTGACACAATTATTAGCTAACTTCGCCAAACTCAATAACAGTTCAAATTCCCATCTCAGCAAATCATTCATAGTTTTTCAGATTACATTTCCAGGTTGTTGTTGATTCAGTAGCCCTTTGATAAATCTGTCATGTTTCTCTTTCCGGTTTCTTCCAACCTGTACTTCCGTTTCCTGCTGTCTTGAGAATGATCGCTGAAAATTCTATGATCTGGTAATCGTTCAGAATATTGTTTGTATCAGCATCTCCCATTTATCTGCATTTCAATATAGCGACCGCTCGCTCCAGCTTGTCTGTTTATCCACTATCCTTCAATCAATACAAGATAATACTGCCGTGAAGCTGAGTAACAATATTGCTTACGTAGAACACATGTTTTTGGATTTCACTTGACAACTGACACACTATCACTAAAGTGCTATACGGTGTAAACAAGAAAAAATACAAATAACAATAAATAAAAGACATTTTCAACGTTTTGAACTGTTAGTTCTTGAGATTTATGTCAGAACCATTGTAAAAGGGACCTAAAGGTTCGAGACACTGATAATGTCTCGTGTGTTAGTATTTGTTTATTTGTGTGTGTTTACACACCATAGCCCTTTAGTGATAGTCTGGCAGTTGTCAAGTGAAACTAAAAAAATCTGTGTTCTACGTAACTACTATTGTTGTCGTTCTACACCAAAGGCGGAGAATTTATTTTGTGCAAAAGCTATTTGTAAATTTATAACATCATTCGCGGGTCAGACATAAATAATTATCAAAGATTAGCTTGAAATATGCGCTCAAACATTTACGTAACTGACATTTGAAGTGATGCCTGGTAACTCACATGTGAAGTGGTATGTAGTAACTCACATCTGAAGTGGTGTCTGGTAGCTCACATGTGAAGTGGTTTCTGGTATCTCACATCTGAAGTGGTGTCTACTAACTAACATCTGAAGTGGTGTCTGGTAACTCACATCTGAAGTGGTGTCTGGTAACTCACATCTGAAGTGGTGTCTGGTAACTCACATCTGAAGTGGTGTCTGGTAACTCACATCTGAAGTGGTGTCTGGTAACTCACATCTGAAGTGGTGTCTAGTAACTAACATCTGAAGTGGTGTCTGGTAGCTCACATGTGAAGTGGTGTCTGGTAACTCACATCTGAAGTGGTATGTAGTAACTCACATCTGAAGTGGTGTCTGGTAGCTCACATGTGAAGTGGTGTCTGGTAACTCACATCTGAAGTGGTGTCTAGTAACTAACATCTGAAGTGGTGTCTAGTAACTAACATCTGAAGTGGTGTCTGGTAGCTCACATGTGAAGTGGTGTCTGGTAACTCACATCTGAAGTGGTATGTAGTAACTCACATCTGAAGTGGTGTCTGGTAGCTCACATGTGAAGTGGTTTCTGGTATCTCACATCTGAAGTGGTGTCTAGTAACTAACATCTGAAGTGGTGTCTGGTAACTCACATCTGAAGTGGTGTCTGGTAACTCACATCTGAAGTGGTGTCTGGTAACTCACATCTGAAGTGGTGTCTGGTAACTCACATCTGAAGTGGTGTCTGGTAACTCACATCTGAAGTGGTGTCTGGTAACTCACATGTGAAGTGGTGTCTGGTAACTCACATGTGAAATGGTGTCTGGTAACTCACATCTGAAGTGGTGTCTGGTAACTCACATCTGAAGTGGTGTCTGGTAACTCACATCTGAAGTGGTGTCTGGTAACTCACATCTGAAGTGGTGTCTGGTAACTCACATGTGAAGTGGTGTCTGGTAACTCACATGTGAAGTGGTGTCTGGTAACTCACATCTGAAGTGGTGTCTGGTAACTCACATCTGAAGTGGTGTCTGGTAACTCACATGTGAAGTGGTGTCTGGTAACTCACATCTGAAGTGGTGTCTAGTAACTCACATCTGAAGTGGTGTCTGGTAACTCACATCTGAAGTGGTGTCTGGTAACTCACATGTGAAGTGGTGTCTGGTAACTCACATCTGAAATGGGGCCTGGTAAATCACATCTGAAATGGTGTCTGTAGCTTCTTATCTTTTGTGAGGCGTGTGATTTTAGGCTGGTATAGATGATGTTGCTACTGGCAAATGCTTGTCCAGGTTTGCATCGTTCAGCTTAGAACACAGTCTATTTTTGCGATGTTAAGTTTTGAAAGGAACTCTCACAGCAATATTTTGCTCCAAACACGGATACATATGTCAATGCATATATCCTCATGGTGGGAATCCCACCAGTACTTATGTAATATTGATATAATTTAAACTGTTGTAAATACCCTCGGTTATCTCTGGCAGGTCAAACCAAATGACCATGCAGACCAGAAGCTCCCAGTCCGTGGTATAGAGTGTAAAAGTGTCCCAGAAGCGATTTTAAACTTTAGTGTTTCAAGCTGAAAAGCACATATATCGCAGACAAACTGTAAACCATGAAGCGACAAATTCATTTCTAAGTATTTTCTGCTAATCAACGTTGTTTAAATGAGAGAGTGCACTAGTTCTGTTTACTGTATGATAGTTACATTAAAAAATATAAAAAGAGTAATACATTTCTAGAGCTTTCAATAAGGAACATGCGGACGTTTCGACCGAATGGTTTTTACTATGATAGGAATAAACAAACACATAATGGAGGAAACAATAAGCTCAAGTCTACATAATTCCAAGTAGTTTTAAGTTTAATGTTTCTTCAATGCGGTGCGTGGTTTTTAAAAAAAAAACAAGTCGATGTATTCTTTCTTGTAGGCTTTAAATATAACCTTTTTAAAGTAAGTTATAACTGGAAAATGAAACAAAAATGTCATTGATAGATGAAAATGGAATAACACGACAAAAGTATCAAAATCTGAAAAGGAAATATCGATGCAGTAAGAACATAACTACTAAACATGACGAGATAAAGAGTAGACACAATTTAAATGAAAGGACCTAAAGAGTCCAATAAAAAGTGGGAAAAAATAAATCTATTGAGAGTCATTGAGTCAGACAGTTAACTATACCATAAAATATATATTTTAAATTGGTCTGGAAAGTTCTAATTTAGTCACACGGCTCGCGTGGAATAGGTACTGTCTGGAATCAAACGAAAACAACTTCACAATTTTTATACGTTCAACTCTATTTTATGTCTGTGGCCCTAGACAACATCCCTAAATTAAAACTGTTTCATTATGTAAATTGTATACATTTTGTATTATTTGTATATACAGTTTACTGTAGCATCCAGTTTTCTCTAAGCGCATAGCTTCCCAACCTGTCAACATTTATATTATACTCGGGGCGTGATTTCTGTCTCCCAGAGGGCTATTATTTCCCAAAACACTGATCATGTTGACTCTCTTACAATGTTGTTTCTATTCACCGTTACTCTCTGCGGAGCATTACGTCCCAAACGAACATCTTTTTATTGTGCTCTATCTTTCAATATTGATTCCAACTTTAGACATATTTTACCTAATTATTCTGGGTCAAAGGGCATGAGCCAACGGCTCGCTGGATCTGCAACCAACCAACCAACCAACCAACCAACCAACCAACCACCTAATTATTTTTCCTAATTATTTTATTCTATGTATTATTATTATTATTTTTGTCCGTTTAAATCAATTATTTTGTATATTATTATTTATTTCCACCCTGTATTTCTTTTCATTCTTTTTTTCAGTTTTTCCACTGTGCCTTCCAGATTAATGTTGCCTGTCTTACAATACTCACCGTTGATCTTCTTTGTATCTCGATATCATCTTAATGCCCATCTCAACATCTTCATAGTTTCCATCTCACTCGTGGATTCGTTATTTGTATATTTCTTAGAGTTATTCACTCAGAGAAGAGGGTTCTGTGAGTTATTCACTCAGAGAAGAGGGTTCTGTGAGTTATTCACTCAGAGAAGAGGGTTCTGTGAGTTATTCACTCAGAGAAGAGGATTCTGTGAGTTATCCACTCAGAGAAGAGGGTTCTGTGAGTTATTCACTCAGAGAAGAGGATTCTGTGAGTTATCCACTCAGAGAAGAGGGTTCTGTGAGTTATTCACTCAGAGAAGAGGGTTCTGTGAGTTATTCACTCAGAGAAGAGGGTTCTGTGAGTTATTCACTCAGAGAAGAGGGTTCTGTGAGTTATCCACTCAGAGAAGAAGGTTCTGTGAGGTATTCACTCAGAGAAGAAGGTTTTGTGAGTTAGTCACTCAGAGAAGTGGGTTCTGTGAGTTATCCACTCAGAGAAGAGGGTTCTGTGAGTTATTCACTCAGAGAAGAATGTTCTGTGAGGTATTCACTCAGAGAAGAAGGTTTTGTGAGTTAGTCACTCAGAGAAGTGGGTTCTGTGAGTTATCCACTCAGAGAAGTGGGTTCTGTGAGTTATTCACTCAGAGAAGAAGGTTCTGTGAATTATTCACTCAGAGAAGAGGGTTCTGTGAGTTATCCACTCAGAGAAGTGGGTTCTGTGAGGTATTCACTCAGAGCAGAAGGTTCCGAATGAAAACATTGCACACGGCTGATAGTTGAAGATTTCTGGTATGATTTCAGGATGGGTAAAATATCTTTTGTGATCTCCGTTGCAGGCTGGGTATATCATCTGTATTCACGTGGTCGGAGGTTAGATATCAGGTCACGACGTTTTGTTTAACAGTGCATTTTTTTTTACAGAGATCCCTTGAGAGGATCGCGTGAAGCTGATGATAGTGTGTCATGTGTGTGGTTCTCTCGTATGAAAAAATCTGGTCTGCTGTGAGTGAGTGGGGTCTGGGGGGGGGGAGGAGAAGAGTATTGATTTGGAATATTACCCCAGATCTCGGGAAACTGTAGCTTGTGACTGTCCAGAATGACATGACATAGTTGAAGACATTTTCAAAACTATGAAAATGGTAAAACATGACAGATAATTCAACAGAAACACAAGTGCAAGGAGAGGCCATACAGCTTTTCTCGCATTTCAAGACCTTCTTATTTCTTGTTCACAATGCAATAGATTTTTCAGGCCCAGATTAGACTCATCAGACAACAGGGGATTTTATAAACATGAAAACTAATATACAATTTTTTTTCAATGTCATTCTCATCTTCGCTTGCATAACAGGGATATCGCTTTTCGAAGAAACGAATACATTGATGTCAACCCTCTAAATAGTGTGAACTATTTCCGTGACGACCTTGTTCGCAACATTAATATTGCATCACACCCGCGTGTTGCCGGTACCCACACCGGGAGAGTATCAAAACTGTACGTACAACGCTTGTCGTAGAGGGCAACTAAGGCGGTTTTTAGGGAAAAAAGTTCCAGCTTCGGGTAACAATCCTAAACAGAAAATGGGTGGCTGGGGTAACACAGGGCAAATATCAAAATGAACAAAAATTGGTATAAGTGTTAACATAATAAGTTATAAATAACCTAACAACGGACACAGTGTAAGACGATAAACAAATCTTACATAGAAAAATTCATGGTTGATGTAGGAAGGGAAGAAGGACAACAGCGAATGGACGACGGAGGAAATAAAGATAGGGCAGCATGACAGTGGAGAAGAAGGTGTGAGTGGAAGATAGTGGTTAGTAAGGAGGGTAAAGTGCACAGAAGAAGTGAAAATAGATGTTATAATGCAAGGGAAATAAAATTAATTAAATTTTAAAATACTTATCTGGAAAATAGTTGGCGTAAAAAAAAGAAGTATGAAATCGAGATATCAGGTTATATTGCAGACAGAGGCCAGATTCCCACCCCTTGAAAGACGCCGAGGAAGGGGGTTTTTTTTAGAGTTGAATCACATAGAGGGTGAAGGTGACACAACACCCAGAGATTGGACGTATCACATCGAAGAGCCTATATATTGCGTGTACATTGTAAGTTTGATACACCGCATTATGTTCCCTGAATTACTTCCTTCTAATCTACACGAGTTTAAGAATGAACACAGAAGAAGAAGACTGTACATCTCAACAAACACAAATAATATTTTCTACTATTATTTCCTTTCAGAAATCAAGCAGAGCAGCATCAAGGATATTCATGTACATATGTGTACGTCTCAGCAAAGTAGTCAACTACAAATGTGAATATCCAAAACGTTAGCCATCCTCAAATACTTCATCGTACTCATGGACTTTTCCAGGCAGTTTTTGAGTGCTGGCTGACATATACACGCCTTACATGTGTATTTTTATAATTAGTTTTCATATGTCCAAGTAATTTGTGAATAGAAAAATACGCAAGGGATATATTTTATTGTTTTTGTTCTGGTAATTTCACGTCAACTCTCAACGAGAATCGATAATATGTTGGATCATTAAGAAAAGACACATGTTCGTTCTTGTTCATTCTTCATACAAAGGATTACAATTGGATAATACTAGTATTTTCTTTTAACAATGATATTTGGAGTTCGAAGATTCCTTGAGGTCTTTTTTGTGATCTCACTTTGTGTAGGAGTCTCTTCTGAAACTGATCCATCGACAGAGGATAAGAATTCTCCAAATGGGAAATCTAGGAAGAAACGAAGAGGATGTAAGTGCGTTCAAAGATATATGGCAGACGTTGATAAGTTAATCGACGCAAAACTGAAGGAGTTTAAGGATGTGTATTTACTTCCAACCCTGAACGATAAAAAAGATAGTGAAGCTCAGCGCATGCGTGACGCCTTGTTAAGGTTGAGTGGGGATGTTGCCGAGACAAAGAATGCGCTGAGAATCATGACAACCAATATGGAGTCAATGCTAGAAGATCTGAACAGTACACAGAAGGAATACGCGAAACTGTCCAGACAGCTGAATAGAATGAGCGGAACTGTGGCTAACCTCACGAAATTTGTGGATAACATGGAACAGAGGTTGGCTGATAGGCCTCAAGACATTACAGCTAATGAGATTGTAGATCCTGAAACAAGCGCCGAGCCTAAACCAATGCCTACACGTGAGTATTTACGTCTTATAATTGTACATAATTCCATTTGTTTTCTATACTCGAAACGTTAGTTATGTAGAAAATTGGGCATGGACTCTAGTTCATGGTGCAGTGTCTTCTATCCCGGAATGTCGTGTCTAAAACTCAGATATAATTTTAGCTATACGTGGTTCAAGTGTGTATCTAACTGTACATGTTCGTTCAGCTTCGAATACCATGTGCAAGAAGGAATCCCTTGCTTTGTAGTGAGAGTTATACATTTCTTCTGTATGTAATTTTTACATTTTGATGAGATTCATAGACACTAACGCGTTAATGGTTTGTCTGCGATATAGATGGATAGCTCTTTGATGTCTAGCATTCTAAAACAAGGAATTGCGAACGATTAATTCTTACTTCTTATGTGCAGTAGGGAGTTTTCTCAGACCTTTCTTTAATACACAGGAGACTTCAGCTTTCGGCTTAATGCAATTCCTACTGGAGGAGCCTTCTACTCAGAGGGGGTATAGATGGATGGATAGAGAACATTATAGTGATATGGATATAGAACATTCTAGCGATATGGATGGATATAGAACATTTCTGAGACATGGATGGATACAGAACATTCTAGCGATATAGATGGGTGCGGTACATATCTGAGATATGGATTAATATAGAACATTTCTGCGATATGGATGAATATAGAACATTCCTGCGATATGGATGTATATAGAACATTCTTGATATATGGATGGATATAGAACATTTTTGCGATATGGAGGGATAGAAACATTTCTGAGAGGGACAGGAACATATATGTTTGTTTTCTTGATCAGGACTTAGTGATAAATCCAAAATTTTTTATGGATGGAGTCATTTTCTATGCACTATAAACACGTTCAGTATGTTGCCATGGTTTTCAGAACGCTCCTGTCGCACAGTTGCCTGCGGCGGGGTGTGAACATGATATCTTCACCATCCGAGATACGCTCTGTACCACTCTAGCGCAGAGCTGAAGTATGGATAATACCAGAAATAGATATTCTTTATAAGTGATTGAAATGTAATCTGGACATATGTCATAACATTGTTTCAAATTACAATAACATTTTATAGAATAAGAAATCTTTGTTAGAAACATGTGTAACTTTTAAATGAACATGTGTAACTTGTAAATGTGAATATGTGTAGCTTGTAAATCAATGTGTGTAGCTTGCAAGTGAATGTGTGGAAGGTGTAAAAGAGTATGTGTAGCTTGTAAATGAATATGTGTAGCTTGTAAATGAATATGTGTTGCTTTTAAATGAATATGTGTTGCTTGTAAATGAATATGTGTAGCTTGTAAACTAGATTGTGTCATTTAACGAATACACTAACAGATAAACAAATCTTGTTGATATTGCGACAACATGGTGACGTTGGTGTGGATATGATCAAGTCCATATCCATATAAGCAGTGGCGAAAAGGTTAACCAACGATGACACACATGAATAATCGATGCTATATTTTCTAGTGCCATGTGCAACCCTATCACCGTTTGTCCCCCTTTATTTTAAATCAATTAACTTCGTCATAACTGTCGCATCAAAAGATGTTCCATTTATCACTTTCGGTCTGTTTTCAATATTTGGATAAGTTAGCACGCTGTACCAGCTGCCCCAACCACCACAAAAATGTTGGAACGTGCCGACTGTTGCATTCTGACGAACTTCCATCATTCAGTGGAGCTAGCAGAACACTGAGAGTATTCTTCTTCTTCTTCTTCAGCGTTCATTCTCAAACTCCCACTAGATCTCTCTTGTAACAGGACAATGGTCCAACTAGGTTTCCAGCAGGATATAGTCCAGAAAATGGAAATGCGTTTTGTCGCAGTTTTATTTGCGGTAATGGCCAGAAACACCCGTCTTCGGCGGAACTGAGAGTATATTTCATGCCATTTTATATAATATGTCGGATATATCGGATCACTGGCGCAAAAAAAAACTCGCGAAATAAGGCACAC
Source organism: Meghimatium bilineatum (assembly GCA_034231615.1). NCBI lineage: Eukaryota > Metazoa > Mollusca > Gastropoda > Stylommatophora > Philomycidae > Meghimatium > Meghimatium bilineatum. The sequence continues at coordinate 5,461,987 of CM067309.1, read as the reverse complement.
TGTTCTCTATATAGCCGTTCTCAACGTGGGTCATAAAGCTCTTTTCTGTACCCACACCCAACCGTATGGAAATCACTCTGGTCTTCTAGAGTGCGACTGCAAACAATAATGAAAACCGCTGCTCTATTTGCCTGATTGTGCACATTTCACCACTATACAGTAAAACTGAATGTACCTAGCAGGTGTGCAGTTTTATGTTAAGTGTACTCGTCGTACCCGGAGTCGTGATATGTGGTATAAAACATGTCATAGACGGTCAAGCACAAGGTAAAATCCACACCACATGCGTTTGAACATCCGAACCATTCAGAAAGCAGTGGAAACTTACTAAACGTGTTTATATTGCTAAAACATTCACTACATCCAAAAATATTTGTGTGATCAGTACGGCCTGAATAGGATATGTTACTAGCTGTTTATCTGGTCATTTTTTTGTGGAGGTGATTTCTTTATTCTGCTAGTCTGATAATATTCCTGACAACACGGTTAGCAGGTGATGATTATAACAGTTAGAGATTTATGGAGCTGTACCTCTGGTGTGTACGGAGGTGAATGTAGATGTCACCTCTGGCACGTAATATTTTACCACAGGTGGGACCAGTACTCCGAATTTGATGTATGGTTTTTGACAGAGCTTATCAGAGAAGACGTTATCACTCTGTCTCATCAATTTAGTATTATTCAGTGACGCAGGCGTTTCTGGAGGTGTTACTGTGGCATGTTGGGTGGTATCTTACATGGAATTTCCCGAATGTGAAGTTGATTAAGTACACTTTCATAGACTTTCTGCACAGTGTTTCCATATGTCTTTTTTGTTCGTAAATTACAAGAGTTCTAACAGTGGAGACAATAATAGAAAACTAGAACCTGCAATGAATGTTGTAAGAGACCACGAACGAGGATTAGTGTATAGTTGACTATGGCACTGCTTTATCTCATATAGCAGTCACATTTATTGATACTGCAGCCATATTTATTGATACTGCAGCCACATTTATTGATACTGCAGCAACATTTATTGATACTGCAGTCACTTTTATTGGTATTGCAGTCACATTTATTGATACTGGAGCCATATTTATTGATACTGCAGCCATATTTATTGATACTGCAGCCATATTTATTGATACTGCAGTCATATTTATTGATACTGCAGCCACATTTATTGATACTGCAGCCATATTTATTGATACTGCAGCCACATTTATTGATACTGCAGCCATATTTATTGATACTGCAGCCACATTCATAGATACTGCAGCCACATTTATTGATACTGCAGCCACATTTATTGATACTGCAGTCACTTTTATTGGTATTGCAGTCACATTTATTGATACTGGAGCCACATTTATTGATACTGCAGTCACTTTTATTGGTATTGCAGTCACATTTATTGATACTGGAGCCATATTTATTGATACGGCAGCCATATTTATTGATACTGCAGCCATATTTATTTATACTGCAGCCATATTTATTGATACTGCAGCCACATTTATTGATACTGCAGCCATATTTATTGATACTGCAGCCACATTTATTGATACTGCAGCCATATTTATTGATACTGCAGCCACATTCATAGATACTGCAGCCACATTTATTGATACTGCAGCCACATTTATTGATACTGCAGCCATATTTATTGATACTGCAGCCATATTTATTGATACTGCAACTACACTTATTGAGAAGTTGAGGAAGTGTATGATTACTTTCTCAACAAAAGGAGTAGTTCAAAAACAGAGGTTTTTGAAGTGTTTCATTTGATGACAACTGACAGACTATCAATATAGGGTGCATGGGGTGTAATGACGAAAAAATACAAATAACAATACACCAGACATTTTAAACATTTCGAACCGTTAGGCTTTGATCACGAATATTCAAACCAAACAATGAAAAAAACGATGAAAACATTAAAAACAATCTTACCATCACAGAGAAACTAGAACAGATATGGAAACAATAAGAAGTTCGAAATTCAATAAAACGAATAGAAGGGAAATATATTATAAATTATTGTATTCTAATAACCACTACCATTATCGCTGTGAAAATCATCACTATTACTACCACCATCACCATTACCATCAGCACCATCCTCGACATCATCAGTATCATCACCACTATAGTCATCATAATGACCGTCATCATCATCATCATCATCACCATCATTATCATCACTGACATCAGCAGCGTTAGCATCATCAAGCACTGTATGTTTAGATTCTCGGATGTTAACAAAAAACTAAAGCTTTTGTATTCTTGTAAACAAATGCAGATGCACCTATTCTTCTATAGAAATGGAGATGCACCTATTCTTGTAAACAAATGCAGATGCACCTATTCTTGTAAACAAATGCAGATGCACCTATTCTTCTATAGAAATGGAGATGCACCTATTCTTGTATACAAATGGAGATGCACCTATTCTTCTATATAAATGGAGATGCACCTATTCTTGTAAACAAATGCAGATGCACCTATTCTTCTATAGAAATGGAGATGCACCTATTATTCTATAGAAATGGAGATGCACCTATTATTCTATAGAAATGGAGATGCACCTATTCTTGTATACAATGAAGATGCCCCTATTCTTGTATACAATGAAGATGTCCCTCCAGAATTTATGTCATAATCAGAAAGCTTCACTTCTCAGTGGTGTGTTACCTTTTGAGAAGAAACAAAGGGGAACAAGAATATAATTGTACAGATGAGGTAGTGTGGGGATTCCGCAGGAGGAAATTAATACTATAAAAGCATGACCATCTTCTATGTAAGACTTACTGATCAATGGGAATCATGCCTTGATTATTTATGTGACTATTCCCGTGATTCTCATTTATTACTATGATTATACTTTTTGTGACAACCAATGAAAATCTCGGGGTTAGTCAAGAGAGTCATTTTAGAAAGCTGGATTTCCCATTAGCCAATATGTCTTATATTGTAGACGGTCATGATATAAGTATATAATCAACTATTTATTTTCAGGTGGTCTGATGGCCAAGAAACTAATATACTGTATTTCATGGCTTCTGTCGTTAGATATAGTTTACGTACATCTTTATAACAATCCGTAGTTTCTGTATTTATAGGCATTTCTCAACAGACAATATGTTTTACGATTTTTCAATTCTCCGTAGCTTCTTCTTCTCAGCTGAGGCATACCGTAGCTTGAACCTTCTTAGCTGAGGCATACCGCAGCTTGAACCTTCTTAGCTGAGGCATACCGCAGCTTGAACCTTCTTAGCTGAGGCATACCGTAGCTTGAACCTTCTTAGCTGAGGCATACCGCAGCTTGAACCTTCTTAGCTGAGGCATACCGCAGCTTGAACCTTCTTAGCTGAGGCATACCGCAGCTTGAACCTTCTTAGCTGAGGCATACCCTAGCTTGAACCTTCTTAGCTGAGGCATACCGTAACTTGAACCTTTTTAACTGTAGCATACCGTAGTTTGAATATACAAGTTAGTATGCTGTTCGTGTGTTAAAAAAAATAACTAAATGTATAACTTTAACGGTAATAATTTTTTGCCAACATTTGTGATTCTGATTTCTTTGTCGAGGAATGGAATTTATTTTCTATTTTCTGTTTTTCGTAGAATTTGAAAACGAAAAACGTCTTTACTTATACACACAACTACAACATCAATTTGGAACTATTTGGCTCGGCTAGGAATTTTTCTTAGATGTTGTCTTATCGTCTGGAAACACGATTTCATTGATGCTTCACATCCTTTATTGTAATATCATATGTTTTAGTATTTTAAGAAAAATATTTATGCTTTATTTTGCTTTCATTTGTGCCCGTTTATTTTTTGTCTGTCATTTTGTGAGGTCGAAATAAACTTAAGAAGGAAGCTATAGATTCATAATAACGAATAAATATGCACAACAGCAAACATGTACAAGTACACATACACACTCACACAAACTCAGAGAAATCAAGACACGAAAGTAAATACACGTAAACGTATATTATATGTAGCCGAGATTCGACGGGGGCACGATTTGTAGAGGGTCATTATTTCTAATTTATTTCTGCTGCATTGTTAATATACTGTCCATTTCTGTTCTTGCTGATTCCAAGATGTATAGGTCTTGGTTCTCTTGAGAAACATGATAGACATAGAAATTGCCATTAACGAACTCCCCCTCCTCCCATACATCACACCATTTCTCTTGTATTGTTAATAAGTTCTGTTAGCGACGTCCATTTCAGGCACAGTGACATGCCATCCAGAATATATCGTTTTGACATCCTCTGTCTTTTTTCTCCTTGATCTTTCCGGTGGTTACTAAATGTTCAAGTGTTTACTTTTCTCATAATCTTGAACCTTGACTCTAAAATCTTGACTGTCTACTTCTAATGTTTACTATAATTTTTCTCTTTACTCTTTTAACTTCAGCATCTCTGAGGACTTCTACATTAGTTTTCTTGGCTGTCCATGGAGTTTTCATCATTCTTCGTAAAAACCACATCTCAGTTGTCTTCAGCTTATCATGAGCTCTTGTGGTTGTGTTCATGCTTCACATACACAAAAAGCTAGTCCGATTTTAAAATGTATTTAAAGTTCAGACTTTGATATAACTGGCTCAGATTTAGACTCCATGATTGCCCCAGTAGAATGTATTTATGTGAGACAATAGAAGGTGGTACTGCTAGTAGAACATACTTGAAAATAATACTCACGTGAAAGACAGGTAATGGAGTCCTACTTGATGACGACTAACACACTATCACTGACGGCTGTTTACATGAATAAATATGGTACTCGTATATACAACAAAACAAAACACAGAATATAATCATACAAATGACAATACACAGGACAAAATCGAAGTATGATTGACGGTGTAGATTGTGTAGAATGTAGAATGTGTTTATTCGAAACACTGAGATTCAAACTCTATGATTGCCACAGTAGAGTATGTTTGTGCGAAACACTAGTGATCTGCAATAACAGCAACGATCTCTATTTTTTAACAAAAGCAATATTCATTATAAAAAGTGGAATTCATTATTTGAAGACAGCAATCAGCCGCTATACCATACCTCATTGTCAGATGGCTTCTGAAATTGGCTGTTATCGCATTAATGTGAATTTGTGGGATTAAATCTAAGATGTTGGAGTGCCAGAGTTGCGGAAGGAAATGAACACGGTCAAACGAGACATGTTTCACATGTTAAAAAAATATTTATCGAAACTTTGTCAGGAATTATATTCTCAGTCACGAAACGAAGATTAATGTTCAACTTTATCTGTTTTTAAACTTTTGTAAAATACAACAATTCAACCTAAAGATCTTTAATCAAGATACATTTTGTTTGTTGTTTGTTAAATGGGGAATGAAGCCTCTTGACACTCAACATAAGACCCGAGTATATGTGGTATATATACGGCCATATTATTATCTCAATAGAAACTAACGTTCATCAATTTTATTAACATACAATGAAACTACAGTGCAGTAAAACAAAACTATATCACGTTATGTACTATAATGCGTTCATCAATAATTGACCACCGATATTGTCTATTATCTCCGTAATTACTAAGCATATGGGCTTCATATTTTGCATGAGTGGATTATTTCATAGTCATGTTAAAGATTTATTATTAATTATTGCCCAGATTCAACGTATTTATCGCAGCAGAACTACGAATGTCGTTTTTAAGATATCAATACGTGTTTGTAATTGTTGATAGCTAAGTACTCTGGATCCGAACGAATCTAGTATTTAGTATGTTGGAAGTTGGATTTGTAAAACTACATTTGATGGTATGTTAATCTTATAAAACAACTCTTATTGGTATGTTAATCTTATAAAACTACTCGTGCTGGTATGTTAATCTTATAAAACTACTCTTGATGGTATGTTAATCTTATAAAACTACTCTTGATGGTATGTTAATTTTAGGCATGTGTTTAGACAGCGACTATATATTCATCAGAGTGTACACTCTTCAATATGCGCTGTGAGAAAATGAGCGCCTATGTGTCTGCCAAGAGTGCTATGAAGTCGATCTAATAACTAATTTAATATCCTTGGTGTATACATTTAATGAAGCCTGCCACATCTATATTCGACGCCAGGCAGAATTCCAACATGTCTTTTTGTATCATTATTTCTCAGTCTGTCCCCTCTTGAAGAATTTTTAATTTTTTTTGTCTCCCCAGCAACTTGTCTCCCACACTGTAATCTTCCTCATGCCTACCTTAGAACAGAAACTATTTTTGACACTAATAGTCAGATTGGTACAAATATACTGTTTATAATTTGTTACTCTGTTCCAATTATTACTAACATTTAGATGTGTATAATGGTGATAGTTTGTGTGTCACTAGGTTTGATATTTTTGCATCTTGTTTCAGTTTCATACTAAAGTGCTACTCTCTCTAGAAATATAGCTGTCATGCATAGCCTACCAGCAGTTCTCAGCGTGGGCTTAATACCTCCACATGGCCACGGAAACATGAATAGTGGTTTCGGAGGAAACCATTTGAAATTGTGGTGGGGGTGGGGTGGGGGTACTGGAAGATAACTATTTGAAGGATAAAATACGAAAGAAAATGTGTGCATAAAGTGGGACAAGAAAAGAGATTTGTGACTAAAGTGGGACATGAAAGATTATTTCTGCTTAAAGTGGGACATGGACAATTTTTGCCTAAACTGGGACACGAAAGGAGATTTGTGCCTAAAGTGGAATACGAAAGGAGATTTGTCCTTAAAGTGGGACACGAAAGGAGATTTGTGCCTAAAGTGGGACACGAAAGGAGATTTGTGCCTAAAGTGGGACACGAAAGGAGATGTGTGCCTAAAGTGGGACACGAAAGGAGATTTGTGACTAAAGTGGGACACGAAAAGAGATTTGTGACTAAAGTGGGACACGAAAGGTGATTTGTGCCTAAAGTGGGACACGACCAAAATAGTTTGAGATGTATAGAATTGAATCTAATCTTCTACATCGTATTAGAACCTACTAGCACGCTTCTCTAAAACTTCCCCTGTCTCAATTACCACAGAGAATCTACTTCAAAGACATGGAGTGAATGAAACGAATAGCTTCTTGTAGTTTTCATTAGTACCAAATATAAAAACTCACCACGATGGAGTACAAAAGCCTCATTTTTGTACCTTATGCCACGAGGGAGTACAAGTTTCTCAATCTTGCAGCTTATGGACCTCGTCGGAATACACATTTCTCATTTGTGTACCTTATGCCAGGCAGCGGAGGTTTAATTTCAGCTTGAGATTTATATTTGGTCACATATTTGAAAGATAAATTGCCCGGAACTTGTACAAGTCTCGTAGAACACGTAGAAGTCTTAAATTGTAAAAGTTTCAGATTGTACAAGTCTGAGATTATGCAAGTGGCAGATTGAAAAGTCTCAGATTGTACAAGTCTCAGATTGTGCAAGTGGCAGATTGTGAAAATCTCAGGTAGTGCAATTCTCAGAATGTGCAATTCTCAGTTTGTACAATTCTGAGATTGTACAAGTCACATAATATTTAAAATTCTCAAATTGTTGAAACCAAAGATCATAGCACAAGTGATCATATACAAAAACCATGTACTAGTCATAGACCAATGTCGACTCAGTGCCAATATATTATATTACAATGTCGTGTATTGAACACCCTTCTACTTCGGAGAGATCGAGACTTTCTCACAATATCCAGGCATTTTGCAGAAACTCAGTCTTGGGTGTTCAACAGATTATGTCACTGCGGAGATCATGGTCTTGTGGTATTTAACACCCCAACGGACTACCTTCTTACTCACGTCTCGTGACTTGATGACAGGAGGTTGTGATGGTCAACCCGAAACACTACTTTCTTTCCTACTAATCTCTCATGACTTGATGACAGGCGGGCGTGGATGGAAACGAACGGACCGACAAATTAGCTAGTCTCGCTACCACAACAGGCGGTCAGACTATGGACCGAGCAGACGTACTCAATGCTCTTCGTGAGTCCTCATGATCAGAGGATTCTGAAATGAATGAGCATGAGTCAATATTAGGAATTCGAGAATTGGGGGTGAAGATGGGTGTAGCTCGTAGAGAATCCATGACAAAGATTTCAAAAAAAGGCAGTGAACCAACATGGAACCGGAACCATTAGCCGCTATACCCGGAGAGATTTACTGAAGCGGAGATCGGAGCACCTATGGACGTGTCCGGTGTGCGAACATGATATCAACATACCTAATACCTAATACCTAATCATTAATATTTCAGACTGCTGAAGTAAGTATTGATATAGTAGAAATCATTAAAATTTCAGGCTGATGAAGTGAAGTATTTTTTCTTCTTCTTCTTCAGCATTCATTCTCAAACTCACGCTGGATCCCTCTTTCAGCAGGACTGTCATATTTTAAGCATTATATAGTCCAGAGAATGGAAATGCGTTGTTTTGCTGTAAATTTGCGCTAATGATCCGACACATCCGCCTTCAGCGGAAGTGAAATAATTTGAAGTATAAATCCTTAACCTTCCATGTTTGATATGATTATCATATAGATAAACCGTGATACCGCTACGCTCACCCTATCTGTTTTCTTCATTTACAAAAGTATAATCATTCAAATGTCTGACCAAGTGTCTGTCAATAAACTACGTAAATAAATAGTGGGGGGTGGGGGAGAATGCTCTAAAAAACTTAGACAGTTGTTGAAAAGGCGGAGAATGAGGGTGGGAATGAGAAAAATTGACGTCAACAATACAGTTTATGTACACCAATTAAATTATTTACATTTTAAAACGTTTTATATAAATTTGATAAATTCATATGTTTTTTTCCACATAATCTCTGATAGTTATTTTTGTGTGGAATATTTTAACAGCGAGCGGTTTCTGAATGTTTTATGTTGGTGAGAACAAAAAGGGGGCAGAGGAATGGGTTAACATTGGCAAAACTGCATTTTATGGACAGATCCAAGAGGTGTAACTTTATTTATTTTCAGTAACTATTTTGTTACAAAATCGTTGTGCAATCTCAACTACAAATACATTTACTTAACCTTAAAAATGTAACATTATATCGATCCTGAACTGAATACGATTACTACTTCAGACTAACATTTTCGCACAGCTCAGCGAATCCCTCGTCGACTATACAGTCATGTAAACACATCTCAATCTTTCAAAAGTAGAACTATTTGTCTTTTCCCGTCATTGGTAACTGTGTCCTGATATTGGACATAAAAGACTTGTGAGCTAAATGCAGCATATTCTTCTAAATTCACGTATTTTACTTTTTCCTTGATTTCCATTGGCTGAAGACATAAAGTGTATATAGGCATATATATAAATATATTAATATGTATATAGATATATAGAGTGACCAATGAATATCCCTAAACAGTCAAAATGATTGCTTTGCAAAGATAACCCCCAACGAGCCAGCAGACTACATACTTGACGAAGAACACGTTTTGGGTATATTTTATGTAGAGTATATCTTAAAAAATATATAAGAAATGTCAGGACTCAAGATCAATAGGAAAATAGTAAACTATCTTAGATGTGCAGATGACACTGTTCTTTTAGCAGAAAGTGAACATGAACTACAAAGACTAATAGATCAAGTCAATAAATCAAGTAATGAATATCGACTGGATATAAACATCCATAAAAACAAATACCATGATAATCAGCAAAGACACAGAAGAACAAGAGCTAAATATAAACATACAGGGAGAGAAACTACAACAAGTAAAACATTATCAATATCTTGGACACATAGTCACAAATGATGGCAGATGTGAAACAGAAGTTAAAAGGAGAATAGGAATGGCTAAAAGTACCTTCAATGGCATGAGGAAATTATTAATATCTAAACAAATTACAAAAACGTTAACAATGAGAATTATAAAATGCTTCATCTATTCTATAGTAATGTATGGCTCAGAAACATGGACACTAAATAAACAATTAGAAGACATAATTGATGTCTTTGAGATGTGGGTATATAGAAGAATAGGGAGAATATCATGGACAGAGAAGAAAACAAATAAAGAGGTGCTGAAAACACTTAATAGGAAAGAATTACTACGAGAAAGAAAGATCAGGCAAATAAAATATTTTGGACACATTAAAAGACATGACACGTTATTGAAGACCTTACTTGTGGGTAAAGTCAAAGGGACGCTAGCAAGATGTAGGCAGAGATACAAGTGGGAGAGTAGCATCACACGATGGAGAGGTTACAATCTAGCAAAGTGCACCACCAAAACAAGAGACAGGAGATGTTGGAGATCCGTTGCAGCCAACCTTCGTTGCGGAGTCGGCACTTGATGATGATGATGTAGAGACAGCCAATGACAATCTCGGAGAAGTCACGCAGCGTTAATTTTTTAAGGGAAGAAAGGTAGAGTCCACATGACTGTATAATCGACTATGTCCTCGAGCCAAGCATATGGTATTTATATCTGAGAAGTATAACCCTATACACGACATCTTATTTCTTCCTATTACATGTCCTTAGGCATTATGGTAAGACTTCAAAGATATCGTTGTAGTTTTTCAACATGGACGTAAATGTTTCAACTTCATACCAGATGTAGTTTCATTTTGCTAAAACATGAACGGATGATTAAGTTATTCGTATGCAAGTGGTGATGGTTGCGATTGGATATTCCTTGCTGTGCGTGTGTTCCTACTTTGAGGAAAGATCAAGATGACCTTCATTTGTTGTCTGCTTCAGAGGTTTTCAGAAATTTTGTGCCGGTGTCTAACTTCTGGAACAATTTTCTTTCATGATTATCATGATATACAGACAATACAGATACGTCCATTAGTTTGCCATTGTTTTCTGAACGATCTGGAGGCACAAGTGCCTGCGGGGAATTTCGAACCCAGAACATTGGTCTTCAGAGACGTGCCTTGTACCACGTCGACACAAAGCTGGGCTTCGTAGGCACAGATACGATATGTTAACTAAACGGACAATAACACACAGATAATACTATATATATATATACGAGGGGGAGTCAATAAGTAAGTCACAAATGGCTCTTTAGAAAAAAACTGAAGACGATAAAAACCTGAAAACTGTTTATTTTTACACATACATTATCCCTTTACTTCTCAACATAATTTCCACCAACATTGATGCATTTATCCCATCGTTTTATGAGTCCTCCCAAACCTGCTGCGTAGAACTGCGTGCTCTGCTTTTTAAGCCACATTTTCACTTCACATTCAACTTCTGCGTCAGTCGCGAAATGCTTCCCGCCAAGGTGGGTTTTTAGTGGACCAAAAAGGTGAAAATCACTAGGGGCTAAATCGGGGCTGTAAGGAGGATGTTCCAGAATTTTCCAACCAAGATTTTTTATTTTCTCCTGAGTTAATCGAGCCGTATGTGGTCTAGCATTGTCATGAAGGAGTAGCACTCCTCTAGTCAGCAGCCCTGGACGTTTTCTTCGAATTGCATCCCGAAGCACTGATAGAACTTCACAGTATGATTCAGAATTCACATTGTCACCTTTCTTTTTGAAATTGGTTAAAAGCACTCCTTGACAATCCCAGAACACTGTCAGCATAACCTTCCCTGCTGATGGTGTAACCTTGAATTTTTGGACACAAGGCGAAGAAGGATGTTTCCATTGCATTGAAGCACGCTTTGATTCAGGCTGGTAGTGATGCACCCATGATTCGTCCCCAGTAATAATCCTGTTCATCATGTCTTCTCCTTCATTTGCGTATTGACAGAGATGCTCCAATGACAAGCCTAATCGGTTCATTTTGTGTTCGTCCGTCAATTGTCTGGGCACCCACCTTGAACACACTTTCTTAAATTTCAATCGGTCATGCATGATGCTGTATGCTGAACCATGTGAGCACCCTATTGCAGCTGCTACAGCGTCTATCGTTACTCGTCTGTCACCTCGAATCATCTCCTCAACCCGCTGCACAGATGCGTCTGTTGCAATTTCAACAGCACGACCAGATCGGATTTCGTCAACAATTTTAGAGCGTCCTTGAGAAAATTTTTTTACCCAGCTGTGCACCGCTTTATGGGACAAACAATTGTCAGCATAAACAGGAAGCATTTCTTTATGAATGTCTTTTGCAGGCAGTCCTTTTGCCCATAAAAAACGCACAACAGCACGTTGTTCATTGATTGTACACTCTGTAAGTACAGTAGCCATTTTGTTTTTTGTGCTGCGCATGCGCAAGGTACAGCTAGCGCCATCTAGCGAACATAAACATAAAGTTCTATGATGATATCAACTATAAACAGCTTTAGAAACCACCTACTGCATTTTCCTGCTATCCAACATCAATTTGTGACTTACTTATTGACTCCCCCTCGTATATTACTATGGACTTCCAATTTCTGTTGCACTTCTTAAACGTGTCTGTGAACCTTCACTTGCTGTTTCATCTCTTAGACGTGTCTGTGGACCTCCACCTGCTGTTGCACTTCCTAAACGTGTCTGTGGACCTCCACCTGCTGTTGGACCTTGTGGAAGTGTCTTTGAACCTCCACTTACTGTTGCACCTCTTAGACGTGTCTGTTGACCTCCACTTGCTGTTGGACCTCTTAGACGTGTCTGTGGATCTCCACTTCCTGTTGTACTTCGTAAACGTATCTGTGGATCTCCACTTACTGTTTCATCTCTTAGACCTGTCTGTGGACCTCCACCTGCTGTTGCACTTCTTAAACGTGTCTGTGGACCTCCACCTGCTGTTGGACCTTTTGGACGTGTCTGTGAATCTCCACTTACTGTTGCACCTCTTAGACGTGTCTGTGGACCTCCATTTGCTGTTGGACCTCTTAGACGTATCTGTGGATCTCCACTTACTCTTTCATCTCTTAGACGTGTATGTGGACCTCCACTTGCTGTTGCACCTCTTAGACGTGTCTGTGGACCTCCAGTTGTAAAATTGTTTCACTGTGGTCTCCATGAAAGTATTTGTAACATCCCCTTTTTTCCATCTGGGAAGGGAGCTATATGGCTGTTGCCGCATACCGCTTGTCTACTTTTTAAATCTGAAATCCAAAGCACAGAACGATACATTGTGTATCTTCATCTTCTGTGTTCCCTCTAACACCCAAACTGGTCAGTATTATGTAATCTGTACTGGTCAGTATTATGTAATCTGTACTGGTCAGTATTATGTAATCTGTACTGGTCAGTATTATGTAATCTGTACTGGTCAGTATTATGTAATCTGTACTGGTCAGTATTATGTAATCTGTACTGGTCAGTATTATGTAATCTGTACTGGTCAGTATTATGTAATCTGTACTGGTCAGTATTATGTAATCTGTACTGGTCAGTATTATGTAATCTGTACTGGTCAGGATTATGTAATCTGTACTGGTCAGTATTATGTAATCTGTACTGGTCAGTATTATGTAATCTGTACTGGTCAGTATTATGTAATCTGTACTGGTCAGTATTATGTAATCTGTACTGGTCAGTATTATGTAATCTTTACTGGTCAGTATTATGTAATCTGTACTGATCAGTATTATGTAATCTGTACTGATCAGTATTATGTAATCTGTACTGGTCAGTATTATATAATCTGTATGTACTGGTCAGTATTATGTAATCTGTATAACCGAATACGTTGTGCTATTGTTTACAGTTTTGCTTCGATATTTTCGCCTTTCGATATAATGCTACAATGCATAGACATCACGGCTATAACGCCACAGGCAGACCATGTAAAAGATGGATCACAGAAATCAAAGAAGCCACATGACCAAGCTTACAAACAGCACACAAGAAGACCATCTCTAGAGAACTCTCCCACCTCTGAAACCGCAAGGCAAACAAGGGACACAGCGTATAGATAGATAGACAGACTAGAAACCTTTAGCATGGTGATGACCCACTGTGATTCAGGGACTCAATTCAAATTTTAAAATTTCCTTAGTCGCAATCTAAGACATATATGGCAGAATGAAATAAATGAAACATATCACATACTTGATATTATTTGATCCATTTTGGAATCCAGCGAAAAAGGTAAATGTGATATCTCAAATAGAGTAGATTTTGGATACAAATCCCAGTAGCAAGACTCTAGTCAACATCGACATTGTGGAACTGATAGCATTTGTCAATAATTGCTAGGATAAACTCATTTACAATTGTGTGTGTGTGTGCAGATTTACGAATAGATCATCATAATCAGAGTAGCATCTCCTGAACTGGATGTAGCAGTCATCACAGTCATTCTAAACTTATCTTGAGTCAGTCTTCCTGCTTCTGTTGTCATGTTCAGATTGGTCTTAGATGACTTGCGTCCATCTTGTTCTTGGTCTGCCTCTTGTTCGTCTTCCTGGCATCATCCCCTTCATTATGGTTTTCTCTAGGCCGTCATTACGAATATAACACAAAACAAATAATTCCATCTATTAAGGACACAATGTTAGTTGTTAAATGATGTACACACATACATTTCAGAAAGAAGAGACAGGCTACTCATATATACATGTAGAACGCATACAGAAAGAACATATATACAAATAGATAGCGCAGACTGAACAAACATACATGCCATATGAATAGCCATACTTGATAGGCAATGGCAGACAAACATGTTAGTCATGATTGATAGTCATGGACAGACACACGTGGCAGGCAGGACAGACACACATGGCAGGCAAGACATACATAGCAGGCAGGACAGACACACATGGCAGACAAGACATACATAGCAGGCAGGACAGATAAATATTACATACAGCTATCACATATACACAGAAAATTCGTCAATGTGTTAACAGGGCCAAAAGATGAGCAAAGAATAGCAATGTTGTGATCTGTCATGCATGCTATAAGAAGAAACTAAGGAAATCCGGATGTGGGATTTTTATGTTCCGTCCATGGCTGCCACAAAAAATACATCTCAAGTCAGATATGTCAGACCCGAATTCGGATATATTGCAGCGAAGTTGTAAACCCTGACATAACTCTTTCAGTTCTCCCAACTGCATATATCGTATTAACCAGCGGGATTCTGAGAAAGAACACAGAAGAAGAGAAGTAAGCAGGACATAGACATCACAGACAGAAATCACAAACAAAACATACAGAAAGTATAGACATACAGACAGATTGGCAGACTGAAACAAATATATATATGCCTTTCTGCCTTTCAAAGATATTAATAAAATGTTGACTTAGAGCAAGGTCTCTGAACTATCAAATGTCACATTCCATTTTATCATAATCACAAAGAGACATACTTATATTCCTGTTACGAAAGCTCCTGAGGTAAATTGCTCTGGAAAAATGAGTCGGGACAAAACCGTGAACTCATTATAAAAACATCCGCTATGTCCAACATATAATTTGTATCATATTTATTCCGCTACTGGACTAGTTCCTTTTACAACTAATACGTTTTGACATAATCGTCATATTGTATCTGGCATATACCAGTGTATCAGATGGTATTACCAATAGGATTACTTCATAGTTGATACAGAGACCAATAGTAAGCCTGAATCCAGAAATACATCAGGACAACTAATGCTGCCACATTACATCATCTACATATTTGCATTTGGATGTCAAAACCGTACGTCAAGATGTCATATGTCATTCTAGATGACTTTAGCTATTTACTTTTTAACGTTAAGAGATTGTGCAGATGTGTTTAATGTTTCTATCTATCTATCTATCTATCTATCTATCTATCTATCTATCTATCTATCTATCTATCTATCTATCTATCTATCTATCTATCTATCTATCTATCTATCTATCTATCTATCTATCTATCTATCTATCTATCTATTTATATATCTGTCTGTCTGTCTGTCTATCTGTCTGTCTGTCTGTCTGTCTGTCTGTCTGTCTGTCTATCTGTCTATCTGTCTATCTGTCTATCTGTCTATCTATCTATCTATCTATCTATCTATCTATCTATCTATCTATCTATCTATCTATCTATCTATCTATCTATCTATCTATCTATCTATCTATCTATCTATCTATCTATCTATCTATCTATCTATCTATCTATCTATCTATCTATCTATCTATCTATCTATCTATCTATCTATCTATCTATCTATCTATCTATCTATCTATCTATCTATCTATCTATCTATCTATCTATCTATCTATCTATCTATCTATCTATCTATCTATCTATCTATCTATCTATCTATCTATCTATCTATCTATCTATCTATCTATCTATCTATCTATCTATCTATCTATCTATCTGTCTGTCTGTATCTCTGTTTATCTGTCTGTCTGTTTGTTTATCTGTCTGTCTGCCTATCGTTCTTTCTGTCTGTTTGTCTCTATCTATACGATGTAGCCATAAATAGCCATCAGCACATACGACCAATTTATCTGACATAGAACGTAAATATATCTTCAAGGTTACGAGGTCTGATCTTCGTCTTCTTTCGTTCTATTGCAACAACTTTGATGTTGCTTAGTTATTTTAACCATTTCATCTGTAAATACGGTACGTGCACAGAGTATTACTAGTTTATAGTACCGTCGTGTTTTATATGAATTCAGTCTACAACACAAACTATCCAGACGAGTACGGTTCAATAACCAATAGACATACATAACGAATAATGTCTGACTATTTACACTGTAAACTGTACTATTCCTAAATATCACTACTATTCCATATCGATCTTTTTTGACGTGCAACATTTAAGAGTATCGTCTGCATCAGTGACATCAGTGGTTCTTAATCTTTTATAACATAGCATCTTTTGTAATCTTTATTTGTTTGGATTCCAGTAAACTCCTGTTTCCCATGTGATTTAGAAAAAAATCAGTACAGCTGTTCTTTCCATAATAGGTAGTAACTGCAGCAACACTTACATCAAACAGGGGAAACTAGTAAACAGTGTTATGAAGTTTTTCTATCACTGGAAACACACATAAAAGCACACGAAAATTGACGTCTCGACCAAAATGCTTTTGTTCTTGATAAGGCATTCTGGTCGAAACGCTATTTTCGTTCATTATCATGCGTGTTTCCAGTGATTTGGTCGTATCATATTTAGGACGTAGTCATCAACCCAGCATGTTTTGGTTGTAATTATTTTCTAGGAAATATAAATATATTCAGTAGTTTGCCATTACTTTCAGAACGGCCCAAATGCTTAAATTCTTGTGGCGAGGATCGAACTCGGTATCTTGGCCGTCACAGATGCGCTCTGTACCACTTCGTCACAGAGATGGACAGTGATTAGCAGAAATTAATCAGCCTATTTTCTAATTTCTCCTTTTCATACACAGACAAGTTCAGCTCTCAGCACTTCAGTTTTCATATCACATCACTTCAGCTCTCAGCAGTTTAGCTCTCAGCACTTCAGCTCTCAGCACTTCAGCTCTCAGCAGTTTAGCTCTCAACACTTCAGCTCTCAGAACTTCAGCTCTTAGCACTTCAGCTCTGATCACTTCAGCTCTCAGCACTTCAGTTTTCCGCTCTCAGCACTCCAGCTCTCAGTACTTCAGCTCTCAGCACTTAAGTTCTCATCTCTTAGCAGTGAGAAATCTCTTACGGAAGAGCTGTCTACTCAGATAAGAGGGTAGGTGATCTGTGTCACAAGATACGCTGCTATTTTGCTTGGATGAAACATTACGTCAATCTTAGGACGACGTGTTTCGCTGCCGTAAACATTTCATGTTTAGGACGACCCCCCCCCATCTGAATCCACTGAACTATTAGGAGGCTGTACCATTTTTCTCTGTATGGTGGTGTTAGTAACATGTGTCAGTCGAATTGGATTGTAGTTGTTTCACCTTCAAAGAAGATTTTGTTTTCACTAACGTCACTTTTAAACACGTCCGGAGAGTGGATCTCTGTGAATTTCCCGCACACTCGTCTCATCTCCCTGTCATGACCTTCCAATCCATCTTCAAGCACTGTCATTGTTTCGACTCTACCATTGATGGTTCATCAACTTTTGAAGAAAAATGTATCTGCATAAGAATCCTCGACATGGATGCAGGTAGTAAAAGGGAGAATTTGATTCCCTATTTCTCTTGCTAAACCTCCGTGTTCGTGCAAGATGTTTTGTATACGTTGTCACATGGAAATAATCGCCCATGCGGCATCCTTGAGATAATCGCCCATAGGGCAACATGGAGAAATCGCCCATTTGGCAACGTAGGCCTGGACTTATATAGTTCAAGGTGCACAGAATAGGGCCACTGTTGTTTTTTCCAGAATAAAAAGGCGAATAACAAAAAAATTTAAAGAACTTAAAGGCGAATAAGAAAAATTCGGGTGAAAAAAATTCCATTCATGGATGTAACATCATGTCTCAATGTCTTACTTTTGGCTTCTATCAAATGTCTCAATTTCTTACTTTTGGCTTCTATTAAATATCTCAATGTCTTACTTTTGGCTTCTATCAAATGTCTCAATTTCTTACTTTTGGCTTCTATCAAATGTCTCAATTTCCTAATTTTGACTTCTATCAAATGTCTCAATTTCTTACTTTTGATTTCTATAAAGTGATCACCGGATAACAAAGAGATACAGACCAGAAAAAATTACTCCTTTTCCTTTTGTGGCAGAGTCCCTAGGTAACGGGGAATGCTAGATTTTCAGTCCCTGTCGATGTGTCAACAGATCTTACAGAAGAATGATGAGATAGCTGACTCAGAATTGTACTCCTGGTAGGACTTGATAATCCGGGAATATTGGCGTACTGAAATTCTTCCCCTTGGAGACTTCACCTGCATCAATACATTATCCCTTACACGACCATGTCTTTGGGACAACCTTGTATGATTCCGGGTATCTGTAAAACTGAGACAAACCTGCGTATTTTTTTTCAGAAATGTTGTGGGAGGTGAAGCTCTATTTTTCCTCACAGCTAAATGGATTATTTCATCATCATCATGTGTAAAGTTATATGAGCTAATAGCTAAAGGGATTATTTTCATCATCATCCTGTGTCAAGATCTACCTACTCATAACTAAATGGATTATATCATTATCACATGGCGAGTTACGAATTTTTTTTAAAACATTGTATAATACATGTCCCAAATACTTTCACACACTGACATTTCTATTGTCAATCACTCTCATCTAAATATCCATCCATCCAAACATCTAAATATCCATCCATCCAAACATCTAAATATCCATCCATCCAAACATCTAAATATCCATCCATCCAAACATCTAAATATCCATCCAAACATCTAAATATCCATCCAAACATCTAAATATCCATCCATCCAGACATCTAAATATCCATCCATCCAAACATCTAAATATCCATCCATCCAAACATCTAAATATCCATCCATCCAAACATCTAAAAATCTATCCCTCCAAACATCTAAATATCCATCCATCCAAACATCTAAATATCCATCCATCCAAACATCTAAATATCCATCCATCCAAACATCTAAATATCCATCCATCCAAACATCTAAATATCCATCCATCCAAACATCTAAATATCCATCCGTCCAAACATCTAAATATCATCCATCCAAACATCTAAATATCCATCCATCCAAACATCTAAATATCCATCCCTCCAAACATCTAAATATCATCCATCCAAACATCTAAATATCCATCCATCCAAACATCTAAATATCTATCCGTCCAAACATCTAAATATCCATCCATCCAAACATCTAAATATCCATCCGTCCAAACATCTAAATATCCATCCATCCAAACATCTAAATATCCATCCATCCAAACATCTAAATATCCATCCATCCAAACATCTAAATATTCATCCATCCAAACATCTAAATATCCATCCATCCAAACATCTAAATATCCATCCATCCAAACATCTAAATATCCATCCATCCAAACATCTAAATATCTATCCATCCAAACATCTAAATATCCATCCATCCAGACATCTAAATATCCATCCATCCAAACACCCATACCCCTCGCGGTCGTATGGGTATTGCATTGAATGCATCAACAAACATTAGTCTTCCAGCGATTTCTATCCTCAGCGATGCGGATGAGTGTGAAAAAATTCTGACCTCTACAGTCTTTGATATTGTCTGACTAAGATTGTCTTAATATAATTGAAAAACATATGGAAAAACAACAAAACAGAAACGAAATTGCTAATGCTACGAACTTTAATTTGTATACTTGCAACATACGGCTGTGAAAGAATGGACCCTAAGTAAGACAGCGGCAAAGAAGATCAACGCCTTTCAGAAGAAATGCTAGAAAAATATACGTAGCGTATCATCGAATGAAAAAAAGAGAAACTCAGATATTATAAACACATTGAAGACTCCAGATTGTTGGTTACTAAACACAATAACAAAAAGAAAACTACACCTATTTGGTTACATCTTCTTCTTCTTCTTCTTTCGTTCACTTGAAACATGTCTATAGCTGTAATTCTGTCTCCTTAATAAAACTCACTGACTTTTGTAGTTCATCCAGTGTCCCATAGAGCTTTGATTCCAGTGTTGTTTCCTCTGGCCAATATGTCTGCCTCAGCGTTTCATGCTCAGAACACTCTTGAAGTATATGTTTGGCACTCTGTACTGCCTGTCCACATGTACACATGGCCATGTTGCCAATCTTGAATTTTGTATACATGTGACTGCGGAATCGGTTGTGTCCTGTTCTGAGACGTAGAATTATAACTTGTTCTGATCTGTTCATAATGTGATAGTCATCTTGTGTTGGTGTTTGTGGCTTTCTTATTGACTTTATCATCTGTTTTTTTCTGATGGTAGGTGATTGGTATATCTGGTTTGTCTTCGGCAGGCCAGTTGGTCTGCTTTTTCATTTCCTGGTATTCCACAGTGAGAGGGTATCCACTGCATGGTTACCCTATACTGGTACGACAATTCGCTAAGTAGTTTTTCAAGTCTGTTAGTTTTCCAGACTGGACAGCTTGAAGCACTGACCTTGCACCTGTCAGGAATACCACAGGCTGTAGGCCAGAGTTGGAGTTCAGCAGTTTTTTTTAGCTGTCACACTAATTGCCTGGATTTCTGCATCATAATTATTTTGGTTACCTAAAGGGACACAACTGTTTAGAAAGACAATAATGGAGGGTAGAGTCCCTGCAAGAGGAGAAAGAGCAGAATAAGTAGACGATGGACTGACGACATTACAGATAACATGAATACATCGTTGGAAAATGCAAGCCGCATCGCTCAAGACAGAGAGGGGTTCAGAGAGTTCATTGGGAAGACAACGTTCTGTAAAGAATAAGTCACATGACAATGTTTGTCTTTGGCTTCCTCTGCTTTTTTTTAAAACCTGAACATGAACCCTGCAATCTTCTAAATATATCAGCACATCCACCAAAGACGGATGTGTCGGACCATTGGTGAAAATAAAACGGTGACACAACGCAATTTCATTCTCTAAATTACATCCTGCTGGAAATCTAGTAGGACAATGCTCCTGCTAAAAGAGAGTTTCAGCGGGAGTGTGAGAATGAACACTGAAGAAGAAGAAGAAGAATATCAGCACATGATACGGTATCACACAAATAGTTCGTTGTTACCAAAAACAACAGAGATTTCCCTTTCTGTAAATAACAATTTATTTTACAAAATAATTCTTAGTGTTAATCTTTAGTAAGATACGTACATGCACGAACCAAGTGTTACTGAGCTTATACACTAGCGTTAATCTTAAGTAAGATACCTACATGCACGAACCAAGTGTTACTGAGCTTATACACTTTTAGATGACTGACGGAACGGCAAGCAGAGCATATATTGGACTGTCCCCAGTGCTGTGACACTTGTTCATAATCAAGTATCAAAGAAATGATTGGTTGTTTTATTTTAAAAATAAGCTGGGATTTCATGTACATTATTTACCAGGTACTTCTCTAAAATACTCGTGATCTCACACATCATTATTGATTTTGCCTGATGCGATATATCATTTATTGATTTGCTTATGCTTTGATTCGTTAGTCAATGATATCACAGAAAAAGTCGATTATGCTAAGATAAGTAAAGCTGTGTGAGATATGGGTGTATAATTAAGCACTTGGATATGAATTCAGTAAAAATGGGGCTTATATATTTTCCATCTAAACTCATCAATTGTCGAAGGACGCGACATACTGGCAACACTTATTGACGACCGACTATTACTATGACGTCAAAGCGTAACATTGTATATTTAGATGACCATGGATCGAATCGGACATTTGCGTTCCCAACTCCTCCCCTCCCTATTTTCCATTTGTTCTTCTTCCCTCCTTCCCCATATGTTGCCCACTGTAGGACATCATTGCTCCGGTTGAGAAACAGGTAGGTACATCAATAGTACTTATGTAGAACACACGTTTTAAGAAAGTTCCACTTACTACGAACTATCACTAAAGGGAAACGTTGAAAATATCTTGTATATTGTAATTTGTATGTTTTCTTGTTTACTACTCATAACCCCGTAGTTTTAGTGATAGTCCGTCATATTCTAGTGGAACTTTCTAAAAACTTGTGTTCTACGTAAGTACTATTGTATATCTTATATTGGTGTACATCGTTATTCCGGTTGGGAATCACCGTTCTTATTGTACTAGTGATCTTGTTCTAACAGACAGCTGCTATGACAATTATAATGGCATGTATTACACACTTAACGATTGTACATATTGACGTGTTCGGATTCTGTGTAGGTCAGTGATAAATAGTTGTGTATGTATACCAGTGAGCCATGTTCAATGTTGCAGCGGATACTCAGATAGATCATGCAACTAAGATTCTTGAATTTTGATTAGAAACTGGCCGCACAGCACGTGGGGCATTCCCATAAGTGATCTGCCCTCTGTTCCAGCATCAATCAGACTTGATGGTGTTTCGAGCCTAATGCCGCCGAAACAGACGTCGACATCAGGGCCCAACTCTGGACCTGGCGAAAGGTTTCTTTGTTGTTCCGCCCACCCACGCCGTGCTCGTAACTAGTTCAAGCACAACGTCGGCCTGTCGAAACAACAAAATAACTGTTATCGTAGGTTACGACTACGAGATTGCATAGATGACGTGTCATGAAGCTTCTATAAGAAAATAATCTCAATATAAAGGCATGTCATCAACTAAGGTTTTCTGTTGCATGGTTGGTTTGTCTAGTGAGTCATTGGTGAGACCCACAGATGCAACCGCATGTAACTAAAATTTAGTAGTAACGTCGATACTATGAGAATTTAGACATCCGGGGTAAAATGCCTCCCGACTCTGCATGCGATACACTGATTATGGGATGATTTCGTCTACTTCTTTCTGTCCTCATGTACCTTTCGGTGTTAAAGGTAGAGTGAGTGTATGGTCTTTTGCCATTCTATTTGCCGCTTCCGCTGTTATATTTCCGAGTGTCGCTAATACACTTTCTATCCACCTTTTACGAGGGCGTCCAATAGGTCGACTGTTTTCGTATCGTTTGTTAAGGTGTTTTTTTTTTATAATACTTTGATATTTATGTCTAGTTATGTGGTCGAACCATATAACAATGTCCACCGAGCCGCTAATATCTACATTTTCGAGACCCACTAATCCGAAAAGCCGCTCAAATCTACATTTTAATATGAATTTACTATCGTGTTCGGCATGGCAGGAAAACTGTACGGAGACAAAGAGTTATTGTTTCTGTATGTATTCTATTGTTGACTTGATCCCTAATTGTTTCCTTAGTGCTTCATTCCTGATTTTGTCTCTCAAGCTAACTCCAATCATACGTCTTATGTATCGATCTAGAATCTAATGTTCCATTTTGACACTGATAACACAGCGTTGGTAAGAAAATGGTGTTGAAAGGCGCTTTCTTTGTTTCTAGTGTAATATCTTTGTTTCTTAGTAAAGGTGTTAATTGACCAATGACCTGACAGGCTTTATTACATCTTGCGTTTATTTCTGCTTCTTGTTTGTTGTCATATCTCAATGTGGGATGATGTGGAGTCTCTAAATACATGAACGTGACATGGGGTAGAATTAATTTAAAGGATGGAACAGAAAACTCACCATCACACCTTCGTAGTTACCTCTTGCGATATTCGTGGCAACTGACACTGCTGATATACTTTGCTCTCTTGTTTAATTCGAGTAACACGTGCAGGGTTCAAAAGTGAAAAAAGGTACTAGACCCGCAATTTTGTCCCCAGCACCTACAATGTGTCTCTGGTAAGTGTTAAAGTCACAGTAGGTATCTTAAACAGGTATGTCCAAACTAAAGTGTGAAAAGGGGCGCATGCTGTCTTCAACGGAGATGTCCAAACTAACGTGTGAGAAGGGACGCATTCTATCAAGCTGTACAGTGTGTGGATTTCGGGAGGAGAGAGACTAAGCTGTAAGTAAGAGTTGGACAACATTTGTGGGTTGTTCGGCAGCAGTGAGTTCAGTTTGTGTTGGATGGCCTCAGAAAGCCATACTTTTATCTTTTGGAGCTGCAAAAAAGTTTTTTCTACGTTAAGAGTCAATGCATGTACATTACTTTTACTGTACTACCTTGTAGTACTTTTGGGGATCCTTTCTAATCGTAAAAGTGATTTGATGGGACGGATTTTACCCACCAGTGCACAGTAAATATCAATACAACAACTTATACTAGATAATCTTAATTAGGAAACGTGTGTTTTTCTCCCGCTATATTTGTAGTTAAACACTTCGAATTGTATAATCCTAATACTAATTTATAATTGATATTGATTATTTCATAGACCAACCAAAATTAAAATATGGTCAGGTGAACGTGTATGACGCCACGTGTAACTGTGCGTTTCATATTTGAGACATAACAGTTACATAAAAAAAATAAAAAAATTAGATGAATGTATTGATTATTGATTTCATCGAAAATCACCGAAAATGATATGTATCACAATTCATACCTAAATAGAGTTAATTTAAGCATGTTACTTTTTAAAAAACTTAAAAAATTACTTTTGTCGCTGCATGTTTTCTTGTGAAGGTGGGGGGGGGGGGGAGACTTTCTATGGGCTGTGGAAATAAAGGTCGCTTTGTCATAGCAGACGCCGCGACATGTACAAGGGGGATTTTGATTGTATCTCCGAAAGAAAAACACCATCTCCCAACCGTGGATTGAGCCCGATACCTCACGGGTCTGAGAATAGAACTCTAACCACATGACCTTGCTCTCATGTTAATGTTTAACAGGTCCGAAATTAGCTGTTCGAGGTTTCAAGAATCCAGAAGATCGCCCGTTGGACCACCCTTGCATACAATATAAATGTAAATTTAAGAAAACAAGGGCGTCGCATCATATGTTTGCAGTAGTTAGCATTTCTCTCGACTAAGAGAGTAGTTAGTATCTTTCTGCACTAAGAGAGAATAGTTAGTAGCTCTCTGTACTAAGAAAAAGTTCTTACTATTTCTGTGTTCTAAGAGAGAAACAGAGAGTAGTTAGTAGCTCTCTGTGTTCTAAGAGAGAAACAGAGAGAGAGAGAGAGAGTAGTTAGTAGCTCTCTGTGTTCTAAGAGAGAAACAGAGAGAGAGAGAGAGAGTAGTTAGTAGCTCTCTGTGTTCTAAGAGAGAAACAGAGAGAGAGAGAGAGAGTAGTTAGTAGCTCTCTGTGTTCTAAGAGAGGAACAGAGAGAGTGAGAGAGAGTAGTTAGTAGCTCTCTGTGTTCTAAGAGAGAAATAGAGAGAGTGAGAGAGAGTAGTTAGTAGCTCTCTGTGTTATAAGAGAGACACAGAGAGAGAGTAGTTAGTAGCTCTCTGTGTTATAAGAGAGAAACAGAGAGAGAGTAGTTAGTAGCTCTCTGTGTTATAAGAGAGAAACAGAGAGAGAGTAGTTAGTAGCTCTCTGTGTTATAAGAGAGAAACAGAGAGAGAGAGAGTAGTTAGTAGCTCTCTGTGTTATAAGAGAGAAACAGAGAGAGAGTAGTTAGTAGCTCTCTGTGTTATAAGAGAGAAACAGAGAGAGAGTAGTTAGTAGCTCTCTGTGTTATAAGAGAGAAACAGAGAGAGAGTAGTTAGTAGCTCTCTGTGTTCTAAGAGAGAAGCAGAGAGAGAGTAGTTAGTAGCTCTCTGTGTTCTAAGAGAGAAACAGAGAGAGAGATAGAGAGAGTAGTTAGTAGCTCTCTGTACTACGAGAAAGTTCCTTGATTCTCAAAATCTCTAATGTTATGTTAATATGTGACTGATTAATATGTGACTGTGAACATGTTAATACGTGACTGTGAACATGTGACTGGAAATGTTAATATGTGACTGTGAACATGTGACTGTGAACATGTTAATATGTGACTGTGAACATGTTAATATGTGACTGTGATGAATATGTGACTGTGATCATGTGACTGTGAACATGTTAATATGTGACTGTGAACATGTGACTGTGAACATGTTAATTTGTGACTGTGATGAAGATTCATTATAACTGTATTTTTGTATAAGGTTAAACAGTGCAAATTTGAAAGCGATCTTCAATCTGATGCTGATGTCAGAATGTAGTCGATACATTTCCGTCTTTCCACACTATAGTATTATTGTTGTGCACTAACAACTGTAATATAAGATCTATGGCAGTGATGGATGTGACTCACAAGACAAACCTGAGCCACAAAGAGTCTTAAACAGTATGTATAATGAATCACAGACCCACTTGTATCATAGTGTGTTAGTCTATGTCTGCTTAGACGTACAGTGTCAACTTGTGCGGTGTCAATATTAGCTACAATTCCTTCTTTTGCATGCACTGCTGCGGACTGCTGCGGTACCCAATTCAGGTGTGGTCGACCCAGAAGCCGTTGAAGCAGCATTAGTTGTATATATATATATAAATATATAATAAAATATATGGCCCTATATAAACAGACTTGCACGTGTATATATTATAAATTGTGTGTTATAATAATTAATCACAAATCTTGAACGTGGTTATGAAATAATCCACTAAAATATGAAGCCCATACGCTTAGTAATTACAGAGATAATAAGCAATATCTGTGTTCAACTATTGATGAACGCAATATAGAATACAATTTTCTTGTATTTAAAAATACTAAATACGTCTGAAAAACCAAATACAATGAAACACAACCTCTAAGTTTCTGGAAAGTCAATCAGACATTTACATATATGAATGACATCGCTTATCTGCTTCGTTCGTGTTTCCATTATTCGAGCCTGCATTGAGTTTACTTTTTTATATGCTATTTTAATTTTATAACTGCTATATGCTACCCTTGTTTTAATTTTTCTTTACCCCCTACACCCATTGTTGCATTTGAAGCATTCTCTCTTCACCCGCGGTGTTTAGATGTTTTATTTCTTTTATTACCAACAACAATACAAAGGGAAAATCCGTGCTTGCAAACCACAGCCATTGTCAGATTACCAATCTTGGAAATCTGATACTTACCCGTGGATACAGCACAGCAGTTTTCTCCCAAAATTTTTGCACTGGTGTTTAGGCTGCGTTCAATACTGTGGTCTGTTTCATGAGATAACGAAGACTGAAGAAGGTTTATTTTGAGAAACCTGCAAAACAATGGCAATTTTCTACTCCACCCAAGATTTCTTTTTGACATTTATTGTTTCGTTTGTAGAATTGTATATAGTTTCCTGTAACTTTTGCCTAAAATTCTATCTGTAATTCTTCTTTTCATTAACTGTTTGTGGTACAATTTTGTTGCTAATTGAATGTATCTGTACTTATTTAGATTAAACTCCAATTTCTGAATTTTTAAATATAATTTTGACGCATCCTGTTGCAATTTTTTTGTGTCATTTATGTGAAGTTACTCAAGCGTGCATGCTTACTACAATTATATTTCAATTTTTCTACTCAATAAGCATGTCTACCTCACATCTACATACACACAGAAATGCTGCCCAATGGATGCGACTATAAAAATACCAGAGGGATAAATGTTCCAGTGTAGGGTAACAACCCTAAACAGGAAGTAGGTGGCTGGAGTAACATAGATCAAATGTCAAGATATACAAATATAGGTAGATGTGTTACCAAAATAAAACATAAATTATACCAGAATAGGTCCATTATTGCGCGACTAATCCACATATAGTTTACTAAAGAATCGCTTTATTTTCAAATGATTTTAGGACTATTTTCATTTGAATACATTGCGATTACTGACGCGTGATCCTGTAGTCGCTTGTAGGCGGTCATGTTCTGTGTAGTTGTTGGAAGCCGACTTCCTTAGAATTGAATGTATTGTACTAGCTGGCTTCTATGTTTCTCCTTATGTTGGTAGAATTGAATGTATTGTGCTAGCCTTCTTCTCCTTATGTTGGTAGAATTGAATGTATTGTGCTAGTCTGCTTCTCTGTTTCTCCTTATGTTGGTAGAATTGAATGTATTATGTACCCCTGCTTCTCTGTTTCTCCTTATGTTGGTAGAATTGAATGTATTATGCTAGCCTGCTTTTCTGTTTCTCCTTATGTTGGTAGAATTGAATATATTGTGCTAGCCTGAATCTCTTTATGTTGGTAGAATTGAATGTATTGTGCTAGCCTGCTTCTCTGTTTCTCCTTATGTTGGTAGAATTGAATGTATTGTGCTAGCCTGCTTCTCTGTTTCTCCTTATGTTGGTAGAATTGAATGTATTGTGCTAGCCTGCTTCTCCTTATGTTGGTAAAATTGAATGTATGTGTGCTAGCCTGTTTCTCCTTATGTTGGTAAAATTGAATGTATTCTGCATGCCTGATTCTCCTTATGTTGGTAGAATTGAATATATTGTGCTAGCCTGTTTCTTCTTATGCTGGTAGAATTGAATGTATTCTGCATGCCTGCTTCTCTGTTTCTCCTTATGCTGGTAGAATTGAATGTATTCTGCATGCCTGATTCTCCTTATGTTGGTAAAATTGAATGTATTCTGCATGCCTGATTCTCCTTATGTTGGTAAAATTGAATGTATTCTGCATGCCTGATTCTCCTTATGTTGGTAGAATTGAATATATTGTGCTAGCCTGTTTCTTCTTATGCTGGTAGAATTGAATGTATTCTGCATGCCTGCTTCTCTGTTTCTCCTTATGCTGGTAGAATTGAATGTATTCTGCATGCCTGATTCTCCTTATGTTGGTAAAATTGAATGTATTCTGCATGCCTGATTCTCCTTATGTTGGTAGAATTGAATATATTGTGCTAGCCTGCTTCTCCGTATGTTGGTAGAATTGAATATATTGTGCTAGCCTGTTTCTCCTTATGCTGGTAGAATTGAATGTATTCTGCATGCCTGCTTCTCCGTGCAGGCTTTCCCTAATAAATAAAATATCTCTCTAAATCTCTATCATTTTAATGTCTAACGTTCATCCCCATGTCCCTCTGTCTGAAATACAAACACAACGAAACCGTACCTTCAAGATGTCATCACTAATCCACTGTTATCAGTTCTCCTCGTTTCAGTTATCTCCATGATACCATAAATAATAACAGTGTTAATTTATCGCTTGACAAAAACAAGTTAGCGAACGTTAAGGAAGGAGTTACACGTGCATCTTTGTCAAGTGTAGGTTCATTTCTAGGATGGTGACCACGATAACCTGAATAAGTACGTAGGGTAGTGATACGTGTCTGGTTGTTAGATCAACTCGTTTCTGAAGAAATATTATACACATCTGTCACCCACCTCTCATTTGTATTCTATATTTGATCGTCTTTGTCAATTCAGTACTTGCCATTTGTTGTTATCATCCATCAGTGCAGTCAGTCTATACTCTATAACATTTCTGATGTTATTGTCAGTCTGTTTATTCGGTCGTTTTGTTTGTTATGATCTTTGTTAATTCAATCTATACACCTAACGTTTTTCAAGTCATATCGTTCCATAACTTAACTTGTTATCGTTACTCATTTCTGTCTGTGGCTTAAGTTGTATTTATCAGTGATTTTGGCCCATGACGTTCGTTTTTATAGTCAATCAGTTCGGACCATGACGTAGGTTGTTAGCACGCAAAGATGGATATCCACAGAAAGATGTATGGGAACACTGAGGAGCTTTCAAATACAGCAGCATTTATTAAGAAAACAGGACTTGCTGTGTAGACATGTCAAACTGCGAACGAGATGAAGAAGAAGAAGAAGTATCAGTCATTTTGGTGCATAACGTTTACTGTTAGAGTCAGTTTGCGTCATGTCGTTATGTGTTATAGTCTTTGTCAGTTTGCGTCATGTCGTTATGTGTTATAGTCTTTGTCAGTTTGCGTCATGTCGTTATGTGTTATAGTCTTTGTCAGTTTGCGTCATGTCGTTATGTGTTATAGTCTTTGTCAGTTTGCGTCATGTCGTTATGTGTTATAGTCTTTGTCAGTTTGCGTCATGTCGTTATGTGTTATAGTCTCTGTCAGTTTGCGTCATGTCGTTATGTGTTATAGTCTCTGTCAGTTTGCGTCATGTCGTTATGTGTTATAGTCTTTGTCAGTTTGGTTCTTGACGATCAAGTTTATTCCATTTCTTCTTGTGCTAACATGTGTTTAGATTTACAAGTATACACACTATCTCTGTCTCTGTGACGGGGTGGTACAGAGCACGTCTGTGAAGGCAAAAGTACCGAGTTCGATCCTCACCACAGGCAATACATCTAGACCATTCAGTAAGTAATGGCAAACTACTGAACGTATTTATATTGCCTAAAAATCACTACAGCCGAAAATGCTTGGTTGATAGCTACATCTTGAATAGGACATCCCGCCGAAGACGGATGTGTCATGCTAATGGCGCAAATAAAACGAAGACAAAAAGCATTTCCAGTCTCTGGACTACATCCTGCTGGAAATCAAGAATGACAATTGTCCTGCAACAAAAGAGATCCGGCGGTAGTTTGAGAATGAACGCTGAAGAAGAAGAAGAAGAAAAAGAAGAAGACGAAGAAGAAGAAGATGGAAGTGGAGGAAGAGGAATAAGAAGAAGAAGAGGAAGAGGAGAAGGAAGAAGAAGAGGAATAGGAAGAAGAGGATGAGGAAGAAGAAGAGGAAGAGGGGGAAGAAGAAGAAAAAGAAGAAGAAAAAAAAGAAGAAGAGGAAGAAGAAGAATAAGAGGAAGAGGAGGGGGAAGAAGAAGAGGAAGAGGAGGAAGAGGAAGAAAAAGAGGAAGAGGAGGAAGAGGAAGAGGAGGAAGAGGAAGAAGAAGAGGAGGAAGAGGAGGAAGTAGAAGAAAAAGAAGAAGAGGAAGAAAAAGAAGAGGAAGAGGGGGAAGAAGAGGAGGAAGAGGAAGAAGAGGAAGATGATGAAGAAGATGAAGAAGAAGAGGAAGAGGAGGAGGAAGAAGAGGAAGAGGAAGTGGAGGAAGAAGAAAAAGAAGAAGAGAAAGAGGAGGAAGAGGAAGAAAAAGAAGATGAAGAGGAAGAAGTAGAAGAAGAGGAAGAAGAAGAATAGAATATGCTACCAATACACAATATCTTACGTAGAAATAGTCCTGTTATGTGTCATTGTAAATATTTACTAGTTAATTTTGTAGTTGTGGGGGACAATGTATAGCTGGTGTATATACAACTAGGTACTAGTGGTCGAGTAGTTGCTGAGTGTAGAGAATTATATACAACTATGTACTAGTGGTCGAGTAGTTGCTGAGTGTAGAGAATTATATACAACTAGGTACTAGTGGTCGAGTAGTTGCTGAGTGTAGAGAATTATATACAACTAGGTACTAGTGGTCGAGTAGTTGCTGAGTGTAGAGAATTATATACAACTAGGTACTAGTGGTCGAGTAGTTGCTGAGTGTAGAGAATTATATACAACTAGGTACTAGTGGTCGAGTAGTTGCTGAGTGTAGAGAATTATATACAACTAGGTACTAGTGGTCGAGTAGTTGCTGAGTGTAGAGAATTATATACAACTAGGTACTAGTGGTCGAGTAGTTGCTGAGTGTAGAGAATTATATACAACTAGGTACTAGTGGTCGAGTAGTTGCTGAGTGTAGAGAATTATATACAACTAGGTACTAGTGGTCGAGTAGTTGCTGAGTGTAGAGAATTATATACAACTAGGTACTAGTGGTCGAGTAGTTGCTGAGTGTAGAGAATTATATAGACCAACTACATTATGTTTGTTGACAGAGTTTCAGCTCGTGACTGGAGAATTCATATATCTCTTTGCGAACTATAATTTACTAAGGAAGCTACTGTGCCAAATTTCTAGTTCAATGTTCACATGCAATCATGTAGCGTTTTTCCATACGCCGTATATCGTTCTATAGGTACTCTACTATTATGTGTATCGCATGAAGTTAGTGACAGTGGTATGTACGTTCCAGCAGAAATGAGAGATAGCAAACAGGTTTTCATGAAGTATAGATATAGACCGGAAATCGACAATCTATAAACGTTGAAGATCTGTTGCTGGTAATATAACAAGAATTAGTTACGGACATTACGATTAGTGATACATTTTGGTTACAGTTTGATGATTCTTTGTGAAAGCGCATGCGGTTGTGTCTTTGGGTCTCAACAATGGCTCTCTAGACAAACCAACCATGCAACAGAAAACCTTAGTAGATAACATGCCTTTATATTGAGGTTATCTTCTTATAGAACCTTTGTGGCACGTCATCTATACAATCTCGAAGTCGTAACCTTCGATAACAGTTACCATGTTGTTCCGACAGGCCGACGTTGTGCTTTAACTAGTTAGCGGCACGGCGTGGGTGGGCGGAACAACAAAGAAACCTGTCGCAAGGGCCAGAGTTGTGCCCTGATATCGACGTCTGTTTCTGCGGCATTTGACTCGAAACACCATCGAGTCGAATGGTTGGTTGAACAGAGGGTGGAGCACTTATGGGAATGCCCCACGTGCTGTGATGCTAGTTTCTAATCAAGAATCAAGAAGAATCAAGATTCTTCGTGAAATGTTGCTCTCGTTATAATGGAGAACAATGTTGCAGACTGAGTTGCGTGTTTAAAAATCCAGCCGTATGAGTCCTCAGCATCTATACTCCTCTTTGTCTGCGAGACGAGACTGTGCGTCTACGAACATGATCTGAGAGCAATGATATCCCTGTATTACCTATAAGGAATATTATCTACAATTTGTATACCTACATTCTGATAACAATGTCAAATATTGTCTTTAACAGCCTCGCAGCAGAGAAAAATCGTTACATGTGAAATGAAGTATCTGAGAAAAGCTGCAATGGTTGCTAAACTAGATAAAATAAGAAATGAAGAAATTAGAAAAAGAGTTGGTATAAACATATACAATACAAAGAGTAGTGTTGAACATATTGAGAGACAGCAAGTAAAATGGTTCGGACAACTTATGCGAATGAGCACAAATCAAATACCAATAAGAGCATATACCAAAAGAATATCCGAGCGTAAAGCCGAAGGCAGACCAAGAAAACGGTGGCTAGACAACACATTCCAAGGCAACATTAAGATATCCTTGAACAAACTTCGACTAAATACAACCACGGCGACGCATCTGACCTTGGAACGATAGCTTAAGCTCCCACCTCTACGCTTAACGGCAAGTGTGAACAAAATCAACTATCATTCACCTGGGTATAGACAACAGAAAACCAATATTAATTATCACGAAACAAAAAGTTTTATAGTGAAGTTATAATGCAAGAAGTTTATACAGTGCTACAATATTGCCAGTTTTACGGAACATTTCGACAATTATTAAATGTTGTGATATTTATTGTTTTAAATTTTAAAATTTTTTATCCGATTCTAAAATATGTATTCAATCTTGCATATTTCTTGTTTAATTTGATGATAATATGGAAACTCAGTAACCAGTAAGTAATACTGCTGTTAATAGAAATTGTTTCTCTTACAACGTCTGGCACAACACAACCAGGAAACAGCATGCAACTTAATCTCTTAGATTTGGCTATTATAAGTAGATCTATTTAGCCGTGTTTCACAAAATTCATCTCGCGATTTTTGTACATAATTCATAATTTTGATAATTTTATTTGGCCATTTTATACTGGAAATTTGGCTATAAATTGCTCAAACTATCTGGCATAAATACCGTATACGAGTATTATTTTAGGTAACAAAAAATCCACGTAAATTGACATGAAAACACATTTCTGACAGTGACATCATTTGTCTCAGATTACCGTAAATAATATGTTACACATTACCTGGACATATAATTTTAGCTCTTACTGTCCATCAAAATTTGACATAATTATATCAATTATCATCGCTTCCTTGGACAAATAACAACATACATGTATCGTTCGTTATCTTAGTTTGGTGGATGGATGTAATAAGAGGTAGAACTAGCAGACGGCACACACCTACATTGGCGCTGTTGTCTGGTAGATAACAAGGCCACATCTTTAAATAAGGCGAGTGATATGTGAAGTCTGTTTTTGTTCGTCCGTCGGAGATAACCATTTAGTTCATTGAGGATGTCGATGACGGTAATGATGACCTGCGATATGTCCAGCTTTGACTAATAATTCCGATACGTACCTATAATGTTCCTTGATATTGCACGTTTTTGTTGAACCGCATTATGGCTAAGGTTCGAGGCGGCAGAGGAAGCAGCACTTCTGATTCTACAGTGCAGTCATACAATGTGGAAGACTCTTCTAGTAATTAGTGTTCATGTTGAAGTGAGTCAGTGATGTCTTGAGCCTGTCCCCAAAGCGCTTTATCTGTCTTTCTTCATTTCGGTGGCATGTCTGGTGTTGTCAATGCAGCAAACTGTGGTCGGTGAAGATCGTTCACGCTGACCATGGAACTGCCAAACGTCTGTGTACCTAATGAACAACAAGCATCATATGAATGTTTGTAGATTTAGTAGATCTTATTTAGTAGGTAGGTAGTTCTCCTCCTCCAGACGCACGTAGTTACAGTCCTAAATAAAATATTAACTAGTTTTTCTTTTTTTTTAAAGGATGCATTATATATTCCTGTATTGCAGCTTCAAACGTCTGTTCTTCGTTTCTGCGAAATTCACAGAACACTCTCAATAAATATTGATTCCGGTGAAAGGGGACTTAATATTTTCTTCTTAACCGCCAAGGTATACAAACATGACAGACGCTTGTTGTTCCTGGAATTACTGAGATATTATTATTTACAATTAATTACACACAAAAACTAATAGCTTATGTACAGTTAAAATATTATCACATATGGGAATTCCGTTTGCAGTTCTGAGAAATACACATCATCATAAAATATTCCTAAGCGCATGATTGGTCTAAAGCCAACATCTGAAAGAAAGACTAAATCTAAAATATTAAAGGTCATGTCTTCTGCAGTCATTGAAAGTTGCTACTCTGAATAGAACATGCGCTGTAATGTTTTGGCGTCACGGACAGATAACTTTCAATACAAGAAATAAACCTGCGATTATCTTTCTGTAATGATGTCTTTTTGTATAGTCTTCTCTCTTTTCTCTTTATACCTCTATATGCCCTGCAGCGTCGTTTCTTATTAATTTTGTTGTTTTTAAATCGACAAAATCTTTGTTTTATATTGTCATATTTACTAATGATTATAGTCTTGTCTTGTCCTAGACACAAATGCCGCTATGCGTTGTGGGAAGCTTAAGTCTTATTTCCAATGCCAAATATGTTGCATTTGTTGTTGCAATAATGTTGATGTAGTATGTCTATGACGTTATCAATCCATCTGCCTCTAGGTTTTCCTCTCTTTTTGTACCCATATATTCTTCTGTTATAATCTATACTTGGAATGCAGTCCTGTGACATTCTCATAAAATGATCTAACCACTTAATCTGTTGTCGTTCTATTTATTTTATAATTTATTAATCTGTTGTCTTTCTATTTATTTGATGATTGGTACAGTTCCTATACAATTTCTATTAATCTGTTGTCTTTCTATTTATTTGATGATTGGTACAGTTCCTATACAATTTCTATTAATCTGTTGTCTTTCTATTTATTTGATGATTGGTACAGTTCCTATACAATTTCTGATGTCACCACTTCTTATACAGTCTGTTGTTTTGACCCAAACGATCTTCTTGAGTCATCTCATCTCACAGGTTGCAATCTGTCTCTCCTGTGTCTTGGAAAATGACCATGATTGAGATTGATCACACAGCGTTAATATAAATATACTGTTTATCAATACTTGTTTTGTAGCCAAATTGATGTAAGGGTGTTTGTGTAATAGCATGTGGAGTGTCAGAAGGTTTGTTTGAATTACACCAGACATAATTTTTGAGAACCTGTAACACACACACAAATAACAAGAAGACATTATTTAGTCAAGGACCAGACAGAAGTCTGAGGGACATACATGCCTACGACAGAATACACCAATATTATTTATCGCGAGTCCGCATCAGTCCCCCTATAGAAAAATAGAGACATACATGTCGATATACATGTCTTATCAGGAGCTACCTGCTCAAAGCTAAGGAATATTTTATCATCATTATCATTTTCCCAATTAGTGGTTGTATATGTGTCACACACACGCTCACAGGGATCTAGTTTCTATACATGATACGCTGTAGAAATGCGTATACATGTCACAGTCAAGCTGTAAACCATAACCCCACGAAACATTATCTCTGGACTACATCCGGCTACTCCGAAGTCGAATAATGAATAACAAGAAGAAAACACACACACATATATATATATATATATAATTTATGAGATTATGTCTCCCAAAGAGAACCTCACAATACATATATTCTCCAACCCTCCCAAATAGAACCTCACAACACGGATATCCTCCAATCCAATAAGTCGCATATTAAGACCTTCCAACAAAATTAATTAGGACCTCATTATTTACGCTTTTGATTATTGTTGGGATTTCAGTTGGTCACTATTTACGTACTTGGAATTGCATGTCAAAAAAAATGTTCTAGGCGACTGCAAGTATATAAATAATGGCCAACCGAAAGCCAAAAATGGGCCTCTGTCAGGTTACATGTCAATTCTAGCTAACAGGTCTTACTGAAGACGGTAATGCCCAACCTCTCAGAATTTAACCTCACAACACGGATATCCTCCAAAGCCTCCAGTTAATAAATAATAATATTAAAAAAGTGGCTGGAACAACCTCTAACATTTTGTCTGCAGGTGGCTTTGAGTTTCTTCCCTTGCCAATAACAAAATGGAAGTCCTGCCGCACGTGTTGAGATGTTTACTCTGATAACTTCTTGTAACCAGGACGGGAGGTGGCATGCATCTTCTCCAGGTACTGAGTGAGCATTTTGGTCTCTGTTCTGAAGAACCAAATCTGGAGCCCTTCTTTCAGCAATCTTGAACCATGTGAATATAATTCCAGTTAATTTGTAACAAATCATCCGATGAGGGAGTTCATGTTTTGGCGTACGCTTACAAGAATGCTCACTGCATACCGTTAATAGATAACAAGTATTGTCTTAACCGTACTATCAGACATTTCTAGCATTATCTGACGTTGTAGGCCTTCTCTCCGGAAAGTGGAAGCAGGCTAGAAATGAGACTTACTCATAGTATGAACATGAAAACTCGCAAACTTACAGATCTCAGACGGCCTGACCTATATCACTAGGTGTATAATGTCAAGTCCCTGGTTCTCATTGGACCCCATGCGCGTGAGGGTGAAAAGTACGTGTGTTTTAGAAGGGACAGCTAAACAACATAATGAGATCAAGAGTAGCGCACTTAACATCAAGTGTACACGAGATTATCGCAATCATGTATATTTACGTATACACAGAGCACAATTGTGATTGTATTATAGTACTCACAAGACGTAGTAATGCGTACCGGATAGTAGCAAATTCGGTTTATGAACGGAAGGGTGCAACAATGAATATTTTCACTTAGTAAAACTGATCTCGCAAATGGATGTATGAATTTTTGATGCCACGATCGCAATCCAACCCCTGTTTTCGTTCTTGTTTCCCGTTAGTGCCTACCTACGTATTGTGTGGTTAATTGATCTAAATATTATATCAATAAATAATCAAAAAATAATTGAATTATTCATATTTTAGTGTTAGGGGTTAGGGCTAGCTATGTTTTATATAACTAATCCTAACTCTAAATTTAAATATATTGAAATTAATAAATGATAAACATAAACTGATAAACATAGCCAAGGGAAATAATCACACAGGTGGGCACACATTGACGCAACCGGGGTTGGACTGCGATCATAGTACCATGTTCGTTAAAAAGCATACTTTACAGTGATGGATCTCCGTGACGTAGAAGTTACGACTTTCATTCTCTGCTCAAAAGATAAGTGGTTTAAAGTCTTCGTGTGCTGTCTTACTTACAAAGTGCAATTTTAAAGCATCGGGGTTTATCCCTTGAAGCAACAGAATTAATAGTTTTAATTGAACTTTCGACTTCGCTGAGGTTCCGACTGGCCGAAGTGCTGTTCATGCTCGAGGGCACACAGAAGCCCACATGTTCCATCCCTATTGAACCCATTCAAATTAAGCGTCATGGCTCAAGTATTGGATACATCAACTTGAACATACTCCTGGGTATGGAAGAAGGCTTTGAATACAGCTCTCCCTTGCACACAGGACAAGCATAGAACAAATGTCGGGTAGCGCTGAAGCATTGTTGCGACTCGGAATCTGGATACTGAGGGCAACGTTGTGGGGGGCACAAGTCTCTAAAGACTCTGGAAACCTAGCACAATTCCACTGTCGTCGGCCGTTGTCCAACAAGGCTCACACAGAGCGAACTTGGTTCAGTACCCAAGGGCCCACTGCGAATCTCCTCGTCTGAGATTTGTATCCTACATACCTCTTTGGGTAATATACGGAATGGTAAAGAGTCAAATACACAGACCGCGCCTGGCAATGGATTGGAATGTCATCTCGAGTCAACGGGAAACCACTGCCGTACTTCCCAAGTAAAGTCATATTTCTGCATGTGTATTTTTACATGTGTAATCCAGAATGAAAATTAACAAGAATATCTTAAAATCAATTAAGAATATGCCAGGCACTAAAACAGGAGTAAACACTATCAATAATCTACAATATGCAGATGCTACTGTGTTGATAGCAGAAAGCCAAGAACATCTCCAAATTCTGTTAAACAGGACTGTTATAGAAAGTGAACAAAAAAGTCAGTTTAAACATAAAAAAGACAGAGACAATGATTATATCAGGAAATAGTACCCCACCAAATAGTAGCATAGTATTTATTAAATGAGAAAAACTTAACGCTGGTGAATAGTTGGTGAGGGATGATAACATATTTGAGAGATATGATCACCAATACCATTCGGCACGGCACTTGATGATTATGATAATGCAATACCTAATTACTGTTCTCCTACAGTTGTCGTCGCGTCTATTGATATTTATCGCTTTCTTTGTTTTTAGATCTCTATGTCTCAATTTCCTT
This sequence comes from Meghimatium bilineatum, assembly GCA_034231615.1. Classification (NCBI taxonomy): domain Eukaryota; kingdom Metazoa; phylum Mollusca; class Gastropoda; order Stylommatophora; family Philomycidae; genus Meghimatium; species Meghimatium bilineatum. The sequence goes on along the minus strand of CM067309.1, from coordinate 5,422,742 downwards.
ATCTCAGCTATGCACGGTTGTAGTTTACTTGCCGATCATGAAATTCCTTGGAAATAAGTTCTGATTAACGTGCTATATAATCGCATCCAAAAACAATTCTTAGCCAGTTCGACTACTCCCAGTTCGACTACAGAGCTGCACACACACGAAGTACAAATGAATATTATTTATATGTACCCACCCGCCTGTCTAACTTGACATTGCTTCACCTTATGGAGGTGAAATTAATCAAAGAGTTCTTTGTTTTCAGCTTTGATTATCAAAGTGCAAGCATTCTCTTGAATAAAGAAAATCCAGGTAATCGGACACTATAGGAGATCTTAACAGCTTAAGGTCAGAGGTGGGGAATTTTAGGCATTTAGTTTAGGAATCAGAACATCAAAGAATCAAGGAAGATTCTAATCTTTAAATCATATCTCTGTCAGTAAAAGATTCTATTTGGTGTTGTGAGTGAAGTGAAGAAGTAGATATCATGTGTGGCTAAATGTTTGTAAAGTTTCATCTCAACATGTGATAAGTAAATGCGATGGAGAACAAACAACTGTTTAGATACTAATTGATGAATATACAAGTACGTATAATCTATGTCAGCACGGATTGAATAATTGGTGAATATACAAGTACGTATATTCTATGTCAGCACGGATTGAATAATTGGTGAATATACAAGTACGTATATTCTATGTCAGCACGGATTGAATAATTGATGAATATACAAGTACGTCTATTATATGTCAGCACGGATTGGCTAATTGGTTAATATACTTATATTCTATGTCAGCACGGATTGGTCAATTATTTGTTAGTCTCGTGATGAGGCGCTCTCTTTTGAACTTGAGTCCAGTTTCGTAATATCAGAAGGTGTGCATATAAAAATAATGGAATTAACGGTTAAGGTAAACCTGCCCACACAACCAAGATGTTTTTATAGTTCTTTCCGAAATATAATGTGTGATCTCAGTCTAATACATTATATTCGAGAACTAGTGCAGGTTTACGTGTACAATTTTGCAAGCGGTATTAGATTTATATATAACTGTAAAATGATGATAATAAATTTACAGGTATCTTGGATCGTTCACCTCAGCAAATTCCATTGATGTTTATTGTGAATATTCTGCACAAACTATGGGTTTTATTGCATTGCAACTCATCTTCGTGTCACGTAGTTCAAAGGTATATCGTTAATGGGGAACAAATGGTTACACATAATTGTTTAGATATATCTTCCATCTTTCATAGGATAGTGAATAATATTTTTAGCAAACCCCAATGGATTTTAGAGGAAATAAGAATGCTGCTGCCGACATTTGAATTACATCTGTTATTGCTATGATGTAATATAATGACAATAATTAGACAATGCTAGTGTACATATTACAGATTTTGACAAGTAGTAGTGATACTTTCGTCCATTGTTCTAGCTGCTGTATAGGTGTTTCTATTTTCTTGTTATCAGTGTTATTGGATATAGCAGGACTTAAACATTAAAATCTTTGAAATAACAGGATGAGAATACAATTACGAATACAGTAGGCTCTTATGTTTGGCAATATCCTTGAGGGTGGAGTACTTCTCAGACTGAATCGTATAATTTCAATAGGTTCTCAACAGCTGTTGTCTCAACACATATTTCAGTCTTTTATTCCTACGAGTGTTCTCTGCTCTCTTTCTCTCTCTCTCTCTCTCTCTCTCTCCGCCCATGTTCTTCACAATTCTTAAAATACGTACAGTATTTTCCGAAAAAGTGCGCACTGAAATTGTCAAAAAAAAAAAAAAAAAAAAAAAAAAAAAATTAAAAAAAAAAAAAAAAGGAAAGTGTATTTATCGATTGTCACTTACAAATTATATATACGTATATATATATATATATATATATAAACTACATCAGTTATACTATTATTCACTTCCTTCTTTTGCCAGCTGTTACAGGGAAACATTTTAATATTTTGTCAAATTTTTTTTTTGAAAATATATTTTTCTTTATTATTTTCCGGTGTAATATTTCTTTTCGAACGAAGACCTTATGATCAAAACGTCAACTTGATCGCGCATTTATTATTTCTATCACATTTCTTTTCTTCATCTGTGTTATTATTAATAGTAGGTGTTTGTAGCATATTGACATGTTTAATATTATTACGTAGAGATTGAACTGAGAAAATCAGGAGCATGCACACCTTACACGTTCATGCAATTGATGCTTTATTTTCTTCTTTTTTGGCATTTCAGCAGAAAATTATTTTTCGGAAAAAATTGCAGAACGATATTTCTAGTGAACTTCTCAATCTATCAATGCAAGAACTTTTACATATACAAAAATTTACATTATACAACAATCAAGATCAGAATTTCGAGATTGTCAATAACATTCTTTGTTGGGTTTAAACGTTAAAGCAGATATACAGTTTACCCACATTGTATTCCTCCGCGTCGCTAGCAAAGGAAGGAAACACGATGAGTGGTGTTTCTGTTTGTGTTTTATGTGTCGGCCTTATTTTCACATGGTCATCTCTTGTAATCTGCTGAAACTCCAATCATTGATTCAATACAACTGCTGTTTGTTAATTGTATGGGCAATAATCAATACAAATAGCATAACATTGTTATTATTGAATAATTGTTATACTAAAAACTAGTTATACACATAAATCAACAGTTTTGGTACGAATTGCTAAAAACATATCGCTACTTTTCTTTTACTTCTCAAAATTACAAGGCATGTAGTGTATGAGATACATTCATTGGAAATACGCCACTGAAATTACGCCATTGGAAATACGTCACTGAAATTACGCCATTGGAAATACGTCACTGAAATTATGCCATTGGAAATACGTCACTGAAATTACACCATTGGAAATACGTCACTGAAATTATGCCATTGGAAATACGTCACTGAAATTACGCCATTGGAAATACGTCACTGAAATTATGCCATTGGAAATACGTAACTGAAATTACGCCATTGGAAATACGTCACTGAAATTATGCCATTGGAAATACGTCACTGAAATTGCACCATTGGAAATACGTCACTGAAATTACGCCATTGGAAATACGTCACTGAAATTACACCATTGGAAATGCGCCACTGAAATTACGCCATTGGAAATACGTCACTGAAATTATGCCATTGGAAATACGTCACTGAAATTATGCCATTGGAAATACGTCACTGAAATTACACCATTGGAAATGCGCCACTGAAATTACGCCATTGGAAATACGTCACTGAAATTACACCATTGGAAATGCGCCACTGAAATTACGCCATTAGAAATACGTCACTGAAATTATGCCATTGGAAATACGTCACTGAAATTATGCCATTGGAAATACGTCACTGAAATTACACCATTGGAAATACGTCACTGAAATTACACCATTGGAAATACGTCACTGAAATTACGACATTGGAAATACGTCACTGAAATTATTACATTGGAAATACGTCACTGAAATTACGACATTGGAAATACGCAACTGATCTTCTTCTCTTCACCAACTCCATATTTCTTCTGCATTTTACCTTCACACTCTGTTGACTTTAGACAGGTAACAGTTTATATTATAGGATAGGCTAGACAGAACAATGAATGTTGATCCTACTCATATTTTCATTTGTTTTGTTTTCAGAATTCATTGTTTGATCTGTCTCATAATTACACTTTTCAATATTTGAAATTCTGTCACCTATCTGTTTTCTTATGTTAACTTATGTTTCATTTGTGCATCTCACACACTGTATGTGGGCATTTGTGCATCTCACACACTGTATGTGGGCATTTGTGCATCTCACACACTGTATGTGGGCATTTGTGCATCTCACACACTGTAAGTGGGCATTTGTGCATCTCACACACTGTATGTGGGCATTTGTGCATCTCACACACTGTATGTGGGCATTTGTTTAGTTTACTCTTAACAAATTAACCAGTAAATAAAGCCGATCCGATGCAAATATATGTTGAATTCAATGTACATTTTACGTGATCCATATTCTCCGTGATACATATTCTCCGTGATACATATTCTCCGTGATACATATTCTCCGTGATACATATTCTCCGTGGTGCATATTCTCCGTGGTGCATATTCTCCGTGGTGCATATTCTCCGTGGTGCATATTCTCCGTGGTACATATTCTCCGTGGTGCATATTCTCCGTGGTGCATGTTCTCCGTCGTGCATGTTCTCCGTGGTACATATTCTCCGTCGTGCATATTCTCCGTCATGCATATTCTCCGTGGTACATATTCTCCGTTGTGCATATTGTCCGTGGTACATATTCTCCGTGGTACATATTCTCCGTTTTACAATTTCTCCGTGGTGCATATTCTCCGTGGTGCATATTCTCAGTGGTGCATATAGTCTCCGTGATGCATATTCTTTGTGGTGCAGTCTCCATGGACCAGTCTCTGTGGTGTGTAGTCTCCGCGAAGCACTCTCCGGGTCTGTAGTCTCCGTGGTGTGTAGTCTCCGTGGACCAGTCTCCGTGGTGTGCAGTCTCCGTGGTGTGCAGTCTCCGTGGACCAGTCTCCGTGGTGTGTAGTCTCCGTGACGCATATTCTCTGTGGTGCAGTCTCCGTGGTGTGCAGTCTCCGTGGACCACTTTCCGGGTCTGTAGTCTCCGTGGTGTGTAGTCTCCGTGGTGTGCAGCCTCCGTGGAGCAGTCTCCGTGGTGTGTAGTCTCCGTGGAGCACTTTCCGGGTCTGTAGTCTCCGTTTTGTGTAGTCTCCGTGGACCAGTCTCCGTGGTGTGCAGTCTCCGTGGAGCACTTTTTGGGTCTGTAGTCTCCGTGGTGTGTAGTCTCCGCGGACCAGTCTCCGTGGTGTGCAGTCTCCGTGGTGTGTAGTCTCCGTGGCGCATATTCTCTGTGGTGCATAGTCTCCTTGTGCAGTCTCCGTGATGTATAGTCTCCGTATGGCATAGTCTTCGGACATTGTGTCCTATCACACACGCTTGCGAGTTTTGTTTGTGTGTGTGTGGTGGGGGGGGGGGGGCATGTTAAAATCTTTGAAACTAGGCATATTGATGCCTTTTGAAAAAAGCTAGTGTTTACGCTGGATACCTGCCACATTCCACCTCATTTATATCTCTGTTAAGTGCTTCATGACTGTTCTCATTAGTCGACATTCGTTATTAAACTCCTGCATATTTCAATGTGTAGTCTTAGAAAAGCCGAACGTTGTACCGGGGTTTACAGCATGTGTCCAATATCTGGACTATTCGTCATAACACATCCGACTTCAGCATGTATTTTTGGCTCTCTATTTTGGCTCTCATATTGAGTCTCTATGACAGTGGATCTTAAACTGGAGTCTGTGGACCCTCTGAGATCCGTAGTGTCCACTCAAAAATTCACGAAGATTTGAAGAAATATCTTGAACCATTACATTTATAATTAAACTAAGACAAGGATCAATTGACAGATATTATGAAATCCGCGACAGAAAATAACTACTCGTATATATAGGGGGTTAGTGGCAGCAAACTGTTTACGAACCTCTGCAGGTATGATAAGTTATCAAGATACATCAACGCTTCCTTAATCGTTTCTTACGACATGTGTTGCAGGTAACAATGTTGTTATTCTTTGCTGCCCTTTCAGGTTCTGGAAACACAGTTGCTCGTCCTGAATATATTATTCGTGTTTCTGCAACTATGGCGTTCGTGGTATTTTACATTTGGTATACCCTACAACTTAGTGGATCTTTAAGACACACTTGCTGCTGAAGATGGACGTGTCGGGCCATTGGCGCAAATAAACGGCCACATAATTCATTTCCATTCTCTTAACTTACATCCTGCTGGAAATCTTTATAGGACCACTGCCCTGTTACACGTGAGATCCAGCGGGAGTTTGAGAATTAACACTGAAGACGAAGATACGTTTAGATATAAAACAGTGGATGTATCTTTCTCACCAAAATTAGAAGCCTGTGCCCCAATGATATACGAGTTCTAGATATATCATTATTATCAAACCCAATACCCTTCACTGTCGTAGGGGTGTCACTTTAGAAACATCACCACAAAATCTCGACATACATATTTTCTACGTACGTTTTTTCAGTGTTGAATATTGCTCCAGGTCCAAAGACGGCACATAGGGCAGATGTCATAGATTTCCATGTCTCGCTTGTTATTGCAATCTGTATTAGGTCTTCCTTGCACCAATGATGAAGCGCTCTCTTGTAATAATAGTTCTACGTAAGGTCTCTCTTGGTTTTGGAATTTAAAAATAATCCCTTCCTTCCATTGTGATGGTGGTGTTTTTTTTAAAGCCAGATTACATTGAACAGTTGTAATAAGTGTTGCTGGGTATTTTCATCTGATACTTTTAACATTTCTGCAGAGATCTCGTCGTTTCCACTTGCTTTGTTGTTTTTAAGCTTTTTTATGGATAGTTGCAGTTATTTTGTGGTGAATAAAATCATACGTGGCCTTGAGGGAAGACGTTTCTCTGTTTTACTTGTAGAGGTTGTCGGATGTGGTCTATTTAGTATCTCTTTAAAGATTTCGACTCACCTGTACTTTCTGTCTTCTTTGGATGTTAATAACTGTCCTTGTCTGGTTTTTTTCCAATGTAGATTATAATTATTAATTATATGATCATTTTAATATACCCAATTATTTCCGCTTGTTTACCTAATAGAGTACATTTTTCTTTGTTTTCTCTTCTGGCTATACCTAAGTAACGTGTTGTCTTAATCGTTCCTTGCCAAGCTTACTTAGCAAAGTATGCGTGCATTGTCATCGGATTCCAATTGTCGATCTATGTGAAGGGTACTCACGCTTCTATTCCTTTCATTTTTAGTCTGGATGTCTTGTAATTCTCAGCATGCGCACGTGCATAAACACGGAGTTGGCAAAATAATTGTTAAATGTATTCGTTTCCATTCCATTTATGAATTTTTGTGATTTTGAATAGGTGCAACATACATATTGTGATAAGACTGGATAAATGCTGTGATAACATATGATACATGATGGGATAACATATGAAACATGCTGTGATAACATATGATACATGATGTGATAACACGTGATACACGCTTTCATAACATATGGTGCACGCTGCGAAAATATGTGATACATGATGTGATACAGGGTACCACTAAGAACACGATACAGGGTACCACTAAGAACACGATACAGGGTACCACTAAGAACACGATACAGGGTACCACTAAGAACACGATACAGGGTACCACTAAGAACACGATACAAGGTACCATTAAGAACACAATACAGGGTACCTCTAAGAACACAATACAGGGTACCACTAAGAACCCGATACAGGGTACCACTAAGAACACAATACAGGGTACCATCAAGAACACAATACAGGGTACCACTAAGAACACGATACAGGGTACCATTAACAACACGATAAGGGTACCACTAAGAACACGATACAGGGTACCACTAAGAACACAATACAGGGTACCACTAAGAACACGATACAGGGTACCACTAAGAACAGAATACAGGGTACCACTAAGAACCCGATACAGGGTACCATTAAGAACACAATACAGGGTACCACTAAGAACCCGATACAGGGTACCACTAAGAACGATAGGTTTTGTACGTTAAAATTTGAAAATAAGAGAACCCGTTCCGAAAGAGAGCATAGGCAAGAGAAATACACATTTGAGAGTTAATGATCTATAACGCTGCAAGTGTACCGTAGCGATATCTCTGTCATGCTGCAGGAGTGCCATAACGACAGCTGTGATAAAGAAATAACTGGTGCAGTGTTGTACAATGATATATTTCTATTGTCTGAGCACCACTCCTTTGGGAATATTTAATGTACCTGCTTTAATACGCAGTTGGGGGGTCAGGAAAATCCCATTGCAACGGTTTTTTATTTTATATCAGTGCTTCTCAACCGGCACCAGGCCGCTGCAGCATGTTTACCAGGCCTTAAGATCTCATTGTTTAGTAAAAGTCTTTTATGAGTACATAGACTGTTTTGACCGGACCCTAGCAATAACAATTTATTATAAAAACAAGGGCAAGATCTGACAAAGGGTGAGAAACACTGATTTATATCATACGTCAGTGATGATAATATTGATGCTGTCTTGATTTGTGCCGTCTCCGCATCAAATATTGGCTGTAACGAATCTTCAACATCATCTGTATCTTTCCTTAGTGGTACAGTTTGATATATTTTATCCTGTTTATCGCATGATGTTTTCCAGCCACTTGTATTTCCGCCTACATCTTGCTGGCCTATCCTCAATTATGCCCTCAAGTAAGGTGCTATGTTTTTAATATTCCCACAATATTTTAGCTGTTCGATTTTTTATTTATTTATTAGTATATCTAATTTTTGATAAATTTACTGGTTTATCTGTTTGTTGTTGTCTTTGCCACTATATCTGTGGCGTTTTGGCTATTATTCTATATATTGCTGCATTAGTGAGTTTTAAAATTTGTGGCAAGGTACAAGCAGCATAGCAAAACAATGTGTGATCAGAACGTGCGCAGTTCCAGCAATAATATACGGTTGTGAGGCATGGACATTAAATAAAACAGTAGCCTAGAGCTCGCTGGTTTTCGAGATGTGATGATACACAAGAATTGTTCGTATACTATAGACAGCTAAACAAACAAATCTAGAAGTGTTAAGATCAATAAACGTCGAAGATAGCTTGCTCTTTAACAACATTGTAACAAGAAAGCTGTTTTTTTGGGTCATATAGAGACATAACTGCATGGTAAGATTATAAGTTTAAGGTATAGTTAACGGCAATAGGTAAGAGGGTGCCCAAGACGACGATGGTGCAGTGATATATCCGATTGTTTAAACATGTCTCTAGCTGCGGCACGTCAACTCGCTCAGAATACCAGAGTGTCTAGAGAGTTGATAAAGAAGACGAAGTTCTGGAGAGAAAGTTGATAAAGAAGACGTTCTGGAAAGAATATTTCACATGATGAGTGAGTTTCACAATGCTTGCCGTCAAACTTTCTGTAATATCTGACAAGTCGCGATCTTATAGTGAGAAAATAATTATCATTTGTGTGCGATCTTACATTTTATAATTGTCCACTGTGTTTTAATTTTATGTTCTGCAGTTATTGCCATTTTCTCAGATCGGCACTTTCCTATGAATTTCGTATAAATGAGAGGTATTTAATCCAAGAGAAAATTAATTAACACACATGAGACTTGGATCCAACTGCATATGAAATAAATCTTTAATGATATCTCCATATTTCACAAATTGTTTACAAGAGCACAATTGTATGTAATTTCACGGGGATAAAAACATACAGACATCGTCTAACACGGATGTGTCGGTTACTGACGCAAATAAAACGGCCATAAAACGCATCTGTTTCTCTGGATTACATCGTGCTCCACATCTAGAAGAACCATTGTTCTGCTACAAGAGAGATTCAGTAAGATTGTGGCATGGAACGCTGAAAAAGAAGTATAACAACAAGAAGCATACAGACAAATAAACAATGATAATTTCACTATTGGTTAACATTTTATGAGCCATATTTATGGCAACTATGTTCGTGAAAATTGTTTCCAACAAGTATCGTCTTATAACTCATCCACCTTTTATTACAATAGAAAACACCCCCATGTATTCACAGTGCTTGGATGATACATGGGAACTGACGTCGATTCTATAACAGGATTGACAGCAATATGTATTCATTGTTTGACTGGGGGGGGGGGTGCATAACCGCTAGACAGATTAAGAGAAGAATTGTTTTGTAAGCAAATGATAATATGGTCGACAATAGGACATGCATGAAATAAATGATAAACATATTAATGTAACCGGGACTGCTGTCAGCGTCAAATAAAGTATGTGTCAAAGGAAAGTTATAGAAACAATCGTAAAACGAGAGAGAGAGAGAGAGAGAGAGACAGAGAGAGAAAGAGAAAGAGACATATTTGTTAAACACGTCTCTGTTGAAGGCCTAAGTGAAGCATAGGATAGTGTCACAGCTACCTACCATTCATGCCATAAGGTACTAGCGAGGATTGGAAAAAGGGTTGGCCTCTCCACTCAGTACAAGCTCAAATTAACCAAACAATGCTTTGCTGGATTTGGGTGTTTTTTTAGGAAGAGAATCTCAAAGATGAGGAAGAATCATCCATACTGTGAGAGCCGCGGTGGTGTAGTGTTAAGTCGTTCCCCCGACAACCAGCAAAGACGGGTATCAAATCTAATCGATATTCGTAGTTTGAAATAAATATTTTTCCCGTGATTCACCCAGCCGCAGTAGGGTACCAGCATTCATGCTCTAGCAAGGTCAGAGAATGGCTCCATCGCTACTGAACAAGTGGGGTAGACGACACTTATCAGGCGGTTTCTTGTCAACCATTGACTAGGCAGCAAAACATTGAGGCAACTGAACCCTGAGGCAGCTAAACACTGCGACAGCTGAACACTGAGACAACTGAACAGTGAAACAACTTAACACTGAAACAGCTGACTGAAACAGTTGAATACTGAAACAGCTGAATACTGAAACAGTTGAATACTGAAACAGCTGAATACTGAAACAGCTGAATACTGAAACAGTTGAATACTGAAACAGCTGAATACTGAAACAGCTGAATACTGAAACAGCTGAATACTGAAACAGCTGAATACTGAAACAGCTGAATACTGAAACAGCTGAACAATATTAACAATACATATCATCGTTTTTGAATAAAATACCACTTTAAAAATAAATATGAAACAGAAAATTCATAAACAGCAACTTCATAAACAGAAACACACGTTGGTGGAGGAGAGTGGAGACTTTGCTGTTACTACAAGTAGCATGACCACGGAGATTATGGCGGTGACCAGGGTATTTGAGTGGCTACGTACACAGAAAGTAACGCAGGCCTACATCTTGAGTGACTCTATGAGTATAATTAGGAAGGTACAAGTGGGTCTCATTCGCGGACAGTTGATTAACGCCTTGAAAAAGGCGAGGCTGAAAGTGGTTACATTTATTTTGTGCCGGGACATGTGGGTGTTCGAGGCAATGAAAGAGCGAATCAACTGGCGTCATGCGCGATTGTGGCACATAGCGATGGGGCGATGGTTTTACTTCCTAAAAGATATAACACGCTACAGAGTGAGACTAGTATGGATAAAGATTCATTTTCAATGGCCATGATTAAAAATCAGTTTTTGAAATGCTGTGTTGATAGAAGTAAACATTTTGGAGGATGCAGAAGAATGATGGTCAACCAACGATGGACCGGTATTGTCAGCTGAAGTGTGTTGGCAGATACACTCAGGGAGAGATCCGAGCAACTATGGACGTGTCCAATTTGCAGTGGCGATGATCCGACAACTAACTAACTAACTAACTAACTAACTAACTAACTAACTAACTAACTAACTAACTAACTAACTAACTAAACTGACTGACTGACTGACTAACTGACTGACTAACTAACTAACTAACTAACTAACTAACTAACTAACTAACTAACTAACTAACTAACTAACTAACTAACTAACTAACTAACTAACTAACTAACTAACTAACTAACCAACCAAACAACCAACCAAGCATCCAACCAACCAACAAACCAACTAACTAACTAACTAACTAACTAACTAACTAACTAACTAACTAACTAACTAACTAACTAACTAACTAACTAACTAACTAACTAACTAACTAACTAACTAACTAACTAACTAACTAACTAACTAACTAACATACTAACTAACTAACATACTAACTAACTAACTAACTAACTAACTAACTAACTAACTAACTAAACTAACTAAACTAACTAACTAAACGAACCAACCAACCAAACAACCAACTAACTAACTAATATGCAGTTGGTAGCATGTTCTATTCAGGATGTATCAATAAACCCACACTTAAACATAGAACAACGGAGACAAACAGAGAGACATGGCGAAATGTAGGTGGTGATTTTTCCAGTCTTCTTCTTCTTCTGCGTTCGTTCTTAAATTCCTGAGGATGTAGTCCAGAGAACGGAATGCGTTGCGTCATGGTTTACAACATTGCTGCGATATTTGCGCCTTTCGGCCTGACACATCCGACTTCAGCATGGCTATGGGTCACTGACCCTATATGGAATGGGACAGCCAACTCCCATCCCATATCCTCCTTATTCGCCTTTTACGACATGTCTGAAAGGTAAACAGTGTTGCTATTCTTTGCTCCCCTTTTGGGCCCCGGCAGCACACGGGTGACTTTTCCTAGTGAAACCCATACGACCCTCAAGGTTATGGTTTTGATGATGATGATGAATCAACCCAATACTTTTTAGCTGTAGTCATTTTCTAAGAAATAGAAATATCGCTAAAGTTTTCAATTTCTTTCTGCGCGGTTCAGATGCACAGTTACTTGAGGAAGGTTTTGAACATGGTACCTTGGTTGACAGAGAAGTTACGAAAATGAAACGTCGACATATCGCAATACAATTCTCTGAACCATATTAGACATTTTGTAGGACTGCCATGCTACAAGAGAAACTAGTGCAAGTTGGAGAACAAACTCAAAAAGCAATCTTCAAAGCAAATTAAAACAGGGCATGCATATTATTTACGTGGATAAAGAGTTAAGTTGATCAAAAGTACATATACAAATGTGGAGATAAAATCATATAAACGCTATATGAACAATTACTTTTATGTAAATATTACCTGAGCTTAGCCGTTATACCAACACGGTTATCTTGAGAATTAATGAGAACATTAGATCTTGTAATATTGACATAATATTTTCATGTTTTGAATTCTTTATATAATTCATGTTATACAATTTCTGTAATTTGATTGGAACTCGAGAATGTTAGTTTGCTATGGTTGCTTTCTAATAAATTTTGCTAGTCAAGATCAATTTAGAATCTAAAATTGGAAATAAGCTAATAATACAAAATTTAAAGTGTGTTTAAATAGGTTGAATATATTTTGTGTCCCTTCTGAATATTTTCTAATCTCGTCTTCAAAATTTTATCATTTACGATTGAATGAGTTATAGTAAACACTCGATGAAAACAATTTGAGGGATTTGTGTGTAGTCACAACAATTAACAGATCAATTGTAGTTTAATCAAGCACAACATTTCAAACAACTCTGTCACAACATCTACTTCACTCTGTGTCTTTGCATCAGGAGTTCTTAACTTCAGACTTTCTTAATTTGATTGAATGCTTACTCTCATTATTTTGTTTTCTTTTTCTTTTAAATTCTGATATTTTTAGGGTTATGCATTCTTTTGCTGTTGCCGAAAGATTTTACTGCTGTTACGCAAGTACTTCTCACCAGGACTTTACTGCTATTACTAAAATACTTTACTACCATTGCACAAAGAATTCAGTGTTTTTTCACCAACATACTCTTGTCCATTTACTCTTGTCCATATATTTTACTGCAATTTCTCAAAGATTTTACTACTGTTGCCAAAATAGTGTACAGCTCTTGTCTAAATACTTTACTTGCGTTGCCAAAAGACTTTACTGCTGTTGTCCAAAGAATTTACTATTGTTGTCCATATGTTGTACTGTTATTTCTTAAAGACTTTACTGTTGTTGCCCAAATACTTTACTGGTATTGATAAACTCTTTAGTGCTGTTGCTCATAGACTTTACTGGTGTTGCCCAGATACATTGATGATGTACCCAAAGACTTTACTGGTGTTGCCCATGGATTATCTGCTGTTGTTTAAATACTTTAATGATATTGCCCAAAGATTTTAGTGCTGTTGCCGAAAGACTTTACAGCTGTTGTCTAAACACTTCAATGCTGTTGTTTAAAGACTTTAATGCTGTGTCAAAGAAGAATTCATCGCTATTGCTCAAAGACTTTCCTCCTGTGTCCTAGACGACTTTACCGCTATTGCCCAAAGGCTTTCCTACTTTGCCCCAGAAAACATTACTGCTGTTGCCCAAAATACTTCACTTTTCGTGTCCACAGACTTCACTTCACAACTGTTGTTGCTCAAGAGCTGCTAACAATGTCACATAGATATTAATAATACCGCAGGGCTGATAATACCATGTATTGTTTGAGCAACTTTCGCGTCTGTGTTATTTCTCACAATCCTTCTTGTTAGTAGAACATAGTCCGGAGACCATAATGCGTTTTGTCATAGTTTACACTTTGGTTCCTAGTCATGTGACCGTCCTCGTGATAAATAATATTTTCGCATAATTTTTCGGAGATTTTGACCTATAAACTGGGACAGCAAGCTCTACCTGAAATCTTCTTAATCGCATCTTATTATTTGCATGGCAGTGCACAGCTTTGCTATTCTTCATTTTTTATTAGAGCTCTTCTTGAACACTCCTGCTCCCCTCATCTCTAATACGAGTGTACAAGTGACAGACACCCATGATTTCAGCATGATCCATGCAGCTTGTGTCAGTAAATATACACCTATAATTAATCATGACATATTAATATCAATTTCCTCTGCTATCACACACCTGGATTACCTGGTTACATCGACTGTATTACATCTGGTATCTTCGCAGACGCACCCTTGTTATCATATTTCTACCTCTTATTAAGAACAAATAAAGGTAATTCCGTAACTTTAACTAAACCTGCCTTTCTGACCTCGTGTCTGCAGGTTATCATAATCACTCTTTGGGCATTAACAAGAATACACGGGGTGTTTCATCTGTTTGGCGTATTATCAACTCCCTTCCACACCTGAAATATTACCTTCCGTCCACACCTGAAATATTACCTTCCGTCCACACCTGAAATATTACCTTCCGTCCACACCTGAAATATTACCTTCCGTCCACACCTGAAATATTACCTTCCGTCCACACCTGAAATATTACCTTTCGTCCACACCTGAAATATTACCTTCCGTCCACACCTGAAATATTACCTTCCGTCCACACCTGAAATATTACCTTCCGTCCACACCTGAAATATTACCTTCCGTCCACACCTGAAATATTACCTTCCGTCCACACCTGAATTATTACCTTCCGTCCACACCTGAAATAGTTCTTTCATAGTATAAAACAAAACAGAAACAACATTACTCATTTCAATCTTAAACTTTATTTGCTTGGAACCTCAGAAATTACAAGCGATAGTGCTCCTCTATCCTTTTAGGCAAATATTTCTTCTTCTTCTCCTGCGTTCGTTCTCAAACTCCTGCAGATTAGCAGGATGTAGTCCGGAGAACGGAATGCGTTGTGTCATGGTTTACAGCATTGCTGCGATATTTGCGCCTTTCGGCCCGACACATCCGACTTCAGCAAGGGGCAAATATTTACGGGAGAGAACGCTCAATAGCTTTCTTTTGTGCTTTTGCAACTCTCATCTGTGTGCAATAAAGCAACTCCATTATGTGTGTAGTACTGCAACACTCATCGGTGTGCAATAATGCAACTCTCATCTGTGTGAAATAATGCAACACTAATCGGTGTGCAATAATGCAACACTAATCGGTGTGCAATAATACAACTCTCATATGTGTGCAGTAATGCAACACTCATTGGTGTGCAATAATGCAATTCATCAGTGTGCAATAATGCAACTCTCATCGATGTGCAATAATGAACAACGGTCATTATAAGACCTACTAGAAGAATTGAAACTAGCCATTTTACGCCGTTGTTTTGATAGTTCCGTTGCTATGAGTAGTACTCTAGACAGACTACGTGTTGCTCTGCAAAATTAGATAGAAAGAGAGAGAGAGAGAGAGGAGAGAGAGATGGAGAGATAGAGAGAGGCAGGGTGTTTATCTGGGAAAGTAAATCATCTACGATGCCTGAGTCATTTCAGAATGAACTATTGTTACAGCAACGACACTAAGAATGAACTATTGTTACAGCAACGACACTAAGAATGAACTATTGTTACAGCAACGACACTAAGAATGAACTATTGTTACAGCAACGACACTAAGAATGAACTATTGTTACAGCTAAGACACTAGGAATGAACTATTGTTACAGCAACGACACTAAGAATGAACTATTGTTACAACAAAGACACTAAGAATGAACTATTGTTACAGCTAAGACACTAAGAATGAACTATTGTTACAACAGAAACACTAAGAATGAACTATTGTTACAGCAAAGACACTAAGAATGAACTATTGTTACAGCAAAGACACTAAGAATGAACTATTGTTACAACAAAAACACTAAGAATGAACTATTGTTACAGCTAAGACACTAAGAATGAACTATTGTTACAACAACGACACTAAGAATGAACTATTGTTACAACAAAGACACTAAGAATGAACTATTGTTATAACAAAGACACTAAGAATGAACTATTGTTACAGCCAAGACACTAAGAATGAACTATTGTTACAACAGAAACACTAAGAATGAACTATTGTTACAGCAAAGACACTAAGAATGAACTATTGTTACAACAAAAACACTAAGAATGAACTATTGCTACAGCTAAGACACTAAGAATGAACTATTGTTACAGCAACGACACTAAGAATGAACTATTGTTACAACAAAGACACTAAGACTGAACTATTGTTACAACAAAGACACTAAGACTGAACTATTGTTACAACAAAGACACTAAGAATGAACTATTGTTACAACAAAGACACTAAGAATGAACTATTGTTACAACAAAGACACTAAGAAACGATATCCATACATGCATAGAGATGTTATTAGTAAGGACAGGGGTTTACCTAAATACAAAAATACAACATACGAGCTCGTATTTTGACTGTAATGACCCAAAACTCGTTTTTCTTCAGTAATTTAATGCATTTTTTGTGACAAATTGTTAGGAGGTGGGAGGTTTTGTCAACTTCTAGTACTAATGATTATGTTATGTTATATTATGTAGTCATGTTATGATTTCCTAAATGGGGGGGGGGGGATGGAATTGAATACAACTCCCCCCCCCCCAATCCCACTTTCTTTACATTCTTTAGTAATTTTTTCATTTATGAACATATTTTCTCATATTTTTTAAGAATCTATGCTAATTAGCAGATATAATCCTGAGAGAAATATTGATTTGTATGACAGTTATAACATACCTGCGGTATCGAGTCTCTCCACCAAGCGTATTCACATTTAGCAAGACGGATACCTTTGCACTTATAATGGGTGAGTTCACAATTCTACCCGAATGTGATGAATCGTATCCAACATGTTGTTCGTTCGTCGTAATCAACAAGAGGGCCATGCCGTGCTATGTTGCAGAGACGCGACCGCATCAGGCTACACCAATCAAAATACATTGTCGAAGGCAGCATTTCGAAGAAAACCCAATTTAAAAAGGGAGATTAGTTGTATTTCGAAAACGTGCATCTTACTGAGAAAATCTACCGCACGATCCTGGTTGACAGTGACTATTTAGTCTCTATTGGGATGCAGAATATGCTTGTGCTGCCCCTGATTGTGGTCAATATAGAATATGGTTGTGCTGCTCCTGACTGTGGTCAATATAGAATATGGTTGTGCTACCCCTGACTGTGGTCAATATAGAATATGGTTGTGCTACCCCTGACTGTGGTCAATATAGAATATGGTTGTGCTGCCCCTGACTGTGGTCAATATAGAATATGGTTGTGCTGCCCCTGACTGTGGTCAATATAGAATATGGTTGTGCTGCCCCTGACTGTGGTCAATATAGAATATGGTTGTGCTGCCCCCGACTGTGGTCAATATAGAATATGGTTGTGCTGCCCCTGACTGTGGTCAATATAGAATATGGTTGTGCTGCCCCCGACTGTGGTCAATATAGAATATGGTTGTGCTGCCTCTAATTGTGGTCAATATAGAATATGGTTGTGCTGCCCCTGACTGTGGTCAATATAGAATATGGCTGTGCTGCCCCCGACTGAGGTCAATATAGAATATGGTTGTGCTGCCTCTAATTGTGGTCAATATAGAATATGGTTGTGCTGCCCCTGATTGTGGTCAATATAGAATATGATTGTGCTGCCCCTGAGTGTGGTTAATATAGAATATGATTGTGCTGCCCCTGATTGTGGTCAATATAGAATATGGTTGTGCTGCCCCTGACTGTGGTCAATATAGAATATGATTGTGCTGCCACTGACTGTGGTCAATATAGAATATGATTGTGCTGCCCCTGAGTGTGGTTAATATAGAATATGATTGTGCTGCCCCTGATTGTGGTCAATATAGAATATGGTTGTGCTGCCCCTGACTGTGGTTAATGAAGAATATGGTTGTGCTGCCACTGACTGGTTAATAAAGAATATGGTTGTGCTACCCCTGACTGGTTAATAAAGAATATGGTTGTGCTGTCCTTGACTGGTTAATAAAGAATATGTTTGTGCTGCCCTTGACTGGTTAATAAAGAATATGGTTGTGCTGCCCCTGACTGGTTAATAAAGAATATGGTTGTGCTGTCCTTGACTGGTTAATAAAGAATATGGTTGTGCTGCCCCTGACTGGTTAATAAAGATTATGCTTGTGCTGCCCCTGACTGTGGTTAATGAAAAAAATGGTTGTGGTGCCTCTGACTGTGTCTAATGCTTCTAATATATGCAGAAAATTGCATTCCACACATTGAACATTTGTAGGAAGTGTCAGTTGGACAGTGAGCAGCTTATATTTCTTCTAGCGCATGTTTTGATGAGCACTAAATTGTGTGTGGTTTCCTTCAGCAACTATAACAATCTTTTATATGCACCGTCACTCAGATGTTTGTCTTGGGCCAACATCTCCTAACAAATTATATATACATTGATCTGAGCCAATGCTATCTTAAGTGTGGATTTCAATCTTTATTTTCTGCCTTCCGATAATGCTGAAACCAGTATGGAGTTCTCCATGTATCAGTTTGAATTGGTTGACGAAGATCGTTCATGATTCCTACATCTTCTTCTTCTTCAACGTTCATTCTAAAAATCCCGCTAGATCTTTCTTGTAGCAGGACCATGATCCTAATAGATTTCCAGCAAGATAGCAAGGTAGTCCAGAGAATAGAAATGCGTTGTGTTTTCGGCGAATTATGACTAAATGCCCAGTGTGTCTGCGTCTTCATCAACGCTGTGACTATGTGGCGTCAAAAGTAGACATTCCTCTGTGACAGTATCCCAGGATCATTAAGTTCCGCAAGTAATGCTGCATATAGGTCTGAACCAACTTGTTTATCATTATTCCGTTAGATTTGTTGACCCATATGCAGTGATGACAGACCTAACATTTCCCGTCACCAATGACACTGCATCAGAAGGACATATGTGCACTGTTCATAGACCTGCAACTCTCCGTCACTCATGGGGACCATTTGACAGATAGTCAACAGTAAAACAATCTACGCGAAACTAGACTAGACTAAAAAATATTATATTAGAAACTAAATACTCAAGACAAGACTAGAGAGTAGATGCTAGACTAGACTATAGCATTGACTATAGACTAGAATACACTAGAGTATAGACTAGAAAAAAGACTAGTCTGTACTGGAATATAGACAGGACTGAACTATAAACTGGACCGAAGTAAAGACGGGAATGGGCTGGGTAGGATAAGATAGCCAAGGGCAAGAGAGATCGCTGGTAGGTCTTCGAATGACTAGAGTGACTAGGATAAGATAGCAGAGTGCAAGAGAGACTGCTGGTAGGTCTTCTAATGCCTAGAGTGACTAGGATAAGATAGCAGAGTGCAAGAGAGACTGCTGGTAGGTCTTCTAATGCCTAGAGTGACTAGGATAAGATAGCAGAGTGCAAGAGAGACTGCTGGTAGGTCTTCTAATGCCCAGAGTGACTAGGATAAGATACCCGAGTGCAAGAGAGACTGCTGGTAGGTCTTCTAATGCCCAGAGTGACTAGGATAAGATACCCGAGTGCAAAGAGACTGCTTACTACAAAGAAGTAATTGCACTGTAATATTATACATAACTGCATTCGCAAATAGCCTATATACTATCACAAATATGTTTACAATTTAAAAAATGGAAAAACTGCAAATTTGACAAGTGGTCAGCATCCTAAGAACATTATCAGTCTAGATCGGCTAATAATTTTCAAATTCAGTAAACGTATTTTGCTTGCACCTTAGTCTGTATTTGCACTGATAATTGTATCAAATTATATTGACATTTCCTTTTCATAGGAGTCTGAGTTGCTTCTGTGTGTTTTAATAGAAAGAAAGGTTGTTAGAGAAATCGTGTTTCTTGAAATATTTATTGTCAGTGGAGAGCGTGCCCGAATTATTAAAAGGCCGACCCTATAAGCATGAGGTCTAAGGTTTAAATCACAAATGGAACTGAATTTGTTAGCGTTTGGAGATAGAAGAACAAACTATCATGTACACGGCGTGGTTAATGCGATAACAAAGCAGTGTTTGCTTCCACTGCTTATAAGAAAAAACAACTTTAATGTAAGCATTAACAATAACACATGCAGTATCTAGTTTTAATTGTTAAGTTTGAGTAAGGGGTCGGGGGGAGTTTGTAACCGGAGCACATATTATTACCACTTTTACATGTCATGTATGTAGTTAGAGGTGACTACAGGAGATGGTTAAATAAATATATCCACACATTCACTCCAATGTGTCCGGTCGAAAGGCGCAGACATCACAGTTATGACATGAGCAGTATGCAACTAATTCGTTTTCCTCACTACATCTTGTTAAACAGTAATATAGTTGTTTAGAGTATGTAACAGTTGTATAGAGTGTGTAACAGTTGTATAGAGTGTGTAACAGTTGTATAGAGTGTGTAACAGTTGTATAGAGTGTGTAACAGTTGTATAGAGTGTGTAACAGTTGTATAGAGTGTGTAAGTGTTGTATAGAGTGTGTAACAGTTGTATAGAGTGTGTAACAGTTGTATAGAGTGTGTAAGTGTTGTATAGAGTGTGTAACAGTTGTATAGAGTGTGTAACAGTTGTATAGAGTGTGTAAGTGTTGTATAGAGTGTGTAAGTGTTGTATAGAGTGTGTAACAGTTGTATAGAGTGTGTAACAGTTGTATAGAGTGTGTAAGTGTTGTATAGAGTGTGTAACAGTTGTATAGAGTGTGTAACAGTTGTATAGAGTGTGTAAGTGTTGTATAGAGTGTGTAAGTGTTGTATAGAGTATGTAACAGTTGTATAGAGTGTGTAGCAGTTGTATACAGTGTAAAACAGTTGTATAGAGTGTGTAACAGTTGTATAGAGTGTGTAAGTGTTGTATAGAGTGCGTAACAGTTGTATAGAGTGTGTAACAGTTGTATAGAGTGTGTAACAGTTGTATAGAGTGTGTAACAGTTGTATAGAGTGTGTAACAGTTGTATTGAGTGTGTAACAGTTGTATAGAGTGTGTAACAGTTGTATAGAGTGTGTAAGTGTTGTATAGAGTGTGTAACAGTTGTATAGAGTGTGTAACAGTTGTATAGAGTGTGTAAGTGTTGTATAGAGTGTGTAAGTGTTGTATAGAGTGTGTAACAGTTGTATAGAGTGTGTAACAGTTGTATAGAGTGTGTAAGTGTTGTATAGAGTGTGTAACAGTTGTATAGAGTGTGTAACAGTTGTATAGAGTGTGTAACAGTTGTATAGAGTGTGTAAGTGTTGTATAGAGTGTGTAACAGTTGTATAGAGTGTGTAACAGTTGTATAGAGTGTGTAACAGTTGTATAGAGTGTGTAAGTGTTGTATAGAGTGTGTAACAGTTGTATAGAGTGTGTAACAGTTGTATAGAGTGTGTAAGTGTTGTATAGAGTGTGTAAGTGTTGTATAGAGTGTGTAACAGTTGTATAGAGTGTGTAACAGTTGTATAGAGTGTGTAAGTGTTGTATAGAGTGTGTAACAGTTGTATAGAGTGTGTAACAGTTGTATAGAGTGTGTAAGTGTTGTATAGAGTGTGTAAGTGTTGTATAGAGTATGTAACAGTTGTATAGGGTGTGTAGCAGTTGTATAGCGTGTGTAACAGTTGTATAGAGTGTGTAACAGTTGTATAGAGTGTGTAACAGTTGTATAGAGTGTGTAACAGTTGTATAGAGTGTGTACCAGTTGTATAGAGTGTGTAACAGTTGTATAGAGTGTGTACCAGTTGTATAGAGTGTGTAACAGTTGTATAGAGTGTGTAACAGTTGTATAGAGTGTGTAAGTGTTGTATAGAGTGTGTAACAGTTGTATAGAGTGTGTAACAGTTGTATAGAGTGTGTAACAGTTGTATAGAGTGTGTAAGTGTTGTATAGAGTGTGTAACAGTTGTATAGAGTGTGTAACAGTTGTATAGAGTGTGTAAGTGTTGTATAGAGTGTGTAAGTGTTGTATAGAGTGTGTAACAGTTGTATAGAGTGTGTAACAGTTGTATAGAGTGTGTAAGTGTTGTATAGAGTGTGTAACAGTTGTATAGAGTGTGTAACAGTTGTATAGAGTGTGTAAGTGTTGTATAGAGTGTGTAAGTGTTGTATAGAGTATGTAACAGTTGTATAGAGTGTGTAGCAGTTGTATAGAGTGTGTAACAGTTGTATAGAGTGTGTAACAGTTGTATAGAGTGTGTAACAGTTGTATAGAGTGTGTAAGTGTTGTATAGAGTGTGTAACAGTTGTATAGAGTGTGTAACAGTTGTATAGAGTGTGTAACAGTTGTATAGAGTGTGTAACAGTTGTATAGAGTGTGTAACAGTTGTATAGAGTGTGTAACAGTTGTATAGAGTGTGTAACAGTTGTATAGAGTGTGTAAGTGTTGTATAGAGTGTGTAACAGTTGTATAGAGTGTGTAACAGTTGTATAGAGTGTGTAACAGTTGTATAGAGTGTGTAACAGTTGTATAGAGTGTGTAACAGTTGTATAGAGTGTGTAACAGTTGTATAGAGTGTGTAACAGTTGTATAGAGTGTGTAACAGTTGTATAGAGTGTGTAAGTGTTGTATAGAGTGTGTAACAGTTGTATAGAGTGTGTAACAGTTGTATAGAGTGTGTAACAGGTGTATAGAGTGTGTAACAGTTGTATAGAGTGTGTAACAGTTGTATAGAGTGTGTAAGTGTTGTATAGAGTGTGTAACAGTTGTATAGAGTGTGTAACAGTTGTATAGAGTGTGTAACAGTTGTATAGAGTGTGTAACAGTTGTATAGAGTGTGTAACAGTTGTATATAGTGTGTAAGTGTTGTATAGAGTGTGTAACAGTTGTATAGAGTGTGTAACAGTTGTATAGAGTGTGTAACAGTTGTATAGAGTGTGTAACAGTTGTATAGAGTGTGTAGCAGTTGTATAGAGTGTGTAACAGTTGTATAGAGTGTGTAAGTGTTGTATAGAGTGTGTAGCAGTTGTATAGAGTGTGTAACAGTTGTATAGAGTGTGTAACAGTTGTATAGAGTGTGTAACAGTTGTATAGAGTGTGTAACAGTTGTATAGAGTGTGTAGCAGTTGTATAGAGTGTGTAACAGTTGTATAGAGTGTGTAACAGTTGTATAGAGTGTGTAACAGTTGTATAGAGTGTGTAACAGTTGTATAGAGTGTGTAACAGTTGTATAGAGTGTGTAAGTGTTGTATAGAGTGTGTAAGTGTTGTATAGAGTATGTAAGTGTTGTATAGAGTGTGTAACAGTTGTATAGAGTGTGTAACAGTTGTATAGAGTGTGTAAGTGTTGTATAGAGTGTGTAACAGTTGTATAGAGTGTGTAACAGTTGTATAGAGTGTGTAAAAGTTGTATAGAGTGTGTAAGTGTTGTATAGAGTGTGTAACAGTTGTATAGAGTGTGTAACAGTTGTATAGAGTGTGTAAGTGTTGTATAGAGTGTGTAACAGTTGTATAGAGTGTGTAACAGTTGTATAGAGTGTGTAACAGTTGTATAGAGTGTGTAACAGTTGTATAGAGTGTGTAACAGTTGTATAGAGTGTGTAAGTGTTGTATAGAGTGTGTAACAGTTGTATAGAGTGTGTAACAGTTGTATAGAGTGTGTAACAGTTGTATAGAGTGTGTAAGTGTTGTATAGAGTGTGTAACAGTTGTATAGAGTGTGTAAGTGTTGTATAGAGTGTGTAAGTGTTGTATAGAGTGTGTAACAGTTGTATAGAGTGTGTAACAGTTGTATAGAGTGTGTAAGTGTTGTATAGAGTGTGTAAGTGTTGTATAGAGTGTGTAACAGTTGTATAGAGTGTGTAACAGTTGTATAGAGTGTGTAACAGTTGTATAGAGTGTGTAACAGTTGTATAGAGTGTGTAAGTGTTGTATAGAGTGTGTAACAGTTGTATAGAGTGTGTAACAGTTGTATAGAGTGTGTAAAAGTTGTATAGAGTGTGTAACAGTTGTATAGAGTGTGTAACAGTTGTATAGAGTGTGTAACAGTTGTATAGAGTGTGTAACAGTTGTATAGAGTGTGTAACAGTTGTATAGAGTGTGTAAGTGTTGTATAGAGTGTGTAACAGTTGTATAGAGTGTGTAACAGTTGTATAGAGTGTGTAACAGTTGTATAGAGTGTGTAACAGTTGTATAGAGTGTGTAACAGTTGTATAGAGTGTGTAAGTGTTGTATAGAGTGTGTAACAGTTGTATAGAGTGTGTAACAGTTGTATAGAGTGTGTAACAGTTGTATAGAGTGTGTAGCAGTTGTATAGAGTGTGTAAGTGTTGTATAGAGTGTGTAAGTGTTGTATAGAGTATGTAAGTGTTGTATAGAGTGTGTAACACTTGTATAGAGTGTGTAACAGTTGTATAGAGTGTGTAACAGTTGTATAGAGTGTGTAACAGTTGTATAGAGTGTGTAAGTGTTGTATAGAGTGTGTAACAGTTGTATAGAGTGTGTAACAGTTGTATAGAGTGTGTAACAGTTGTATAGAGTGTGTAAGTGTTGTATAGAGTGTGTAACAGTTGTATAGAGTGTGTAACAGTTGTATAGAGTGTGTAACAGTTGTATAGAGTGTGTAAGTGTTGTATAGAGTGTGTAACAGTTGTATAGAGTGTGTAACAGGTGTATAGAGTGTGTAAGTGTTGTATAGAGTGTGTAACAGTTGTATAGAGTGTGTAACAGTTGTATAGAGTGTGTAACAGTTGTATAGAGTGTGTAACAGTTGTATAGAGTGTGTAACAGTTGTATAGAGTGTGTAAGTGTTGTATAGAGTGTGTAACAGTTGTATAGAGTGTGTAACAGTTGTATAGAGTGTGTAACAGTTGTATAGAGTGTGTAAGTGTTGTATAGAGTGTGTAACAGTTGTATAGAGTGTGTAACAGTTGTATAGAGTGTGTAACAGTTGTATAGAGTGTGTAACAGTTGTATAGAGTGTGTAACAGTTGTATAGAGTGTGTAAGTGTTGTATAGAGTGTGTAACAGTTGTATAGAGTGTGTAACAGTTGTATAGAGTGTGTAACAGTTGTATAGAGTGTGTAACAGTTGTATAGAGTGTGTAAGTGTTGTATAGAGTGTGTAACAGTTGTATAGAGTGTGTAACAGTTGTATAGAGTGTGTAAGTGTTGTATAGAGTGTGTAAGTGTTGTATAGAGTATGTAAGTGTTGTATAGAGTGTGTAACAGTTGTATAGAGTGTGTAACAGTTGTATAGAGTGTGTAACAGTTGTATAGAGTGTGTAACAGTTGTATAGAGTGTGTAAGTGTTGTATAGAGTGTGTAACAGTTGTATAGAGTGTGTAACAGTTGTATAGAGTGTGTAACAGTTGTATAGAGTGTGTAAGTGTTGTATAGAGTGTGTAACAGTTGTATAGAGTGTGTAACAGTTGTATAGAGTGTGTAACAGTTGTATAGAGTGTGTAAGTGTTGTATAGAGTGTGTAACAGTTGTATAGAGTGTGTAACAGTTGTATAGAGTGTGTAAGTGTTGTATAGAGTGTGTAACAGTTGTATAGAGTGTGTAACAGTTGTATAGAGTGTGTAACAGTTGTATAGAGTGTGTAACAGTTGTATAGAGTGTGTAACAGTTGTATAGAGTGTGTAAGTGTTGTATAGAGTGTGTAACAGTTGTATAGAGTGTGTAACAGTTGTATAGAGTGTGTAACAGTTGTATAGAGTGTGTAACAGTTGTATAGAGTGTGTACGTGTTGTATAGAGTGTGTAACAGTTGTATAGAGTGTGTAACAGTTGTATAGAGTGTGTAACAGTTGTATAGAGTGTGTAACAGTTGTATAGAGTGTGTAACAGTTGTATAGAGTGTGTAAGTGTTGTATAGAGTGTGTAACAGTTGTATAGAGTGTGTAACAGTTGTATAGAGTGTGTAAGTGTTGTATAGAGTGTGTAACAGTTGTATAGAGTGTGTAACAGTTGTATAGAGTGTGTAACAGTTGTATAGAGTGTGTAACAGTTGTATAGAGTGTGTAACAGTTGTATAGAGTGTGTAACAGTTGTATAGAGTGTGTAACAGTTGTATAGAGTGTGTAACAGTTGTATAGAGTGTGTAAGTGTTGTATAGAGTGTGTAACAGTTGTATAGAGTGTGTAACAGTTGTATAGAGTGTGTAGCAGTTGTATAGAGTGTGTAAGTGTTGTATAGAGTGTGTAAGTGTTGTATAGAGTATGTAAGTGTTGTATAGAGTGTGTAACAGTTGTATAGAGTGTGTAACAGTTGTATAGAGTGTGTAAGTGTTGTATAGAGTGTGTAACAGTTGTATAGAGTGTGTAAGTGTTGTATAGAGTATGTAAGTGTTGTATAGAGTGTGTAAGTGTTGTATAGAGTGTGTAACAGTTGTATAGAGTATGTAAGTGTTGTATAGAGTATGTAAGTGTTGTGCAGCTGTCCATATATTACACCAACAATTTCTGTCATTATATGACCCATTTTCATGTGTTCCATGTCTCATGAATTAAGGCACTGCAACCGCTTAATTATGAAAAATTTTCACCCCCCCCAATCCACCATCTCCCCTTCCCCACATACAAAAGAAAAAAATAATTTAGCAAAAAAGTGTGTGAAAACAAAAGTACACGATTTGATCAAATTTTTCGAACGATGTTTCAATTTGAAGTAATTTTTTGTACATATAAACAGCTTTGTTTTCACAAGTTGCTATCAACAACTGTCAAACATCCTCAGAGTTTCCTACTAATTGTTGGCGTTAGCATATACAAAACCCCTATATTAATTTCCTACTAGAACCTAACTTTATTTATCTAATACTTCACACTAAAACTTAACTATATGTATCTAATACTTCACACTAAAACTTAACTATATTAATCTAATACTTCACACTAAAACTTAACTATATTAATCTAATACTTCACACTAAAACCTAACTACGTTTATCTAATACTTCACACTTTTTCAATCAATACTGAATCAAATCGTTTTATAATATATTTATGTCTCAATTTACTGTCTAATCGAGTCCCTTGTTTCTTATACAGTCATATTGACTCATCAAGAGTCATCCTTCAAGACTGAGACTATTTGACTATTCCTGTGATTTTCATTTGTTGCTGACCAAAGTACACATAACAATGACCTATAAAAATAATCAAAATAGTACATTATCGTTGATGTTAAAGGATAAGAAATAATGAGTCCACGGGACTGTACCATAACTAGGACCTCGGTTTACTCTACGGATGTGTCTAACATCTTCTTTTTTTCCAGATTTTAATACAAGTCTGTTATTACAACTTATAGCTTAGGTGATTAAAGATTATCTGGTCTGACACGGCCCTACTGGCATACCACAGCTGCTAAGTCTCTTTCGACAGATGGTGAAGCTTATATACATGGATAGTTTGAGAATCACGCTGGCTATAGACTATACACATTAGTCATTTCAATCTGCACAATCAATTCCCCCCACCCCCACCACCTCAATTTATAACTCCCGAAATTTCAAACCCGATAGTTTATCTTCGCCATGTTATCTATTCTCGAACGCCAGCGTAAGTCTTAAGCCCACAATCTAAAGTACGTCAATTTTCTTCACCTAAAACCCAGCTTCGTGAGTTTTGAACGATGAACTCATCAAGTTCTACTTCTCTTTGTTTTTCCCACTTTTTAAACGTTCATCCTTACACTTTCTTGTGTTTTCTGTCAACAAGATTGGCAATTTAATCATGCAATTATTTTCTAAAAATCTCCGAGTTCACAGGTGTAATCTTAATCTTTCTAATACATCATTCGTGTACATTCCGTGATACTTCTTTGTATTTTCTTACAGTCTCTCATACATCTTTGTCGTGTCTTACTTTCCTTACTTCTCTGTTTTGTTTTACCACCTCGAATACATCTTTGTCTTTTTCTACCGTCTCTGATAAAAGTGTGTCTTGTTGCACCTTCCTTAATACATCTTTGTCTTGTTCACGTCTCTCTGACACTTTGTGGACATTGAATATTCCTCAAAATGTGAATCGCTTGTGTTTAAAAGACATATGTGCGGAGTCCTAATTGTATATACACAATTGGGTCCTCCTCGCTGATAATTTCTAGTAATGTACATAAGAAATTGGGTCCTCCTCGCTGATATTTTCTAGTAATGTACATAAGAAACTGGGTCTTCTTTGCTGACAGTCCTCGCTGCGTTGTCAGGAGAATGGAATGCGTTGCGGTCCACAGCTTAGTAGCGATATCTGCGCTTTCGGCCTGACATATCTGATTTCAGCACTGCTTCTGGGTGACCATTAAAATGTTATCAGTCGTCTCAAGTTAAGAGACATTCCTAATCATCAAATTATGCCCCTGATTTGTATATCCACTCATAGCACATTTTGTCTATTTTCTGTCCACAAGTGAATGATGGATGATCGTTTTTGCGTTTTTTGTTAAACGTAAATTGTGTTTTATTTATAACACTTGTTACGGCAAATCGTGATGAAGTTATGTTTTCTTAAGACCTGCTGGCTTAGAAAAAAAAGCAACATTCTAAAGTGATCGTTTTACTGTTCCCGAGATATTAAAACCATAACAGCCATAATTTTAGAAAATAAAGACTCTTAATTGAGAGTAATGAGCGGAAACCGTTGAGCGAAAAATATAATGATGTCATTAAAAGAAACAGAGAGGTGACTTGCTTGTACGTTCTTTATTTGTTTTACTTAGATAATTAAAGTGGTACGAACAGGGATAAGTTGTTCCATGTTACCACAAATAAAATCTAATAAATCAGTACACATTGTAAGAGATTATTAAAAAAAAATAAATGGGCATTTGTTAAGAAAAAACAACACGAATATGTAACAAAAATATTTGGAAACAAAAATGATAAAATGGACAGCTCATCAATTTTAGTATCCCTTTCTCTTTTTATTACTGTGGCCATCTCCAATTTTGTCATATATTTTCTGGCATCGTGGGTATTAGATACGGCAGTAAATCTTCTTTATCGTCGTCATCACGTGACATATTCTTTCCAGAACGTGGTCTTCCTTATGGATTCTCTGAATACTCCACGATTCTGGGCGAGTTGACCTGCCGCAGCTAGAGACATTTAAGAATCGTGTGGCTCATGGTTGAGAGGTTAGAGTATTGGTCTCACACTAGTAAGGTCTAGAGTTCGATTCCCGGTAAGGCCTGGGTTATTTTATTTTATCAGAGGATGAATTAAAAAATACTCACCCTTTACATGACGTGGCGACAGCAAGAGTATGTGGTCTTTATCACACAGCTACAGCCAACCAGACTTCAGAACTTATCCTTCAAGGATGTGCAAACTATGACACATTAAGGTGTACATACCGGCCATCTGATACACCGATGAATGTTAAATTTTATGGTACAAAAAAGGAAATGGAAAACAGTGTCTATACAAGAAACAACACTGCAGATATAGACATTATATAGCCAACGAAAGAAGAGGACGACACAGATACAAAATCCTTCCTTGCAACTTCTTAACGGGAAACGTGTAATATTTGACAGTTTGACAGAAATATCACTGCGCCAGCGTCGTCTCGAGCGCCCTCTTTCCCTGTTGTGCCCATTTTCTTATAGATGAAGTATAGGAGTACTATTTAAGTTAGAGCGGAGGCACGCTGTTTTCAACCTAAGAATGAATTGTCTCGTGGTTATATCAATATCCGATTCGCATTTTCTTTCATTGTAGTTTGTAGCTATCTTTAGAAACGATTGTCCACTGACGTCACACAGATCTGTGCTAAACATTTACAATGTATACGATAGGTAGTGTTACCAATAATATAAACGTGTACACAGTTACCGTGTCTCATAATTATGTGACATATTCTTTCCAGAACGTGGACTTCTGTAGGGATTCTCTGAACACACCGCGATTACGGGTGAGTTAACCTGCCGTAGCTAGGCCCATGTTTAGGTAATCACCGCATCTAATACATTAATATTAGTTATTAAAAAATTGTCAATATGTCAATAATTGTCACATAAAAAAACAACATTAAATTTACAAACATAAACAAGGGAAATAATTCGACTATGTGGTGTCGTCTACTTGTACTGTACCAAATTAACGTTACATTTTCAATGTTGTTGGAGGCCTGGAAAAAACTGTGTGTGACCCATCGCGCTTGGGGGGGGGGGGGTAGTTCGCAGAGATAATTAATTAGGTCTACATAAATCAGCTTGTAGTGTCTAGCACTTGGAAGAAACAGCGTGAGAACCATTGCGATTTTGGGGTGGGGGTAGTTTTGCTGAGGTAATAAATTCGGTCTACAGAAATTAGCTTGTAGTGCCTAGCACTAGAATATGTCAAGTAGGACAAATAAGATGGCAACAAATAATGTGGCGCCACCTGAAGACGCGCAGGTAAATATTTCTCCAGCTCTTCTTTAACGATTAGTTTAATTTAGAGATTAGTGACTCTGGTTTTAAAATTAAACTAATGTTGTTTTTCCTCTCAACTCAAAGAATAGAGCAAGCAGGTGGACACAATCCGATTTGGCATCGAAATCTGGCTGGTCTTAATTAATTTTTTAATGAAATATAGTCTGCACTTTAATTATAGGAGATGGCAAGTTAATGGTGAATGATGATGATATTTGAGGTGTGACTAGCGCTGAACTTTGCTTAAATTTGATTTGGGAAGAGTTACGATGTTCGTTAACTAAACTCTCTCTTTCTGATCAAAACATATTTCAATGGCAATCAAGACGACTGGTGATGTAATGAATGGATTGAGTGTTCTACCTTTTTCAGAAAGTCGTTTGCGTTACAAGGCAGTGCTGGAAAGTGCTTTCCAGACCGTTGAGCATTAGATGTTTCATACATCATTGTTTCATACAGCATTAAGTGTCCGTCTTGTCTAGGATTTGCAAGTTCGGGAAAACAAGCCACGTACTTCCCCCAAGGTAAAACTCTTCAGTTTGCCCTGATCCGGTTAGGCCAGCTTGTCAAAGCCGTTATCGGAGTGTGGCTGATACCGCATGTTGGCATATTCTGAGAACCACATGTAAGAGCTATGTGCCAGGCGGAGACCAAAACGTGAGAACTACTCCAATAGAGTTAGACGTAGTAATCTTTCTGAACTAATGGTGTACCTACTTAGTATCTCTCTATGAATCTATATACATTGTCCTCTCGATACGTTTGTCTGCCCACTCGGTGGTCGATCTAGCTGGCTGTCTGTCTGTTTGATATATGGACTTTCTGACGTTCCGACTGTCCAACTGTGTCTACATATTTGTCTGCCTAGCTGTATGTCTGTTGGTTGTTCAGTATATTTATTTATACTGTCTGTTTTTAACGTTCAAGTCTGTTGGTATGTGTTTCTCTATATATTGACACTCGTACATTCATATACTACTATTTATTTTGTAGTTAAATGCATCTGGTCGAAATACACATATATTACAGCTAAGCTGTAAACCAGTGTTTCTTAACGTGGGGTGCATACCCCAAAAGGGGGGAATTTGATTGTCTATTGTCTCTCCCCAGGTGGTTTGTGATTCACTCTCGCCGTTAAGCGTAGGGGTGATTGGAGCTCGAGCTTGCGTTCTAAAGCCAGATGTGTGGCCTCGGCTGTGCTATGGCCGTGTCTGTTCAGGATGTCCCTGACGTTTTCTATCCATCTTTTCCGTGGTCTTCCTCTGGCCTTGTACCTTGATTTGATTTCATTTGGTTATATGCTTGTACGGGAAACTTTTCATGATGCATTCTCATAATGTGGCCAAACAACTTGATCTGTTCTCTGTCTATGTAATCTGTACAAGATATTATACCTATTCTATCCCTGATATAAATTTGATTGTCCAGAGGGGAAATTCTAAAAATTATTTCCATGTGATTTCTTCCTAAAACGTATGTCTTGTGTCATGAACAAATTGCAATTTGGTTGCATTTAGGGAATAATCATTTTTTTCCCAATTAAAACAAAATATGTATATGTTACATTGAGAGGGAGGGGGCATGGTTTTAAATGAATTTTCCATGAAATCAGAATTTTAGAAAGACTTAGGTGGGGGCATGGT
Organism: Meghimatium bilineatum; assembly: GCA_034231615.1. NCBI lineage: Eukaryota > Metazoa > Mollusca > Gastropoda > Stylommatophora > Philomycidae > Meghimatium > Meghimatium bilineatum. The sequence goes on along the minus strand of CM067309.1, from coordinate 5,390,487 downwards.
TAAAAAAAAACAACGTTTGGAAACACTGCTGTAAACCACGAAACAACGCATTCAGATAGCTGGACTACATCCTGCTAATCTGCAAGGAGTTTGAGACAGGAAAACATCCTGCTAATCTGCAAGGAGTTTGAGATAGGAAAACATCCTGCTAATCTGCAAGGAGTTTAAGACAGGGAAACATCCTACTAATCTGCAAGGAGTTTGAGACAGGAAAAGATCCTGCTAATCTGCAAGGAACATCTAGGAACATGGCAATAAAGCTTTCCTAATCACCGAAGACACACATTATAACACACACAAATCGACGTTTCGACCACAATGCCTTTATCAAGACAATAGTTGAGCGTACGCATCAGAAAACGAAAGTTAAGAACTATAGACCTGACATGGTCTTCAGTGATTAATAAATCTTTATTACCGTGTTCCTAGATTTACCTGCTGGATTTCAGTTTTGCTGCAGTAAGTACATATTATTAATCTACAAGGAATTAACTACTACCAGCTCCGAAGTTACGATCTCCGAAGTTACGATCTCCGAAGTTACGATCTCCGAAGTAAGAACTCCGAAGTAAGAACTCCAAAGTAAGAACTCCGAAGTAAGAACTCCCATCGTATTACGTATATGCCTTTTTTATAACCCTATTTCTCTAGAGGCTACTGAAGGCCGCCTTCTGTAGCAGATGTAATAAAACCGCAATCTTTACCCATAAGAATACTTTCGACGTTCGAGGCTAAGTAGAAACGGCCGTTCACGTTGCATTGGACGTGCTACTTATCATCATCATCATTAAGTGCCGTCTCCGCAACGAAGGTTGGCTGCAACGTATCTCCATCTCCTGTCTCTTGTCTTGGTGGCGCATTCTGCTAGACAGTAACCTGCCCATCGTGTGATGTTACTCGCTCACTTGTATATCTGCCTACCTCGTGCTCGCTTCCCTTTGACTTTTCCCTCAAGTAAGGTCTTCAATAAGGTGTCATGTCTTTTATAGACATATATAATAAGGTGTCTTATTATATAATAATATTCTAATAAGGTGTCTAAAGTATTTTATTTGCCTGATCTTTATTTCTCTTAGTAGTTCCCTCTTCATATTAAGTATCTTTAACACCTCTTTATTTATTTCTTCTATTTTCATAATGTTCTCCCTATTCTTCTATATACCCACATCTCAAAGGCATCGATTTTGTCTTCTGTTTATTTAGTGTCCATGTTTCTGGGCCATACATTAACATAGAATAGATGTAGCATTTTATAATTCTCCTTTTTAACTTGTTTGTAATTTGTTTAGATATTAATAATTTCCTCCTTATACATAAAGTATAAGTAAACATCTAAAAAATTCAACAATTACTGTAAAGTACACATTTACATATATAAAGTATAATATAAATGTATTTATGCGTGTAAAGAGTTCTTATATGAATTCAACATGTTTCTCTATTGTAGTCTCATTTAACTCTTAGCCAGAGATATTTTATCTGTCCTGTGTTCTCTACGTTACCATTTACCAGAGAAACTAATAATTAAAGGCTTTCTTTGACTATCTCTCCCCACTTGACTAAACTGCCAGATATTTCTGAAAACGTTTATTATGGTTTATTTCACAGACAGGTCTCACGTTTCATACCCAGGATAAACATGGCTAGGCGTCTTCCCCGACCAGTTCACGTGCCAATGTTAAGTATTTATTATCCCTACTGATAGAAAGACCTGCTCTCATGGCCCCAGACTGAAGCATTACTAAAACTACTGACAGGACTCCTGGTGGTTGTGAATAATTTCAGGTCACGTTCACACCATCCGTTAAGGTCATATCTCTGGACAGAAGGGTTAATTGACAGGGTAGAGTTGTCACGTGAATAAGTGAAAAATAGAACTCTTCTCCTATGATATATGCTGTGTCAATATTCAAGACAAATATAAGAACGTGTTCGTAACCAGCAGGTTTAATTCTTTGTGTGGGTTTAATCTTTTGTCAGAAGAAAAATAGTGTACAATTAGTGAAATTAAAGGACCGCGAGACACTGGTTGTCAGAACATGACCATCTACAATAAAAAAAATATGCACACAATTAATTGGGTCTTCATTCATTATGTTTTATAATTGTCGTGTTTGTGGTTGGTCACTATTTATATACTTGAAGTCGCATGCAAAAAAATAGCCAAGGAGTTGGCTAACTTCTTGGCAAACCTGAACATGAAATTTAGTACTGGAACGAAAACAAAAAGGTCGGTATAATCCCTCCCCCCCACCCTTAACGTTTTTTTGACAAACAGGTAAAATCGCTGCTTAAAGAAATAATATATACGGCCATAATGAGGTTTCCTAGTTTTTAGAAGATTTCGTGCCAACAAAATAGATCAGTCTCCATGTTGGTGCTGTTTGGCTGATATAAATACACGCTACACGCGTGTGTATCATGGATCAATCATAAACGAAGTTCGAACTCTTTGGGGTTGGAGAAGGGCTAACTTTGCTGGCTCGCTAAGCACCACATTTTAAAAAGGTGGTATGTTATCGAGTCTCTCTCCAATATAGCCATGTTAGCATATCTAGTATCATCCGATATTTGAATTATCATAAAATATAACGTGAGACGATATAGAAACAACACCGGCTACCACGTTTTTGAAACATCGGTGGTTTTGAAATCACTGAACTATGCTACGCAGAAAACACTGATTTAAAAAAAAATATATTCATCTTCTTCAACTGCGTTCGTTCTCAAACTCCTGCAGATCAGCAGGATGTAGTCCGGAGAACGGAATGAGGCGTGTCATGGTTTACAGCATTGCTGCGATATCTGCGCCTTTCGGTCTGACACATCCGACTTCAGCATGGCCTAGGGTCACTGTCTCTATATGGGATGTGGCAGCCAACTCCATCCCATAACCTCCTTAGTCGCCTCGTACGACATGCGTGGAAGGTAAACAGTATTGCTATTCTTTGCTCCCCTTTCGAGCCGCGACAACACAAGGGCGAAAAAAAAATTTATATATATAAAGGGACTGGAACAACTAATCAAGAAACAAAAAAATAAAAAAAACAGCGAATCACAAAACATATATTTAATTGCGGAAAAAAAAACCGTGTCAACATATATAACACAGAAACAAATCAAAAAAATTAAAAAAACCCCAAAAACTAGATAAAATCAGAATAGACAATACCGAGATAGAATGTGTGGATAGAATCGAATGCTTAATCGATGCAGGAGACTGCACGATAGAGATAAGAAAGAGATTGCCAATGTCATATTTTAACTCTTTCCGGACCAATCGCCAGTATACTGGCTTTATACTATGGGTCTACAGGACCAATCGCCAGTATACTGGCTTTATACTATGGGTCTACAGGACCAATCGCCAGTATACTGGCTTTATACTATGGGTCTACAGGACCAATCACCAGTATACTGGCTTTGATTTGATATCTGATTACTTCACAAGACCTTGTGAAGTAATCACATACCATCAATGTACGTATATATTCATATTCTGTATCCATTCCCCTTTCCAATGATATATTACACATACACTATTTATCAATATTAGCATGTCAAGTGATACAATAAAAAACACATATAAGGAAATTTTATAAAATTAATTTGGTCCAAACCTAAACATAATCAAGTCCTGAAAGAGTTAAATATACACATAGTAACCATTGACCACTCGGTCAGACAGTCCAAATGAATACCCCAGGATCGTAGTTGGTCCTGGTTTAATTCACTCTTCAATATTGATGACCCTTTATTGTAGGCAGTGTATTATTAAAACAATCATCGCGTTTAATGCTTCCCAGAAAGTGAGCCATATTGCTTTTCTGAGGTCTGAGTGAGTTCTAATGGAACCACTGGGAAATACAATTGAAGCTGTCGGCCAACTTACCCGTGTATTTACAATGTTCAACAACATGTATAGTAACATTCTTTGAGAACCGCTGATAATTTTTTCAGGCTTAAACAATTGGGGGTGGGGGGGTGGGGGGGGAGGAACCAACATGACTGCCCAAAAAGTGGACTCATCATCATCATCAGGTGCCATGCCGGGTGGCGTAGGCGGTCATGGCTCTCCACAGCTCTCTATTCACAGTATTATGTATCAAAGTCGTTGTTGTTTCTTTGCCGTGCCAGGTTGTCAAACTGTCTAATATTTTCTCACGTTGTCGCCCTCTGTCTCTGGTGCCTTCAATCTTGCCTGTTGTGATTATGTTTTCTAAACCTGCCTGTCTCATGAAGTGGCCAAAAAAAGAAGATTGCCTTTTTCTTATATTCTTGATTAAGGTCCGTTTCGCATTTAACTCATTTAACACCTCTAAATTAGTTTTTCTGGCAGTCCATGGTATTCTCAGCATTCTTCTGTAGAACCACATCTCTGTTGCCTCCAATCTCCCACTTTCCAGTTTGTTTATTGTCCAAGACTCGCACCCATATGTTAGTATAGGGGTTATATAGCACTGCAGAACTCTCTTTCTCACCTCTAATGACAAGGTCATATTACACAGTATATTTTTCATTTTTCTGAATGTTGTTTTTGCCTGTCCTATTCTGCATCTTATTTCTGTTGAACTTCTTCCATCTGCTGTAATAATTGTACCTAGATATTTGAATTGGTGGACCTGTTTTAATACTATATCATTCACTATGATCTTGCAAGGTGTGTTATTTTCTTTCTTTGAAATAACCATTACTTCTGTTTTCTTGATATTTAGGAAGAGGCCTTTCTCTTTGCTTTCTGTGACTACTACTTTAATTAAGTTGTGAAGGTCTTCCTCACTTTTTGCAATCAGAACAGTGTCATCCGCATATCTCAAATTATTTATGTTATGTCCTCCCACTGATATTCCTGGGATATCTACTATTGCCCGCAATATGTTTTCACTGTATAGAGAGAACAGGTCTGGTGAAAGCACGCATCCCTGTCTGACTCCTTGTTTTATTTGTTGAAAAGGGCCAAATTGATTTCCTACTCTTATTGCTGCTGATTGTTGCCAGTACATGTTCTTGATTATTCTTAAATCCTTGCTGTCAATGTTCAGATTCTCTAGCATGTGTATAATTTCGCTATGTTTAACTTTGTCAAAAGCTTTAGTGTAGTCTATAAAACAGAGGTACAGATCTGTTTTTACTTCTATATACCTCTCTATTAGTGTTCTCAATATATAAATCGCATTGTTGGTGCCTTTTCCTTCTACAAATCCACATTGTTCTGGACTTATTTCTGATTTTATTTTGTTTCTCACTCTCTTCATGATGATTCTGAGAAGTATTTTGGTTATTTGGCTCATGAGGCTGATTGTACGGTGTTCTTCACATTCGGTGGTCCCTGGTTTCTTAGGTAATGCTATGAATATGGATCTCATTAAGTCATCGGGTATGTTTCCGCTGTTTTATATGTCATTCAGCAATTTTGTGATTATTTCAACTCCAAAGTCACCTAAAGCTGCTAATTCTTCTAATGTGATATTGTCTGGACCTGGGGCTTTGCCATATTTCATGTGTCTTAGTGCCTCCCTTACTTCTGCTGTGAGTATTGATGGACCCTCGCCGTTATCTTGTATGTTATTTCTGGTCTATTGTCATCATAAAGTTCTTTGATATATTCTGACCATCTCTGTACTATGTGATCTATTCCCATTAATACCTGCCCTGTCTTAGATTTTAGACACCCTGTAACTGTTTGCATTCTCTTTCCTGTTATCATCTCAATTTTCTTATATAGTAATGTTGTATCTTGGTTGTAATGCAATTCTATTTCTGTGCATTTCTTGTTTAGCCAGCTTTCTTTTGCTATTTTGCATTTCTCTCGTATCTCCTTATGTATTTTCTGATATTCCACTATCTTGTGTTTATTTTGATTTATATTAAATCAATTAAATTTACTTTTTATTTATATTAAAAAGTGGACTATGGACGAAAAAGATTGAGAATCAATGACCCCTAGTCTTACTTTCTCACCTTTCTCTGTATGTAAAGTAAAAAAGTAAAATAACCCATAGCATTTTATTAATGCCGTAGGGGTGTGAGATGTTAGCGATCTCACATTTCACAGGCTCTGCAAATGAGGACGGTAGCCATCTCCTCTCCCTCGCTGTATGTATCTTTTTAAAAAAAAAAATTCTCCGCTCCATAACTGTGATTTTATTTTAGCATAATTTCGTTCTTTACCCCATCATCAAATATTAGATGACAGAGAAGTGTGACGTCAAGCTCGACATGCAATTTCCTTTTCTCTTATTAACAAATTTGCATATTATATTACCAAACTGTCTTATACATGCTCTAGCATTATCTGGTCCTTCACCGCATCCTCTCTCTCTCTCTCTCTCTCTCTCTCTCTCCTCTCTCGCTCTGTGTTTGTTATGATGACCATATTTTTTAAAGAAGGTTATCTGTTGTTTTTTTTAGACTAAAAAGGAGGGCAAAAGGGATAAAACATTTAAAGAAAAGAGAACAGAAAAGCAGGACGTAAGCACGGTTATAAAGAACAGAGTTACAATACTTTAGAGAATTACAATATTTTACTATTTCCTGAACAATACCCATATATAGGAAAATATAAAAAAATAATTTACCAATCCGATCACTAATACAACGGTTATAATTTCTATTGAAAATAAATCAATGAAATTATATTTAGTAGTGCGCATTAAATTATTTATTACTAATTATTAGGTAAAAACTAGTTATTATCTTAACTAAAACATCGTTTGATACTTGTATTTCCGTATTTTATTCAGTGAATCGTGTGTTGCAGGGAAAAATCGATTGTTGAGATTCAATGTCATTGTTTTCCCTAATTTTTATTGGTTTCTTAGGTCATTCATAAAAGTGAAAATAACTTAGAAATTTTTTGAACATAAATTCATGAAATAAAGTGTTTAGTAAATACAATTCGATATTCCTTCATAACTATTTTAGAAAAGAGAAATCAATATTTTAAGCCAATAGTATAAATTAACATGTTAATATTTATCGATTTAAAAAAAATTTATTTTACTAACTCTAATCTCGAAACTAGATCAATAATTACATACCATAAATGTATATTACAAATCATATTGTGTAAGTATTTCTCTTTATAATTATATAATATTAATTAATATTAGTTTGTCAAGTGATACAATAAGGAGACTACAATTAGTCCAGATTTTCTAATGTTGTCTAAAGTAATTGTGAACGATTAGCTCTTACTTTCTATGTGCAGAGAAGTGGTTTTTCTGAGCTTTCTTTCATGGCTAGGAGACTTCAGCTTTCGGCTTAGTGCAGTACCTATTGAAGAAGCCTTCTACTCAGAGGGGATCTATAATTGTATAGATGGCATGCTACAAATTTTCTATAAGAGAACGGACCTCAATACAACGGCTCTACTATACTCTACTAAGGTTTTCTGTTGAATGAATGGTTTGTCTATTGGGCCGTGGATGAGACCCACAGACGCAACCTCATGCTTACCTAAAGTAATAAAGTCCAGTAAGAGATTAAACAAAAGTGTCATGGTGTCTTACATTACACTTTCAGCTTACTTCTACCAGGCATTTTGCTTGCAAGTGTAATGTTTTGTATTATACTTTATTTTCCTACTGACGGGTCTTTTGTAATCAAGAAATGATAAGAACATTTTAAAACTTCTTAGAGGATTAGTTTCTAACAATATTATAACAACAAAGCTGATAATTTGTGTCCATATAAAGAGACATTGCTCAATGGAAAAAATAGTAATGGAAGGTATAACTTCATGCAAGAAGGGGTAAATGTTGTCCAAGACGACAATGAACAAAATATTTCCCAGATTGTTTACATATTCCTTTAGCTGAGGTTGGTCAACTGTCTGCATAGCCATGTGGGATAGCAAACTTGGTTGGGGGTTGGATTGAGTCCACAGTTAAATTTTTCCCACCACAAGCCTTAGGTTTATAGGACTTTCCTTGCATGTGCACCATCTTTCGACATGGATTTTTATTAACATCTCTTGCTTGTCCTCCATAGCCTTAATCTCTTCTCAGGTACAAAACATGTTACAATTATGGAGATTAGCATCAACTATGGCGGAATTATCTAATAAGATTGAACATTCAATCAGGAAAATGGAAATGAAAACTATATCTAACAAGATTGAACTTCATTCCATGAATAAGGAAGAAAACTGTATAGCTAACAAGATTGAACTTTCATTCGGTGAAAACGAAAGAAAACTGTATATGTAAAAGATTGAACTTTCATTCCTTGAAAAAGAAAGAAAACTGTATATCTAACAAGATTGAAGTTTCATTCATGATAAAGGAAATAAAACTGTATAGCTAACAAGATTGAACTTTCATTCATGATAAAGGAAAGAAAACTATAGCTAACAAGATTGAAGTTTAACTTAGCGAAAAAGGAACGAACACTGTATTTCTAACAAGATTGAACTTTCATTCAAGAAAAAGGAAAGACAACCTACAGTAAAACTAACATGTTGTAAATGAGAAAAATAAATACAAGAAAAACAAACGGTTAAAATCGGTTCTGTCAACATCCAAGAATAATCACTGGAAAAGTCAAATATTATCAGTTTTGTAATATTACCCCCCCCCCCCCAACCCAGATTAATCACAGGACTGTATAATCGACGAACCTCAGAAGTCACTCTAATATGATTAGCGACATGAACAGTCACAACGATAAACTCAGAAGTCACTCTAATATGATTCGCATTATGAAGAGTCACTCTGATAAACTCAGAAGTCACTCTAATATGATTAGCAACATGAACAGTCACAACGATTAACTCAGAAGTCATTCTAATATGATTCGCATTATGAAGAGTCACAATGATAAACTCAGAAGTTACTCTAATATGATTAGCGACATGAACAGTCACAACGATAAACTCATTAGTCACTCTAATATGATTAGCGACATGAAAAGTCACAACGAGAAAATAAGCGATTTTAGGAATTACTGAAACAATTATTGAGTATTTTTGTAAGCATTCCGTTCAGATTAACCGCGATACAGTAGCTACTTTTCTACGTTAGTTATTGATTTGTCACATCAACTATTTATTCAGTCTTTTGAAGATAAGTGCTACAGATGTTTGTTAATTATTAGTTATATAGAGCACAGGAAAAATATATTCGCCCGGCAACAAATAAACATACTTGCCGATTATCAAGAAATACTTTTGGTAGCAATGAAACGGCATAAAACAGTTTGGCTTGGACGCGTAACGATAAGTGAAATACTTTCTAAAATAATTTTGCAAGGATAGAATCGAGGGTAGAAGAGAAAGAGGCGGTTTAAGAAAATCCTGGATTGATAACGTGAAGGACTGGTCTGGGCGTGATTATTCTACACTTCTTCGAATAGTTGAGAATCGATGTTTGGCATGCATGCAGCACTTCGACACTGAAGGCGTTACTGGTATTATTATTATTATTATTATTATTATTATTATTATTATTATTATACCTACTTATAACCAGTAGTACTTACAACATGAAATAACACTTCACAGTAATTACATACTGCTGGGAGTGCTTACAACATGAAATAACACTTTATAGTAACTACATACTGCCGGGAGTGCTTACAACAAGAAATAACACTTCACAGGAACTACATACTGCCGAGAGTGCTTACAACATGAAATAACACTTCACAGGAACTACATACTGCCGTGAGTGCTTACAACATGAAATAACACTTCACAGTAACTACATACTGTCGGGAGTGCTTACAACATGAAATAACACTTTACAGTAACTACATACTACCGGGAGTGCTTACAACATGAAATAACACTTCACAGTAATTAGATACTGCCGGGAGTGCTTACAACATGAAATAACACTTTACAGTAACTACATACTACCGGAAGTGTTTACAACATGAAATAACACTTCACAGTAACTACATACTGCCAGGAGTCACTAAGATAGGAACAAATTAGACGACCCCGACTTCAGCATTGACTGTTGGTAACTTTGACTCGCTATGCGATGAGACAGCAAACTCCATCCTTCAAACCTCCTTTGTGTGGCTCTTGCGACATGTCGCTATTCTTTGCTCCCCTTCTGGGCCCTCACTACCCCATCTTCCAAATATTTTTTTCTATTATTCATAACCATCGTCAGAACAAGTTTTCCACATTTATATTTCTGTATCATTTTCTATTGAACGTCCCATATTCAGGTTATCCTAGCGATATCCAGTTTTCTCATTCTCGTTGCAATGATTACTCATGGGAGTGTGGCTTTTCCTTACAGCTAATTCTTTTTGACATTTATGTTGTTTGCAGGGCCGACATACCGGCGTTTCTTATATTATTATGTTATTTATCACGTTACGACCTATCATGTATCCATGCAACAACTGTTATTTTATATATCCCAGCCAGAACTATTATTTTATATATCCCGGTCAGATTTTATTATTTTATATATCTCGATCAGAACTATTATTTTATATATCCCAGCCAGAACTATTATATTAGATATCCCAGCCAGAACTATTATATTAGATATCCCAGCCAGAACTATTATTTTATATATCCCGGTCAGATTTTATTATTTTATATATCTCGATCAGAACTATTATTTCATATATCCCGGCAACAACTGTTATATTATATATTCCAACCAGAACTATTATTTTATATATCCCAGCCAGAACTATTATATTAGATATCCCAGCCAGAACTATTATTTTATATATCCCAGCCAGAACTATTATATTAGATATCCCAGCCAGAACAATTATTTTATATATCCCAGCCAGAACAATTATTTCATCTAACCCGGCAACAACTGTTATATTATATATCCAAGCCAGAACTGTTATATATATCCGGGTCAGAACTATTATTGTAGGCCCTGTATATTCCAGCCAGAACTATTATATTATATATCCCAGCCAGAACTATCATTTTATATATCCCAGTCAGAACTATTATTGCATATATCACTGCAAGAACTATTATTTTATATATTCCAGCCAAAATTATTATTTTATATATCTTGTCATATATATTATTTCATATATCCCTGCAGAACTATTTTTACATATTCTGAAATAGCTATTATTGTACATATCTCGTAAAGAAAAAAATTAACACTTGGAGTACCATTCCTAAACCATGGCTGTCTCCGGTATAAAGACATGTGTACATATAAGGTAAAAAATGAACTGAAAGGCCGATTTTGATTAATTGCATGAATTTCGTTTGTCGGCCGTGCATATTTTTCGTATTTGGCTCCGAGTATGTCAACGAGTGATCAAATAGTGACCAGCAAAAAATCACAACATTAATAAAAAAAAACACGAGGGTGAAGTCTGTACAGAGGTTTTATTTACTTTCAACAGGCTTGCATAAACTAATCTCCTGTGTTAGTGCGGAAACCCCTGCAAGTTTGCTTGTAGTCCGGACATTGCTGTTTATATAACTTCCATAAAATGGGTAAAGATGGATTCTATCGGAAAATGAGTTCTATCGGAAAATGGGTTCCACTAAAAGGTGTGTTCTATCAGAAGATGATTTTTGTGGGGAATATTTGTGATCCTATTAATATTCATATAACAACGGGAGGCGTGGTTAACCATTTATTTTACTTGCTTTCTAGTTTCATAGTACTAAATCGTTCTGTCTGGGACAGGGGAGGAAAAGAACACCCTAAATCCTTCTCGAAAATAGGACTGCGTACTGATTCCAAACTGTGTCACTTACCTTATACAGTTACTTTTTGTATAGGTTTGTAAGACAAAATATACTAGTATAGTATACTAGTGGAGAATACTCGGTGGTTTCATCCATGATGAGTCAAGACGTTTGGGGATCAGAGTAAAGAAGTATTTTGGGGAAGGAATGGGATAATAGTGGGGACTGCGTAGGTGACTACCAATTGTCGCTATTGTGTATGTCCATAAAAATAATGCAAGTCGCGATCAGGTAAGCCTGCCACCATGACTTCAAACGTTCAAGATAGGAAGACATTGGCGTGATCTATGTGGCCTAGAGACAGACATAAGCATTCTAAACCAACTGCTTACGTTATATGATTATAGGAACCCGGTACGGTAACCTGATGATGTCATCCACGTATTGAATCAGGTATCCGCGACTTTTTGTCTAGCACTAAACGTAAGAGGATACTGTCGCTGATGGAACATGTGGTAATTGTGTGAAACCACCTGCCTGTGAAGGGTTCCGCAACCAGATACTATTTCGCACTATGGGATTTCATTCTTCTTCTTCAGTGGTCATTCTTAAACTCCCACTGGATCTCTCTTGTAGCAGGGAAATTGTCCACCTAGATTTCCAGCAGAAAGTAGTCCAGAAAATGAAAATGCGTTCTTTCGTAGTTGTATTTGATCCAATGGCCCGACGCATCCGTCTTCGGTGGTAGATTTAATTCAACCAAATGTATTTTGTATTATGGTTTATCCACATAAAACGATGTGGCCTGGACGATCAGCGCCCATTTTTAAGCAAGTAGATAAATAACAGAGACAGAACAAGCAATATCTACACAACTGGAACTTCCTGAATGTTTCTTTTCTTTTATTTTACCTTTAGTTTGTGTATGTGGGAGGGGGGGGGTTGAGGAGAAGTCATTAGATGATTCTTTCTTCTATTTTCTTCTTTTTTTTCATTTTGCTGTATACCGATTTAAGCCTTTCAGCGTCAGGGGTAGAAGTGTTCTTTGGAGATGGCATAGGGCATTTATGTCTGCTGTATATATGTTTGCTTTCGTTGACTCTTTTATTTCTGTGATTGATCGTGTGCAAGGTCTGCCTCTGGCTGTGTATCCATTTTTTGGGTATAGTAATGCTTTTTAGGGGCACTGTCTGATGGTAGTCTGGAAGCATGCGCAAACTATTTAATCTGTTGTATTCTGCTGTAATCCAGGATAGGCATTGTGGTTGATAGTCTTCTGATGTTTCGTTCTTGATTCTGTCTTTTATTGTTACTCCGAGGATTCGATGTAGACAAGTCATTTCTGGTGTAGCAAGTTTTCTTGTAGGTTTGTTGTTAGTGTCCACGATTGACATTGGTAGCCTAGTGATGGTATGATGATCGTTTTATATATTGCAAATTTGATGTTCATTCATTCCACGTTTCGTACGTGCGTTTTCGAGCTACAATGTCGATTTGCAAGACCTGTCACAATGTTGCTTCAGCGTTTTCAAATGGTTAAACCGTGTTCAAATATATCACATTCAAAAGAGAAATAATATATTTCATGTAGAAAACACTGAAACACGGAAATTTACTTCCATTTTGGCCAGCATGATAAGAACCGCCATGCACAGTCGTTAATCCTCTTCCGGTTAATGGCGCCTGGACGAAGAGGATTAATGTCGTTTAAATTTAGAAGAAAAAAAACAACATAAAATGGCAAATATAATTTGGTTTTTGTTTCCAATTAGTGCGTACCGACGTATTTTATGGTTGTTTAATTTAAATATCCTACCAATAATTAATCCATAATTAATTTATATATTCATTATTTAGGGTTGGGGTTTAAAGTTAGTCATATTTTTCATAACTAATCCTAACCCTAACCCTAAATATGTTTATATTTAATCCTTGTGGATTTGGATTGTAATTAACGCCTACCTATGTAATTATTTCCCTTGGTGGTAGGCACTAATTGGAAACAAGAACCCATACATTATATAGGTTGGACTGCGGTGAAACTGTTTACCAACAAATATTAACAGAAACCACAAAAATAATGTTTTACAATTCACAAAACACAGACTACACCGCACGAAACAAATTTAGTTAAAGTCCTTCAAAATGGTTTGAATCGATGTCTCCACAAATAGCTCTTCGTCAATACATTGTGATGATGGAAAACACTTAGCAACCTATTGTGGATTGATTTCTTACAACATTTGAATTATATACTGCATATACATTGTCAACACATTGCTTGTTTTTGGATCTGTTAGAAAACTCAAAAGACTTGAAATAATTTCTATATAGATAGGGGAACATGTCCCAAAATAATTCAAATATTAAGTACCAATAAAATGTGGTACAAAGATGACTGGAAGAAAATTACGATGAAAACAAAATAGTTAATGAAAATATCTTATAAAAGGTGAAATAATTTTAGTTAACAGCGAGAGACAGAGAGAATAAGGAAAGGAGGGCGTGAGAGAATGATAGAAAGACAGAACGGGATAATGGGTTACAAAATATTGATGTAGTAAAAAAAAGTGAACAGCGAGAAACATCTAGAGCTGTCGTAACTCTTCTGCGATGATATATAAACATGCGGGATGTGACCTCCCAATAGTTGTATCTGATCTCATTTCCTGCGGCAACATAGGAGGCCGGTGTTCGATTGCAGATCATGTCAGCTGATTTCAGAAGAGTGAGAACGAGGTTACGTCTCATGTAATATAAACGTCAGTCCGAGCCTAAAATGGCGGCCAGTTAAAAAATAAAAAGTAAGAGTTGTTGATGAAAGAAATTGAGATGAACGGTTAAAAATAATTAATGAAAGTGAACCGTTGATATTATGGAGTGTTATCTGTTAAAATCTATCTATTGTATTCGTTACATCAAATGTTAACTGTGATATTTGGATCATGGTGGGAGGGATTAAATGTCAGTGAGTCTACTCCCCCCTAACCTCCCCCCCAACACCATTGCGGTAGTAACCCAAATCCATCTTTTGTTATACTTTCAGTTGTCTTTTTAATTGCTTATACATATTTTTGTAGGTTAGCTGCGATTGACCATGCGACAAGAGGCGACTCACTTTTCGAAATTATTTTGCAAGCGACATTTGAAAGTCGGAGAATAGGAGGTAAGAGAAAATCCTGTATTGACAACATCAAAAACTGGACAGGGCATTATTTGTATACACTCGTCCGAAAGACTGAGGACAGAGGTGTGCGGATAACATTTTTTTTTTTTTACTGATATCTCTAATGTCGTACACTTACGAATCTGATTGATGATGTGTCGTATAATTATTAAAATACATCTTTAACCTTCGTGCTTACACTAAGTAAACTAAACAATTCGAACACATGTATTATTATTCTCAAAAGCATTGGGTCCCAACCTTTGTTTCTGTAGTTACCCTTTCAAAAACCGTTTTCTTTCATGTCTCCCCACAGACCGTCACCCCCTCTCCCATAAACATTTGTCAATTCCGTATAGTCATTATGCATTGAGTTGAAATATCGGTACTCTACGGGAAAATGTGTCTACACTTCTAACGAAACGAAACATACATTATTTAAAGAAGCGAGCGTTTGCTAAAGGCTTATACGACGCAGCATCAAATCGATCTGTGCGCAACGAACACAAAGATACATTTTCCCTGGAAGACAGTTGGGGGAGGGGTTCTCAGTGCGTTGCGCACAGATCGAATGATTGGTAGCAGACGTTTCGTGTTTAAAAAAAAATTATTTCACGGAATCTGTGTGAAATCAAGCCTTACATTAAAATGTTGGAATGTGTGTGGACACATTATCCCGTAATGAACCAAAATATCGTCTAAATTTCTGTGTTCCCTCACTTAGTTTCCTCTGTTTCCTCATGTACCCATGACCATCAAATTTCCAATTTTTTTCTTATCACCACCATCAGCCCTCAGTAAAACGATGTGGCCAATGAGAGGCCTATTGTGCACATATCAAATCACATAAAAAAGTAAAGTAGCCCATATCATTTATTAATGCTGTAGTAGGTGTGAGATGTTAGCGATCTCACATTTCAGAGACTCTGAAAATGAGGACGGTAGCCATCTCCTCTCCTTCGCAGTCTTTACTTCCCGGATTAATCCGGTACCCATTTTAAGGCTGGGTCGACTCGGGATCCGTTGCGATCTGAAGAAACATCTCCGCCTCAACTGAGGAATGAACCAAGCACCACTCATATGCGAAGCCAGTGCGCTAAGAAAGATTTTTATTAATGAAAATCAAAACAATTGAATACTAATCTTCTTCTTCATTGACACTCCTACTCATCCTCTTGTTGGTTATACGGATGTAAATCTTAGAACAGAATATGTTATGTTATGGCTGACAGCTTGGCCTGAGATATTTACATCAGGTTTCAACATGGCTATTGAGTCACTGTGATCCTCAATGGGGCAGCCAACACCAACACGGAAACATCCTTCGTCGCGTTCTACGACATGCATGTTATGTAAATGTATTGCTACACTTTATTCCCGTTTACAGATCCTGACAAGATACAGTTAGTAAAATTTACAAATAACTGCAGCCATATAAAAGTATTGCTACACTTTACTCTCTCTCGTTATAGGACCGAGTGGTGCCGTTAACATTTAACAATATTCAGAAACATATGTTCTACACAACCCATGACTCAGAAACATATGTTCTATCCAACCCATGACTCAGAAACATATGTTCTATCCAACCCATGACTCAGATCATGTTTTTCAATATTTATAAATATGCTAGCCAACTGACACTGATACTGTATAAATATTTATAAATATGCTAGCCAACTGACACTGATACTGTATAAATATTTATAAATATGCTAGCCAACTGACACTGATACCTTATAAATATTTATAAATATGCTAGCCAACTGACACTGATACTGTATAAATATTTATAAATATGCTAGCCAACTGACACTGGTACTGTATAAATATTTATAAATATGCTAGCCAACTGACACTGATACTTGTATCATAAGAGTGTCTCATCGTGTCTTCACAAGAGATGAGTGTGTCATTCTGTGTCATTCAAATGTGCATTCATTTCAGAGAATTTTTTCATCCTGCCCTCACATCAGAGAAGTGTTTCATTCTGTCCTAACATCAGGAAGTGTTTCATCCTACCTTCACATCAGTATAGTGTACCATTCCGCCTTCACATCAGAAGAATGTATCATCCCGCCTTCACATCAGAAGAATGTTTCATCATGCCTTCACATCAGACAAGAGAATCATCCCGCCATCACATCAGAGCAGGGTGTCATGTTGCATTAACATCAGAATAATGTGTCATCCTGCTTTCACATCAAATTAGTTTTCATCCTATTTTCTATAGAGGTTCTTCATTTTATTTTTTCCATTTAAAAGTCGATTTCTGGAGAGAACGCAGAATTCATTCTAAACGATAACACAACATATAATTTAACATAATCTACACCATGTTGCTCAACATTAATTAAGCTAGCACCCCTTTTTTAGAAATAATATTTTATTTTTTAAACGCACACGCACGCACACACACGCACACGCACGCACACACAGCCATGCACAATTACTACATATGCTCTCATTTAGCTTTGTGACGTGATCACAGGCAATGTCATCCTGAACTCACGAAGTGATCGTTGGTAATTGATAAAGAATTGTGGCCGAAACGAAGATTTTCATGTATTTCCGTATTTGTTTTCAGTGATTAGAAAAACTGTATTGCAATAGGTTTTTAAATTTCGAATGATAGCATTTGTAATCTCATATATACATTACATTTAACAGAATAATAATAATACTCATCAAAGTAAGGTGTATCGCTTTTCAAAAATATGATTTGATTGTCGCATGGCTGATAGGGTATAACGTATGTCTCACAACCGTCCATCTATATTACTATTGTCTTTTATCTGCTTTTGATGTAAGGCGTCGCAGGATTGACTGACCATCGGTTTTCGTTCTACGTGGTCACTTGATATGCAGTAATATTGTGGAGTCTTAGAATGGTTGTACCTCCTTCAATCTACCCTTTTCTTGGTCTTCCTCTGTTTCTTGCTGTTTCTGTTTTCATATTCTGTGCTTTGACCAATAAGGGATCATTCTCATTAAGTAGCCGAACCATGTCAGTCTCTGTTTTTCAATATATTTGACACAGATGTTGTTCCACAAGGTATTGTAATCTTTTCATTTACGACGTCTGTAAATGTGAAAATATGTTCAATAAATGACTGGAGGAAAGAGTTCAATCTAGAAAAAATAATGAGTGGGACCTGAAGCTAGACAGAACAAGGTGAGCGATGAGTAGGACATGGAACTAGATATAATAATGAGAGATAAGTAGGACATTAAACTAGATAGAACATGGAGAAAGATGAACAGGACAAATAAGAAGAGAGATGAGTAGGACATGAAACTAGATAGAACAATGAGAGTGAGAGAGAGAGATGAGTAGGACATGGAACTAGATAGAACAATGAGATAGAGATGAGTAGGACATGGAACTAGATAGAACAATGAGAGAGATGAGTAGGACATGGAACTAGATAGAACAATGAGAGAGAGAGATGAGTAGGACATGGAACTAGATATAACAATGAGAGAGAGATGAGTAGGACATGAAACTAGATATAACACTGAGATAGAGATGAGTAGGACATGGAACTAGATATAATAATGAGAGAGAGATGAGTAGGACATGGACCTAGATATAACAATGAGAGAGATGAGTAGGACATGGAACTAGATAGAACAAGGAGAACGGTTATTCTTAATCTATATTCTTCTTCTTCTTAAGCATTCATTCTCAAACTCCTGCTAGTGTAAATAGCTCGTGTAACAAGGCAATGGTTCTAATAGATTTCCAACGGGATGTAGTCCAGATAATGGAAATGCGGAGTGTCGTCGTTATACTTGCGCCAATGGCCCGACACATCCGTATTCTGCGTTTGAGTATACTGTTGCCTGTTCGCAAAGTTTGTTGTTTTCCAGAAAGAAGTTGGAATCAACGTAACACTATTTCTACAAAACAATACATCCGGGCATTCTTCAGAATGGGTCGTGATGCGGTATTATGGTCGTGAAGCAAGATTATGTTCGTAGTGTAGGATTATGATCTTGGTGGTAAGGAACTGTTTTATGGTTAAGAATGTGTTAATTATCATTTACTTCCAACACAAGAATCGGGAGTACATGTTTTGTTGAACCATTTACATTCACCACACTATAGAGAATATATTTCTAGACATATTCCAGATATCCG
Source organism: Meghimatium bilineatum (assembly GCA_034231615.1). Classification (NCBI taxonomy): domain Eukaryota; kingdom Metazoa; phylum Mollusca; class Gastropoda; order Stylommatophora; family Philomycidae; genus Meghimatium; species Meghimatium bilineatum. Next base: position 5,371,536 of record CM067309.1, on the reverse strand, counting down.
AAATACAAATTATTCCTAGGAATGATACTAGACTCGTGTCAGAGATTCCCATCCAGACAGTTTATTGACTCCTTATGGTAAGACATGGGGGTGTTTCTTGAATGCCAATTGAGAAATATATATGTAGACAAAATGTTAACTCTGGAATTGTGCATGGATCCGTTAATAAAATAAGATTCACTGAGAGTCTGAAGTCATTGTGAGTGGAGTAAAAGCTTTTGATTGGATGCTATTTAAGGAGAGCAGTAAATTAAAACAATAATGGCAGTTCATACGGATATATTCATTACTTAGCTAAAGTCAACATGCCTACTTGTGCATTTATAGTTGGCACAACAGTCACTCGCAATCACTGTTACATACATACGAATAACGTTAAAGAACATTTCTTTATAACAGTATTCCCTTTTCTAACAAAACTTTTTCAAATCCTAATTTGTTTATACTGTTTTGTATATAAGTGTGTATAACGTATGTTGGTTAGTATATAACGATTATAACGATATAACGAGTAAAGACGGATGTGTCGGGCCTTTGTCGCAAATAAAAAGGCGACACAACGCATTTCCATTCTCTTGACTACATCCTGCTGGAAATCTATTAGGACCATTGCCCTGTTACACGAGCTATCCAGCGGGAGTTTGAGAATGAATGCTGAAGAAGAACATTAAAACACATAACTTAGTGTAGACGAAGGTCTACTTTATTGTTACTTTCCGTCTTTGCGTCTTACTTGATAAAGACCGTTTAGACGAAACGTTGATTTCATGTATTGTTTCCACATTAAGCTGCTACTCAAATCATATATTTTTATTTCTGATATTCATTAACCATTTCTGGAGAGTACGAGTGCGCTGTCATTGTCCAGCTCACGACGAAAAATAGTGACAGCAGAAATGACATGTCTACGAAGAATACTCGGAGTGTATAAGAGATAGAATTAGAAACGATATCGTCAGACCGATAACCAAAAACAATACGATTATTGGAACACATAAAATAACAAACAACAGATCAAGTGGTTTTCACACGCTTTCAAACTACCAACTGATAGCATACTACAAATGGTCATGACTCATAGACATAACGGCTATAAAGCCAGAGGCAGACCATGTAAAAGATGGATCACAGAATTCAAAGAATCCACAGGAACACGCTTACAAACAGCACACAAGAAGGCCACCTCCAGAAAACTCTTCCACCCCTGACGCCGCAAGGCAAAAAGGGTCACAGCGTATAGATAGACATATGAATATTGTTATATAATATAAGACATTTGTTTACATATAAAGTGTACACCTTACATTGAATTCTCATACACACACATATATATATATATATATATATATATATTTATATGTACATGTTGGGTAATTTAATACAATACAGACGATGAAAGTGCCAAAATGACAGATTATTACTCAAGATTACAGACGGACGAGTAAATATGCGCTGGCGCAAACGAAAGGGTGCTATTTCCAACGCATATGCCAGGAACTCCGCGATAAGAAAGCGGTATATATAATCAATAATGCCTTTCCCATATGGAATTCTTAAAACGTGCAAAGATTTGATATCAGCAATTTTTAAATTGGCCCGTAGCGTTTGAATGACACTAACACGCAAGCAACCATTTATATATATATATATATATATATATATATATATATATATATATATATATATATATATATATATATATATATATATATATATATATATATATATATATATATATATACAAATATATATATATATATATATACAGGGTCGGCCCTAACAATTGAGGGGCCCAATGCGAAACGGATTGCGCGGGGCCCAGTCTGGGTAGGGAAGAGGATAATAAAATAAATTGTAATATTAATTTATGGGCCTATTAACTGCGGGGCCCAATGTGGCCGTTTATGTTGCATTGGCCTAAGACCGGCCCTGTATATATATATATATATATATATATATAAACAAGCACGAATTTATAGCTACAATCATGAGTATATAAACACAATCATCATCATCAGGTGACATATTCTTTCCAGAACGTAGTCTTTCCTATGGATCTCTTGAATTCTCCGCAGTCTTGAGCAAGTTGCTGCCTCTTTTAGTTGAATTCTTGAATGTCTTTAGTCCAACGGTGTCTTGGGCGGTCTTTGTCCCTGTTGCCTTCCATCATCCCCTCCAGTAACACTCTCTCCTTGCCTTCGTGTCTCTTAATGTGACCATTTAAAAACTAGCTTTTTCTTTAAGGTTTTCAGAAGCCTAGACGTTAATTGTTCTTAACACCACCTGGATTCTCACAATCATAGGCGTTTTAAAACCACAGTCATGGGTGTATATACACAATCATGGGTATATATATATAAATATATAAGTCGAAGACGGATGTTTCGGGCCATTGGCGAAAATAAAACGACACATAACGCATTTGTATTCTCTGGATTGCATCCTGCTGAAAATCTAGTAGGGCCATGGTCTTGCTATAAAGGAGATACAGCGGGAATTTGAGAATTAACGCTGAAGAAGAATAATGGGTATATATACACAATCACGGGTATACATATACACAATCATGGGTATACATACACACACACACTCACGCACGCACGCAGACGCACGCAGACGCACACACACACACGCGCGCGCGAGTGTGTCATGCATATATGTCATGGCAATTTAAATTGACATTAAAATGTCCTAGTGCGGTGTTTTCCAATGTGGGGTCCACGCAGCACATGAAACTTGGAGGGGGGGGGGGGTGTGTTGAGGCAATTTAATTATTCGGGGGATTTGGGCAATTTAATTATTCGGGGGGAGGGGGAAGAATTAAAAAATATATTTTGTACCCGAGTTTTAGTTGTATATTATACGTTTTGAAAATTTACTTATTTTTATTTCGTAATAATATCTGAGTGATTTCGTACTAAAACCAAAGTCTTATGTCCTGAACAAATTGTAATTAGGCTTCATTTAGAGAATAATTCAATTTTTAAATATACAAAATTGTCTATTGTCTGTTGTCTTTCCCCAGGTGAATGATTGTTGATCGCATTCACACTTGCCGTTAAGCGTAGGGGTGGTAGCTTAAGCTGTCGTTTCAAGGCCAGATGTGTCGCCGAGGTTGCATTTAGTCCGTTTGTTCAAGGTTATCTTGATGTTTCCTATCCACCGTTATCTTGTATTATATGCTCTTATTGGTATTTGGTTTGACTTCATTCTCATAAGGTGACCGAACCATTTTACGTGCTGTCTCTCAATATAAAAAATATGCATGTGATATGTTACATTGGGGGGGGGGCCGCGGGTTCAGAATTTTAGAAAGACTTATGTGGGGCATGGTAAACATAAAAGTTGAGAAACTTTGTCATAGTTGTCTTATTGACATAATTATTGACATATATTGAGGACTTCCTAGTGTCAACAATCTTATTGCGTATGTTTGCATTGCTAGTTCTTCTTCTTCTACGTTCGTTGTCAAACTCTTGCAGATTAGCAGGATACATTCTGAGGAATGGAATACGTTGTGTCATGGCTTATAGCTTGGTTGCGATATTTATGTATTTCGGCCTGAAACATCCGATTTAAGAAAGGTTTATGGATCACTGTGACCCTCTATGTCTGTGTGATGGGACAGCCAACACCACCCCAAACCTACGCAAACACTACTACTATCATGTTTGAATACATCATATGTGAAGACATCATATGTGAATGCGGCATATGTATGTGAATACAGCATATGTTAGTGAATACATCATATGTGAATATAGCATATATGAATGCAGCATATGATGGCGGCTTTCCTTGTCTTTTTGCTTTTAAAAAAAACAAGCCATCTCTTATGTTGAAGTATTTTTTTTTTAACTGAGAACTAACTTCAGTCGGATTATATCAGATGTCTGATTATAAATATTAGTGGAGGTTGTGGTTCAGGAACTTTATGAACAATAACATCAACATTGTGATATTAGATTTCAGTGTACTTTGGTTTATGTGTTAAAGTTAAAGTATTTAGATAGATTATCACTTCACTTGATATCTAATAAGCTCTCTGGCGTAGTGGCTAAGCCGTTCGCTGTGTACCCAAGAGGTCAAGAATTCTAATCCCAGTTGCGACGTCTTGTTTATAAAGAGCTTTATGTAGTTTATTACGTATGATTACGGTGTTTTGTGATATAAGCGGTACTTTAGACTGGTGGTGTTTCGCATGACTTGGACGGTGCACATATAGGGTAGTATGGGGATAATGAAGTCAATTCTCTACGTCTTTTGAACCATTTTTATATGTACTGAACACAGATCTTCATCAAATTCAAAATAGTTTTAATTCTTCAGTAATTGAAAGTAGTCTTTAAAAAAAAGTGGAGTTTGTGCTCTTGAAGTAGCCAGCTACTGACGCCCATTCCGTGTATCCTGGACATTGACGAGAACTCATTAAGCCTCAAACTAATCTCGAAGTGTCACGTAGATATTTGAGTAAGTTTTCTCTATCCATACACATCTTTCTCTAGACACGTCCTGCGCGCTGATCCCGCACAGTGTCACTCATATGCGCTGACATATGCATAAATAAAATCCATTTTGCGCATTCTTTGTGCTCCAGTGAAGAATCTTTCTCATCATCCAATGAAAAGTGTTTGTCGTCATCCAATGATAAATATGTGTCGTCATCCAATGAAAAATTTTTGTCCTCATCAAATAAAAAATCTTTGTCGTCATCCAATGAAACATCTTTGTCGTTATCCAATGAAAAATCTTTGTCGTCATCCAATGAAAAATCTTTGTCGTCATCCAATGAAAAATCTTTGTCGTCATCCAATGAAAAATCTTTGTCGTCATCCAATGTAAATGACTGTTGTTTTTCACGTTTGATATCTTAAGTTAAGGTTTAAGTTAAGGTTAATGTTTAAGTTAAGGTTTAAGGGGTGCAGAGATGAAGAAGCGAACACCTGTGCTCGCTTCGCTCGCCAGGACCAGGACTCATACTGGTCCAGACCTTGCTACGCCTCCCCGCGGAGCACCCTGGGCAACAGAGAAATCTGGCCAAGGTAGCAAGGATCGGACGATCTCCAGCTGAAGAGGGAACCTGCTGTGGACTTGGAAACTTCCAAGAGAGAAAAGACTCTTCTTATCCGCAGTACGTCCCGAGATTGTAGACAAGCTTCAGCAAAACTTTCGACAGCCTTTTTGACAAGGCTCAAGAACTTTTCGTCAGTTCCCTGTCCGCACCCAGCGTCGCGATATAACCAAAAAGTCCTTCTTAGGACTAGGCTGAAAGTGACGTGACTAGGCATCCCGAGATGGCCTAGTCGAATCCACTACTCAACAAACAAACAAACAAAGTTAAGGTTTAAGTTAAGGTTAATGTTTAAGTTAAGGTTTAAGTTAAGGTTAATGTTTAAGTTAAGGTTTACGTTTAGGTTTAAATTAAGGTGTAAGAACGTTGGTTGTCGTCCTCGCACACCCAACATCTCTATAAATGTTTTAATACATCTCTATAAAGACTTTAATACATCTCTAAATGTTTTAATACATCTCTATAAATGTTTTAATACATCTCTATAAAGACTTTAATACATCTCTAAATGATTCAATACATCTCTATAAATGTTTCAATACATCTTTATAAATCTTTCAATACATCTCTATACATTTTTCCATACATCTCTATAAATGTTTCAATACATTAGTCTTAGTGATTATTTAGGTTTCGTATTATTTGTGTATTGTTTGAGACATTTTTGCGATATCTTCTCTCTGTGTGACGCATATTCTTACTCCCAATTGACGAATTCTCTTACTCCCAATTGACGAATTCTCTTACTCCCAATTGACGAATTCTCGACACTGACTCATGTTCATTAATCTCAAAATTCTCCAATGGTACAGAATCTTCTAGAACATTGAGTGTGTCAGCTCTGCCCATAGATTGATCACATGTTATCTTAGCAGAATCAGAAAAATTATGGGATAGCCCGTTTCACTCCATATCCATTTATCCTGGAACAAATATCAAAGTGAAATTGCGCAGTGAGACCTAAATCTTTGCCCTCTCAAGTGACTTCACTTATCGAGTGCGCAGTTCCGAAGCATTTATCTTTGCGAATCCGATATATCGAGTCACTCAGTATGCATGCATAGGGATAGGCTTGCGATCCTATTCAGTTTAAGAACGTTGTTACAGAAATATTTACACCAACAATATGTTTGTTTTTTTAACATAGCTCTCAATGCTGTGCTTCTCTGGACAACAAATTGTGGGGAACTCAAGATAAACTAAAACAGACTGTTCTATACACGATCAATATTGTGCTGGCTTAGTTGAAAAAGGCTGAGTACATATGGTTGATAACTCGAGTACAAAGATGTCAAACATCTATGCCCTTTAAACCCACATTTATATTGTTATATTTGTGCAGATCTTTACAGTAAATTAACAGTCTGTGCAGATCTTTACAGTAAATTAACAGTCTGTGCAGATCTTTACAGTACGTTGCCAAGTTGTGCAGGTCTTTACAGTAAGTTATTAATTTGGAGCTGCATATAAAAGGATTACCGTAAAAGAACTGCTGGACCTAATAAAAAAATCTATGAGAATGACCTGAGCGTTCAACCGTTGTTAACCTCAATATCACAAGAATTCTTTAGAAGAATATAACACATCGGATAGTAACGGACAGAGGGATTATAATGTTATCATTTGCGTACTCCAGGTCCAGATATGAGACGAATATCGCTGATAGAGTAAGAGCTAGACCAACATCTTTGTTGTATACAAGTGAAACGAGGCGACTTCAAGTATGGGGTCCTGGTTACAACCAATCTAAAGGGTTGAGATTGGACGTATAATAGTGTCTGTCGCCAGATGTTGGGTAACAGGTACACAGTTATCTTGCAAAGTTCAAATACCCTTAAGATAACGAAGACATTGGGTTTACGTTGTTGTCTTTAATGCAGGCAATGTGATTTAATTATATCCTCTGTGTGTATAGATTTATGTTTGTATAGACATTGTATATACACGACTGAAGCTCCGTGTGTATTAGACGCACTCTGCTTTTAACGTTTGATGTCATAATTTACAGGACTGGATCAGACTGACAGAAAATGACCTGAGACATAAAGTAGACACTAGTGTAACCAATAACACTCTTATGTCGATTATGATAAGGCAACATATTGTGGTGCTTTTTAAATAATTACTAGCGTATCCTATTCACGACGTAGCCATCAACCCAACATGCTTTGGCTTTTCTAGACAATGTTCGTTCGTCCATCACAAGTGATGATGACCATTTGTTACATCCACTTTTGAAAATTCACTTAGAGTTGTGTCCTCGATGAGTTCGTAGATAGCTACTGAGCCCTACTCTAGCTGTAAATGTTCTTGGACAGTTCGGACATGCAATGACCACTGTAGACGGATACATACATATTTTAGACAATATAAATACGTTCAAAGGATAAATATTTCAGTGGAGGGTAACAACCCTGAACAGGAACTGGTTGGCTGGAGTAATACAGGGCAAATAACAAGAGGGACAAAAATAGGTGTACGTATTACCAAAATAAGTCATAAAACAACCTAACAACGACATACAGTGAAAGACGGCGTTGCGACTAAAAAGCCTTAATCAGGATACTTTGTTCATCTTTTATAAATACGTTCAGTAGTTTGTCATTACTTTCTGAACTATCCGGATGCACAATTGCCTGTGGCAGGAATCGAACGTGGTTACTTGGCTATCACAGATGAACTCTGTACCACTCCACCACAGAATGGACTTTTAAATAATGGCACTGTGAAAGTTGACTCACCTGTAGCTACCTTTGTTGTGCACAGGATAGAGTGCTGTGATAGATTGCGTTGTCTCTCGGTAACCTGAAACCACAATCTCTCGCACAAATATCTAATCGAACACCCGATACAGCTACATCATTGTTTATGAAATTTATGGGCATTCACTAAACTCATTTCCAACAGAATTAATTAGGACCCCAGTTGTGACGGTTCTTGATACATGTTGGGCTTTCGGTTGGTCACTATGTACATATTTGAAGTCGTATGCCAAAAATAGTAAAGACGACTCCAATTATGGAAATAGTCATCAACCGAAATCCTAACAATAATCAGAAACGTCACTAGTGGGGGTCTTAATTCATTCTGTTGGTAGGAATTCTTGGAAAGTGCCAATTTTTCATGTCTAATTTCATTGTAAACATCTGTCACTAATTTAGTGACATTCCCTGTTTAATTATGTCAACAAATGTCACTAATTTAGTGACATCCCCTGTTTAATTATGTCAACAAATGTCACTAGTTTAGTGACCTCCCCTCTTTACTTATGTCAAACATCTTTAACCCTCCCACTTACCCATCCTCCTAACTCATAAACTCATTTATAGACAGAAAAATTACCAAGTTACATAATTACTTCACAGATTTAGGAAATTGTTTCAAACTCAAACAATTTAATTGATGTTATAAAAACATTATTGTTGACATAGACTTTGATTATATTCCTTCTTTCCCTTTTCATGAACTGTCAAAGTTTTCTTACGTAGAACACAAATTTTGTCATATTTTACGATGACTTGCGTATTCATTTTAGTCTGTTAGTTATTTTCAACATTGCAACATTTCTACATTTAAATACTTGAACATTTCAACATTGCAACATTTCTATATTTCAACATTGCAACATTTCTATATTTCAACATTGCAACATTTCTATATTTCAACATTGCAACATTTCTATATTTCAACATTGCAACATTTCTATATTTCAACATTGCAACATTTCTATATTTCAACAATGCAACATTTCTATATTTCAACATTGCAACATTTCTATATTTCAACATTGAAACATTTCTACATTTAAACAAAGCAACATTTCTACTTTTCAATAATTCTAAATTGTAACATTTCTACAATTCTAAATTGCAACATTGCAACATTACTACATTTCAACATTGCAACGTTTCAACATTTCAACATTTCTATCCCTCTGTCGCTCATCGATAGTCTCAGTGACTCCAAGAGGATCCTAGCGGCATACGCTGAGAACCACCGATCTATGGCATTATCCAAACATGAGAGTCGCTCACTATGTAACTTGTGTCTTTCTTATCCATTCCAATTTCATCTGCAAGGCAGAAGTGGGCATAATTGTGGGTTGGTGGACAGGATTGAGGATTGTTCATGCAACATTGGGTCCAGAAGTATTTTTTCATTGGGTCCAGAAGTATTTTTTCATTGGGTCCAGAAGTATTTTTTAATTGGGTCCAGAAGTATTTTTTCATTGGGTCCAGAAGTATTTTTTAATTGGGTCCAAAAGTATTTTTTCATTGGGTCCAGAATTATATTTTCATTGGGTCCAGAAATATTTTTTCATTGGGTCCAGAAGTATTTTTTCATTGGGTCCAGAAGTATTTTTTCATTGGGTCGAGAAGCATTTTTTCATTGGGTCCAGAAGTATTTTTTCATTGGGTCCAGAAGTATTTTTTCATTGGGTCCAGAAGTATTTTTTCATTGGGTCCAGAAGTATTTTTTCATTGGGTCCAGAAGTATTTTTTCATTGGGTCCAGAAGTATTTTTCCAGACATCTTGGATCTCCAAATGTGTTTTCTGAGATCTTAGCCAGTACATTCAGTATTTTTAGTACAATTAGCACATGTAGCTCACATAGTACTTTTATTAGCACATGTAGCGCACATAGTACTTTTATTAGCACATACAGCGCATATAGTACTTTTATTAGCACATAAAGCGGTCATAGTACTTTTATTAGCACATACAGCGCACATAGTACTTTTAGATTAATCTGAAGGGTCAGAAGAATTATATTGGCCGACTTGATATCGCTCCTTGAACCTCATTTTTTCACATCACTGTACTATTTGTTACAGGTCTACTTTCTCTGTCAAAAGTCTGACAACTTTATTGGGTATTTGACAGCAAAAATATAATTTATTTATCGCTGTATCCATGGAAACATGACGTAAGCCTTGAGTGTATATAGACAAATAAATATATAGATTTTCTATGAGAATTAATTAAGTTGAAGTATTTTCTTATTTTAAAATGTAATTGATTCTTGAAATATAAATGTAGTCGACGATAAATGCTTCATCACCTGGAAGTAATTTTTAACCAGGGTATAGTGAGAAATATAACCAGGTTATAGTGTGAAATGTAACCAGGGTATAGTGGGAAATTTAACCAGGATATAGTGGGAAATGTAACCTGGGTATAGTGGGAAATGTAACCAGGGTATAGTGGGAAATTTAACCAGGATATAGTGGGAAATGTAACCAGGGTATATTTAGAAATGTAACCAGGGTATAATGGGAAATGTAATATTTGTTCTAGGTTTGATGTTTCTTGTCAACTTTCGCATCCATATATTAATGTTGGAATTATGCAGGAGTTGAAGATTTTGAGTTTTGTGTTGATTAATAGCGTTTTTGAATGCCAGCTATTTGATATTTTATTGAATGAGTTAGCAGCCAGTGCAATACGGTTTGATATTTCTGTTGATGAATCTCCTGTTGTTGATAACTTGCTGCCAAGGTATGTGAAGTTGTTGACTTTTTCAAGAGTGATGTCGTTTAGTTTGATGTCCGATAATCGATGTTACTGAAACGGATTCAATGACGTAAGTGATGCCTATGAAATATGTACAAAATAATAAGGAGAACGTATTGAAAAGTAATAAAGTAAAAAATAATAACTATACAACAAATAAAGCTGTTATGAGAACACTAGATAGACAAAAATATTAAAACAATTAAAAGACATGACACCTTATTGAATCAATGTACTTGAAGGTAGAGTTTGAGTGGCAGAGAAAACAAAGCTAGACAGAAATACCGTAGGAAGGAAAACATCATGAGATGGACATGATGCAGTCTAGCAGAATGCACTACAAAGGCAAGAGACAAGATGGTGGAAGTTCATTGCAGCTAAAATTCCTTGCGAAGGCGGCACTGAGTCTAACGATAAACACATTCATACTTGATTATATAATATTTATTTGTGCATTTTTTCTAGTATACTGCTGATGTAAAAGTAGAACAGTACACGAAACAAACGCTAGTTAAACTCATCGATAATAAAGAAAGTAAATTTCATCCATCTTGTATTTAGGTTAACAGTTAGAAATATATAATCTCCGGTCTACAGATTTGACATACTCCGTGATCCGTATGCCAAACAGGCAATGCTTCATATTATGTTTGGCTCGCCAGACGAGTTAAATGATATATTTTCTGGCAGCCGTTGCTACAGTTATGTTAATTTGGCGGGAAGATTTATGGCTGTAGCCATAGTCACTGTTAGAAATACTGCGTTATGGTAATGTGAAATATATATCTTATATGTATGGAGATTTTTAGTTGACCCTTAGTTCCAGGAGAAGATATGCGATATATTAGGTCTATAAGAAATTTGAATATTGTTAGTTCCGTGTTAGTTCCAAGAGAAGATATGCGATATATTAGGTCTATAAGTAATTTGAATATTGTTAGTTCCATGTTAGTTCCAAGAGAAGATATGCGATATATTAGGTCTATAAGTAATTTGAATATTGTTAGTTCCATGTTAGTTCCAAGAGAAGATACGCGATATATTAGGTCTATAAGTAATTTGAATATTGTTAGTTCCATGTTAGTTCCAGGAGAAGATATGCGATATATTAGGTCTATAAGTAAGTTGAATATTGTTAGTTCCATGTTAGTTCCAGGAGAAGATACGCGATATATTAGGTCCGTAAGTATTTTGAATATTGAATTTAAAAACATGTTAGTTCCATGTTAGTTCCATGTTAGTTCCATGATGAAACTTGCACATGCACGTGCATCTGTTATTTCGATAGTGACATAAAAAAAAGCAAAAAGACAAACACTTTTCTCTGATGCGATTACTAAGATATTTTAGATATTATTGGATCCTTTCAGCAGAGATAACAAGGAGTTAGACATGGATGTGTACTTTAACCATTTGTTCTCTGTGTATAGTGAAAACATATCGCGAATAAAGCGAATACCTGATAACAATCCAGACATATCAGTGAGTGTAATAACATAAATAACGTGGAATATGCAGATGACATTGTTCTGTTTGCCAAACAAGAGAATGATCTCCAAGAACTAATAAACATAGTAGTAAAAAAATAACAAAACAGAAACACAAAGATATATAGTTGCATAGTAAAACTATCTGTTTAGTACAGGTACATCTAGCTAGTTCCTTGATTTGTTATACGAAAGTTGTAGGAGGATTGATTTTGTGTGGATAGTGAAGTTATTGTTGATTTAGTGGTGTATATTGGAATGAAGTCTAGCGGCACACATTCATAAGGCAAGACATTGCGAACAAGCTTGATTCAGAATGAGGAAGGTCTCCAGGTTGTGCCTGTAGCTTATAAAACCTGCCATAATGCAGAAGTATATTTCTAACAGATACTATTTTTATATGGCGAGGATTTACTGTCAATGAAATTCCCTTCAACATTCAACTTTGCAATGAAATATTATATATGTCATGTTTTCTCCCCCCCCCCCAACTTATATCTTAAACTTAAAACCCCACTGCACATAGAAGGTAAGAGCTAATGACTAGCAATTTCTGGGGTTCTCAAACAAACACACGTATGGGTTAAAATGCATGTCTTGTTTTAATTTCTTACGTTTATTTCTTATCACAAAATCTCCATGGATAACAAATAGATGCAGGTAAGCTGTCATTGCAAATGTGATTGTTAGAGCTCTATTGATACATTTTCTATCGATGTATTCATGTTGTCTTTAATGTCGTTAGTCCATCGTCTTCTTGGTCTGCCCTTTCTCCTCATCCAGGTACTCTGCCCAGCATTATTTGTCTTTCTAAACAGTTGTGTCTCTTTATATGACCAAACAGGCGTAGTTTTCTTTTTGTTATTGTGTTTAGTAACCAACACTCTGGAATATTCAATGTGTTTATAATATCTGAGTTTTTGATTTTATCCTTCCATGATATTCTAAGTATCTTCCTGTAGCATTTCAACTCGAAGGCGTTGATCTTTTGTGCCGCTGTTTTATTAGGGTCCATGTTTCACAGCCATGTTGCAACCGGAAAAATACAAATTTGTAGCATTAGCAGTTTCGTTTCTATTTTGTTGTTTTTCCACATATTTTTCAACCGTGTTATTTTACAATATGCCATTGCCAATCTCTTCCTTATTTCTGCCATGCAGTCTCCTGCACCGTTGATGTTTGCTCCTAAGTATTCAAATTTATCCATTCATTCTATCTCGGTATTGTCTATTCTGAGTTTTGGTTGTTGTGTTGTTATATCTGTTGACATGATTTTTGCGCGTTTAAAAATAAGTTTTGTGATTCGTTATATCTCTTTGTGTTCTTGATTAGTTGTTCCAATCCCTTTATATCATTTGAAAGAAGCACAACGTTGTCTTGGTAGCGTAATTCGGGGATTTCGAAGCCACCGAAAGCGTGGTAGTCAGTGTTGTGTATGTCTTCTCTAACATTTCTCATTATATTTTCTGTGTAGATGTTGAACAGGTATGGGAGAGTGCCTATATCAAACTCAAGCGTACAAATTTGGTGTATAATAAATGTTGCTGACGTTATTATGAACATCCCACTAGGGTAATTCACACATTTAAATCTCTAATGTAGACACGTGTACAATTCTGTAGATGTTTCTAGCATGTACTAATACTGGATACTTATAGATCAAGTAGATAAACCTAACAAGAAATAGATTTGTCACACTGAATCAATCATGAACTGACAACCCCGTTCATGTTTTAGAAATCAGCACGTGATCTCCAGCACGTGCTAAACGTGTCATTTCCTTCAAGAGGGACTAATTATTCTCGCGAGTGATTACATCTATGGTGATAGTGAGAAATTCTCAACTGGAAAGATTAATAAAGATTTGTAGAAGGGTAGTTAAATGGTGAGTTGTGCTGATTATCTTGTGAATATCGGTTTTTAAAAAGTGAGTGAATAAGAATTGGAAATGAATTAACAGAAAATATGAGCAAAAATCAATAACATTAATGAAATCTAGGACAGATTTAGAATTTTTTTAAAATTGGTAGCATATCCTTTACAGGACTTGGTTATCACCCCAGCATTTATTGGCTGTGGTGATTTTCTAGGCAATATAAATACGTTCATTAGTTTGCTATTGCTTTCTGAACGGTCACTTTGCACAATTACCTGTGGCGAGGATCGAACTCGGTAACTTGGCCGTCACAGACGCGCTCTGTACCACTTCACTACAGAGCCTGACATAGCTGGAGACATACGGTTACGAATTACAAGATATCACTTTTTTCGCCTTATAGTCCATCTCCTATAGCGTTGGTAATCGTGTCTGTCCACGCCCTTTCTTTTCGTGTAGTGTCAGTCATTTCTGATATCAATGTTCATCTATGACCCTATGCTAAGCTGTCCAGTGTCTTCTTTTTATTTGTCTTCAATTTGCCTGTTGTCATTATGTTCTCCAACTTTGCTCGTCTTACGATGTGTCCAATTATGTTCACTGCACGTGTTTCTAATGTCAGTGAACAGAATTAACGTCCTTGTGGATTCATGAATAGGCTCTCTTGTGTGCTGAGTATATTATGGAATTTGTCGCCATTTTTAATTTCTGTGGTCCATCGTTTTCGTGATCGGCGTTTAGGTCTGCCTTCACAGTTTCTGTGTAGAATAGCTTGCTGTGGTATGCTGTCTGATGGTAATCTGCTGATGTGTGCAAACCATTTAATCTGTGGTCTCTTAATATATTCCAAGATTGGAGTGGTACCGGTTCTTTGTCTAATGTCCTCATTCCTCACCCTGTCTCTTAGCGATATTCATAGGATTCTGCATAAGCATGCCATTTCAACTGTCACATGTTTAAGTTTGTCTTGTGCTGTCGTTGTCCATGTTTGGCGTTAATAACACATTGTAGCATAATAATCATTTTGAATAGTGTTATTTTGGTGTTTAAATCTACATTCTTGTTTTTGAAGATCGGAGTCATTTGTCCTAGGGCTTGGCATGCTTTAGTACATCTCTTGTGTATTTCTATGCTGCCCCTGCTGCCTGTTGTTATATTGCTTCCTAGGTATGTGAATTCTGTCACTTTTTTACGTCTGTTGTTTCCACTAACAAGTAACAGTTGTAGTAATAGTAGTAGTAACAGTAGTAGTAGTAGTAGTAGTAGTAGTAGTAATAGTAGTAGTAACAGTAGTAGTAGTAGTAGTAGTAGTAGTAGTAGTAGTAACAGTTGTAGTGGTAGTAGTAATAGTTGTTGTAGTAGTAGTAATAGTTGTAGTAATAGTACTAGTAACAGTTGCAGTAATAGTACTAGTAACAGTTGCAGTAACAGTAATTATAGTATTGGTAGTTAAGACGAACATACATGATTTTAGTAGTCCAAGTGTTGCCCTGATACCAAATGGTAGCGAATAATAGCGACAATGTTACCAGTGATGAATGTCGATAGAGGCGACTAATAAAATTTTAGGGTGAAGTTAGCTGTCCCATTTCATAGAGTGTCACAGTGACCTAAACGTCAAGCAAAGTCAGATGTGTTAAGTCGAAAGACACATATATTGCACACAATTTGTAAATCGTGACACACCGTATTTCATTCTATGGACTACATCCTGTTGACATGCAAGCATATGAAAACGAAAGTAGGAAAAGAACAAGAAATTCTGCTCAAATAGTGTTATTGTTTTGCTTATTGATCGTTTACAAGACGTTATCAGCCACATACATACATAATATAATAGCTACTAGAGGTGACTTAGTCCACGAACACATGTGGATTGAGTGATCTTGCCACGTTTGCTAAATGTGGCGCCACAACTGGCAACATCATCTGTGCATCCAGCCACATCTGGTATACAGACACATATTTCCGGCTTCTATTTTGCAAAACGAAAGTAAATATAAACATAACCTTTCTCTGTTTATTACAATATGATTACCGCAGTTTCGGCAACAATCGGCATCATTATGTCACATATTCTTTCCAGAACATGGTCTTCCTTATGGGTTCTCTGAACACTTTCCGTTTCTGGGCGAGCTGACCTACAGGAGCTGTTTACTTTAAGAGTGAAGTGGGTCAAAATACACCCCCCATATGACTCCGCGACAGCATGTGATTTTTAAACAGCTGATGACATGTAAAAATAATATTATTTAAAACAGCGAAAACGATATTTATACAACATATAAAAACATTTATAAACGAAATTTAAAAACATCATTATAGGGCACTTAACAATCCAGTCCAATGATTATAATGCGCCGTGCCCGCAACAACCAATTAGAGGCATTGGTTGATCCACTCTGACTCACTTCACTCTTAAAGGGAACAGAGTAAAGAGACAAGTTTAGACAATCTGATATATCACTGCACCATCGTCATCGTGGGCGCCCTCTTCTCCCATTGCGGTTAACTATGTTTTCAACTATTATTCTTTCCATGCTATTATGTCTCTTTATATGACAAAAGAAAAAAAAAACAGCTTTCTTGTTAGGGGCCCCTTATTAAGGGGCCAGCCCTCCTCGAAATTCATTGATCTTAACACATCTTGATTATAGAATGACTAGGCGTATTACTTCTGTAGTTTGTCATTGCAAACTTTTCGGTAACAATATTTCGCCAAATATTCACAGTATCATTAGTATGTTGTCGTCAGATCACCGTAGTATAGACGACAATACGGTCATCAGATCACCGTAGTATAGACAATCAAACGGCCGTTAGATCCCAGCAGTATTAGCAGGCATTCGATCGCCAGAACCTTCTAGTATCGGCAGGGATACCGTCATCAGAACTTTGGGTCGCCAGAAACTTGTATCTGCAGGGATACAGACATCAGAACTGTGTGTCGTTAGAACCGTGTAGTATCGGCAGGGATACAGACATCCAAACTGTGTGTCGTTAGAACCGCGTAGTATCGGCAGGGATACAGACATCAGAACTGTGTGTCGTTAGAACCGTGTAGTATCGGCAGGGATACAGACATCAGAACTGTGTGTCGTTAGAACCGTGTAGTATCGGCAGGGATACAGACAACAGAAACTTGGGTCGTCAGAAACTTGTAGTATGGGCAGGGATACGGTCATCAGATCCCCGTAGTATTTACAAGCATACGGTCGTCGAATCTCCATATTACCGACACGCATAAGGTCGGCATATCCCCTCAGAATCGACATGTCGAGACATCATGATCCAAATGTATTTTCACATTCCTTTCAATTTACAAAATTGCCACTCAGTCACGCTGATGATAAAATATTAACTCTTTTCTACTGGGGATGACACGATCTGCCGTGATACGCATGCTCGGCGACAAATGAGTAAATCACTAACTTTAATAATAACAGTAAATATGTTCACGGTAACAGTCAATTTGGGTACTAGGGTCTGATGACTCAGCCACGGTTACTGTCTAGAACATCGGAATGTATAGTGTTTGAAGCAATGTCCAAGCATAAATTATACAGGTATTTAGCTTTAATTGCACCGTTTTTGTTCTGGTAGAGATAGTCGGTGGCTGGTATTAGAGAGGAATAATGATGTGAACTATTTTACCTGTGAATTTGTCAGCGGTGTTTTTGTTCACGTGTGACGTTAGATTATTCTCAATGTCGATTTTTCTCGTGTCTTCTTCTTCTGCGTTCTGTCTCAAACTCCTTCAGATTAGCAGGATGTAGTCCGGAGAACGGAATGCACTTTGCCATGGTTTACATCATTGCTGCGATATCTGCGCCTTTCGGCCTGATACATCCGACTTCTGCATGGCTGTGGGTCACTGACCCTATATGGGATGGGAAAGCCAACTCTATCCCATAACATCCTTAGTCGCCTCTTACGACATGCATGGAAGGTAAGCAGTGTTGCTATTCTTTGCTCCCATTTCGGGTCCAGGCAACACACGAGCGACGTATATGTTTATTTTTTATTATGTAGGCTAACCATATAAGTAGGATATGAGTATGTACGTAGGCAATGTGTATGTGTTAGCGTGCTTGTGTATGTGTGTGTGTATGCATGCATTCTGCAGTGTGTGTATGTGTGTGTGTATGCATGCATTCTGCAGTGTGTATATGTGTGTGTATGTGTGTGTATGTATGCATGTATGTGTGTATGTGCCTGCGCGCATGTGCGTGCGTGAGTGTGTGCGTATGTAATTTATGTACATATGTATGTATTCATGTATACTTCATGTATGTGTGTATATATGTATGTGTGTATGGGTATGCATGTGTATATGTGTATGTATGTATGTATGTATTTGTGTATGTAACTATGCATATATGTGTGTGTGTATTTATGTATGTGTATGTGTGTGTGTATGCGTACGTGCGTGTATGGATGTATGTATGTCCATCCGCCTGTCTGTCTTACTGTTTGCGCATGCGTCGTCTCATCATCATCATGTATGAGAGCATTCAAATTTGAAACCATATACCGAAAATATGTCTGCACCACAGATTTCTTCGTTGATAAATTGCGTGTGCAGTATTGCTGCGATAATTCCGCGGAAGAGGAGATATCAGAGTACAAGAACATACATACAATACGCATGTCGTAAAAGGCGACTAAGGAAGTTATGGAATAAAATTGGCAGTCCCATCCCATATAGCGTCAGTGTCCCAAAGCCATGCTAAAGTCGGATGTGTCATACCGAAAGGCGCAGATATCGCAGCAGTGATGGAAACCATGACACAACGCAACTGCTAATCTGCAGGAGTTTGAGAACGAACGCAGAAGAAGAAGAATACATATAATGAGAAACTGTGCTTTGTGAGTGATATAGATTTAACTCTTTCTCTCCGTTGGTTGCTAGCGCTGCCACATTGACATATGTATGAACAACCTCATCTACTCGCTGTGTCGGAAAGCCAATGAATGTTCTATATAGTTTAGATTATATCCATGTTCGTTATTCAGCGCCGAATACTGTTTATAGGAAAGAAACCAGAGCTCTCCAATTCGAGAGATGTGATTCTACTGTGTAATTATTTCATGCTGTTGAAACCTATGGTCAAATCCTCTTTGATGGTTATTCTGCGAGTTCCAGGCACGCAAAGGGCTCATTATTCACAGTCGGGTACACCGCAGACATCATCATCTTAATTATAATCCTAGTTAAACTGAATGGTCATCGCCGACTACGATGGACGAACATCAATTCAGTGGACATATATGTATGAACATTTCTGTATGAGTGTATTTCAGTTTATATATATATTTATGAACCTATCTGTATGTGTGTATTGCTTCGTATATATATGCGTAAACATTCCAGTATGTGTGTATTTCATCGTGTATATATATATATATATGCGTGAACGTTCGAATTCTCGTGGAAGTAAACCGATACTAACTACTCCATCATTGTACACAATTGTTGTCTACGTTGCTATTAAATAAAACACCCTGTTCTGACAGACATGAATCACGTGGCCTATTCCCTTGTAAAATAGTGTCAGGAACTGACTGGAGTAACAGGACAATCTCCACCGGTTTCACCATCCCTATTGTAAATTCTGCTGCTGCCCAATTGTTATTTCTAATTGTTCCATGTTAGACAATCGGCTCTGTGGAAATGGAAATTTAATTATGTTTGTCTGTTTCTGGTAGTGTATCATGTGTCTGATATTTCACCCAGTTTATCCTGAATGTATGTGGTCCCTCCAATTACTCTCCTCGCTACACCTTTTCAAATCACCACACACCTACCCAACCTTAACGTGAATGTATAATAAACGCATGGCCGCTTAAACATTAAGACTTATTTGCAATTGGGAAACCAGGTTCTGTGAAATGTTGTCATGTGACTTACTATCTCCAGAACGTTGTCTTCCCAATGAACTCCCTAAACTTTTCTCTGTCTTGGGCCATGCGGCTTGCTTTTTCCAACGACGTTTTCGTGATATCTTTAATACATTCAGTCAATCATCTTCTTTGTCTGCCTTTCCTCCTCAGCGCAGGTGCCTACCCTCCATTATTTATCTTTCTAAACAACTGTGTCTAGATATGACCAAACAGGTGTACTTTTCTATTACAACCCTATTCTAATATGTTACTTACCTATACATGTATGTTGCATCCCCACAATGGTATGTTGCTTACCTATACTGAAATGTATCTTTCAATTGATTTTTGCCGTTTCTCATAGCATCATGGATAAGTCTATACTGCTTTATGGGTGTGGTCGCATTGTGGTGCACAATGAGAACCACTGTGCTAAACAATTTGATACTATAAAAGCTGTTTTAATGGCTATATAGACACATATATCATCATCAATTTAGCAATGAAAGGCATGGCTGATGATAATAGAGAACAGAAGTGTGATAAATTGTCAATTGACACCACTTAACATTTTTTGTTAAAATGTCTACGGATGCAACAGTTCAGCAATGACGGAATTTATTATCACAATTTTTGGCTCATTAGCTTGATCCGTTGTTTTCATTGGTCACATTTATGGTCAGCCTATGAAAAAGCGGATGCTTTGGTCCATCCAAGAGTAATAATTAGGTTAGAGGTCAATGAACAATTCTTATGTGTCAATGTGAACTGGTCATGTCTCAAGTCCTGCTGAAACAAGATGGGTTCATTCCATTTCTAAAGAAGAATGTTCAGGATAGAATATCCCACCTGCTTTTCTCTCTTCTTTCTTTTCGTTTTATATCCTTTTATGATACGGCTTGCTGTGTAAGAACAGAAAGTGGCTTTTCCAGGTGGTTCCCAGTAACAACGGGAGTAAAACAAGGATGTACTGTTTTGCATCGCGATTGACTGGGTGATGGGGAAATGCACAGACCAAAAACAGCTAGGAGTCAAATGGGTAAACAACAAGACCATGGAAGATCTAACCTTCGCAGATGATATTGCTGTTCTGAAATTTTTTGCACAACAGGTAGACCTTCAAATAAAGAGACATAAAACAAAAATCATGAACTTTACCGGCCTGACAGAATCAATTAAACTAGATGATAATATTCTGGACAACGTTTCAAATTTCGTATATTTGGGAAGCAAGATAACAGCAGACGGGGATACCAACTCAGAAATCAAGACTCGAATCGCTCTCGCCTCCAATGCCTTTAACAAACTCTCAAACATCTGGAGATCGAAGTAAACACATCAAACTGGGACTATTCAATGCAAGTGTGATTCCATCATTGACATATGGATGTGAAAGTTGGAAATCTACCGCAATAATGGATAATAAGTTAGTTGCCTTCGAGAATAGATGCCTCAGAAAAATCACACATACTAATTGGAAAGACTTCAAATCAAACGACATACTAAGAGAGGAGACAAAAACAATAATACGTGACGAACATCATCAGAGAACGCCGCTGGACATACATCGGCCACGTACTTAGAATGAAGGAAGACATAATTCCACGACAAGCCTTCATGTGGACACCAGACGGGAAAAGAAAACAGTGAAGACCAAAAACAACGCTCAGAAGAACATTTATGAATAAATTGAAATCAACAGGTATAAATGCACGAGACCTGCAATCCTTGGCAACTGACCGACAGTCATGGAGAACTATGACATCCGCCATACGTGCCAAACTTGGCTTATGCGTACTTTATATATATTTGTTTTCGATGACTCTTTTACTTCTGTAAGCCATCATTTGCAAGATATACCACTGGTTTTATATACATCGTGTCTGTACAGAAATGCTTTTTGAGGGTTACTGTCTGCTGGTAGTCTGGAATCATGCGAAAACCATTTAATCTGTTGTCTTCTGATATAGTCCTTGATTGGCATTTTGTTTGTTAGTCTTTTGATGTTTCCGTTTCTGATTCTGTCTGTTATTGTAACTCTGAGGATTCTACGTAGACAATTCATTTCTGTTGTAACAGGTTTTATTTTGAATTCTTTTGTTAGTGTCCAGGTTTGACATTGGTAACATAGTGATGGTATGATGATTGTTTTATATAGTGTAGTTTTGGTGTTCATGTTCACATGCTTGTTTTTTGAAAATAGGAGACATCTGCCACAAGATCCGAAGTTACATCTGTGTCACCTGCACTGATTAAATATTCCTATATCTGTGTAGTCACGGTAGCCGATCGATTTATACTTACGAGGTCGCGTGTTCAAATCATGCTCGAGACGTGTTGTTTACAAATTGTATTTTTGGGAGATTCCTGGTGATTGAAGTTAGGGAGATTCCTGGTGATTGAGGCGAGGGAGATTCCTGGTGATTGAAGACAGGGAGAATCCTGGTGATTGAAGCTACGGATCTCTACAGCGCCGGATTTAGACTTGATAATGCCCTAAGCTATTTGAGATATGGGGCCCTTTATAAGTTCAGATATTATATTTCTGTGACAAATATTTATTTTCGGGCCCCCCAAAAAATGGGGGAGGGGATCCCTTAGCTATAGCTTGTTTAGCTTATATATAAATCCTGCACTGGATCTATGTACTATGAGTTGTACTCTCGACAGCTAACGAGCCGATTCGTTGAGAAGGTCGGAGTCAATGTGGGTTAACCCGAATATATTGAAGTCAATCCTCTATGTCTTTTATACCCTTTATAACTGTTGTTTTCTGTCTATAATTTGTCAATGTTATATTTCCCATGATTACAATCGTGGTACAGTAGAAAATCCCATATATATTTCATTATCAGAGTCGTGGTACAGTAGAAAATCCCTTATATATTTCATTATCAGAGTCGTGGTACAGTAGAAATCCCTATATTTTACAAATTAGTACGGGCCAAGTAAATGCGAACGTTATAACCGAAATAGAATATATAAAAGGGTAAACATTAAGGAATTAACTAATTCTGGATTTTGTGAAGTGTTGTTAAATTGATAATTGTGTTATAAAGGAATGCGTTATAAAAATTTTCATTGTATTAACCATGTTATGCATTTATTAAAATAGTTCAAATGTTTCTATATTTTTCATTGATGTCTCTGTCCTCAGAATGCCAAGATGTCTTTGAACAAGGAGGAATGAGATTTATGGGAGATTACTACATCATGATCAAACCGGCAGGGGTCGCTCATTCATTTAAAGCCCTCTGTAAAATGGTTAATAGTTCCGGTTAGTACATTTGTCATTTTTAACTTGTTGTTGTTAACATTATGTAAATTTTATGTGAAAACCTGTCATAGATCACCTACACTCGGTGCATTAATGAAACATTCCAAGGTTTAGTTTCTACTTTTCAATGGTATGAAATATGACATGCTATTGATGGCGCACTTTGAGCAGGATTTGTTTATATATTTAAAGCAAACACTATGCATGTGGTTGCGTCTGTGGGTATCAATGGCCCACTAGACATATCACCCATGCAATAGAAAACCTTAGTGGATGACAGGCCGTTATATTGAGATTATCTGCTTAGAGAAGCCTCATGGAACGTCATCTATACAATTATGCTTTTATTTTGTTGAAATGTGTTTCATGTTTACCTGAATAAATATGCATGCACCCTCTGTGGTTGGGAGTGATCCAGAGATGTACTGTGCAGCACTGGGGAGGAGGAAACTGACAGCACTGTTTTTCCTGTGGCTGAAACCCATCATAGAGGCACAGTGACTCAGGACGTGAAAATCTTTTTGACTTGAACATTTGGTTGCATGCCTGGAGCAAAGAGAAGTTCGTCATATCCAGTAGTCATTTGGTGGCGGGAAATGAGCAGAGTGAACCATATCTTGGCTACAGTGGTTAGGAACAGTGTATAGGTTGAAACCTACCTTCCTGGAGGTGTGATAGTTATTCCCTGGCTGTCCCGGGGTGGGCTGAAAATCCACAGACTTCCCAGCAATATAATGCAATTTAATTGCATTAAGTCAAATGGCATGAGCCCAAGGACCGCTGGATCAGCAACCAACCAACCAACCAAAGCAAACAGTACCTTCTTGTGTGACAGTCTATCAGATAAAAGTGGTTTCTTTTCAGTGTCGTCTCTAGTGTCATTTATTTGACTTTCTTCTTCTTCGTCTATTGCCTGCATTCCAACGCCTGCATATTAGCAGGATATAGTTCAGAAGAGAGAATGCGTTTTGTCATGGTTTACAGCTGGGTTACGATATGTGCACATTTCGACCTGACACATCCAACTTCACCATGATCATTGGGTTACATCATAATGACACGAAAAATGCATCTTCGACTGAGGAATAATCCTATACAGAATTTGTGTCAATCATTAAGCCACTATATTGAACAGATGCGATGGTAAAACGTTGAAGATATGGCATGCATCAGATCTACTCACTGATTAGTTGGAATAAAATAGTATCAATACAGATTTGAAAGTATGTTTTTTGAAGAGTTAGTTAGTTAGTTAGTTAGTCGTTGGATCATCGTCATTGCACTCCGGACAAGTCCATAGATGCTCAGATATCTCCTTGAGTGTGCCCGCCATTACACGTTGACTGACGGTCCCAGTACGCAGTTGATTGACCATCATTCTTTCTTGCCCACGAAACCGCTCCGTTCTAGCGACACCACATTTCAAACCAAATTCCTTTATTCTAGTCACGGAACAAGAGTCATCGTCACTTATAGTCATTTGTTTGTGCGTTTTCTCCTAGGGTGTTCAAAATGTCTTCTCGATCCATCGCTCCGGAGCACCAACAGCAGTAGTAGCAGCGTCTGCGGCCAATCTATCTGTTCTCTCATTACGCCGGACTCCCGCACGTCCCGGCACAAAAATTAAAGTCACTTTACGCATACAGGAGTTTTTCACTGCTTCCAGCCACTGTTCCCGAATGTACACCGCTGAGCTTTCACAATCATGCTCATCGAGTCACTGAGTATGCAGGCATGCTCGCAGAGGTATAAGATATATCCAACATAAGATATATCCAACATAGGATATATCCAACATAAGATATACCCACCATAAGATATATCCAAATGTGAGACTGAAAAATAGTGTTGGATACAAAGTTTAGGAAAGGGTTTTCGTGAAATGCTGAAAGTTGAACCTGCAGTCATGATACAAGCATGATACAAGCATGATACAAAAGGTGTCATGTTTCCATTGAAGCTACTTAACAAAATCCAGGCAAGTTTACGTTTGTCCTGTTGATATCTGATCACTCGAGCAGGCATGAAGAATGTGTTAAACCAGGTTTGTTACTGTCATTTAAGACTGTTTAAACAGGGCATATTATTTATGTTTATACTCGAATCTTCAGGGCTGCCATATTGTTCTGGCTATTTTAGTAGATTTAATATCAGACTGCACATTTAGATATCCTGGTTAAGCTAACAAATATGACAACTCACTGACATGGTTCATACTTCCATCAAACTGCTGCTTAAAAGTCTAAATCTCGAAACAGTAGATTCTGTATTTGTCTTAAAATATCAATGTAGGTTTTGGAAAAGGACAGAAAGCAAGGTTGCCATATTTACAATTTCATAGCCAAATTTGAATTTTTGGAGAAAACAGTTTCAGAAAAGAGTGGCATGTAATTTTCGACAAGCGTTTATATAGACTTTTCAAAAATGTCAATGGAATTTCGCTTAAATTTTGCTCGTTCTAAGGTTTTAATATACATTTTATACTGAAGTTAGACGTGTCGAATCGAAAGCGCCAGTTATCGCAGTAACCCTGTAAACCATGACATGCAATTCTTCTTTTGGACTACATTCTGCTAATATGTAAGAATATGAGAATGAACTAAGAAGAAGAATATCAACCAACATATTTTATTAGAGCTTACTACAAACACATTCAAATACCTTCCGCAATACCCTTGTTCTGCCTTATTTAATTATGAAACTAGTCCTCACAATAAAAGGAAGGAAATATATTTCTTTCACATTTCACAAACTCTTCCTAACTTCAAAAACACGCATCTCAATAAATATATAACGCACATAATTGAAATTTTATGTGAGAATTTGAAATAGTATAGACCCTACGAATTAAAGTTTTCATTGAAATGCAGCTTGTGGTTTCAATTTTCATTACTTGCTATATATATATATATATAAACAGTATACTTGTCAACACACATCTCAAATACATATTTGAAGAGGTTTACAGTAAATTAGAAGAAGTAATTTACACATGATTGGTTTATCACACATGGCATGAATTATGTGTGAAATTGCACTATTTTGTACTCTTGAACACAAGACAGACGGTGTTAAGGTTGTATCCGGTGCAATATCTCAAGTGGTAAAATGCTATTTCTCGATACGCAATAATTGGTATACAAAGATCACAGGATTCGCTAATAACAACAGGACACGCTTCATCAATACAGAGTATATATTTATTGGGTCTAAACAAATGTAACATCATATGCTCAAATAAATTGTATCAATACGTTGTTAGACTCATACGTTGTTAGACTCATACGTAGTTAGACTCATACGTTGTTAGACTCATACGTAGTTAGACTCATACGTTGTTAGACTCATACGTTGTTAGACTCATACATTGTTAGACTCATACGTAGTTAGACTCATACATTGTTAGACTCATACGTTGTTAGACTCATACGTAGTTAGACTCATACGTTGTTAGACTCATACGTAGTTAGACTCATACGTTGTTAGACTCATACGTAGTTAGACTGATACGTAGTTAGACTCATACGTTGTTAGACTCATACGTAGTTAGACTGATACGTAGTTAGACTCATACGTTGTTAGACTCATACGTAGTTAGACTGATACGTTGTTAGACTCATACGTTGTTAGACTGATACGTAGTTAGACTCATACGTTGTTAGACTCATACGTTGTTAGACTCATACGTTGTTAGACTCATACGTTGTTAGACTCATACGTTGTTAGACTCATACGTTGTTAGACTCATACGTTGTTAGACTCATACGTAGTTAGACTCATACGTTGTTAGACTCATACGTAGTTAGACTGATACGTTGTTAGACTCATACGTAGTTAGACTGATACGTTGTTAGACTCATACGTTGTTAGACTGATACGTTGTTAGACTGATACGTTGTTAGACTCATACGTTGTTAGACTCATACGTTGTTAGACTGATACGTTGTTAGACTCATACGTTGTTAGACTGATACGTTGTTAGACTCATACGTTGTTAGACTGATACGTTGTTAGACTGATACGTTGTTAGACTCATACGTTGTTAGACTGATACGTTGTTAGACTCATACGTTGTTAGACTGATACGTTGTTAGACTCATACGTTGTTAGACTGATACGTTGTTAGACTCATACGTAGTTAGACTGATACGTTGTTAGACTCATACGTTGTTAGACTCATACGTAGTTAGACTGATAATTAGATAGTTACATCTGTTTGTGGGGAAAAGCTAATGTAGCGTACTATACTTTATGCACTGCACATTCTGACAGCTGCAGCATATTTAAAATCACTTTGAAATTCTATTTGAATCTCCTGCTCGCAAGAAAATGCAATAATGTCATACATACCACAGTGGAAAATTAACATAAGAACAACATAGACAGGTTTTAAATGTATATGCAGTATGTTTATTATTATCAAGTGCCGTCTCCGCTACCGGAAGCATTGTCTATTTTTTCATGTTCGACTAATACCTGAAAAAAGATGACAATTTGAAGAGAGACAAGTTACAACTGTACCAGTCAAGTTAGCAGACAGTTAGTAACATATTGATGGTTGATTTTGTACAGCTATCATTAATTAACGCATTCAAACTGTCTCTATGATTGGACAACGAGAAATATGCTTCATGACCAAGGTGACAGTGTTGAATAATACATCACTTTGGTGTATCACAACTAGATCATCAGCCAATACGGCGATGTTGAATAACCACTTTTCTAACACTAGGAACTTGCAGTTAAAACGTTAATCTCTTAGTGTTCTATTGTAAGCGTTTCTGAACCAGACATATGTGTGTCCACCTCATGGCAATTGCCTCTCCTTAGAATGCGATGGTTTATCAATCAGTTTTTGTCACCCTTGGAATTTTTTATATCTCTTTAATTGAGCTCTTAGCCCATGAATGGTAACAAAATTATCTGATGTGTGAAAATGGCCATACCATCCGTCACTCATTTGTTTAGGGACACTTAGTTTGAAATTTTAAGATCAGACAAGTGCAGGTGTGTGTTGTATCATAACTCGATGATTAGTCAATGTGATAGTATTGAGTAATACATCACTGTGTTGTATCATAACTCCATAGTAGTAAAGGTAGGTGAGCTGCTGTAAGCTTTTACCCACAAGTGCCAAGAAATATAGTCAGAAATTCATCATAGATTAGTGAAGTTATAATTTACTGATCATTATCTGTATTCACAGGATAACGATCGTGGTGGCTGGGTCGACCACAATATTCATGGTTGCTGGGTCGACCACAATGTTTATGGTAACTGGGGCATCGACCACAATATTCATGGTGGCTGGGTCGAAAACAATCATATTTGTGTAAAACATAACCGTCTCCAATACAGACCTAACTGAATTAATTAGGAAAAATTAATTACGTTTTTGATTAATGTTGAACTGTCGGCTGATCAATATTTACATATTTGTAATTACATGCCAAAAATAGCCAAGATGATTGCAAGAATATAAATAATGACCAATTGAGAGTCCAAAAAGCGACCCTATCCGGTCACGTAACAATTCTAGATAACAAGTCTTTACTGGAGACGATCGTGATGTACACAGCACATGAGCAAAGCTCCGATTGTTGCATCTGTTGGGGTATCCCAGACTTGATCAATAATTGATCTCCTTCAAGTGACGAGTGAACGTGTTGGAATAGATCACATTGATTACGTTAGGTTTTTTTTAAAAGTGGACATGTAGTTTATTTTTAAAATCCTATTTTCTGTTAAGTTTTGTTTTGTTGGAGGGTAAGATGTGGGTTAATACATTTGACGTACTTAGGATGTAGGAGCTATCTGAATTCTTGACAATTGTTGACTTGACAGGGAGTTATTTTTTAAACATCATGTGTGGACAAAAAAAAACCATGTAGACAGTGAATTGGGCAAACGAATTTCAATTTTCCAAGAGAATAGCGGTCCCGAATTGGATAATGAAGTTTGCTTAATGTATATAATTGACCAGTAAAAGAAAATTATGTAAAATTAACTTAATAAGTGTGTGAGATGTTAACAATCTCACATTTCATGGCTCTGCTATATAAGAGCGGTAGCCATCTCCTCTCCCTCGCAGTCTTTACTTCCCGGATAAATCCGGTGCCCAATTAGGGCTGGGTCGACTCGGGAGCCGTTGCAATATGGAAAATAGTTCTGCCTCATCTGGGGAATGAACCCAGAACCACTCATATGTGAAGCCAGTGCACTAACCACTGAGTTACTCGTCCTCCTATTTCTACCAGAAAAAGTAAATTAACTATGAATGTAAATGGGCAGTTAATTAAAATACAAAAATTTAAACTTAGTCTTTATATTTGACCTTTTTTTGTGCCCTCTCACTCACTCAAATCATGTCCTCTATCCTTCTATATCTTGTGATCTCTCGCACCATACGCTCCGTCGTTCATTCCTCTTATCTTTTCCTCCATATTGTTTCCTTAATCTTTTCCTCCAACTCCTTCTCTCCCATTTTCATCTGCCTATCAATTCCATTTTTCTCTCCCGCTCTTTCTCCTTCTCTTGTGTTCCATCTCCTTCCTTATGTTCTCTCTCCGTCCTTTTCTCCCTCTTTCCCTATTCGTCTCTCTATGCCTCTTTCCTCTCCATCTTTCTCTCTTCTCTCTCGCTTTCTTCCCTTAATCTTCCTCCTCCTATCTTTTCCCTAACTCATCATCTCATTGCATACTTCTAAAATGGCACTTATGCAATGAAATATATTCATTATGTGTTTATCGTTGTAGGTTGGACTGTTATTCAGAAACGTCAAGATGGCTCAGTGGACTTCTACAGAAATTGGGAAGATTATAAGCGTGGTTTTGGATCTCTAGAGGGAGAATTTTGGCTCGGCAATGATAACATTCATTACTTGACCACTCAAGGTAATCCAACAAATAACATAAACTTAGATACATTTTATAGATGTTAAAATGTAATTACCATGTTGTACTCTGACTAGATGTTATTACCATGCTGTACTCGGACTAAATGTTATTGTTATGTTGTACTCTGACTAATTGGTAGTGTTATGTTGTACTCTGACTAAATGTCATTGTTATGTTGTACTCTGACTAATTGGTAGTGTTATGTTGTACTATGACTAAATGTTATTGTTATTTTGTACTCTGACTAAATGTCGATGTTATTTTGTACTCTGACTAAATGTTATTGTTATAGTTGTACTTTGACTAAATGTAATTGTTATGTTGTACTCTGACTAAATGTTGTTATTATTTTGTACTCTGACTAAATGGTGTTGTTATTTTGTACCCTGACTAAATGTTGATATGTTGTACTCTAACTAAATGTTGTTGTTATTTTGTACTCTGACTAAATCGTATTGTTATGTTGTACTCTGACTAAATGTTGTTGGTATTTTGTACTCTGACTTAATGTTAGTGTTATAGTGTACAGTGACTAAATATTATTGTTATGTTATATTTCTTTTTCCGTGGCAAATGACACTAAAAACATCGAAGATATTAATTATGTACATACACTTAATCCATTGAAAATTGCAACATACGGCTGTGAAACATGGACCCTAAGTAAAACAGAGGGAAAGAAGATCAACGCCTTCGAGATGAAATACTACAGAAAGATACTTAGAATATCATGGAAGGAAAAAATCAGAAACTCAGATTTTATTAACACATTGAAGATTCCAGAGTATTGGTTACTAAACACAAAGGCAAAAAAAAACAACAACTACGTCTGTTTGATCATATAAAGAGGACAACTGTTTAGAAAGACAAATAATGGAGGGAAGAGTACCAGGGAAGAGGAGAAAGGGTAGACCAAGAAGACGATGGACTGACGATATTAAATATAACATGAATACATCGCTAGAATATGCAAGCAGCCCAAGACAGAGAGAGGTTTAGAGAGTTCATTGGGAAGACAACGTTCTGGAAGGAATACGTCACATGACACAAACACTAAAAATACTGCGTAGAGAATGAGTTAAATTACATAATCGATCTTATTCAATCATTGAACATGTGTTTTACCCACTAGACAGTTAACAAGTACGTTCCATTTAATATCAACGCAAGAGTTAATATACTCTTGCAGTATCTTCAAGAAGTATAGAGATTTTTATCACAAATCCTCATCGTCAATGTTTTATTCCATTTACAATCAACTCAACCTAATTTGTGTACCGTCTTACTCCCACTTGATTTTTCGTGTAGCACAACATTCCCAATACTTTACATTTCTTGCAGTAAGAATTACAGATCACGGAAATACGTGTGTCTCCGTTTATTTGCGTCAATGGCATAACACATTCGGCTTCGGATGTAATGCAACTTGTACTATATTGTTGCACTATCTTCAAGAGATAAATAGAAGAAAGTGACATAACAATATGATTTATATATACTATGAAAGGGACATAACAGACAAAATATTTTTATCCGTTCGAGTTATGTACCTCTAATTACATTTTTTAAACACAGATAAGATTGCGAGTGTGTAAAATACGCACATCCCAAATGACCTACCATGTGATTTACTCTGTGACCTACCGTGTAACCTACTCTGTGACCAACCACTTGATCTACCACGTGATCTACTATGTAATCTACTATGTGACCTACAATTTAATCTATTCTGTGACCTATCATGTGACCTACTCTGTGACCTAATATGTGTTATACCATGTTATCTACTCTGTGACATAATATGTGTTATACCATGTTATCTACTCTGTGACCTAATATGTGTTATACCATGTTATCTACTCTGTGACATAATATGTGTTATACCATGTGACCTACACTGTGACCTATCATGTGACCTACTCTGTGACCTACATTGTCACCTATTCTGTAAACTATCATGCGACATTTTGTGACCTACACTGTGATCCACCCCGTGACCCAATCTGTATCCTACAATGTTATCTACTCTATGACCTAGTATGTACTATTTGACCTACAATTTTACCTACTATGTGACCTTCCATGTTACCTATTATGTGATCTATCATGCTTCCGGCTGTAGACAACTAAGGAGCTTCGTAACTTTGTAGGTTCCACACCCATAGGTCATGGTAGCACCAAAGCAATGCTGATATCGGATGGTTCAAACGCTATGGGTAGTGAAATAGTATAAACCATGAGTCATCATTACATGTTCTGGTCTACATCCCGCTAATCAGCACATGTGTATGTTCTACATCCCGCTAATCAGCACATGTGTATGTTCTACATCCCGCTAATCAGCACATGTGTATGTTCTACATCCCGCTAATCAGCACATGTGTATGTTCTACATCCCGCTAATCAGCACATGCCTATGTTCTACATCCCGCTAATCAGCACATGTGTATGTTCTACATCCCGCTAATCAGCACATGTGTATGTTCTACATCCCGCTAATCAGCACATGTGTATGTGCTACATCCCGCTAATCAGCACATGTGTATGTTCTACATCCCGCTAATCAGCACATGTGTATGTTCTACATCCCGCTAATCAGCACATGTGGATGTTCTACATCCCGCTAATCAGCACATGTGTATGTTCTACATCCCGCTAATCAGCACATGTGTATGTTCTACATTCCGCTAATCAGCACATGTGTATGTTCTACATCCCGCTAATCAGCACATGTGTATGTTCTACATCCCGCTAATCAGCACATGTGTATGTTCTACATTCCGCTAATCAGCACATGTGTATGTTCTACATCCCGCTAATCAGCACATGTGTATGTTCTACATCCCGCTAATCAGCACATGTGTATGTTCTACATCCCCCTAATCAGCACATGTGTATGAGACATTGAACCACAAACACTCAAACAACTATCCACTTATTTCTTTATTTATTAATTATTTATGCGGATATAAGCGATACCGTGCCGTCATATCAGATTTTCTTATGTAATAAATACAGTAAAATCCCGCTATATCGCATCATATCTATGTAATAAATTGTCCATCTTTATTCACATTTTTCTGAACCCTTTATTATATTTATTTTGTTTTGTCTATATACATTTTTCGTCACTCCAGAACAGGATTTAAAAAATCTTTTGTGACTGTATTACTTTATAAGTTATTTGAGACATATAATATTTGTGACTGTATTACTTTATAAGTTATTTGAGACATATAATATTTGTGACGGTATTACTTTATAAGTTATTTGAGACATATAATGAATCGCATAGAGACAGAAATAAGTCAATTTCAAAGTGTTGTTTGTAATCTATATCAGACAGAAAAAATATAGCAAATTCTATAATAACATGTCAGATTTAGTGAATATATATTTGTTTATATAATATATTAACTCACAGCTTTCCAAACTTTTTACGAATGACCACCCCAATTTATAAAAGCCAAATGACTTGAGACCCCATATACTTTTTAAAAAATTAAAAACGATAGTAGAAACAACATATAACATATATTTTTCTGTTTCATATAATTTCATATAGTTTACATTATAATATAATACGATATAGTTTACATTATAATATAATTCGATATAATTTTGACTTGTGCGATAGTTTCTTCTTCTTCAGAGTTTATTCTCAAACTCCCGCTGGATTTCTCTTGTAGCATGACCATCATCCTATTAGATTTCCAGCAGGATGTAGTTCAGAGAATGGAAATGCGTTGTGTTGCCATTTTATTTGCGCCAATGGCTCAACACATCCGTCTTCGATTTAGTAAGATATTTTGAATGCGCTGATTTAAACTATAACTCTTTTCCAAGCTTCGAAATTCGCGGTTGAGTTTTCGTTAATGTCATTGCCATTCTATTTTTCTTGGTTTGACTTTCAAAGGAAGAAACGCTGCAGAATCACTCTCACAAAAATATGTTGAATCAAAGGTGAATAAAATTCGAACTAAAGTAACTTTTATATAAATATTTTAGCAAATTTTTTTTCGGTAGTTGCCCACGCATCAAGCTCTTCGTAACTAAATGTTGCGTAGCAGCCCAACTAGAGGACAACTATCTATTCAATGATGAGAAATTATTGCTTACACAACTAAGCCTGTCAATTATGATCGATTATGGGCTGTCTTCTGTTGAATGTAAGCGGATCACACTGTCTATCGTTTGGGAACTTGGACGTGAAAACCAATCACTTAACCTTGTGATATTATAGATGTTATAACAGTACAGTTATTACTGTTTACATAAACTCACGGTTTGTTTAAGGTTGTCTGCTACAGAAGGGCCGAGTCCAAAACACTCTTCTACCCCTGACAGTGAAAGGCAATACAGGGTTTAGCGAATAGGTAGATAGATAGGTCTGCTACAACAAATGTTGCCAAATTTAGCTCATCTCAGAGTTTCGTATGATCTAGCAAATATAACTAAATATCTTCCGATTTTATCACAAAAACGTATGGTACGTGTCTTATCATCAGCATGTTTGTGTTACTTCTGTTATTGAATTATACTTATCATCAGCATGTTTGTGTTACTTCTGTTATCGAATTATACTTATCATCAGCATGTTTGTGTTACTTCTGTTATTGAATGATACTTACTTTAGCCAGCTACTTAATCTCTGCCTGCATGAAATCATGCACTGTTTGACAGTTGGCATACTTTAGTGTTTGCGTTATTTTTCAGAGGACACCATGTTGCGGATTGAAATGGAAGATTGGAGCGGGAAAAAGTACTACGCCGCCTACAACTACTTCCGGGTTGACGGACCTAAACATAACTACCGGTTACACGTGTCTGGATACCATGGCAACGCCGGTGATTCCATGACTTCATTATGGGAAAATCACGACAGTATGCCATTTAGCACCAAAGATAAGGATAATGATGGAAGGTTTGTTTGATAGTACATACACTGTCATTTTATGTGATCTTTTCCTCGTAACTTCTTGTTTATAAAGTGATTATTTAAGATCCATTTGGGATAATTTATTTGAAGGTACGTAGTAAGGTGCTTTGAGCGGTACTCTCGACAAGTGGAATTCCTTTTCATTGAGACGCATGGAGTACATATAGTATAACCCAATTACGCTTGTTTATCATCTAATATCGAACCGATTCTTTTTTATGGATGTGAAGCATTAACTATAAACAAGAAAATTCAAAGTGAATTGGAGGCTACAGAAATGTGGTTTCTGAGAAGAATGATGAAAATACCACGGACAGCCAAGACAACTAATGCAGAGGTTCTCATTGATGCTGGCGTAAAAAGATCAATCATATCAAACATTAGGGGCAGACAGTCAAGATTTCTAGGGTATGTGCTGAGAAGAACACAGCTTGAACACTTAATAATCACTGGAAAGATCAAAGGGAGAAGAGATAGAGGTCGACAAAGAGAAAAGTTACTAGATGGACTAGTATTGTGGCATGGTAAAAATTCACCAACTGAGCTTATTGACAACACAAGAGACAGAGATCGTGGAGAAACATGATCGCCTACGCCAGTCGGCATGGCACTTGATTTATAGATTGCTCATCTAAGTCTTTTCAATTTCTATCCAAGATTGTATTTTTTTAATCAGCAATTAATCTATCAAGTCAATATAGTACAAGAAAATAGGATAAACTAGTGTAACTAATACATAACGGCGCTTAAAGCAATCAATTCCGTATCACTCGGGAGTTTTCTAGTATAGTACCAAATAAGGAGGCGTATAGAAGACAATCGATGCCTTTGAGATGTGGATATATAGAAGAATAAGGAGAGCTTCACGGAATGAGAAAAAAATATTATGCCCAAATGTATTATGAATTATAATTATTACGGAGAATAAAAGAAAACTAGCGCGTCATTGTTCCTGATTTTTATTAGAAACTAGAATCACAGCGTATGGAACTCTGCCATAAGCGCTCCACTCTCCGTTCTAGCAGTCACCCCAGTGTATGTGGACCGGATCAGGTGTTGATTGCGCGATCTTCGGGGCTTTCCAAACAGACTACTTTTCATACCCTCACCTCCAGACACTTCGTTTTCTGGCATTCTTTGTATGTATAACTTCTCAGCTTCTTTAACTTGATCTTCATTTTGCAATGAATGTATGACTGCCTTATTAAAATCTGCTTTATCTCTTCTCAGCAATGTGCCGTCTCATCGCCCGCATTACCTGCCAATAAATCGGCTCTTTCGTTTCCTCTGATCCCAGCATGACTGGGGCAGTATATCCATGTAATGCTCTGGACAATTGAGTTATTCAATAAATCAAACCAATCCTTTCTCAGTATGCATTTTTCTATTTTGCGCAGCATGCTTTGAGAGTCTGTGAGTATTACCGAGTGTGTTGATGTATCAGTTATCAACCAATTTAGTGCTGCTGTAACTTCCTATATCCTCATCCTCATGCTCGAATGTGACAGTGGAGTATGCAACATAATTCTATAAACCAACTTCACGCCGTTTCTGTAGGAAACAAAATTCCAACCGTTTTTATTGGTATTTCTAATACGTTATTGTGGAATACATTGTTGTGGATATATTAGAAGACACGAAACCTCTTAGGAAACCTCACTTGACGTTAGAGCTGAGGTGGATTGCTGCGAGAAAGAAGTTGTCAGAGATACACGTGGGAGGAAAACATCGTGAAGTGGACTTACATTCTAGTTGAGTGCGCCATCATTGCACGAAACAGAGGGTATTGGTTGTCCGCTGCAGCCAACCAGAGACGGCACTTGATGATGGTCGCATTAATGTATTATGTTTTCTGAGTCCACTCGAACGCTGAGAGTGGTGAGGTCAGTATGACGTTGTGAGTGGTGAGGTCAGTATGACGTCGTGAGTGGTGAGGTCAGTATGTCGTCGTGAGTGGTGAGGTCAGTATGACGTCGTGAGTCGTGAGATCAGTATGACATCGTGAGTGCTGAGGTCAGTATGGCGTTGACCATTATCTCTGCTTTGTTTTGGTTGCATTTCTCGGAAATACATGAAATTTCAAGCGCATCAGCAATAAACCGAACATTAGGGGGGCTTCAGGAGTTAATCATATACACAGAATTTTAGATATCAGTGTGGCGACAGTGGAACGACAAAGTGTACCTCACCTTCTCATGAATTATCCGAGTATTTTTCAGAAATCAAAGCAAACTGTGACTTTGTTTCAACACTATTGCAGGGACGGTGGAATTGAAAGTATTTCTTACTCTTGCACGGACAATATAATTGAAAGTATTTCTCATTCTTGGATGAACGATTGAATGGATAATATTTCTCACTTGGATGGACAATTGAATGGATAATATTTCTCACTTGGATGGAAAATTGAATGGAGAATATTTCTCACTTGGATGGAAAATTGAATGGAGAATATTTTTCTCTTGGATGGACAATTAATGTAGAATATTTTTCTCTTGAATGGACAATTAATGTAGAATATTTTTCTCTTGGATGGACAATTAATGTAGAATATTTTTCTCTTGGATGGACGATGGAATGGACAGTGATTAGTAATGATATTTACTCTATGATACAGCGCTGGTTTAGAATCAGTATTACGAATTATGTACTCAACACACCAACATTTGACAATGTTTGGGCTTCACGTTATTAAATCTGAAATCGTTATATTGAAAAGTGTCTTCCAATCCTACCTAAATAAATTATAAAATCTTTATGAAGTATATAAACGTGGGGATGTGATCACAGTGCCGACGTGTTCAAATTTAGCTTAACAAGCTCACAAATAATAAATATTTAAATTATGTATTTTTTTCTCACTTGGGTATGATTTATTTCCATCGCAGGTTTTATGATTCCTGTGCCCAGCATTATCAGGGTGCTTGGTGGTTCAACAACTGCTTTGAGGCTCATCTGAATGGTAAATACTACCATAAGGGCTTCCACAAGA
This sequence comes from Meghimatium bilineatum, assembly GCA_034231615.1. Classification (NCBI taxonomy): domain Eukaryota; kingdom Metazoa; phylum Mollusca; class Gastropoda; order Stylommatophora; family Philomycidae; genus Meghimatium; species Meghimatium bilineatum. Next base: position 5,333,601 of record CM067309.1, on the reverse strand, counting down.
ACTACTTTCAGAGGGATGGTATCCAGTGGAACACGATACACATGTACTCATCCCTTAAAGCTGTTCAAATGATGATTAAACCTGCAGATAATCCGAGGAGTCCAGCGTCTAATGAGGTCACTAGTGAAGTTTAATTGTTATTTGAAGACCAAGATTGTTATTGGGACGGTTTGATATTAAAAGTGACAGGAAGTTGTTATCAAATTTAACGGGATTGTGTGATCGAGTTACAATGTTGTAGTATGGTTATGAAATGTGACATGATTGTGTGACTGATTTGTAATGTGCCAGTATGATTATAAAATGTGACATGATTGTGTGACTGATTTGTAATGTGACAGTATGATAATAAAATGTGACATGATCTTGTGATTGGGTTATAATGTTGTGGTAATGGTAATGAGATGTGACGTGATGTGTGACCGACGTAATGTGATACCACGATGATGACATATGCCGTTATAATTTGCTTGTATCATGATAGTATTATTTTTGCAATGTGGCAGGTATTGATCGAGTTATAATATATAGTCTTTTACATCTTTCAGGTGATCATTATATAAAAAAATAGCTAGCTGAGCAATATTCCTCTTTCAGATGACCATTATATAAAAAAATAGCTAGCTGGGCAATATTCCTCTTTCAGATGATCATTACATAAAAAAATAGCTAGCTGAGCAATATTCCTCTTTCAGATGATCATTACATAAAAAGTACCTAGCTGAGCACTATCCCTCTTGTAGATGGCCATTACATAAAAAAATAGCTAGCTGAGCAATATTCCTCTTTCAGATGATCATTACATAAAAAAATAGCTAGCTGAGCAATATTCCTCTTTCAGATGATCATTACATAAAAAAATAGCTAGCTGAGCAAGATCCCTCATGAATTCACATTCTTTGCGATCAAGTCAAAGCTATAGAAACATTTATTTTGGCCTTTCTCGTTTGTCCTCCATCTTATGTTTATATTTGTTCTGAAAGTCTCAAAACTTGCGCCTAAAGTTTGTTTCCATGCAGTGTGGTCATCCGAAAGAGCTTTCCAATTTTTAGGATCGATAGACAACTCTACCATTTAGGATTTACATATATCTTTGTTTCTCAAAAGTAGTTTGTCGTGAAACCATTGTTCACATGAAAGATCACTACAAATTGTAGTTTTGGAATATTGCATTATGACATAATGTGCAAGTGATCTAGTCATTTTAGTCTAGTTTTAATGCATTTTTACATTGTAGTTCTTCTTCTTCTTCGTTCTCAAACTCCTGCAGACTAGCAGGATGTAGTCCGGAGAACGGAATGCGTTGTCTCATGGTTTACATCATTGCTGCGATATCTGCGCCTTTCGTTCTGACACATCCGACTTCAGCATGGCTTTGGGTCACTGACCCTTTATGGGATGGGGCAGTCAACTCCATCCCATAACCTCCTTAGTCGCCTTTGACGACATGCATGGAAGGTAAAATGTGTTGCTATTCTTTGCTCCCCTCTCAGGCCTCGGCAACACACGGACGACACTGTAATTGATAACTGCACTATCTAGTACCTCAGTATTCGTGACATTCTCTTGCATGTGAATGTTCATGATTTTCATTAAAATCATTAGTGATGAGATGAAAATCATTAAGACTCCTCTCACGTTTTCAAAGGGCACTTCATTTTTGAAGCCATAATATACTGTGCTAAGTACCCATGCATGATAGGTATATTGTTTTCTTTTTACACTTCTGGGTTTTTCCAAGCGAGTTTGGACCGGCTACCAAAAGTCGTAGCAACATTTCTTACCTATGTACCGGTATTTATTTCATGATTTAAAGAAAAAAGTGAACGTTATTATGGACAATAGGTAACATGGTAACATGGATCAACGGTAGTGTAGTATTAGGCCACTGGCGTGATGACCAACATACCATGATCATACATCTACTCTTTGTGCTAAATGTAATTTGATATACAAATTACGAACATGGCTGCTCCTCCATCAGTGACGGTCGTCGAATATAAGACCTGCTGGCTCACTGAGAATCTCCCTTCAAAAATGAGGCATTTAACTTTCACCGTGATTTTCATGTGTTATTTCTGTTGTACTTTGTGTCATTTCCAATCACCAAAAAGAAGTCAAAAGCGTAATTTTATAATATTAGTTCCCAAAGAGCCGGCACAATAACTCATGGTTCCCAATGAGTCAGCACAAAAACTTAGTTTATAATATGTTCATTTATAATATCAGAAAGAAACAATTTGTTATTTATTCGACACGTGATGAGATTGTGAGTTTTGGAGAAGTTATTTATAACAAGCAATTTTGAATGAAGCGATATCGACGGCTCTATAGTTTAACATCAGGGCATGACATAAAGTAAAAAACTCTCAGATTTCGGTAAAAGATACGACAAATAGAGAGAGTGGGAAATCCATAATCATCTACGCTAGTCGGCACGTCATCTTTTCATGATGATACATTAACGTTTCGATCGAAATTGTTTATCATACATACGACACCTACATTATATAATGTACACAGTCAACCTAGCAACATTGAATATATATCATGTGACATATTCTCTCCAGAACGTTGTCTTCCCAATGAACTCCCTGAACCCTTTCCTGTCTTGGGCGCTGCGGCTTGCATTTTCAACGACGTATTCATATTAGCATTAATGTCGTCAGTCCGTCATCTTCTTGGTCTGCCCTTTCTCCTTCATCACAGGTGTTATACCTATGTGAATATATATATATATATATATATATATATATATATATATATATATATATATATATATATATATATATATATATATATATATATATATATATATATATATATATATATATATATATGATGTGTCATAGTGATCCACTCAGTCACTCCTTCAAAGCTTACATGTTTGTAGTAATTTACTCTGCAGTAGAAATAAAACCATTGATTGTTGCACATATATAGATGGTTTCTTGATTCTTCATTAGAAACTAGCGCACGTGGGGTACTCCCATAAGTGCTCTCTTTTCCAGCAGCCATCCCAATGTATGTAGAATCAAGTCTCGGTCGGGTGTCGATTGTGTGATCTTAGGGATATTCCGAAACAAATAACCTTTTTGTTTTAAATAAAGAAAAGAGTACATTGTATTTATATAATACACCTTAAACTGATGTGTCCGTCTCTACCTCCGCACCTTTCGTATAGAAAATGTATAGACTAGCGACACCTTTATATATACTATACTACAGGCTTAGCCCGACGTTGTCCAGTCGAGAGTAAAACCAAAACAGAAAATAGTATAGATAAATTTTGGAATACAATTGGGAACAACATTTCTCCTCTTGCACATTGAATTTAAAAATAAAATAAAACAATTACATATATAATTAATAGGCCTAACAGAAAACATTATTTGTAATTAATTTAAACAGTAAAGGATAGTTTTCTGTTAGGCTTATTAATTATATATATTTAGTTGTATTTTATATTTAAAATAATATTTAAATTTATATTTTATTATTAATTGTTTATATTTTATATTTGTTTATTTTTAATTAATTTAAATATTAAGGGGGCAACAAAAAACAACCCTCGTGGAAAGTACACTTCAAACGCTGGCGACAGAGTCTGACAGTCTGTTATGTATTCTAACCTGGCTCCTTATTGAAGAAATTAAACTTGCTGACTTATGCATGTTGTGTGTTTCACCAAGTAATTTTATTGAATCAATACCAAACAAAAAGCAGAAATGCTAGTAGGAACCTTATTTAACATATAAATACATCCTCAACTTTATTTTCAACGCAGGTAAGATACAGTGCAATAATCCATTCATTAAACATAAACTGTTAATCAACAATCGTTTACATTTGTTAGATCATCGCACTATAGGTCAGAGGTAAAAAGATCACCCAATCATATCAATGTTTAGCTCTCAGATAACAGGAGAAGATTTTCTGAGAGCAGCTGGGGCTGGCAAATGTGCCAAACTATACAGGTGCCAAAAACATTCGTCTGCGTCCATTTTCGAGGAGCCTATAGCTAACACCAAAAATGCAGAGCGACGGATTTCTTTCCTTATATATAGATTAGACTGCACCATTCTCTCCAATAAATCCCAAGTTTTTTTTATATTTACTATTCTGTATTATTGATTAGTGTTGTTTATTTCCTAATCCTATCGCAGTACACTCTAGACAGTGATATACGGTCATTGGACTAGTAGGACTACACAAGTTCCCATTTCAACTTAGTAAAGCTAATCTAATGTTCATTTATACATGATATAAAAACATTCAAAAAAATAAATTTTCTTCTGCGTCTTCTTCCTCGTCTGTGTTAGCTCATATTAGCAAATATGAATTATCCTGTGGATTTTGCCTGTGAGGGCGAAAAGTTTGATAACGTTTAATATGCCATGTATAAGTAAATATCCATCGTGTGCATCCATACACAGTAATATATTGTACTAGTGATTTGTTTAAACTGATCTTGACTAATGTTCTGATTTTACTTTTCCATACTACATTGAACTCCTCCAGTCGACTCAGCTGTAAATGAGTACCTGACACATGAGTTAGGAGAGGTAAAGATAGCAAGGAAGGGAACTGGCCACCCTACCTAATAGTTGCTGCGGCTTACTACATGAAATGTTATCTTCATCCCCGACGGCAGGTTGCTGCCATAGGACATACCTTTACCTTTTACTATATTGAAACTTACCACGGAATCCAATGTCAAAGAGTTGGCCAGCAGTTGTGCATGCTATTCGAATCGATATTGTGTCAGCGTTCACCATGGAGATGTGTTTTTAGGATCCTGGTTATCTGCTAATGCTGGGATTTCACAAGAACCATTACAATTATTTGCGCTTATTTTATTCCTGCGTTATTCCGGTGCTATTATATGGATGTGAGAGCTGGAAAAGCTCTTTATCTCCAGAAAAGAAATTACTGAGTGTCGAGAACAAATGTCGTCGTGGGATAACTAACACCCATTGGAGTGAATTCAAATCGAATGATAAAATCAGAGAAGAGACACATGAAAATTTCATCACAGATGTTATCAGAAAACGCCGTTGGTCCTACATCGGGCATGTCATACGCGCAGACACCAAAAGAATACACCACCAATCTCTTGAATGGATACCTACAGGCAAAAGAGCAATGGGTAGACCAAAAGAGACACTTAGAAGAACAATACTTAGAGAAAGTAAAACAACCAATATTCATACTATTCAAGAACTGCACAGAATAGCGTTGAACAGACAGAATTGGAGAGATCTGACCTCTGCCCTATGCGCTAACTTCAGCGCAAAATTAAAATGAATGAAAGAATTACAATTCTTAGCATCACAAACACTGTGCACGCATTAGAATTATTTCTTCAACCAATGAAGACTTTGAACTCAACTCACGGCTCAGAAACAACATGTTTAGATTAAACTTACTGTTATCACACTGATATCAGAACATCTAGTCTTTCAGTCAACCATGTGGTTACCACCTACATAATGAGGGATAACTTAGAAAACATGTTTATAATATGCGTTCTATCATCAGAAAATAACATTTCTTTGTGTTTCTCTATACGGGATATATGTGTGATTATAAAGCTTATGTAACTGTTCAAGTTTGAAAGACTTCATATTCTTTCGTTTCGCTTTATGCCCCTTTATACCTTTATAGCACCAGCGGTAAAAGAGTTCAACTGTGATGAATGTTTATTGTTCTCCGTATATGCTTTCTTTCATTGACTCTTTATTTCTGTAATCCATCGCTTGAAAGATAGCTTGTGGAATTTAAAGTGTTCTATTGACAAAATAATTTGACAACATTTAACTGTGAATATGGAAGAGGACCATCATCATCATCATTAAGTACCGTCTCTGCAAGGAAGGTTGGTTGTAACGTATCTTCAACATCTCCTGTCTCTTGTCTTGGTGGTGCACTCTGCTAGACTAACTTGTCCATCGTGTGATGTTACTCTACCACTTGTATCTCTGCCTATCTCTTGCTCGCTTCCTTTTTACTTTACCCTCAAGTAAGGTCTTCAATAAGGTATCATGTCTTTTAATGTGTCCAAAGTATTTTATTTGCCTGATCTTTATTTCTCTTAGTAGTTTTTTCTTCATAATAAGAACTATATTGTAGGGACCAAACCCGAAATAAAGGAATGACGAAAACGGATGTGCTGGACCTCGGACGTCTCGACCCAATAACAACCCCCACCTCATCCTTTCCACAAACCTTCCCATTATGAAAAGAGACAACAAGTAATAATAAAAGATGGAACGACTGGCATATTAAAAGAAATATAAGCATTCATTTTTGAAACAACGTGTTCGTACAATTTTAGCATAAAGTTGTTCATTGAACATCATCATGTGCAACAAGTCTCATCAATAGAAGTAGGCGAAATATCTTTTAATGATACATTGTAGAACTTCTCGTATGGACATTAATCATGGACAATAAATAATGATATTAAGTAGGAGACTATAGACCAGAAATATTATATTTTTCAGAAGCCTGCTGCGGATCACGTGGACAACTAGAAAAATCAACGAAGATGTATTGAGGGAGATTGATGTATGGAGAGATATTTGTATATTTAGGTAGATGCATGTATTGAGAGAGATGCATGTATTGAGGGAGATTGATGTATGGAGGGATATTTGTATATTTGGGGAGATGTATGTAGTGAGGGAGATGCATGTATTGAGAGAGATGCATGTATTGAGAGAGATGCATGTATTGAGAGAGATGCATGTATTGAGGGAGATGCATTTATTGAGAGAGATGCATGTATTGATGGATATTGATGTACAGATTTCAATTTGTAACCACTTATTTACTTACTTTTTTTTGTTCATTATTGAAACTGTACATTTGTGTTGTTTTTGTTTAATATATATATAACAGACACAGTCACACAAAGCAAAGCAAAATCAATAGTCGATTATTACATTACTAACTAATGTAATCTTACAGTATTCCACTCCAAGTGTTTTCACAATAATTAAACAGTTTGCAATATGGAACAGATCGTCTAACCGAGTACCTTGTTAAATATACAGTCCTGTGGACTGGATTTTCTGGATATTGACAGTAAAGACCTACGAGCAGAATAGAAACAAGCTGTCATACGCGATGATTGTAATTATTCCTATGATTTTAGTTCGTCACTAAATATATATGCATACTGTGCTACCAACCCATGAAACGTATAGACGTTGTCAAACACATGACGAATGAAGGCTTGTTTTTATTTTGCACGTGTGCCTTTACTGTTAAAATAAATGTATGGAAACATTGATTATTAATCTGCAAAAGTGACGATGTTTGACTTTTCCCAGTGATTGTCATTGTTTGTAGACCCATGATATACACAGTAACCAGTGGAAATAACGCAAAAAGTCAAATATCGTTGCTTTCGAAGGAGAACCGAAGAGTCCACAGGACTGTACATTTGACGGGGTACTCGATCTATGTGAGCAGTATTTCATTTCAACTACCTCATAATATGATCATGCTCTGAACTAGGATGTTCTGATTGTCTGGGTTTTATTTGTGTTTTTTTTTTTAAAAACTGACTGATTTATAATTACTGTTATTGGATCACTGTTGACACTCATACTTCTTAAAATATGTTCTGTGCGCTCGTCGAAAACTGTGTCACTTATCGTGGTGGATCAGAGTTTTCATTGGTTGACGATACACATAATACGTAACGTGATCAATAAATAGCAATGCTTAGTCGCATCAGCCAATATGTCTGACGAGTGTGCAGGACTTTTTATAAATATGTAGGAATTATGTATCACGTATATATTTTTGATGGTTAGCTAAGTTTCAAAAGCGTGCTTTACCTTTTAAGGCATAATGAAATATCGACCAGTGAGTGTACATACTCTGTTCATCTCTTGGTTAAGTTAATGTTTGTTCTTGTTAATATCTGACATGTTATTTGAGAGTGAATGATAACAGAAATTACGCAAGTCTAATAATAAACGAAATAGCGAAAGCATGACAGTATGTGGGAGATTGAGAGAGAAATTATGTCAAAAAGATGCACATTTTATATACATGTCATTATTATATTTGGAAAACAATAACTTTGTTATAACTTGTACACATGTAATATATTAACAAACTGGCCCATGTTTGCTTTACAATTAGCTATACAGTGGAATCCTATATAACATATTGACTCGAACCGATAAAATACTCGTATATATGTAATAACCGAAATTCCCTATATACAGCTCTCTCTCTGTCTCTCTCTCTCTCTCGCTATATATATATATATATATATATATATATATATATATATATATATATATATATATATATATATATATATATATGGATGTATATATATATATTAAATGATAAACTAAACGGAGAATTTTGTTATAAAGGAATGCGTTATACAAGGATTTCACTGTACACTGTACTTGACGTGTATCAGACATATTTTAATACATGTTTAATGTTTACATATTTCCTTTATTGTGGGTGGGTTAGATCTTGTTGTTTAGATCCGCATGAACTAGGAGCGATTAGCTCTTACTTCAAATGTGCAATAGTGTGTTGTTTCCAGAGCTTTATTTTATACCCAGAAGAGACTGATTTGAGAAGTCTTCTACTGAGAGGCGGTAAATTATATAGATTTTGTGGTTCAGAGTTGTGTGGTAGTTCTATCAGTTCGTAGAAAGCAGAGTTGGATTCATGTACTGCAATCCAAAATAAGGTAATACTGCAGTGAAACGGAAGAACAACAGTGATTACGTAGAACACAGTTTTTTTATGTTTCACTTGAATACAACAGACGGATTATCACTAAGACTAAGGAGTTATGAGGTTTAAACAAGAAAAATACAAATTGAAATACACAAGATATTTCCAACGTTACGATCCGTTAGGTCTTTCTCAAGAATGTATAAAACAGTGAAAAACAATGAATACAGTAAAAACAATGTTACCACTACGTTAAAAGTGTATCTAGTACCTCTGTGGTGGTAACATTATTTGTACAGTTTTAATTGTTTTTCACTGTTTTATATATTCTTGAGAAAGACCTAGCGGTTAGAAACGTTAAAAATGTCTTGTATTGTAATGTGTATGTTTTCGTGTTTACACCTCAAAAAATTTTAGTGTTAGTGATAGTCCGTCTGTTGTGATTAAGTTAAACATCAAAAACCTGTGTTCTACGTAAGTACTATCCATTCATGTTCTGGACCAGTCCAGACAAGCATCCGTTCTTGGCAGGCGCACATAGAAACCCAGCATTCAGCATTCATAGAGGTCGTATTAAAGTAATACTGCCACAACGACCTTCTAGTTCAAACTATCTATTTAGTATAGAGAATTAAACGCAGAAATCTTCTCCAGTGAATGATTGTGCTGTGGATTTTCGTAGAACCTAGAGAACACGTTGAGATTTAATTAGATGATTCCCTCACATCAGTGGAGTGTTGATTCCCACAGAAAGGTCAATGGTGATTCCATCATGACAGTGCAATGGTGATTCCATCATGACAGTGCAATGTTGATTCCCTCATGACAGTGCAATGGTGATTCCATCATGACAGTGCAATCGTGATTCCATCATGACAGTGCAATGGTGATTCCATCATGACAGTACAATGGTGATTCCATCATGACAGTGAAATGTCGATTTCCTTAGATCAGAGCAATTTGTATACCCGTAAATTAGTGCATCATTAAATCCTTCAAAGACTTGCAAAGTTGATATCCTCAAAACAATGCGAGGAAGATTCCCACAGAGCAGATCAATATTTATTTCCTCAGAGTAATGCAATGATGATTACCTTAAAACACTGCAAGATTAATTCTTAAACAGTGCAAGGGTTAGTTAGGTAGTTCTCAGATCATAACCATTGTAGGCAGGAACGTCGGAGCACCTATACCATCCTTTCCTTAAGTATATCTGCAATGACATAATGATTAACAATTCCAGTTCTCTGTTGGTTGACCCGCATGCTTTTCAGTCCATAAAACACCTTCACTTCAGACATCACATTTCCAGCTCAAGCTCCTTATACTTACACAGAAAATGAATCATCACCATCTTTTAGTTCGTTTTGCTGTGCAGTTTCTCGCAAGGAGCTCAGTGTGTCTGTATTGCCATGCTGCTTGATACAGTAGCTGAACGTGTCACATGCAAACGTGAATCTCTCAAAATAGTGTAAACGTGTTTCTCTCAAGAAAGTCCTTAGTTGTATTTGTCACAATAATTCATGGATGAATCCATTAATGAAATTCAATGTTGTTTCATTCAAAAACATGTAAGCTTCTTTTCTCCAAAGTCAGTGCAAGATTGCTTACATCATGGCAGTGCAAGATTGATTCCCTCATTGCATAGAGATAAGATTCTTCTTCTGCATTCGTTATCAAACTCCTGCAGATTAGCAGGATGTAGTTCGGAGAACGGAATGCGGTGTGTCATGGTTTACAGCATTGCTGCGATATCTGCGCCTTTCGGCCTGACACTTCCTACTTGAGCAAGGCTTTGGGTCACTGACCCTATATGAGATGAGACAGCCAACTCCATCCCATAACCTCCTTAGTCGCATTTTACGACATGCGTGGAAGGTAAACAGTATTGCTATTCTTTGCTCCCTCCAATAAGTGCAATGCTGCTTTATTCAAACCATTGCAAGGGTGATTTCTTCAAAGGAGTGCTGACAGATCGATATTGTTCTTTTCCACAACTAAAAGAATATATATGTTTACATCATTAGTAAATCTGAAATTTACGAAATGTGTTATTCCTAAAACACGACACTGAATTCATTTTAATGTCTTTCCATGTCTGGTCAAATTAAACATATAGATGTGTTCGATTCGTTGGTTACAGTCTACTAGCTGCTAGATCTACATAAAAATTGTAGATAGTACTGTGAATATATATATATATATATTCACAGTACTATCTACAATTATATATAACAATTATATTTATATATATATATATATATATATATATATATATATATATATATATATATATACCGAGTGTCCACAAAGCCGCGAACACACATGTACATAGATGGGGACAGATTAATTTTATTTAGTGTGTATCTGTGTCACTTCAGTGCACTGCGACTTTATGGACACCCTAATTATATGTAGTATGTATGTGTGCACATGAATCGTTGCTTGTGTGGAGCTGCTTTCTATATAAATATGTAGTATGTTGATCCTATCTGCATGTCGTCTACAAGATATGTGATTTGTAGAATGTAAACACAGTACTTTAGATGTGATGTGTTAATTGCAGCAACGTTTCTTCTAGACATGCTTGTAAATGTAGTTTGTTTTGAGTAACTAGTTCCCAGATATACGTAGAATTTATTAAATGTAGCCACGTTTCTTCTGGGAAATGTCCGTGTATGGAAGTAAACATCTTGATACAGTAAGCTCTAGATGTGCAGCCATGTTTCTTATAAACTATTTGAATGTGTATTGACTACCCACCCTTACTATGACGTTGTAGATATCCCTGCCAGTGTTTAAGATGATTGTGGATACACTGGAAGTACTACATGACGTCAGACTGTGAAAGAAAAGCAACGTGAAACCCTATCATGTTTTAAACAAATCATAACAACATATCCAGGGTTCTCTGTAATATCTTTGCCGTACATATGTAAGGTTTTTATTTCAATGGAACATTTCGGATAACGTGTTGGATACTTATTTTTAGATGTGCACGCTTTATGTTCTCTGTTATTTGTTTTCATCTCTACAAACTACACGTAAGCTCTAGTAGGCTTTTGTGCAATGGGGGGCGTTTCTCCCATACTTTCTTTCACACCCACAAATATCCAACTCTCGGGGTAATTCACCTCTCAAGTGGTAATGCGTTTCTCACAAAACAATTTATCGTTGTGGCACCAACTCTACTGTAAGGTGACTGGTGTTGCTGTTATTAAATGGTTGGTGTGGAAGGTCACTGGTGTTGCTGTTATAAAGTGGTTGATGTGGAAGGTCATTGTGTTGTTGTTACAAAGTGGTTGGTGTGGAGGTTCACCTGATGAGATATTCATATCTTTCGCTAAGGGTACTTGTATCCAAATGCCTTACCTTTTAACAGCACACATACATCCTTTTGTAAATTACATCTTATAGTTTCTCGTCAGCGTATTCTGCGTTTGTTCTCAAACTCCCACAGATTAACAGATGTACTCTGGATAACGTAATGTGTTGTGTCACTGTTTACAGCTTGTCTGAGATGGCTGTGCCTCTCGGTCTACCATATCCGATTTCAACAAGGCTTTACTGTTTCAGCATGATCATTTATGACATGGAATAGCCAACCCCCACACTAAACACCTCATTAGTCGACTCTTATGGCATGCATGATTGGCACCATTGTTATCAATATGCGCTCCACTTTCAGTCACTAGAAAAGATGGTGTTTTTGTGTATTTGTAATGGAGATTTGTTTATAATAGCGGTGTGTTTATATTGTAGAATAACGTATTCTTGATTAGAAACTGACCGCACAGCACATGTAGCATTCTCGTAAGTGCTCCGCCCTCTGTTCTAGCAGCCATCCATTTCGATGGTGTTTCGAGTATAATGCCGCCGAAACAGACGTCGACATCAGGGCACAACTCTGGTCCCTTGGGACAGGTTTCTTTGTTATTCCGCGCACCCACACCGTGCACGTCTTAGTTAAAGAACATCGTGGGCCTGTCAGAACACCATGGCAACTGTTATCGAATGTTACGATCACGTAGTAGAATAAAGTAAATATTGAGTTGTTTTATTATTTGAGTAAATGTTTACAGAAAGGCACAGAATAGCGTTGAACAGACAGAATTGGAGAGATCTGACCTCTACCATATACGCTAACTTCAACGCTAAAGGAAAATGTAAGAATGAATGAAATGAACATGTCTATTATGGAAACAGCGAATATGTTTGTTGTCTCACCCCTTGATATAACCCAGTAGATTGTATAATCTGGGGTTGAGATGTACGTGTCTCTCTGGAGGAGATTTCAACCCCACATTCAAAGTTAAAAAGTGTCATTAGGAAATCAGTCATGATACACTGTGCGATCAGTATTTTACTCATTAACTGCACACATTTGGAAACCGTTCATTCAAACTGTTTATGTGTGTACAGTTTTGTAATGTCTCTAGTCTAAGATTTACTGTTTGGTATTTGATGCTTTAAGATGTACAGTTGTTTTTATTTTAATTTCTTTTTGTGAATAATACACTTTAACTATAAATTATGATTTCTATTTGTTGTTTTTGTTTGCAAGGAATGCTGGAGTAGTATGGTTCGATTCCAGGATTTATTATTATTATGATTTTGGTGATGATTAAATAATCACTTTAGGTTGCGAGCAGGTATTTCTGAACACATGATGATGATGAAATAGTCCTATTAGCTGTGAGCAGGTAGCTCTTGACACATGATGATGATGAAATAGTCCTTTTAACTATGAGCAGGTAGCTCTGAACACATGCTGATGATGATGAAATAGTCCTATTAACTGCGAGCAGGTAGCTCTGCATACATGCTGATGATGAAATAGTCTTATTAGCTGTGAGCAGGTAGCTCTTGACTCATGATGATGATACAATAATCCCTTTAGCTGTGAGCAGGTAGCTCTTGACAGCTCATAGCCTTCCTGACAAAGCAAATGTTCTTCTTTGTTGTGTAACTGTGGCGACACCAGCACTGATATGCCCCAATGCGTGAATATGTAAGGAGAGTTTTATGGGTGCCTGTTTAGTTCCACCAGGGAGATATTCCACTGCGCCAGTGTCCCATGATTACTGTGTTCTGCCAGGAAAACATCACACACTGCTTGGTCAACAATCTCATAATTTGTCTATCTGATTTGTTGATGTATAGTGACAGTACAAGTATCATTTATCGAGAAATTATAATGGAAATACGAACGTTTTTCTATAGCGCAATGTGTAAAAGCGTAAAGCGTGAAATAAGGTAAGGAAGTGTTACTAGTAATACGAAACACACATATGCACACACACAAATCGACGTTTTGACCGAAAGACCTTTATCAAAGATAACATACACATATACACCAAACACCACAAGTAGAAAGATACAATGTGCGTTCACAACTTACGTTTACATATTTTCTAGTTTCTAAAAGGGGGAGAAAATGCATCCCGTTTGGAGGGGGGAGGGGCTGTAGGAGATTTATGGGTGCAGATAAATAGATTTCAAGGTGACAGTAGGGAGCGAAGGAATGCCAGTGGTTTTAAACAGCTGTAGAGAGGACTGAGCCAGTCAAACTATACAAATATAGTGAAGAACTGACCACTTTTAATGTACGAAAACAGTGAAGTATTTATAATCTTAAACATTTCAAATGTTGGCTTAAACATGCATCAATAGACGAATATTTCATAGGAAATCATTCATCAATAGATGATTAATTCATAGGAAAATATGCATCAATAGTTGAATAATTCATTGAAGAACATGCATCAATAGTTGAATAATTCATTGAAGAACATGCATCAATAGTTGAATAATTCATAGGAAAATATGCATCAATAGTTGAATAATTCATAGGAAAACATGCATCAATAGTTGAATAATTCATAGGAAAACATGCATCAATAGTTGAATAATTCATAGGAAAACATGCATCAATAGTTGAATAATTCATAGGAAAACATGCATCAATAGTTGAATAATTCATAGGAAAACATGCATTACGAGATGATTAATTCATAGAAAAAAAACAACCATAATAGAAGTCTTAACTACGTGTACTCTGGTGTACTGTGCCTTTACCAACAGAGTAATTAATCTGCATGTCGAGGTTATCACATTATTGCAAGATTAGAAAGTCATAGCAGAAAATTTGTATTGTACTCAGGTTTTTCCATATATACTACGTTCCTTTCTACATATCCACACGTCACCTGATGAAGGTATCACTTATAACTGTGCCACTTCAATTAATAATCCATACAGATATTCTAAAAAAATCGTTTTGTGAACCAGACGTCACGAACCGGATTCGAACTCGACACCTGGAACTAGAACACACCGCAAAGGTTTAGCTACAACGCCAGATATAACACGCTTATCATGTAGTTATGTAGCCAAAACGTTCGTTCATAAGAATCACAGTAAATGCACTTATGAACCAGAAGTAACGAGCAACGATTTCGAAATCGCAACCTCGTTAGTGCAAAATTAATGGCTTGCCACTTCACCACAAAGAGCCAAATTTAAGAAACCTCAATGAAATAAAGTCATTTCTCTCCACTTTGAAACTTTAGAAAATCAAATGGACAAACAGTGATTCTGAAACTTTGAGCAGTTTTAGTTAAGGAAAATGTACATCTTGTAGCTAGGTACGCTTCTTTCAACCGACGACGTCAGTTCAATTTGGTTATATCAGAGCTTTACAATCGTCAGCAAATAGTGGAAGTAGCGGTTCGTGTAATCAATTCGCCACGACCTCCAGTTTAATTTGTGAACAGAATGGGATATTTTACACTTAATTAACCCTTTTTGGAAAAAAATAGCAAGGTTCAAGACCAGGTGTTTCTAAATTGCAATTCATCTTCACATTGCTTTTTCACATACACAGACTGACCCTGTCATTCATTTTCACATTGCTATTTCACATACTCAGTCTGATTCAGTGTTTTGGTCCTTGTTTTGTAGGGACCCTGAAAGAAGAGCATCACTATAGTTTGCTATACATGTAGTAAGAATCAACTAAGGATATGTGAGTTCGAATTTGCTCTTTTTCTCATTAGATAAAGGTGACTCAAATGCGATATATAAGTCGAATGTCTCAGGCTGAAAGACGCAGTATCGTAGCTAATATACACGGCATGACGCACAAAATTCACTCTCAAATCACGCAAAAAATGCACTCTCGAGTGACGCATGCAAGAGCATACTCTAGGGTAGTCAACACTACCACTTACTTGTAGATTACACAAAGGGACTTAATTACTTCTAGATTATACAAAGGGACTTAATTACTTCTAGATTATACAAAGGGACTTAATTAACTTCTAGATTATACAAAGGGACTTAATTAACTTCTTAATTAACCCTTGTTTGCCTTGCTGCGTCAGGGATAGAAGAGTTCTCTGTAGATGACCTTTTTGTGTGCTGTTTGTAAGCTTGTTCCTGTGTGCTGTTTGTAAGCTTGTTCCTGTGGCTTCTTTGATTTCTGTGATCCTTCTTTTCCATGGTCTGCCCCTGGCTTTACAGCTATTATGTCTATGTGTCATGGCCATCTGTGGCGTGATGTCTGTTGGTAGTCAAGAAGCCCATGAAAACACTTTGATCTGTTGTCTTTTGATGTGTTTCATTGTTTTTATGTCTGATGTGATCGTTTCTAATTCTACCTCTTAATTATTCTTCTTCTTCTTCTTCTTTCATTCATTTGAAACATGTCTATATCTGTAATTCTGTCTCCTTAATAAAACTCACTGTCTTTGTAGTTCATACAGTGTCCCATAGAGTTTTGATTCCAGTGTTGTTTCCTCTGGCCAATACGTACACAAGATGCTGCCTGTCCACATGTACACATGGCCGTGTTGCCAATCTTGAACTTTGTATACATGTGACTGCGGAGTCGGTTGTATCCTGTTCTGAGACGTAGAATTATAACTTGTTCTGGTCTGTTCATAATATGATAGTCATCTTGTGTTGGTGTTTGTGGCTTTCTTATTGACTTGATCATCTGTTTTTTCTGATGGTAGGTGATTGGTATATCTGGTTGGTCTTCGGCAGCTCCTTCCTTAGCCAGTTGGTCTGCTTTTTCATTTCCTGGTATTCCACAGTGAGAGGGTATCCACTGCATGGTTACTATATACTGGTAAGACAATTCGCTAAGTAGTTTTTTCAAGTCTGTTAGTTTTCCAGACTGGAGAGCTTGAGCACTGACCTTGCATCTGTCAGGAATAGCACAGGCTGTAGGTCAGAGTTGGAGTTCAGCAGTTTTTTAGCTGCCACACTAATTGCCTGGATTTCAGCATCATAATTATTGCAGAATTTTCCTGTCGGTGTTCTGATTGTATCTCTAGGCTTGTGCGGATATTCTATATATACACTTGTTTGTCTTCTTTCAAGAGCTCTCCATCTATTTTGATATGGCCGGCTTTTTGTCTTGGTGAGAGGGTAAAGAGTGTAGTGCTGCACTTATCTGTGTTAATGCGGACACACCATCTATTAGCCCATAAGGTTAGGGCATCGATAGCTCTTTGTATTTGTTTAGTGGCCACTGTCGCATGTTCTTCCGTGCACCATATCACCAGGTCGTCTGCATACTTTGCCACTTTGATCCCATGTGGTAGTTCAGCAACTAGGTCATTGATGTAAACCAAGAAAAGTGTGGGTGACAGGACTCCTCCCTGGGGGACTCCATGACGCAGTAGAACTTTCTTGCTCTTGCGACCATCTAATTGTACCCTAGCTCTTCTATTATGCAGGTATGCTTTTACCCATATGTACATTCGTGAGCTAACCCTGCAATTTCGCAATTGCCTTAGGAGCCCTTCTTTCCAGACCTTATCAAATGCTTTTCTGAGGTCTATCCATGCTGCTAGTACATGTTTCTTCTCTTGGAAGGCATCCTCAATCTCTTGGGAGAGGTAAGTTGCCTTATCTTCAGTAGAGTAGCACTGTCTGAAACCTGCTTGCTGTGATACCAAAAGGTTTTCACTTTCAAGGTACCACTGCATCCTAAGATTGATAATGCGTTCCATTGTTTTACATAGACAGCTTGTGAGGCTGATGGGCCTGTAGTTGGAGACTGTGTTGCCATCTTTTCCTGATTTGAGGAGTGGTATCATTATTGCTTCTCTCCACGCCTGTGGTACATTACCTGTGGACCAGCTTGTGTTAAAGATCTGCAGTAGCTTTGCTCTTGCTACAATACCCAGGTTTCTAATCATGTCATTGGATACTCCATCAGCTCCAGGGGACTTTTTCATTTTCAATTTGGATATTGCATGCTCCAGTTTTCTCATTGTGATTGGTGCCTCCATGACTTCATGTATAGGTTCGCCATGTCCAATGTTTTGCTGGTTCTCTCGAACCTCCTGTTTATTGTCTGGGCTGACTTTGATGTTATTGTCTTCTGCAAAGGAATCTGCAAAGTAATCAGCTGCATGTTTACCTGTTAAAATGTTTCTATCTTTATAAAGTGTGATCCTGGTATTTCTCCCTGTACCTTCATCATTTAGTTGTTTTACAAGTTTCCATAATTTCCTAGTATCTCTTTCTAGGTTCAGAGACTCTTTTTTTTCTTTCCAGCTGCTACGTCTGGCTTGTAACTTGGCTCTTTGAAATTTAGCCTTTGTTTGCTGATATTTGTTGTGATGTTCTTGGCTAGGTCTGTTCTCAGCCTGCTGTCTAGATGTTTCCATGTCATTTTGCAGCTTTTCCAGTTCATTATTCCAGAAGGGTTTGTAGTTATTGCGTGCCCCCTGGGTATGGTTTTACTAGCAGCATGTAGTATACATCTATTAAATTCACTGACTGCTCTATTGATGTCTTTGTCCAAGTTCATGTCCTTAGCTAGAAAACTGGTTAAATGCTGGTACATTTTCCAGTCTGCCCTCTTATAGTTCCACCTAGTGAGTGTGCTGCTGTCCTTGGTAAATTCAGATTTCCAGAAATACTGGTCTGTGGTCACTACCCCCAAGCTGCTTTCCAACGACACGTGTGATGTTCCATTCCAGGCCTGGTGAGTGGAATGCCAGATCTAGTGTAGAGGTGGTGTGCCATGCTCGCAAGTAGAAGGTTGGTGAGTCTGCTGGCTGGTTAATAAGGATGAGATTATTTTCATCCTGCCAGCTCTCAAGTTCCTCACCTCTCTTGTCGATATGATCGTAGCCCCAGCTCTGAGAGTGGCTGCTGAAGTCACCACACACCATAAGTCTCTCTTTATCTGGAATTGTGTCTAGTGCCAATGGTTTATCATTTGGGCAGTAGTAGTTCAGGAGATGGAATTCTGCACTGTCTGTTTTTAGGTGGAGCATCTGGTATTCTGCCCCTTCTATATATACTTCCAGCTGACATGCGCTGATATTGTTTTTAACAAGTGTCAGAATTCCACCCTTTCGCCTGTCCTTTCGGTCAGATCGGTAGCACTGGTAGCCTCTGATTTTGAAGGCTTTGTCGCTGCTGAGGTGTTTTTCTTGGATACAGCATACATTAACTTGTTCTTCACTGAGGACATTTTCAAGCTCCAATATTTTGCTGTATCCATCTCTTTTACTGTTGAAAACCTCAGCATTCCAGTGCATTATTTTTATTGGTCGTTTGTTTGTTTGGCCAGTAGCTCTATTCCCTTGCCTCCTGGCTCCTCGAGGCAATTGAGAAGGACTTTCAGTAATTCAGGTTCGGCACTTTCGAGGTTCGGCAAAATACGTAAGTATGCACTAGTAGGAAACAATAACGAAAACGGGTGTTGAACTTCGAGCATGGTATCTTATATTTATTTACTAGAACTTTCTAGATATGATAACTTGTTCATTATTGTCTCTGAAACTTCTTTGCATGTTCTCTGTTGCTGAGACATGAAGCTAACATTAATAGTAGATTCTAACACGTTTTCTAGTATGTTGTTTATATTTTTGGAATTCTAACACGTTTTCTAGTGTGTGGTTTATATGTCTGAATTTCTAATTTCTGACTCTTTCTCACATATAATTTAATAATATATGACAACAGATTGCTCAACGTCCTGTTATTGTTCATCGATTTCTCTAGGCAATGCGTCACTAGTAAATATTTTCGTGTCAACTGGTTAGCACTAGTTGATTTGTGATATTACCCAGAAATATCACTCCGAGAATAATACACCATCGACCACAACCTTACTAAGCTACAAATAAACCTAATTGCGTATATTTTGAACTTGTCAAACACTATTTTCATTTTCCTGTTATCTGTTTTTGAGTTTATTTATGTTTATTTATGTGCACTTCCTCTTCTAATATTTTTACTTGTGGTTTTTTTCCCCGTTTCTGCTGATACGAGATCTTTAAAGCATTATATTTTTTAATTAGCTAAATTGATTGTGATTGAACAATTACCTTCTTGTTTCATATGCTTCGCCTTCTAGATTCGATTCAGACTTGCACATAGAAGTCTGACAAATATAGAGCCAACCACAATATTCCAACACTGCCTTTACGTTTTTCATGAAAGGAGACATAGATTGGTCAATTCTTCTCTGATCGTCACCACTTTTTGGGTAGATCTGAAAACATTGTTCGGTTATGGCCAATCGACAATATAAGACAGGTGGCTTATTGGGATTATTGGCTGTCTATAGTGATTCACTTAACTTCCCTTAAAGCAATTTTCATTGGGCATCTATACAAATTATATTCAGTGACCAATGAAAATCATGGATGAAGTTGGAAACATATCCAAAAATAGAAATAAATGGATCATTCATGTCCGTAGCTTATACACCAGAGAATGTGTTAACACCATAGGAGGTCTATTGCCGTGATTGATTAACTGATTAATTGATTGTGTTGGTCCATTGTCGTGATTGATTGACTGATTAAATGATTGAGGTGGTTCTTTGCCGTGATTGATAGACTGATTAATTAATTGTGCTGGCCCATTGTAGTGATTGATTGACTGATTATTTGATTGAGTCCAAAGCCGTGATTGATTGACTGATTAATTTATTGTTTTGGTCCATTTCCTTGGCTGATTGACTGTTTAATTGATTGAATTGGTAAGTTTGTGACAATTGAAATTAAAAAAAGGAAACGAAATTATGGCTATGAACTCCCGCATTCATTCACTAACAAATCAAAGTCTTCTCCAATATTGTATTTCGCTTTGATCCCAAACACCATCACGTATCCTGGAATGATGCCACTGACCATTGGTCACATTGCTTTTAATTTTAGTCTCCAGGTAAAGAAAAACACTTAATAGGTGGACCAGCAAATATAAGTGATGGTGTATGTAATCAGAGCGCATATCTATCCTGAAAGCAGAACTTGGTTTGAAATTTTCCAGAAAACTGTCACCATCTCCAGCGCCGAATTTAGACAAGATAAGGCCCTTAGCTTTCCAGACGTGTGATATTGGGACAACTACTACTACAATAAATTTAAGTATATTTGACAATTTCTCAGGAGAAGTTGGGGCCCTAAGCTAAAGCTTATACGTAATCCTGCAATGACAATCTCTCAAATACGCTCTTCCTATATATACTGACTTGACTATATACTGACTTGACTATATACTGACTTAACTATATACTGACTTGACTATATACCGACTTGACTATATACTGACTTGACTATATACTGAATTGACTATATACTGACTTGACTATATACTGACTTGACTATATAATGACTTGACTATATACTGACTTGACTATAAACTGACTTGACTATAAACTGACTTGACTATATACTGACTTGACTATATACTGACTTGACTATATAATGACTTGACTATATACTGACTTGACTATATACTGACTTGACTATATACTGACTTGACTATATACTGACTTGACTATATACTGACTTGACACACAGTTATTCAACGACTTGTTAAAGCAACAAATTATTCTTTCAAGAAGTTACACAGATTACAAAATGTCCTCGTCAGTAATCGATGTCTACTTTGTACCATATCAGTTACATTCATAGTTCTAAAACCAAACATGAAGCAATACTGATTTGTATTGATGATATCAAATAATCCATGTCACGTTTTCTCTCAGCGTGACAGATGAAAATTATCTTCTAGTACTGGTAGTAATAATTGATTCTCGTGAAATCGATACCGCAATACTTGGCAAATGATAGAGATTGTATGCGTTCTTCTGTGAATAATTATGTGGAATGATTGTTCTGAGGTGATGTTTGTAGTTCTATATAATACATCAGTTTATGTTCTTGATGATGATTTCGTTTAGTAGATGTTGATGAGGGTTGTTGATAAAATTGATAAAGTTACCAGGGTTGTTGATAAAATTGATACAGTTACTAGGGTTGTTGATAAAATTAATACAGTTACCAGGGTTGTTGATAAAATTGATAAAGTTACCAGGGTTATTGATAAAATTGATACAGTTACCGGGGTTGTTGATAAAATTGATACAGTTACCAGGGTTGTTGATACAATTGATATTGTTACTAGGGTTGTTGATAAAATTGATACAGTTACCAGGGTTGTTGATAAAATTGTTGCTGTTACCAGGGTTGTTGATACAATAGTTACTGTTACCAGGGTTGTTGATAAAATTGATACAGTTACCAGGGTTGTTGATACAATTGTTACTGTTACCAGGGTTGTTGATACAATTGATACAGTTACCAAGGTTGTTGGTAAAATTGATACTGTTAATAGGGTTGTAGATGAAATTGTCACTGTTACCAGGTTTGTTGATAAAATTGTCACTGTTACCAGGATTGTTGATAAAATTGATATTGTTACTAGGGTTGTTGATAAAATTGATACTGTCACTAGGGTTGTTTATAACATTGATACAGTTACCAGGGTTGTTGATAAAATTGATACTGTTACTAGGGTTGTTGTCCAGGGTTGTTGATAAAATTTATACTGTAGTTGTTGACCAGGGTTGTTGGTAAAATTGATACTGTCACTAGGGTTGTTTATAACATTGATACAGTTACCAGGGTTGTTGATAAAATTGATACTGTTACTAGGGTTGTTGTCCAGGGTTGTTGATAAAATTTATACTGTAGTTGTTGACCAGGGTTGTTGATAAAATTGATACTGTATCAGGGTTGTTGATTTAATTGCTAATGTTATCAGGGTTATTGACCAGGGTTGTTGGCTAGGGTTGGCAAGAAGATCTCGTTTAATGGCGGTTTACATATAAAAATTAAGAAGCGCCACAATTTTGTAGGGTTTTAGTTGTCTTTTTTGGAAGAATACGTATTATTGGAAATATAAATAAATAGAAACAACAAATAAAATGTTTTGGACACCTTATGTGAATTAGCCATACCCAACTACCAACAATAACATATAACATAAGAAGACCAGGATACAGGGCTAGAGGAAGACCTAGAACAAGATGGATACATAACATCAAGACAAAACTGAACAAATACGGATAAAACGCAGCCGAGGCGAAACATCTGGTATTGGATAAACAGCTAAATGTGTCAGTCACCACCCCTAGTCGTAACGGTAATTGTGGATAATCGTACCATAATCCAAGTGGGGTTAGGCAATAGACAATAGGAAATGAATGATTTTAAAAATATTCATATTTAATTTAGTCTAAGTACTAACGTTTTTTAACGTTTAATGGGACGGTGTTTTGCGGATCTACACTACATAGGAAAATGTTTAGAAACCTCGGCCTTCGCAGCGAATCTTGTTAAAATGGTCTGAAACATTAGGGTTGAGGTGACTGTGGACCACGATGTTAAAATATTTGTCATTCTTATAGGTAGCCAGTCTTGAAAAATGATACTAGTTTGAGGTTAAGACTGGAGAACGGAATACTGTCTGAATAAGATTCTGCGAACAGTAGAGTTACGGGGATGAAAGTGAGGATAAGGTTAACTCTACTAGAAGAGAAAGTACCATAACTATTAGTCAAGGTATCACGAACATACATTTACGCACACAAAGTAAAGCCGATGAAAGGTCACTGTCAATGCTTGAGTCTACGAAAGAAAATAATGATCTTATAGGATTTCTGAAGATAATTATCATCACTAGTATATACGCGATGACGGGGAAGAAGTTATGAAAATTGCAAGGAGTTACTGCAATCAGGGGGGGGGGGGTGAGAAGAAGGAGTGAAGCAGATAAACATGTGCAGCGTTATGTTTGTAGTAAACAGATTTGCTAAGGTAAGAGGGATGAATTGTGACAATTAGGTCAAGAAAGTTGACAGAAGTAGTAGAGATGCGAATTAAATAGCAGGGCTAAAATTATGGATAAAGTTGATGAAGCGAGACAGTTCATCCTCAAGCATTCAGTAATACCTATATGAAAATTAATGTATTTATGAAAAAGTAATAGATAAGGGTTTTCGTAGTTCTTTAAAAGATTTGAGTGTCAGCATCAGTTCAGGAAGGTGGATAACTACGGGAGTGGATAAAGAAAAGATAACGAAAGAAAGAACTGTAAGTGCCCTAAGACAATCAGAATGAGGTATATAAAGAGCAACCATTAAGTAAAATACACATGTTTAGTGCTTTCAGAAGACAACGGAACAGAAGAAAATATAGTTAATGAATCTTTAGTCTTTTAAGAATGAAAGAAGTTGCTCTAATGAGAGTTGGACAATAATGTCAAAGAAATCAGATATTCGCTTGATAGAACACGATCTAGCAGAGACCATGGGTTTACCTAGATTAGTTTTCTTTGTTCATTGTAGACGGTAAATATAAGACACGTTTGCTTAAACTGCTTTCAACACATATAAGAAAACAGATTTTCTTACAACACATATAGAAAACAGGTTTGCCTAACCTGCTTTAAACGCATATAAGAAAAGAGGTTTGCTTAAACTGCTTTCAACACAAATAGAAAACAGGTTTGCTTAAACTGCTTTCAATGATGCAAGGTTGTTGTTTCTGATAAAAGTGTTTATAGTATTTCGGACCACGTTATGGTAAGATATCATAGCATCAGATGTATGTGGTGCGTAAAACACAAAGTTTGATAGTTATTTGTGGTTCTACTGTAGTCACAGATCCTTGCGCCGCGCAATTACGGCACTACCCTTATCAACGAGTTTGATGACAAGATATCACAAGGATGAAGCTACGACAAGGAACGTGATTCATCTAGGGTGTTCTTCTTAATGTCCAACTTTCGAATTTATCCCGTCTAACGATTAATATACGAACGTGGATAACCACATTTCTTTCTCGAGTATGTTATTTTGTGTTCGTAATAAAGACCTCTACGCATGTATTAAAAGAAAACTACGTCTGTTTGATCATATAAAGAGACACAACGGTTTAGAAAGACAAATAATGAGGGTAGAGTACCTGGAAAGAGGAGAAAGAACAGTCCAAGAAGACCATGGACTGACGACATTAAAGATAACATGAAAACATCGCTAGAAAATGCAAACCACATCGCCCAAGACAGAGAGAGAGTTCATTGGGAAGACAACATTCTGGAAGGAATACGTCACATGACAATAACGACCTTTCAGTCAAAACGTTGTGATTATTGTATGTTACCAGTTAGTTATTCCTCTAGGGTCAAAGACGGCACATAGGGCGAATGTCATAGATTTCCATGTCTCTCGTTTCGTTGCAATTTGCTTTAGATCTTCATTGTTTCTGATACCGATGGTGAAACGTTCCCTTGTAATAGGTGTACGTAAAGTTTCTTTTTTCTTATGGAAAAACATATTTCATGACGATCCAGTCAAGAATGGTTAGATCATTTCAGTTATCAAAAGTTGTGAACAGAGTAGAATACAACAGGCGATTCGAAGGAGGTAAGTAGTGAAAACGAAAGTAGTGATCAGACTTTTCACCCTTATTTCAAGGCTTACTACACTTCTGACAGAGTTCGTATTTGCTACATGAGTCTTCATGAGGACTCATAAACATATCTAACGCCTTTTTCAATGGCATTCTAATCTTTCATTGCGAGGGAGGAACACCATCATCAAGCTGCTAATCGACAGGCGCTTGACAATAACACCGTCGAAGGGGACGGACCTTGTTACCAGTTTCTGAAAATTTCCCATACCATTTCCAGTGACCCAAATAAACATGTTTCTCTTACCTGGACTAGAGAATTTTTGTATCAGAAAGAACCCAGAAAAAACGCTTTAAGGTATTATTACTAAACCGATCGCTCAGACGTGAGAATACCTGAATATTACTGTACTTCATTGTTTGTTAGCATATTTCTTGTGCAGTTCAATATCTTTGTATATCTTCTCTAAAAATAAAACTACCAATATTGATTTCATGTTTCCAGGAAGTATTGACACCATATCCTCATTATCACCTGTTAGCCTCGTTATCTGAGATGTCTGCAGCAGAATCCTGGAATTAAAACCAACAAATCTTAGATAAATACGGGGATATAGCCAGTTTCCATTTGTACCTCAAGTCGATATTGGTCGCAGTTGCAGCACAAGCTGTTGTGAATTTATTCAGCTTTTTTCTTAAATATATTATGCTATTGCATAATACATTTATTATATTCATTTATTTTGTTTTGTTCTTAATTTCTTGGATCTGTAGAAATAACGTCCACTATCGCTAAGGACCTTCAGTTAATCAGGGGGAGGGGAGAGTGGGGGGGCAGGAAGAAGGGTGGGGGATCTTCTCTAAGTTGTATTTCACACCCAAAAAATTCCAATTATCAGCTGCCATGTAGCAAATTTGATAAGAAATCTCCTACTTCGAAAGGTTACACCATCAATAATAAAAATAGCTGTGTTCTGTCAGATCTCTGGAACGCTCTTTAAATACCACATTTACGTCACGGAATTTCATGCGGCATCCAACCTAAACGATTTGTATAAAAAGCCTGATTCTAGAGGACAGAGTGCCAGGCAAGAGAAGAAGAAGACAACCATGAAGCTTGTGGACCAGCGACATCGAATAATGTATACATATGTCTCTTTGTAGTGTAGGCCTGTTTGCACAGAACAGAGAGGCGTTCAGAGTATCCACGACGAAGACAACGTTATGCAAAGAATATATCACCTGATTGAAAGCACCGGCTATTGTATAAACCACTTATGTAAGGGATTCTATTTGAGAGTAATTTATTTCAAATACATCACCAGCTTCTGTTTCAAGCACTTATGTAAGGATTCTATGCCAGAATTGGATGTCTTAGTCCCCCCCACTCCTGGTACGAGAGATACAACAACACAAATCTGATGCTGCTGTAGCTGTAGCATGCAATGGGTGGCATACCAAGGACGATAAAATTTGGAAAGAAATTTAAAAATCAATATTAGCCAATCGTTGAAAGAGTTACATTAGTGGTGGAACACGTTATGATTCCCATGGTGTTAGGTTTACATCCCATGAGCCAGCCGTCCATCTAGCTCTCACGTGTGGACTTCATCAACTGTAACATGTACAGTGGTGACAATGTAGGAGAACCGCTCGAATGTTCTAGAGCAGTGTTTCCCAATGAGTGGTCCCACGCCCCCCAAGGGGGGGGAGCAATTTGATTCCTCAGGGGGTACTTTGATTGTATAGAGGGGAATTCAGGATGGGGGATACATTTTTTTAATATAAAAATATGTATATATTACATAAGGGGGCATTAGAATTTTAGAAAGACTTAGGTGGGGCATGGTTAAAAAAAAGGTTGGGAAACACTGGTTTAGAGTAAAGTTCACGATTAATGTGAACGTGCTTGAACCCACAAACATCACAAGCTAACGTTTCAGGTACCAAGGCAGAACACTTTAGGCCAGAATTTTCGTTCCAAGTCATCTGCATACATCCCAGACAGATACACCACAAGTAGGATACTGTTGTCACCATATTATGCAATTGTTGACTATTATGTATTCAAGTAATTCAATATTTTCTATGGAAGATTTCATTTATCTATGACACATAACATAAATACCTATATAACAGTTATAGAAATTAATGATTCGGTGAACATTTGGCCATCAATTTGTGTGGTACCGGGTTCATCGCCCTTACAATACTTATAACTACACCAACATACAATTTTAATCCTCTAACTGTTATACCCACCTGATGTCCAGTAATCCTCTAACTGTTATACCCACCTGATGTCCAGTAATCCTCTAACTGTTATACCCACGTGATGTCCAGTAATCCTTTAACTGTTACACGCGATGTCAATCACTGATAATACTTCTTATCACTTTTTTTCCTTTGAGTATAAAGTTGACGACATGAAAAGTACAATTCATATATTCATATTGACTCAGACAACGCCGGGTCTTACAGCTAGTGGTCATGTTAATGCAGTACAAGGATGCGGATTGTTCACAAAAGTCGCAGAGATGTTCCTTATAGTAAATAATATGAAATGAAAGACAAATTGCACTAAATAGGTTTGCCACGTGGCAAGAGAACAACAGTAACATAAATAAAAACATTTACATTGTTAAGTTCCAGTTGTTCAAAAAGAAAAAGAAACAAACTAAACGTTTCAACCAACGTGCCTTTGTCAAGATGAAGACAAAAATATAAACTGAAATTAGAACAGAAGAAAACAACGTTATTGTAATTATGTATACATCTATGTTACCATAGAGAATCGGTAGAATACAACATATATATAATAATCTACATGTTGAGTAGAATACAACATAAACATAAGCTGAATGTTGAGTAGAATACAACATAAACATAAACTGAATGTTGAGTAGAATACAACATAAACATAAGCTGAATGTTGAGTAGAATACAAGAAAGAAAATCATAAACTACATTTTTATTCGAATACAACATAAATATCATAAACTACATGTTGAGTAGAATATAACATTGGTAAATAAACTACATGTTGAGTAGAAGGCACCATAGATATCATAAGATACGTGTTGAGTAAAACACAACAGAGATATATTAAGATACGTGTTGAGTGCGTACATATGGAAATATTCATGGGAATTTGGAGGTGAAGGAGGGATGGGGAATACGGATTATATACATCAGAAATACTGCAACTTGAGTGGTTCTAAAGTAGAACTAAAAAAAGTGCATAATCCCAGGGAAGGCATCATAAGAAGTGCTAAAGAAATAAAGGGGATACATTTTAATAGCGCAGTCTTGAAAAGTGCACGGTATTAATAAGACAGTTGTCATTGACGATGCGGATTTTATGATCGCATCCGCAAGATTGATCCGTTTTTATAAAAGAATGAAATACTGTTGCTTTGTCGACATACTAACTATAGTGCATGGTGAACAGAACATTCACCATTTCAGACATTACACCGGATACAACCTTAAACACCGTCTGTCTTGTGATCAAGAGTACAAAACAGTCCACTTCTCGCATAAACCATTGTTAATTGTGCGATACACAAAACATGTAAATGCAGTGTTATAATTGACTGTAATCTTATAATCTTACTAATGTGTTGATAGAGGAGCGCGGTAGCCTAGTAATTGGTGAGCTTGCTTGCTATCATCTGGTTACAGCGTGCCAGGTTCGAAACCACGTCCGGACATTAAAACTAAAATCTGGGTTGTGATTTCTCACTTGACACGACAACTCCTCCAGTCGACTCAGCTGTAAATGAGTACCTGACGCATGAGTTAGGGAATGTAAAAAAAAACACACCAAGGAAGGGAACTGGCCACCCCACCTAATAGTTGCTGCTGCTTAGTACATTAAGAGTTATCTTCATCCCCGACGGCAGATGCCATGGGACCTACCTTTACCTTTTAATGTGTGTGTGGGAAATGTATGGTGACAAGTAGACTTTTGATATACATTGCAAATAAGAGACCATTGAAACCAATGGCTGCATTTGAATGAGACATTTAAGTCATACGGTCTATACCATTCGAAATTCTTCTTCTTCTGTGATCTTCTTCTTCTTCTTCAGCGTTCATTCTCAAACTCCTGCTGAATTCTTTTATAGCAGGACCATGGTCCTACTAGATTTCCAGCAGGATGTAGTCCAGAGAATGGAAATGCGTTGTGTCGCCGTTTTATTTGCGCCAATGGCCCGACACATCCGTCTTTGGCGGACTTCTGTGATCAGCTTCCTATGCTCTTAAGTCTATATAGAAAGGTGGATTACCTCCATGAATTCAGTCATCAGCAGGAGGTCCTCACGGTTGCCCCAAAGATTTATCTTGAGATCTGTCTCTTGGGGGTCATGTTTTAGTTCTCACATCATCGTGGAGTGGGCATATCTGCAAAATTTGCTCTGGAGTCTGGGAATCTTTTTTACATGGGCATTGGTCAGTTTGGGCATCCTTCATATTTCCAATTAACACACGCAATTTCAATTTTATGTTTTATATGTTTGTCGAGATACATTATTGTAAAGTTGGGCAAAGCTGGTGAAACGTGGTACAACACGGACACATAATCACAAATGATGGCGAATGTAAAATAGAAGTTAACAGGAGAATAGTAATGGCTAAAAATTATGTCAATAACATTATGAAATACAACATCTATTCTATATTAGTATCATTTTAATACATAATATTCTATGTTAATCACAGAGTCACGGACAATGTATGGCTCAGAAACATGGACAATAAATAAACTACTAGAAGATAGAATTGATGCATTTGAGATTTCGATATATAGAAGAATAGGGAGAACTTTACCGAAAGATAAGAAAACGGACACGGTGTTAAAACAACACCTCGCATGAAAAAGAACTATTAAATAAAATAAAGAAACAAAAAAAGTATTTTGGACAATTTAAAAGACATGACACCTTGTTAATCAATATAAAGTAATACTGCGTGAAAAGTAACAACAATAGTACTTACGTAAAACACGGGTTTTTAAAGGTTTCACTTGAACAAGACGGACTATCCCTAGTGGTTATGAGGTGTAAACACGAAAACATACAAATGACAAGTGAAAGTTTTAAAAACCTGTGTTCTACGTACGTACTATTGACACGCTGTTAAAGACCTTTTTTGAGGGTAAAGTCGAGTGGAGGTGAATAAAAGGTAGGTAGAGAAACAAGTTGGATAGAAACATCACCAGATGAACATGTTACAGTCTAGTAGTACACACCCCACAAGCAAAAGATAGAGTATGTTGGAGGTCCGTTATAGCCAAATTTCGATACGGAGACGGCACAGAATCATGATGATTTAAAATGTGGACTATTTGATCCTAATTGTTGTTTTAATCTGTCATTTTTTTCCATTACTGGATCCTAATTGTTGTTATAATCTTTTTACTTTATTTGATCCTAATTCTTGTTATAATCTATCTTTTTTACTTTATTTGATTTTAATTGTTGTTATAATCTAGATTTTTTACTTTACTTGATCCTAATTCTTGTTATAATCTATATTTTTTACTTTATTTGATCCTAATTGTTGTTATAATCTGTATTTTTTACTTTATTTGATCCTAATTCTTGTTATAAACTATATTTTTTACTTTATTTGATCCTAATTCTTGTTATAATCTATATTTTTACTTTATTTGATCCTAATTCTTGTTATAATCTAGCTTTTTTACTTTATTTGATCCTTATTCTTGTTATAATCTATATTTTTTACTTTATTTGATCCTAATTCTTGTTATAATCCAGCTTTATTACTACTTCATGTCTCAGAAATTCTAAGTTAATTTGTTGGTGCATATTCATTAAATGTATATTCATCGTCTAATAAACCACAACTCAGTAGCTCCCCCAGCTCACTTTGATCTTATTTTTTTCCGTCCATTCCTCATAGCCATAAGAAGAATTGGTTCGATAGATCATCTTAGCTCTCGAACGATAGATCATCTTAGCTCTCGAACAATATAGCATCTTAGCTCTCTACCTATCTATCATCTTAGCTCTCGAACAATATAGCATCTTAGCTCTCAAATTCGGATATGTAGTGATGGTACCATGCCGAAGAAAATTTTCTCCATGTTTTTGACAAGCTGATGTGGCTTTCTCTCTATTTCTCTCTCCATGTAACGAAATAATTAAAGTGAAAATAACACAGCTATCTTGTATTTTTTTCATTTCTACATCTCGCTTTCGCAGTTTTCAATTATTGACTGCATCATACTCTAAACCAGGTTTTGTTTACCTAGCCCTTGAAACTAAAATAACTGATTTCTGCAAGAAGAAATACAGTTTTTAAATTCCTACATCCACTCGTGGCACTCGTAGCATTGTCGATCCTCGTATGAGTCTCGGGGACAGTCAATCATAGTTATTATAAGGAGCTGTAATGACACATTATCTTTTTATACTCCAGTGTTCATCACAACGAATGTGAAAGCCTGACGTTGTTCTAAACCCTCATTATGGAAACGTCTTGTGAAAGACTGGTTGCTGATTCGTAAACTAGGTGGAAACGTATAATGAAAGTTGGTGTATATATATATATATATATATATGATGTGATGAAATATATTAACACCAGGCTTTTAGAATGTCAATGTGCGATGTGGCTCTTATTCCTATTTGTATGGTAAGTTTTTTAATGTAAAGTGATGGATTCTGTTACATCTATGTTTATATTGTTGACTGCGTGTTATATGTATGAAGTTAGGTATTTATGAAGTTGTGTTCAAGTGAACATTTTTAATTTAAGGAATTCTTTGGGATTTATTTACGTTGAGTATTTTTTCGTTACTTCCTGACCGGTCTAATTTACCTAGATGTCGGAAGAAGAATTCGAACATGCTACCTTCTGATTCTGAGAAAAGTGTACATACACAATTTAGTTTCGGCTTCCATGGCAAAGGTGTAAGTGATATAATCTTATAGTTCCAGCTCGCGTCATCATGGTCGTGGTTAATTATGTTTCATGCAATACTCAGAACGTTAAGGATTTGTGCATACGGTGTGTCTGAACAATTATTATGATTAGAAATATGTGCTCATTTAATTAACACCAGTAATACATGTTTTACAACACGTCTTGAGATGAGGGGAAAGTGTCTGACATATCCTTTCGTTTTTGTTTCGAATCGCCTGCAGTGATTAATCCGCAAAGATCTTAATTCTAGCACTGATCTGACCATGCCAGCCTGGACGATTACGAGGCTGTGACTTCCCAAAATGCTTGCGTCAATACTAAGGATTTTGAGAGGTCTTCATAATTTGTTTCGAAACGTTCTTTTTGGTCTTCACTTGAACGTTTAGTTATGCACAGTTCGCCATAGAATAATGTCTTTGGAAGGCGCTTGGTCAAGCACGAGACGATGTTATTGTTCCAACAGAGTTGAGATTTTATCAACAAGGAATACATTCTATCCGCCTTTGACTCTTCAAGGAACTCTGTGTTAGTAATGTGACCCTGTCATCGAATACCAAGAATCTTTCTCAAGCACCACAGATGAAATGAATTTAGATGCCGTGTATAGACTGCCCAGGATTCGGCTGCACATAGATAGCAAAGACAGAAGGTGTGTAGATTGTCCAGGGTTCGACTGCACATAACAAAAACAGAACGATTGAACGGTATACCTAACATCTGGTGTCCAGTCTCAGACCAAGATAATTCAGACATTTGGACGATGACCACGAAAAACTGCACTAGAATTAGTAGCGCGCAGGGCGACATATCCGTTCCATAGTTGTGGAATTTAGCATAGTGTCAATAAGGTAAGCAATAATCATTGCTGGAATTTTACCTTGATCGGTGATGGTGAGGGTTCGAATATGGGACGATGGTGCTGGGTAGTGCATTACAACTAGAATGGATATTTTAACTTAAATAATTGCCACATGATCCACTTTTCATTATCCTTCCTTCTCATGGTCGTTTGTTATTAGAGTAACCGTTTCAGTGGAAATTGTACATAAAAACTTTTGCAATCTATCGTAACAGATATGTCTTTTTAAAACAAAAAATCTACGGTTACAAATATTTAATGTCTGTATTGGTTGTTACAAATAACCCCACTCTGTGCCGGAGATATTTCATCACTCTGTGCCGGAGAGATAATTTCACTCTGTGCCGGAGAGATAACCTCACTCTGTGCGGAGAGATAACCACACTCTGTGCCGAAGAGATAACCCCACTCTGTGCCGAAGAGATAACCACACTCTGTGCTGGAGAGATAACCCCACTCTGTGCCGAAGAGATAACCTCACTCTGTGCCGGAGAGATAACCCCACTCTCTGCCGGAGAGATAACCCCACTCTGTGCCGAAGAGATAACCACACTCTGTGCTGGAGAGATAACCCCACTCTCTGCCGGAGAGATAACCCCCACTCTGTGCCGGAGAGATAACCTCACTCTGTGCCGGAGAGATAACCCCACTCTCTGCCGGAGAGATAACCCCACTCTGTGCCGAAGAGATAACCACACTCTGTGCTGGAGAGATAACCCCACTCTGTGCCGAAGAGATAACCACACTCTGTGCTGGAGAGATAACCTCACTCTGTGCGGAGAGATAACCCCACTCTGTGCCGAAGAGATAACCACACTCTGTGCCGAGAGATAACCACACTCTGTGCCGGAGAGATAACCCCACTCTGTGCCGAAGAGATAACCACACTCTGTGCCGAGAGATAACCACACTCTGTGCCGGAGAGATAACCACACTCTGTGCCGAGAGATAACCACACTCTGTGCCGGAGAGATAACCCCACTCTGTGCCGGAGAGATAACCACACTCTGTGCTGGAGAGATAACCCCACTCTGTGCCGAAGAGATAACCACACTCTGTGCCGGAGAGATAACCACACTCTGTGCTGGAGAGATAACCACACTCTGTGCCGAAGAGATAACCCCACTCTGTGCCGAAGAGATAACCACACTCTGTGCCGAAGAGATAACCACACTCTGTGCCGAAGAGATAACCACACTCTGTGCTGGAGAGATAACCACACTCTGTGCTGGAGAGATAACCCCACTCTCTGCCGAAGAGATAACCACACTCTGTGCCGGAGAGATAACCACACTCTGTGCCGAGAGATAACCACACTCTGTGCCGGAGAGATAACCCCACTCTGTGCCGGAGAGATAACCACACTCTGTGCTGGAGAGATAACCCCACTCTGTGCCGAAGAGATAACCCCACTCTGTGCCGGAGAGATAACCACACTCTGTGCTGGAGAGATAACCACACTCTGTGCCGAAGAGATAACCCCACTCTGTGCCGAAGAGATAACCCCACTCTGTGCCGAAGAGATAACCCCACTCTGTGCCGAAGAGATAACCCCACTCTGTGCCGAAGAGATAACCCCACTCTGTGCCGAAGAGATAACCACACTCTGTGCTGGAGAGATAACCACACTCTGTGACGGAGAGATAACCACACTCTGTGCTGAAGAGATAACCACACTCTGTGCCGAAGAGATAACCACACTCTGTGCTGGAGAGATAACCACACTCTGTGCCGAAGAGATAACCACACTCTGTGCTGGAGAGATAACCACACTCTGTGCTGGAGAGATAACCACACTCTGTGCCGAAGAGATAACCACACTCTGTGCCGAAGAGATAACCACACTCTGTGCCGAAGAGATAACCACACTCTGTGCCGAAGAGATAACCACACTCTGTGCTGGAGAGATAACCACACTCTGTGCCGAAGAGATAACCCCACTCTGTGCTGGAGAGATAACCCCACTCTGTGCCGAAGAGATAACTACACTCTGTGCTGGAGAGATAACCCCACTCTGTGCCGAAGAGATAACCCCACTCTGTGCCGAAGAGATAACCACACTCTGTGCCGGAGAGATAACCACACTCTGTGCTGAAGAGATAACCACACTCTGTGCCGAAGAGATAACCACACTCTGTGCTGGAGAGATAACCACACTCTGTGCCGAAGAGATAACCACACTCTGTGCTGGAGAGATAACCACACTCTGTGCTGGAGAGATAACCACACTCTGTGCCGAAGAGATAACCACACTCTGTGCCGAAGAGATAACCACACTCTGTGCCGAAGAGATAACCACACTCTGTGCTGGAGAGATAACCACACTCTGTGCCGAAGAGATAACCCCACTCTGTGCTGGAGAGATAACCCCACTCTGTGCCGAAGAGATAACCACACTCTGTGCCGGAGAGATAACCCCACTCTGTGCCGAAGAGATAACCACACTCTGTGCTGGAGAGATAACCACACTCTGTGCCGAAGAGATAACCCCACTCTGTGCTGGAGAGATAACCCCACTCTGTGCCGAAGAGATAACTACACTCTGTGCTGGAGAGATAACCCCACTCTGTGCCGAAGAGATAACCCCACTCTGTGCTGGAGAGATAACCACACTTTGTGCTGGAGAGATAACCACACTCTGTGCCGAAGAGATAACCACACTCTGTGCCGAAGAGATAACCACACTCTGTGCCGAAGAGATAACCACACTCTGTGCTGGAGAGATAACCACACTCTGTGCTGGAGAGATAACCGCACTCTGTGCTGGAGAGATAACCACACTCTGTGCCGAAGAGATAACCCCACTCTGTGCCGAAGAGATAACCACACTCTGTGCTGGAGAGATAACCCCACTCTGTGCCGAAGAGATAACCACACTCTGTGCCGAAGAGATAACCCCACTCTGTGCCGAAGAGATAACCACACTCTGTGCTGGAGAGATAACCCCACTCTGTGCCGAAGAGATAACCCCACTCTGTGCTGGAGAGATAACCACACTCTGTGCTGGAGAGATAACCACACTCTGTGCCGAAGAGATAACCCCACTCTGTGCCGAAGAGATAACCACACTCTGTGCTGTAGAGATAACCACACTCTGTGCTGGAGAGATAACCACACTCTGTGCTGGAGAGATAACCACACTCTGTGCTGGAGAGATAACCACACTCTGTGCTGGAGAGATAACCACACTCTGTGCTGGAGAGATAACCACACTCTGTGCTGGAGAGATAACCCCACTCTGTGCCGAAGAGATAACCACACTCTGTGCCGAAGAGATAACCCCACTCTGTGCCGAAGAGATAACCACACTCTGTGCTGGAGAGATAACCCCACTCTGTGCCGAAGAGATAACCCCACTCTGTGCTGGAGAGATAACCACACTCTGTGCTGGAGAGATAACCACACTCTGTGCCGAAGAGATAACCCCACTCTGTGCCGAAGAGATAACCACACTCTGTGCTGGAGAGATAACCACACTCTGTGCTGGAGAGATAACCACACTCTGTGCTGGAGAGATAACCACACTCTGTGCCGAAGAGATAACCACACTCTGTGCTGGAGAGATAACCACACTCTGTGCTGGAGAGATAACCACACTCTGTGCTGGAGAGATAACCACACTCTGTGCCGAAGAGATAACCCCACTCTGTGCCGAAGAGATAACCACACTCTGTGCTGGAGAGATAACCACACTCTGTGCTGGAGAGATAACCACACTCTGTGCTGGAGAGATAACCACACTCTGTGCTGGAGAGATAACCCCACTCTGTGCCGAAGAGATAACCACACTCTGTGCTGGAGAGATAACCACACTCTGTGCTGGAGAGATAACCCCACTCTGTGCCGGAGAGATAACCCCACTCTGTGCTGGAGAGATAACCACACTCTGTGCTGGAGAGATAACCACACTCTGTGCCGAAGAGATAACCCCACTCTGTGCCGAAGAGATAACCACACTCTGTGCTGGAGAGATAACCACACTCTGTGCTGGAGAGATAACCACACTCTGTGCTGGAGAGATAACCACACTCTGTGCCGAAGAGATAACCACACTCTGTGCTGGAGAGATAACCCCACTCTGTGCCGAAGAGATAACCACACTCTGTGCTGGAGAGATAACCACACTCTGTGCTGGAGAGATAACCACACTCTGTGCTGGAGAGATAACCACACTCTGTGCTGGAGAGATAACCCCACTCTGTGCCGAAGAGATAACCACACTCTGTGCCGAAGAGATAACCACACTCTGTGCTGGAGAGATAACCCCACTCTGTGCCGAAGAGATAACCCCACTCTGTGCTGGAGAGATAACCACACTCTGTGCTGGAGAGATAACCACACTCTGTGCCGAAGAGATAACCCCACTCTGTGCCGAAGAGATAACCACACTCTGTGCTGGAGAGATAACCACACTCTGTGCTGGAGAGATAACCACACTCTGTGCTGGAGAGATAACCACACTCTGTGCCGAAGAGATAACCACACTCTGTGCTGGAGAGATAACCACACTCTGTGCTGGAGAGATAACCACACTCTGTGCTGGAGAGATAACCACACTCTGTGCCGAAGAGATAACCCCACTCTGTGCCGAAGAGATAACCACACTCTGTGCTGGAGAGATAACCACACTCTGTGCTGGAGAGATAACCACACTCTGTGCTGGAGAGATAACCACACTCTGTGCTGGAGAGATAACCCCACTCTGTGCCGAAGAGATAACCACACTCTGTGCTGGAGAGATAACCACACTCTGTGCTGGAGAGATAACCCCACTCTGTGCCGGAGAGATAACCCCACTCTGTGCTGGAGAGATAACCCCACTCTGTGCCGGAGAGATAACCCCACTCTGTGCCGGAGAGATAACCACACTCTGTGCCGAAGAGATAACCACACTCTGTGCTGGAGAGATAACCACACTCTGTGCCGAAGAGATAACCCCACTCTGTGCCGAAGAGATAACCACACTCTGTGCTGGAGAGATAACCACACTCTGTGCTGGAGAGATAACCACACTCTGTGCCGAAGAGATAACCACACTCTGTGCCGAAGAGATAACCACACTCTGTGCCGAAGAGATAACCACACTCTGTGCCGAAGAGATAACCACACTCTGTGCTGGAGAGATAACCACACTCTGTGCTGGAGAGATAACCACACTCTGTGCTGGAGAGATAACCACACTCTGTGCCGAAGAGATAACCACACTCTGTGCCGAAGAGATAACCACACTCTGTGCCGAAGAGATAACCCCACTCTGTGCCGGAGAGATAACCACACTCTGTGCTGGAGAGATAACCACACTCTGTGCTGGAGAGATAACCCCACTCTGTGCCGGAGAGATAACCACACTCTGTGCTGGAGAGATAACCCCACTCTGTGCCGGAGAGATAACCACACTCTGTGCTGGAGAGATAACCCCACTCTGTGCCGGAGAGATAACCACACTCTGTGCTGGAGAGATAACCACACTCTGTGCCGGAGAGATAACCACACTCTGTGCGGAGAGATAACCCCACTCTCTGCCGGAGAGATAACCCCACTCTGTGCTGGAGAGATACAGATACCATTTGAACAAAGTTTCCAGGCTCATGTTTCGTAGGAGGCAGTAGTGCGTCGGAGCCGTTGCGAAAGCAATAACAATTCAATGAAAGTAAATACATTCAAGAAAATTAATACAACCAAGAAATGTTAGATCGATGGATAGGTGCGGAATATTATATTCTACGATAAAATTTATAATTATCAAATTTTTTCTTTCCTCAAGTCATAATAACAATCTCTTCATTTGAGTAATTCAACATCTTGATCTTTCATTTGATTAAATCAAAATTACAATCTGTTTATTTTAATAATTCGACATCCAAAACGTTTTTATTTGATTAATTCAATATCTGAATCATATTTATTTGATTAATTCAACATCTGAATCGTTTTTATTTAATTAATTCAACATCCCAATCGATTTTGTTTAATTAATTCAACATCCCAATCGTTTTTATTTAATTATAATTCAATATCTCAGTATTTTTATATCATAACTGTAACATTCCAATTTTTAATATGATTTATTCAACATCCCAATTATTTATTTGTCTCTTCTTTCCTAATTCATTTAATCAAATGGACATTGCATGATAAGTGGACCTATATTAATCTATTTTGTAGGATAAAGAAATATAGACGAAAAGCCGAAATAACTTTTCCCTATATCTAAGAATTATTTGATAGTTATTTAGAACTTAGTACAAATAAATATTCATATTGTTTCGGCTTACAGAAATATCTGGGTAGGTCTAAGTGGA
Organism: Meghimatium bilineatum; assembly: GCA_034231615.1. Taxonomy (NCBI): domain Eukaryota; kingdom Metazoa; phylum Mollusca; class Gastropoda; order Stylommatophora; family Philomycidae; genus Meghimatium; species Meghimatium bilineatum. The sequence goes on along the minus strand of CM067309.1, from coordinate 5,294,026 downwards.
ATTTTTAGCGGTATATAAAAGATTAAGTGTACAAATACAGTCTCTAGTGGAAACAAATATACGAAATCGACGTTTCTACCACAGCTCTGTACTATATGAACAGTCAACCTGATTCTAAGAAACACCATGAGGGACATATTGCTGAACAGATGCGCAAATGGGCTGACTGGTCGAAATGTATTTACTGAAATGCCATGGCCAAAGGACAGTGACCACATTAAGAAAAGATCAGCAGGAGAAACCAATCCTTTCAGTTTCGAACAGGAAATGCTGGGATCAGCAGCTATATAATCCATATCAAACACCAGTAATGACACATGACACTGGTCTCGTCCCAATGTAACAGTGGAACACACCCCTTATTGACTTCCGTTACCTTTAAATGCCAAGAAAAAAACTTCTACAGACACCCTTAGCAGTTGCTAACATACTGTATGGATTACTAAGTCAACTTAAGAAGACCTGCACATTTTAAGAATGGCATTGAGCTGACAAGAGTATAACAACTCCTCATCATTTGGATATCGTCAACAATAACAACAACAACCACAGCTCTACTCAAGGTAGAGACACATTTCTTAAAAAGAAAACAACAAACATTTCTATCGAGACTTTGATTCCTGTACTTCATCAATGTAAGACAGCATATCAAACTATTAAATTCTTAATTTATCGTTGATTTATTTCTTTTCAAGCGACATAAATGTGTCTTCTTTTAATCCATTGTCGACTTCCGGTAGTGAAGTCCGTTGATGGAGGGTGTTTCTCTAATCAAGTCTGGGCCATTCCGTCGATCGTTCGATTAATCAACTAACATCGTAAAGTCCAGACCGATTTGTGTAAGAGAAGTCAGATAATATCCATACTATTCAAAAACTGCACATACTAGCTATGAATAGACAGAATTAGAGCTAACTTCAGCGCAAAAGGAAAATGAATCAATGAATGAATCCAGTGTCACATCTAATTCATTCTCATGTCACACTTAATTTCGTCTCCATTGTCACACACAAACATTTCCTCTCTATTGTCACATTTAGTTCCTTCTCCATTGTCACAACTAATTCACTCTCCATAGTCACATCTAATTCACTCTCCATTGTCACATCTAATTCACTCTCCATTGTCACATCTAATTCACTCTCCATTGTCACATCTAATTCACTCTCCATTGTCACATCTAATTCACTCTCCATTGTCACATCTAATTCACTCTCCATTGTCACATCTAATTCACTCTCAATTGTCACATCTAATTCACTGTCTATTGTCACATCTAATTCACTCTCTAAAATTATAATAACGAATATTAGAAATATGAAATTTTTCAGAAAAACAAATGTGTTTCTATTCAATAATTATATCCCTATCAATAATAAATCAATCACTAATTACTCTCAGTAACAATACATTAATCAATTATTGTATGTGTATAGGAAGTCGTATACTAATTATGAAATATAACCACCGTAATTTACATTTGTGTAGTTTACAATACTGATGCTACTGTAGTATTCTCTGTGCTAAGTCAAGCTGTTAATCATACATTCACGATCATATTGTTATACCGACAGACAATACTCTTTTCTTCTCAATTTGTTATATTTATATACATATGTATGCAATAGTTGCTCGCTCCCTAGGTAATGGCAAGCGACTAGACTTCCTATATGCAGTAGATATTTATCTTCAAAGTTAATGGAAAGCGAATAAATTTCCTACATGCAGTAATTGTTTATCTCCCTAGGTAATGGCATGCGACTAGATTTCCTATATGCGATGATCTCTCCAGAGCTGTATTTCATATATAGAAGTGTACAACTCTCGGTAACGAGCAGTGAATTGAGAAGAAATCTTCTACCTCAGAAGGTGCACATTATAGAAGGTTTTGTGGCTTTTCTACCTTTCCACAAAATGAAGAGATGTAATCATCAGCTTCATATTTCCCGCATCCCTACTTTATAAGCCTCCCTATTTTATAAGACTCCCTACTTTATAAGGCTCTCATAGGAAATAATTATTTCATTTCAGAGGTATCAATATCAATCCAGAGCAGGGTCATGATCAGTCGGATAGTTGAGATAGCCAGATATACATAACCTGACATCAATAAGACTTTACATGATGTTTGGTTGTTTGCTTGATGTTTTGATTCATTTAGAAATCGCCACTTATTGCATAAAGTTGCTTTTAATCACATCCAGTGGACCACTGCATCAGCAGCCAGCCAACCTACCAAACATCACACTACATATGATAAATGTTTATAGCTGGGGCACCAGGTACCTGTTGGCAACCAGGGCCTCAATCATGGCAGGAGCTTATCTCCATTGGCCAGAATGATGTGCAGCGATGTGTTCCCTGTATTTTGCAACACAAATGAAAACGTAATTGTGCAGATGAAATAATGTGGGACATCCACAAGAGCAAAGTCTAACTTATATTTGCATAAAAAAACATAAAGTAACCCATGGCATTTATTAATGCCGTAGGGGTGCGAGATGTAGCTAACTCACAATTCAGAGGCTTTGCAAATGAGGGCGGAAGCCATCTCCTCTCCCTCGCAGTCTTTACTTCCCGGATTAATCCGGTACCCATTTAAGGCTGGGTCGACCCGGGAGTCGTTGCGATCTGAAAAAACTTTCTGCCTCAACTGGGGAATGAACCCAGGACCACTCATATGAGAAGCCACTGCGCTAACGCGGCTCCCTATATTTATATATTTAATGTCATCTACTGAAAAAGAACTATCGTAAAATGGTAGGGTGTGATATTGCAATTGAGATACAAATAGATCATCAACACCCCCACAAGTGGATATATACACACAGACACCACAACACTCACACACTCAAATACGCACACACAGACACAACCACACACATATAAATACACACAGAGAACATGTCTTGGACATATAACAAGACACAATAATTTGCATAGATTAATTAGGGGGGGGGGTGGGGGAGGAAGGGGGGGGGTTAATGGTTAATGTCCCTGGTAATGACACAGGATTAAGATTGCTAACCTGTTTGCCCTAATGGAAGTAATGTTCCTTGCTTCAGTGCTTTCTAAATGTAATATGTGATTTTATTTCTGAATGTGATATATTTGAACACGGTTAAACCAATTGAAGAAGCTGAAACAACACTGTAGTTTACTAGTGTAAACAATGTAATGTTTACTAGTCACATAAATATTTCTAATGTTTACTAGTGACATACACCTAGCTAACGTTTACAAGTGACCTACGCCCATATAATGTTTACAAAGGGCATGTCTATTGTTCCTGTATATATACACTTTTTCATTTTATATCTGTGGACATATCTTTCGGTATCAGTAGGCCACTGTATGCAGTTATATATATATATATATAAAATTGTAACAACACACGCCCACATTATGTCGTAGATAGAATTGTAACAACACACGCCCACATTATGACACAGATATAATTGTAACAACACACGCCCACATTATGACACATATAATTGTAACAACACACGCCCACATTATGCCACATATAATTGTAACAACACACGCCCACGTTATGACACATATAATTGTAACAAAACACGCCCACGTTATGACACATATAATTGTAACAACACACGCCCACATAATGACGTAGAATGAAATGAGCTAATAACCTTTTCTCTCGTTCTTTTTTCTTATTCACCCAGAACAGTTAACAGCATAGAAAACCTTCCAACAGTATTAATTAGAACCACATTTGTTACGATTTTGATTATTGTTGGGCTTTCGGTTTATCACAACTTATATACTTGGAATCGCCTTAGCTATTTTTGTTGTGCGATACCAAGTATGTAAATAGTGATCCTTAAGGAGTCGAGTTTACATAGAAGACTTAATTTTCTAGAAATAGTGATCCTTAAGGAGTCGAGTTTACATAGAAGACTTAATTTTCTAGAAATAGTGATCCTTAAGGAGTCAAGTTTACATAGAATACTTAATGTTCTAGAAATAGTGATCCTTAAGGAGTCGAGTTTACCACTGTTAATTACTTGAAGATAATGGTTTTTGTAGTTTCTCATTTGAAGATATCTTACACCCTATGTTACACGGTGTATTTTGTTTTACACAACATCGTTTTGACTCTCATCTTGGTCTATTTTGTGTTCATAATTTTAAAATTTATTTCCCTGTAGATACATATATTTTTCCTTGATCTCTGAATCTTTTAATGTGGTTTATGATTTTCCTAATATTCTACATGTGTTTAAATTTGCAAAAATAAATATTTTTGCCATAATATGTGCAAATAGTACTTGTTTGTCTTACAGGGTATGTTTTTCCTATTTAGTTTCAAATCAGTGGGTTTTCTCAACTGAAATATTCATTATTGATACCACTTTTCTTGTTTTCTTACCTGAAATATTCATTATTCATAGGACTTTAGTTAGTTTTCTTAACTAACTAAATTATTAATTAGTGTTGCTACTTTAGTTTACTTATGCATTCAGTGTTTTGCAGCGTGTCAGCGTGTAGCGCAATGCCTTCGTATATGAATGATTCTGGGTTCATTCCGCATTTTAGGAGTAAATGTTTTTCAAACAGCAACAGCTCCCGGGTCGACCCTGCCATAAGTGTGTACACGATCGTCCGGGAAGTAAAGACTACGTGGTAGAGGAAATGGCTAACGCCCTCATATAGCAGAGTCAATGAAATGTGAGATCGCTAACGCCTCACACCCCTACGGCGTGCTAAATACTATGGGTTACCTTTACTTTTACTAAACATTAATACACAACTTCCCCTAATTGTTTTTACACCCACACAGACACACACACACAGACACACACAGACACACACAGACACGCACAGGTATATATATATATATATATATATATATATATATATATATATATATATACCTCCCATATACCTCCCGTGTGTTGCCGGGGCCAGAAAGAGGAGCAAAGAATAGCAACACTGTTTACCTTCCATGCATGATGTACGAGGCGACTAAGGAGGTTATGGGATGGAGTTTGCTGCCCCATCCCATATAGGGTAAGTGACCCAAAGCCATGCTGAAGTCGGATGTGTCAGGCCGAAAGGTGCAGATATCGCAGCAATGTTGTAAATCATGACACAGCACAGTCCGTTCTCCGTCCTGGACTACGTCCTGCTGATCTACAGGAATTTGAGAACGAACGCAGAAAAAGAAGAAGAATATATATATACATATTTGAACAATACCATTGATGAGTCACATAACCAAAATAATAGCCCGAGATAATACATGAAAGAATTAAAAACGAGTTAGACACTGAAATTGATGAAGAAAAATTTGGATTTAGGAAAAATTAAACAAGAATCAGAGAATCTAGACATAGAATACATAGAAAAGAAAAATCAAACAATGATGTGAGAAGTAGCGTAAACGTCAAGGAAAGCTAGTTTATTAACAGCATTTTACTAAGCAAGCTGAGATTATTTGACCATATAAAGAGACATAATAATATGGAAAGACTGATTTCGGAGGGAATACTTCGCGGTAACAGAGGCAGTGCTTTTACGATGGTACACATACATTTTTTGATAGACAATTCGAATTATGTTGTATGTGTTACTCGAGTCGCTTACACTTTTCAGATTTTCTAGAATCCATTTCTTCCAGATATGTGGATCTAGAATCCATTTCTGATCTGAAATGTCTTCCAGTTAAGTTGGAAAATCGAACGAGGATGAAAAAGCAGGAAAGCAAGTTTTCTAACACTCTCCGTATGTTTGTATGTGAGGAAAACAAGTTTTCTAACACTCTCCGTATGTTTGTATGTGAGGAAAACAAGTTTTCGAACACTCTCCGTATGTTTGTATGTGAGGAAAACAAGTTCTCTAACACTCTCCGTATGTTTGTATGTAAATCATAGAAGAAGGAAAAACTATTATTATGTGTTGTAACGATTTATCGGTATTGATTGATTAATGATGATGGTGTTCCTCCTTCGCAAGCGAAAAACCACACGTCATGAAAAGCAATAAATGGGATGAAAGAAAAATAAATAAATAATAATTAAATGGGTAATTATCTAATTTGGTCTGTGAGTTCGTAGATGCCCGAAGTGTCCGATATGTGCACGAGAGCACGGGAAGTTCTATTGCAGTATCGTTCTGATGCTATTACACATATTACCAATCTTTGCTCTACGTGCGCAATGTAGTCGGCTTCACTTCATAGAGGCCATTATGTCGAACAGTAGATTCGTGAGAATTGTCTTGTGTGTTTGCAATTATTGGCTTAACGTTGATAGCATGTGTTTTCAGATTGCCATTCATTGGCGCATGAGGGGACAATACTCGATGACAAAATATTATCTTAAAGGAACAGTGGAGGATGTAAGAATCCGAGGTGACCAGAAGACCTGGCTGGATAATATTAAAGAATGGACAGGTTGTGAAGTTTCCTAACTCAACAGGATGGTAGATGATAGCTATGCGTGGAGATCGTTCTGCACCAAATATTTCACTGTGGCAACCCTGCGACGCTGACGGTTATGGGTTTAATTATTATTATTATTTATTATATGTCAAGTAAAACATATCACACTGTCAATTACTGTTGTGTTTTTTTTTTCAGTCTGACTATCTATAAGTAAAAGTAAAAGACTCATTGGAGAGTTAATTTTGCATTAATTGTAAACTCAGTGAGGATTGGCAACGTTGAACCTGGGCATTATAGCATATCTAGAAGTATGCATCCAATGCGAGGACGAGGGCGCATGTAAGTATACTCTTCCATGTCATCCATATATTATTAGTATAGTTTGTTTGTGTAAGATATATGTATAGTTACTGACGCATGTGAATATGCATGTAGAGATTGTAACCGTGGACTACGCGGATAATACTAGCAACCACTAAACCTTTGTACTACTAGCTGGCACAATGGGTAGAAAGGCGATTCTTAGCAGAGTGGCGTAGAAATGATAAAGAAGGTTGTGTTACTCAGGAACTCACTGATCACCGACAGTACCGTGCACTATTTTCAGTCCTCTGGACATTGTCTTACTTCTGCTATAAAATAATTAAAACAGCATTAAAGTATGAATATTACGAAAAGTATGAATATTACGAAAAGTATGAATATTACGAAAAGTATGAATATTACGAAAAGTATGAATATTACGAAAAGTATGAATATTATGAAAAGTATGAATATTACGAAAAGTATGAATATTACGAAAAGTATGAATATTATGAAAAGTATGAATATTACGAAAAGTATGAATATTACGAAAAGTATGAATATTATGAAAAGTATGAATATTATGAAAAGTATGAATATTACGAAAAGTATGAATATTACGAAAAGTATGAATATTACGAAAAGTATGAATATTATGAAAAGTATGAATATTACGAAAAGGGCAACTTTTCATCATTTTAATCTAAATATAGCGGAAGTTATAGCTAAAGCACTTCTAGAAACAGATACAACAAGCACACATACACAATATTACACGCTGCTCGAAAAAACAGAACAATAAACACATTTGTCAAACAGGGATCAAACAAGTTCCAAATCTAGCCGGAGAGCGTGTTCCAGGATTGGACACTTCAGTCATCTTGTCACACACCAGAGAAAGAGATTCAACACAAGTCTGACACTGTTACCATCATCGCCTGCGATGGACATCAATTATATATGTTGTTATGTGATGTGTTGTTCTTATCGATATTATGCGATTTTTTGTTCTTATGCGATGTGTTGTTCTTATCGTATGCGATGTGTTGTTCTTATCTTATGCGATATGTTGTTACCATCATCTCCTGCGATGGACATCAACTACATATGTGTATATATAAAAAGTAAAGTAACCCATAGCATTTATTAATACCGTAGGGGTCTGAGATGCTAGTGTGCTACGGCGACTCCCCATTTGTATATATGTTAACAGAATCTAACATTGAATATTTGCATGGTGTATCTGAAGTCAATTACAACACGGATAATACGTTTTAACCTGCGTGAAAGTATGGCGGAAACATAACAACAGAATCGGCATTCTATATTTTAATTTTACAGTAAGATAGTACGTAATACATGCCTTCAAAAGGAGATACCATAACAGAATTTTGAGAATACTAGGAACTGCGAAAAATACTAATCAAGAAGCGATAAAAACAGTAAACGTTGAAGATGGTTGACAATCTATATTGCAATAGGAAAGCTGAGATTTCTTGTAAAGAAAGAAAAGTTAATCCACGTAGTACATCCTAGTAACCAAGATTTAATGTTCTTGGAAGTTCAAGGAGAGATGATAACACTACAGAGTCTGTAGCACAATGCACTTTACGATACGTGGGGGAAATAACACCAGCGTTCATTTTGGATATCAGAGAGCGAGCGCAGGAGAATGAGGAAAAGACAAGAAAACCCAGGTATAGGGTAATGAAGGATATGGATGGTAAAATTTGTATGCGTAATAAGATTGACCGGTAGAGGTGACACCAGTGTTACCGTACATATCCTTACTGTTCGTTATATGTTGTATATTTTAATTTTGTTTCAATTTTTGCCTTGATAGAGGTCTTTTAGTCGAAACGTCCATGTATCTTTGTTATTATATGTGTCTCTTTAGTTCAAAACTTCATTAACCTATTCCTAGATTTACCTGTTGAATTTCAGTTTTCCGCAGTAAGTAAATATTATGGAAAAGACAAGATCAGGTTCTCAAGACGACACCAGGCTTATAGTTTGTGGTTGCCAATAGCTACACTGCTCCAGGATAGTTTGTGGTTGCTACTTGCTACACTGCTCCAGGATAGTTTGTGGTTGCCATTAGCTACACTGCTCCAGGATAGATTGTGGTTGCCACTAGATACACTGCTCCAGGATAGTTTGCGGTTGCCACTAGCTACACTGCTCCAGGATAGTTTGTGGTTGCCATTAGCTACACTGGTCCAGGATAGTTTGTGGTTGCCACTAGCTACACTGGTCCAGGATAGTTTCTGGTTGCCATTAGCTACACTGCTCCAGAATAGTTTGTGGTTGCCACTAGCTACACTGGTCCAGGATAGTTTATGGTTGCCACTAGCTACACTGCTCCAGGATAGTTTGTGGTTGCCACTAGCTACACTGGTCCAGGATAGTTTCTGGTTGCCATTAACTACACTGCTCCAATGTAGTTTGTATAAGACTATTAATAAACATATCACATATATTTTTGTTATGTTAAGCTCTAGGTAATGTCTATAAGAAAGGTAACACAGCTGTTGCGAGAGCACGTTCATAGAACGTTTTTTTAAAAATTGTGTGCTAGATAATGTTGAAAATCACTCTAAACGAAGAGACATATCTGATAAACTGTCTTCTTTACGCAACATTATGATACAAGATGGAGATACAACAAAAGAGATCGCTTCCAGAATTGCGTTGGCATCAAGTTCGAATCACCACCTAAAGAACATCTGAAAGTCAAAGTAAACATACCACACTATGACTGTTCAACTCCAATGTGGTATCCGTGGTGACATATGGTTGAGAAAGGTGGGAAACAACAAGGGCGCTGAAGAAGAAATTGAATTAATTTGAAAATAAATGTCTTAGAAGATTCTTAAATATTGGTTTGGTAGAATTCAAGTCAAACAAGCAAGAGAAGACATCAAACAGTAATATATAACAATAAGTAGAAAGCAATGTACTCATATCAGACATGTAATTAGAATGAATGAAAATAGACTGCCACAACAAGAATTAGAATAGGTACCAGATGGCAAAAAGAAAAAAGAAGAATAACAAGAGAAACTCTTTCCGGAACAACCATTAAAGAGGATGTGACTATAGGTCTCAACAGCATACAAGAAAAACACACAGTAGCATAACATCGCTTGAAGTGGAGAGCTCTGGTTTCTGTCATGTGCTTCATTTTCGGCGCTGAAGGAACATACTTAGAAAGATAGATATGTGGATGGATAGACAAAAATGGACAGAACAAATACGACAGACCAGTCCTATTAGACAGATATAAAACTAAGTAAGAATGATCGTTGGCTGTAATAAACTCAGCACATATTCTAACTATGTGATCAAAGTAATTGACATATTCCAAATGAAAACAATGTCGTAGTAATACTTTCCAGGAAAATCGATAATGATACCAAACCAGGCATTTATCGGTTGAAAACATCTGACAGTTTTAATACGCTTAGGCATTCAGGCTGAAACAAATCTATATTTGTAATTATTGTTGCTTGTTTAAACCTCTTAATATACTTTGTAAGAACTATACATAATCGGTTAGTAGCTAACTAGATAAGGAACCGTTAAAGACATAAATATACAGGACATCTCTGTTGATCATATAATTTGCCTTTCTATTAGTAGTGGGCAATATTTATTGGTTGGCGGGTGGTCTTGAGTTTCTACGTATGCAATGTTGCCAAAAACCCAAAAATATTTTTTTTCCCTCAATTTCCAAGTAGTACTGCCTTCTGGGTTTCGAGGTCAATGTATAAAACTTTCGTTACTGCAAGAGTTCTTGTGAAGGAATTCAGTGATACTGTCAATGTATATGCGTATATAATACTAGACCGCTGGTTATTTATGAAAAACTGTGTGCAATGATGATGGTTTATAACTCATATATATATATATAATGTGATTCTTGATTAGGAACATGTTCACAGCACTGGGGGTATTCCCATATATGCTCTGCTTGCCGTTCCGTCAGCCATCTAAAAGTGTATAAGCTCAGTGTCCCAGTAAGTTGTTGATTACGCGTTCTTCTGATATTTCGGGAGAGGGAGCACTTTCTCCCATCACCTCTAGTCAATACCATTTCTACCATTCTCTGAATATGTACATTGTCACGTTCGACTTCCTCCTCGTCTTCTCGTAGGGTATCCATGACTGCTCTAATTAATTAAATCCTGTCTCTTCTTAACTTATGCCATTCACCAACACTTTACCAGCCACCACATCAGCTCTTTCGTTTCCCCTGACCCCATCATTACCTGGACAGTAAATCCATGTAATGTTCTGCGCATTGTCGAGAAAAGTGACCCATTCAGTTCTGATCATACAATTTTCTATCTTGCGCAGCATACTATGAGAGTCCAAAAGAATCATTGAGTCTCTTGGTGGATGGTTGCCAGCCAAGTGAGAGCTGCTGCCACTGATTCTATTTCCATTCTTATACTCGATGTTAAAGTGGGGTAGGCAGCTGAATCCTCAGCTAATTCCATGTCATTTTGGTAGGCCACGAAACCTCAACCTCACGTATTTGTTTCCTGCGTTACTGAGCCATCTGTGTAAATTATTGTATTGTGTGGCTTCGAGTGCTGCAGTATGAGTTCTTGGATCATTTCCTCTGTTCTGTTGGCAGCCCAGTAGAGGCACTCTTTTCTCAACTGATATAACTTTTAACACAAACGATATAATTATTCCCACAACTAATATGACTATTCCCACAACCGATATAGCTATTCACACAACCGATATAACTATGCCCACAACCGTTACAACTACTCCCAAAACCGATATAACTATTTCTACAACTGATATATGCCCACCATCGATATAACTATTCATACAACCGATATAACTATTCCCATAACCGATATAACTATTCACATAACCGATATAACTATTCACACAACCGACATAACTATTCCCACAACCGATATAACTATTCACACAAAAGGATTTAACTATTCACACACCCGATATAACTATTCCCACAACCGATATAACTATTCCCACAACCGATATAACTATTCCCACAACCGATATAACTATTCCCACAACCGATATATGCCCACAACCGATATAACTATTCCCACAACCGATATATGCCCACAACCGATATAACTATTCCCACAACCGATATATGCCCACAACCGATATAACTATTCCCACAACCGATATAACTATGCCCACAACCGATATAACTATGCCCACAACCGATATAACTATGCCCACAACCGATATAACTATTCCCACAACCGATATAACTATGCCCACAACCGATATAACTATGCCCACAACTGATATATGCCCACTACCGTTTTAACTATGCCCACAACCAATATAACTATTCCCACAAACGATATAACTATGCCCACAACCAATATAACTATTCCCACAACCAATATAACTATTCCCACAACCGATATAACTATTCCCACAACCGATATAACTATTCCCACAAACGATATAACTTTGTCCACAACGCCCAATAGTATTTTTTTGCCTAAATTGGGCATGATAATTTACACACACGTCGATCTGTAGGCTGATTTAATTAAATGATTGGTCATCGTTTCTGATGAATGAACAGCATTTACCCCGTCTTAACGAATGATTGACGTTAGATTATATAAGATATATTTGCTAACGCTTGACAGTCACAACTCTTGGCTGAATTGATCGATTCGTTATTTTAATTGCTCACATTTCATAGCTAGTTACATAGAAACAAACGTGTAAGTCGGACTGGTCAAGAATTGTGTTATTTGATCTAATAATCAAAAATTATCAGAACAACGCAAGTCACTACTTGTCCAATCAGTGGCTGTAATAATCTCTATGTTTTTGTCGCTTGCTACGGTATAGCATTTTTATTATGTTATACTGCTGTTATTTTGTATTCTGTTTTATGCAAATAATTTGTTCTCATATCTACGTTCTCCCATTACTGATAAACGCTTGCTGAGAAACGTATAGTTTGTATATTATATTGTCTGTATATTATATAGTTTGTATATTATAGAATTTATATATATATAGTTTGTATAGTATATAGTTTGTATATTATATAGTTTGTATAATATAGTTTGTATAGTATATAGTTTGTATATTATAGAGTTTGCATAGTATATAGTTTGTATATTATATATTATATACTTTGTATAATATAGTTTGTATAGTATATAGTTTGTATATTAAATAGTTTCTATATTATATCATCAGATAACATGCCGGGTGGCGTAGGCTGTCATGCCTCTCCACATCCCTCAGTCTACAGTATTATGTATCACGATCCTTTTTGTTTCCTTGCCGTGCCAGGTTGTCAAACTTTCTAATATTTTCTCACGTTGTCGCCCTCTGTCTCTATTCCCTTCAATCTTGCCTGTTGTGACTATGTTCTCCAAACCTACCGGCCCCATTTATACTACGACGTTTGACATGTTGTCATATGATGTGTCTCTTGGATATACGATATGTCTGTCAATCACCCTGTTCAAACTTCAAATCTACATTAGCCATGCCGTTCTAATGTAACCGTCATCATCACCACCACCATCACCATCATCAACAACTACACCACCGTCATCATCTTCATCATCATCAAGTCTCGTTCTATATGGATAGAAGATGATGGATTTGGACATATGACTGATAGGATACGGTCTGTTAGATAGAGTGTACCACAAAGGCAAGAGACGAATAATGTTGGGGATCTCGTTGCAGGCAATCTGCAGTGCTGGGACGGCACTTTATAATGATCACTCATGTATTTATTTCCTGATACTCACATTCAGTTTATCTGCTCAAGCTCATTTGCTGCTTCAGTACCATTAGTTGCTTCAGTACCATTAGTTGCTTCAGTCCCATTAGTTGCTTCAGTATCATTAGTTGCTTCAGTACCATTAGTTGTTTCAGTCCCATTAGTTGCTTCAGTATCATTAGTTGCTTCAGTACCATTAGTTGCTTCAGTACCATTAGTTGCTTCAGTACCATTAGCTGCTTCAGTATCATTAGTTGCTTCAGTCCCATTAGTTGCTTCAGTACCATTAGTTGCTTCAGTACCATTAGTTGCTTTAGTACCATTAGTTGCTTCAGTACCATTAGTTGCTTCAGTACCATTAGTTGCTTTAGTACCATTAGTTGCTTCAGTACCATTAGTTTCTTTAGTACCATTAGTTGCTTCAGTACCATTAGTTGCTTCAGTGCCATTAGTTGCTTCAGTACCATTAGTTGCTTCAGTACCATTAGTTGCTTCAGTACCATTAGTTGCTTCAGTACCATTAGCTGTCATTATGAATGTTTATAATTGTATGTGTGTATTTGTAACTTTCTGCTTCATCGTCATCTTCTTCTTCTTCAGTGTTCTCTCCTCCCACTGGAGAAATTCTCGTGTAGCAAAATAATATCTCTAGAAGAGTTTTAGCTTCCCCCCCCCCCCCCAGAGAACGAAAATGTCTTATGTCAATGTTTTATTTGCTCCAATGCGTCGTCACATCCGACTTCGGCAGTACTCTGGTATTCAATTTAATTTGTTATTTTACCGTAATTTCTATCATAATAATTGCTTTATTGTTTGACGTAAACACTTTGTCAAACATTTGATTAAACATGATTGTCTATTTTAACCTTTGTACAATTCACTATTGACTCGACTGCCCACTCAAATAAATCAAAGCTGACACTGGCACAGTGTCTATGATCGATAGTGCTCGCAAGTGACAACTTTGTTGAGTTCTGAATTACTCGCGGGGCAGCGTTTAGAGAGAGGAAAACGGCAAACAAATGATATAACAAATTTGATGTCAACAATGCACTTAGGAATCATGCACATCTGTTCGTTTTCTGTTCTCGTGAAAAAATATAAATAACTACATGCAGCTATGATAGCATATCTGGTTTCACTTTTTCTGCTTAAAGTGTCTAGACGGGAGAAAATAACATTAGTTAATTAGTCGTCGGATCATCATCACTGCAAACTGGATACTTCCATAATTGCTCCGATCTCTTCCTGAGTGTATCCGCCATTATACTTCTGCTGACAGTACCGGTCATCTGCTGGTGACCATCATTCTTCTGCGCCCTCCAAATATTCACTTCTAGCAACACCGCATTTAAAACTCTGATATTTAATCCTAGACATTGAAAATTAATCATCATCCACATTAGTCTCACTTGCGTGCTATATCTCTTATGGAGTTCAAAACATCAGCTCGATCAATTGCCTCATGTTCCTGTGCGACAGTCGAGCATGACTCCATTTGATCTGTTCTTTCATTGCCTCGAACTCCCACATGTCCGGGCACAAAAATAAATGTAGATAAGTTCAAAATCGCCTTGAAAATAACATGTCCTGTCTTATCATTCTCGTATAGTCATTTAGCTTGAAGAGGTGAATACCTTCAAATACCTCGGATCCAGTATATGCAGCGATGGTAAATGCAAAGCAGAACTAAAAATAAGGCTGGAGATGGCTTTAGCGTCCTTGTCAAGGCTAACTGTGATTTGGAAAAGCAACATCAGTGTTGGAGTGAAAATCAAACTGTATAGGTCGCTGGTGCTTTCTGTTGTGTTGTATGGTTGTGAGAGTTTGACACTCACTGCGGACATGGAGAGAAGATTACAGGCTTTCGAGTATAAATGCTACAGAAGAATTCTACGAATTTCCTATAGGGAACATAAGACCAATGTGTAAGTAAGAAATAAAGTAGATATGTGTGCAGGTGTCCAGGAGCCATTGCTTTCAATAGTGAAACGACGAAAACTAGCTTGGTTTGGACATGTATGCAGGCACGATTCCTTGTCAAATACAATATTGCAGGGAAATGTCGAGGGTGGAAGAAGCAGTGGAGGACAAATAAAGACATGGACAGACAACATCAAGGAATGGACAGGGCTAGATATTTCCACACTCATCCGCATCGCTGAGGATAGAATTCGCTGGAGGACTCTGTGTGCTGGAGCATCCAATGTGGTACACCTACGACCCTGAAGGGTTTTGGGTTTATTTATTGATTGATAGTCATTTTTGTGCTTTATTTTATCGATCTATAATCACATAACCCGCCAGTGTCGCATGGGTACCGTATTAGATGAACAGTACTACATCAGTATGGGTATTATATTAGATGAACAGTACTACATCAGTATGGGTATTATATTAGATGAACAGTACTACATCAGTATGGGTATTATATTAGATGAACAGTACTACATCAGTATGGGTATTATATTAGATGAACAGTACTACATCAGTATGGGTATTATATTAGATGAACAGTACTACATCAGTATGGGTATTATATTAGATGAACAGTCCTACATCAGTATGGGTATTATATTAGATGAACAGTACTACATCAGTATGGGTATTATATTAGATGAACAGTACTACATCAGTATGGGTATTATATTAGATGAACAGTACTACATCAGTATGGGTATTATATTAGATGAACAGTACTACATCAGTATGGGTATTATATTAGATGAACAGTACTACATCAGTATGGGTATTATATTAGATGAACAGTCCTACATCAGTATGGGTATTATATTGGATGAACAGTACTACATCAGTATGGGTATTATATTAGATGAACAGTACTACATCAGTATGGGTATTATATTGGATGAACAGTCCTACATCAGTATGGGTATTATATTGGATGAACAGTCCTACATCAGTATGGGTATTATATTAGATGAACAGTCCTACATCAGTATGGGTATTATATTAGATGAACAGTACTACATCAGTATGGGTATTATATTAGATGAACAGTACTACATCAGTATGGGTATTATATTAGATGAACAGTACTACATCAGTATGGGTATTATATTAGATGAACAGTACTACATCAGTATGGGTATTATATTAGATGAACAGTACTACATCAGCATGGGTATTATATTAGATGAACAGTCCTACATCAGTATGGGTATTATATTGGATGAACAGTACTACATCAGTATGGGTATTATATTAGATGAACAGTACTACATCAGTATGGGTATTATATTGGATGAACAGTCCTACATCAGTATTGGTATTATATTGGATGAACAGTCCTACATCAGTATGGGTATTATATTAGATGAACAGTCCTACATCAGTATGGGTATTATATTGGATGAACAGTCCTACATCAGTATGGGTATTATATTGGATGAACAGTCCTACATCAGTATGGGTATTATATTAGATGAACAGTCCTACATCAGTATGGGTATTATATTAGATGAACAGTACTACATCAGTATGGGTATTATATTGGATGAACAGTCCTACATCAGTATGGGTATTATATTAGATGAACAGTACTACATCAGTATGGGTATTATATTAG
This sequence comes from Meghimatium bilineatum, assembly GCA_034231615.1. Classification (NCBI taxonomy): domain Eukaryota; kingdom Metazoa; phylum Mollusca; class Gastropoda; order Stylommatophora; family Philomycidae; genus Meghimatium; species Meghimatium bilineatum. The sequence continues at coordinate 5,276,959 of CM067309.1, read as the reverse complement.
ATGAACAGTCCTACATCAGTATGGGTATTATATTAGATGAACAGTACTACATCAGTATGGGTATTATATTAGATGAACAGTCCTACATCAGTATGGGTATTATATTAGATGAACAGTACTACATCAGTATGGGTATTATATTAGATGAACAGTACTACATCAGTATGGGTATTATATTAGATGAACAGTACTACATCAGTATGGGTATTATATTAGATGAACAGTACTACATCAGTATGGGTATTATATTGGATGAACAGTACTACATCAGTATGGGTATTATATTGGATGAACAGTACTACATCAGTATGGGTATTATATTAGATGAACAGTACTACATCAGTATGGGTATTATATTAGATGAACAGTCCTACATCAGTATGGGTATTATATTAGATGAACAGTACTACATCAGTATGGGTATTATATTAGATGAACAGTCCTACATCAGTATGGGTATTATATTAGATGAACAGTCCTACATCAGTATGGGTATTATATTAGATGAACAGTACTACATCAGTATGGGTATTATATTAGATGAACAGTACTACATCAGTATGGGTATTATATTAGATGAACAGTACTACATCAGTATGGGTATTATATTAGATGAACAGTACTACATCAGTATGGGTATTATATTGGATGAACAGTACTACATCAGTATGGGTATTATATTGGATGAACAGTACTACATCAGTATGGGTATTATATTAGATGAACAGTACTACATCAGTATGGGTATTATATTAGATGAACAGTCCTACATCAGTATGGGTATTATATTAGATGAACAGTACTACATCAGTATGGGTATTATATTAGATGAACAGTCCTACATCAGTATGGGTATTATATTAGATGAACAGTCCTACATCAGTATGGGTATTATATTAGATGAACAGTCCTACATCAGTATGGGTATTATATTAGATGAACAGTACTACATCAGTATGGGTATTATATTAGATGAACAGTCCTACATCAGTATGGGTATTATATTAGATGAACAGTCCTACATCAGTATGGGTATTATATTAGATGAACAGTACTACATCAGTATGGGTATTATATTAGATGAACAGTCCTACATCAGTATGGGTATTATATTAGATGAACAGTCCTACATCAGTATGGGTATTATATTAGATGAACAGTCCTACATCAGTATGGGTATTATATTAGATGAACAGTACTACATCAGTATGGGTATTATATTAGATGAACAGTCCTACATCAGTATGGGTATTATATTAGATGAACAGTCCTACATCAGTATGGGTATTATATTAGATGAACAGTACTACATCAGTATGGGTATTATATTAGATGAACAGTACTACATCAGTATGGGTATTATATTAGATGAACAGTACTACATCAGTATGGGTATTATATTAGATGAACAGTACTACATCAGTATGGGTATTATATTAGATGAACAGTACTACATCAGTATGGGTATTATATTAGATGAACAGTACTACATCAGTATGGGTATTATATTAGAAGAACAGTACTACATCAGTATGGGTATTATATTAGATGAACAGTACTACATCAGTATGGGTATTATATTAGATGAACAGTACTACATCAGTATGGGTATTATATTAGATGAACAGTACTACATCAGTATGGGTATTATATTAGATGAACAGTACTACATCAGTATGGGTATTATATTAGATGAACAGTCCTACATCAGTATGGGTATTATATTAGATGAACAGTCCTACATCAGTATGGGTATTATATTAGATGAACAGTCCTACATCAGTATGGGTATTATATTAGATGAACAGTCCTACATCAGTATGGGTATTATATTAGATGAACAGTCCTACATCAGTATGGGTATTATATTAGATGAACAGTCCTACATCAGTATGGGTATTATATTAGATGAACAGTACTACATCAGTATGGGTATTATATTAGATGAACAGTCCTACATCAGTATGGGTATTATATTAGATGAACAGTCCTACATCAGTATGGGTATTATATTAGATGAACAGTACTACATCAGTATGGGTATTATATTAGATGAACAGTACTACATCAGTATGGGTATTATATTAGATGAACAGTCCTACATCAGTATGGGTATTATATTGGATGAACAGTACTACATCAGTATGGGTATTATATTAGATGAACAGTCCTACATCAGTATGGGTATTATATTAGATGAACAGTACTACATCAGTATGGGTATTATATTAGATGAACAGTACTACATCAGTATGGGTATTATATTAGATGAACAGTACTACATCAGTATGGGTATTATATTAGATGAACAGTACTACATCAGTATGGGTATTATATTAGATGAACAGTCCTACATCAGTATGGGTATTATATTAGATGAACAGTCCTACATCAGTATGGGTATTATATTAGATGAACAGTACTACATCAGTATGGGTATTATATTAGATGAACAGTACTACATCAGTATGGGTATTATATTAGATGAACAGTCCTACATCAGTATGGGTATTATATTGGATGAACAGTACTACATCAGTATGGGTATTATATTAGATGAACAGTCCTACATCAGTATGGGTATTATATTAGATGAACAGTACTACATCAGTATGGGTATTATATTAGATGAACAGTACTACATCAGTATGGGTATTATATTAGATGAACATTACTACATCAGTATGGGTATTATATTAGATGAACAGTACTACATCAGTATGGGTATTATATTAGATGAACAGTCCTACATCAGTATGGGTATTATATTAGATGAACAGTACTACATCAGTATGGGTATTATATTAGATGAACAGTCCTACATCAGTATGGGTATTATATTAGATGAACAGTCCTACATCAGTATGGGTATTATATTAGATGAACAGTACTACATCAGTATGGGTATTATATTAGATGAACAGTACTACATCAGTATGGGTATTATATTAGATGAACAGTCCTACATCAGTATGGGTATTATATTGGATGAACAGTACTACATCAGTATGGGTATTATATTAGATGAACAGTACTACATCAGTATGGGTATTATATTAGATGAACAGTACTACATCAGTATGGGTATTATATTAGATGAACAGTACTACATCAGTATGGGTATTATATTAGATGAACAGTCCTACATCAGTATGGGTATTATATTGGATGAACAGTACTACATCAGTATGGGTATTATATTGGATGAACAGTCCTACATCAGTATGGGTATTATATTAGATGAACAGTCCTACATCAGTATGGGTATTATATTAGATGAACAGTACTACATCAGTATGGGTATTATATTAGATGAACAGTCCTACATCAGTATGGGTATTATATTAGATGAACAGTACTACATCAGTATGGGTATTATATTAGATGAACAGTACTACATCAGTATGGGTATTATATTAGATGAACAGTACTACATCAGTATGGGTATTATATTAGATGAACAGTCCTACATCAGTATGGGTATTATATTAGATGAACAGTCCTACATCAGTATGGGTATTATATTAGATGAACAGTACTACATCAGTATGGGTATTATATTAGATGAACAGTACTACATCAGTATGGGTATTATATTAGATGAACAGTACTACATCAGTATGGGTATTATATTAGATGAACAGTCCTACATCAGTATGGGTATTATATTAGATGAACAGTCCTACATCAGTATGGGTATTATATTAGATGAACAGTCCTACATCAGTATGGGTATTATATTAGATGAACAGTACTACATCCATTTATGTTTCCAGAGATAGTTGTGAGTGGGGGAAATCCTGAACTGTATAGTCCTTGATGTGCTCTTTCCATGTTTTGCTTTAACCTCCTCTGCTTTTTCTATATCCGAGTGTTTACTGACATATCGTTTCTAACAAGGAATCATGTCGTCATACATATCTAAACCATGCAGCTTTTCGTGTTTTCCCATTGTCAGTAATAGATCTTGTGGGCTTGCATGCATCTCTATTGTATTATGTAGTATATTGCGGAATTGCCAAACATGTCGCCCATGAAAATTATTTGCTACTGAGCTGGCAAGAAAAGCTAATAAACTGTTGCAAAAACAAAGAATCCTCTCTGAATAGCACTCTTTGAATCTGGTGGTGGTAGCACTATTTGAATCTGGAGGCGGTAGCACTATTTGAATCAGGTGGTGGTAGCACTATTTGAATCTCGTGGCGGTAGCACTATTTGAATCTGGTGGTGGTAGCATTATTTGAGTCTTGTGTTTGTAGCACTATTTGAATCTGGTAGTGATAGCACTATTTGAATCTGGTGGAGGTAGCACTACTTGAATCATGTGTTTGTAGCACTATTTGAATCTGGTGGTGGTAGCACTACTTAAATCTGGTGGTGGTAGCACTATTTGAATCTGGTGGTTGTAGCACTATTTGAATCTGGTAGTGGTAGCACTATTTGAATCTGGTGGAGGTAGCACTACTTGAATCATGTGTTTGTAGCACTATTTGATTCTGGTGGTGGTAGCACTATTATAATCTGGTGGTGATAGCACTATTTGAATCTGGTGGTGGTAGCACTATTTGAATCTTGTGTTTGTAGCACTATTGGAATCTGGTGGTGGTAGCATTATTTGAATCTTGTGGCGGTAGCACTATTTGAATCTGGTGGTGGTAGCACTATTTGAATCTTGTGTTTGTAGCACTATTTGAATCTGGTGGTGGTAGTACTATTTGAATCTTGTGTTTGTACCACTATTTGAATCTGGTGGTGGTAGCACTATTTGAATCTGGTGGTTGTAGCACTATGTGATTGTGTTGGTGTTAGCGTTGTCTGATTACGGTGGTGTTCTGACTCTTAAGAATGTGGTTTTCTTATTTAAATTACTTATTATAATTAATTGTGTTTTGTCCAATCATAAATTCCCAGTGCATCTATCTTGCATCAAAATATTGTCAAAATCGTGATGTTTCGCATGACACGACTTCTCCTCCAGTCGACTCAGCTGTAGATGGGTACCTGACATATGAGTTAGGGGAGATACAAAAATATCAAGTAAGGGAACTGGCTACCGCAAGTAATACTTGATGCGGATTAGTACATAAAGAGTTATCTTCATCTCCGACGGCAGGTTGCTGCCATAAGACATAACTTTAACTGCATCTAATGAGTAATCCTATAAACATATTTTTCCTTTCTATATGTCAAAAAAATTTTATCTTGCATCTTTTGTTTTAAAGTAAGTAAGTAAAGTAACAAATATAATTTATTAATGCGTAGGGGTGTGAGATGTTAGCGATCTCACATTTCAGAGGTTCTGCAAATGAGGGCGGTAGTCAGCTCCTCTCCCTCACAGTCTTTACTTCCCGGAATAATCCGGTACCCATTTTAGGCTGGGTCGACGTGGGAGCCATTGTGATCTGTAAAACATTTCCGCCTCAACTGGGGTAATGAACCCAGGACCACTCATATGCGAAGCCAGTGCGCTAACCACTGCGCCACTTCTTTTAAAGTATTGAGTAACCAATCTTCTGAATTCAGGTCTGTAGCCATATTTGTGCTGGATGATATTTCTGTTTATTATATTTTAGGACCTCTTAGTAGCATTCTGTATCAATTGTTGATATTTACGTTGCCACTGCGAATGGGATATATAAAAATGGATATGCTCAGTAGCTCTTTCTTTTCTTATGTTGTTTACGTTCCTCCATTCGTAACGCAGACACATACAAATTGCCCACAGCTTAGAAAATTCTACGAAGTTGATGATGGTGCTAGCATAATTTCAAATTAATTTCCAGGTGTCCTGCTAGACGTGACCAATGATACCATTGACCATCTGACTGAGACATACATTTCGCATAATGACAACATTTGTCGTTAAGGATCACGGATTATTTAATAAACACTTTTTTTTCCTGCGCTTCAATTACCGATGTATTCGCATATGAAATATGATGTCTGCTATGGTTTTTGCTATTTCGTTTGATAATTGATTAAATAAAACGGAATATTTCGCATCTGTTTCACAGTGACACCGGACAATTTCATTCTTCTTCTTCAGCGTTCATTCTCAAACTCCCGCTGGATGTCCCTTGTATCAAGACCATGGTCCTACTAAATTTCCAGCAGGATGTAGTCCAGAGAATGGAAATGCGTTTTGTCACCGTTTTAACTGCGTCAATGGCCCGACACATCCGTCTTCTGCAGGATTTAATTCAAAGTTTATATTGTATAGAGAATTACTCAGCATACATAACTACATAATTTCACGCCATATTGGTATCTACAGTCTGTGGTAAGGTGGTAAACAATCTGATATCGTATTGTTTTTATACGCAGGTGATCCAAGCTCGAATTCTACAGGCGCCGGCAATTTTTTTAAATGGTAATTTTCAATTTAATTAAAATTGCATTTACTTAAATTCATTATTGGTATGACTAAATTCAACACATATTATATCTTGCCGGTCGTAAAAATCACTGAATAATGTGTTCTTTTAGACATATTAATTATATATATATTTTTAAATTCTCCGCAAGACAAAGAAATGTTTTTGTCAAATGTACAAACCAATGACACCATTGGTTGACCTCTGACCGATACACACAGTTCGAACACATAATTTCAACATTTATACATAACGGCTAGGCCTAGAAATGACTATTCTTGAATTTGATCGTTGTTCAAAATGTTTCAATCGAAATGTTTACAATACATTCAGAAGTTAAGTATTGTAGTAATATCCCCCATAGTCTGTATGAAAGATCATAAAAGTTGATAATTACTGTCAAAATTACTGGCATACGGATTTTTTTAGACTTGCATACTTCTTCATCTTCTGTGACATATTTTCTATGCCCATAAGTCTATACAGGAAGCTTGGCCGCCTCCATGAATTCAGTCGTCACCAGAAGATCCTCACGTTACCTCAGAGCTTTACCTAAGATCTGTCTCTTGGGGGCCATATATGACATGTATAAAAAAAACACTTCAGTCGCTACATTATAAGTTTAACACTTCCGTCGCTACAGTATAAGTATAACACTTTCGTCGCTACATTATAAGTTTAACACTTCCGTCGCTACATTATAAGTATAACACTTTCGTCGCTACATTATAAGTTTAAATATTCTCGTCTGTTGGTGGGTGTTTTTTTGCTTGCACACCTATCCATAAACTTAAACATGTCAAAGCGATCGTTACATTATAAGCATAATAGTCGCATCTATGTTATATATCTATTTTGTTTTATTCTCTCCCAGGCAACGTCGACATTGCTTTATATATATATATATATACGCTGGGATATTTACTAGTAATTTATTTATTTCAACAATAGTTATTTGAAACGGCAAGTGGCAGGAGAAATTTGAAAAGTGTGTTATTCTGGTAATTTTGAAACCAAGGTAAGAATTTAAGAATGGGACAAGTTAGCAGTTTGAAGCACACTAGCTGATACTGCACGTCAAATCTATTCCGCTCTCTCACTGCTCACTATCGGAAACGGCGCAAACTGGTAACTGACTGTTTTCAGGAAGGGGTTTGACAGTTGAAATTGATTATAGTAAAATCTCAGATAAAATGTTTGCAATAAAACACCGACACGCCTAACTTTTAATACATTCTCAAATTGCCAAGAAGAATTTTTTTTTAAATGATCAAAATACATATTAAAATACCGACGTCATTTTATAACAATTGTGAAACTTGTGCATTTTACCTTCCATTCTGACAAGATGCTCATTTTGGCTTTTTTTTGAAGTAACTATGCACGCATTTATGATAATACAATCTATAATGGCTGCTTTGTTGTGATTGTGTCGAATATAACATTTATTATGGTATTTAAAGAAACCTCGAGATTTTAAATCTGTCTTATCCGTGCTCGTTCAGTGACTATACAATATTGGATAACACAGTTCAGGAATTGCTTATATTTTATTTTCGAAAAACTGACTAGTATTGATTGGATAAGAAACGTATTAGCATGGACATTGATAAAGTACAACTGTTGTAACTAATGAAAATTAAATTCAGCTCCGTGCAGGTATGTAATTGATATATTGTGTCAGTAAACAAACAGGTCTTATTTGATATCGTTTCAGTAAACAAACCGGTATATAGTTGATATCGTATCAGTAAGCAAACAGGTATATTGTTGTGTGTTATGTTAGGATGCTGTGTTAGGAGGGTTTATGTATGTATGTTGTGTTAGGAGGGTTTATGTATGTATGTTGTGTTAGGAGGGTTTATGTATGTATGTTGTGATAGGAGGGTTTATTGGTGCATGTTGTGTTAGGATGGCTTATGGACACATGTTGTGTTAGCAGGGTTTATGGATGGATGTTGTGATAGGAGAGTTTATGGATGCATGTTTAGTCTCCGAAAGAAGGCATTCCAGTGCGACAGTATTTCTAGATCATCACGTCATGCCAGATCCATAACATACATCTGAGCTAACCAGTTCATCTTCTTCTTCTATCAAATATGTTTACAGTTCGGCAGTGATGTCACATCTAATTTTCCCCTGTATTAATGAGTATCCCACAAAAGGACAAAGGTTCAATGTTTGCTGTCCACAATCTCTTCGTCCTAACTGTTGACCGACAAAATACAAAAGTTAAACTTCGAGATAAGACTTGTAGTGACAATCATAATGTTTTTTTTACATGATATAGGTTGTCAGCATACCGCCCCCCCCCCCAAAACTTTTCTTAGCCCTATTTCACAACTTATCTGGAAAGAGAGCAACTCTATTTTGTGCATGCAGAACTAGAAGTTCTAGTCCCGGTTGCCACACGGGACATGGGGGTATTATATATTTATATATATATATATATATATAGGGTGTCTATATAGTTTCTGTGCACTGACTTTACACAGATTCCCATACATACATGACGTAGTGACCAATGCTAATAAGCGCGCTGTGAATTTTTAGTATATATATATATATATATATATATATATCGTTACAGTGAAATAATTACACATATACGCGGCTAAAACAAGATAATACATTATATTTATCAACAAAAATATACCAAATTAAATTTATGCTTTGATTTTACAGCTAGCTGTTACCATAGCAACTCATATAATATTTATAACCCCCAAAATACTTCAATTTCCCCCCGCCTCACAAGTGTGTATACTTCTGCTGTAAGCTAGCAGTTATCACTCGATTCTAAATCTGGATGCTTCTTCCAGTGACATTGTTGGCATTTCGTTGTGTAGATCGATGGACAGTTGTGGCAGTTTTAGTTTAACCCACACGTTTAGATTTAATACTGTTGACATGAGGGGTAGTATAGATTGTGAAGTGTTCACTGTTGTTTATGAGGAACCTAGTTTGTACATTTGTATTCCTAAAACTGTATAATTTGATGGATCGTATAAAACAAGGATATTATTTGTTGTGCACGGCTTACAGCTACTGTGCTGCTCTGTCATACCTAGCGATTTTATTGAAGTATACGTAAAATCAATTTTACTGTTATATAACTTATTATATTGAGAATTTCTGAGTTGGGTAAAAATACATAAAAATATTGCTTGAGCTAATGTACAAACGATTTATTTCTGACACTTCCCGAGGAGTGTTTCCATTGATTGTATATATATATATATATACATATATATATATATATATATATATATATAGGAGAGATAAAGGTAAGAAAAGCAGAGAAGAGTGCCTGTTTTGTGCATGTTTTAGGCGGTTCAGTTAACTTGTTTTGAATGTATTTCTCCCTTGTCTTAATAATACAAAATCTAGTACAACAAGGGAAAAGACTGAAATAAAGAAGTGATGATAACATTAACATTGGAAGACGGTTTTCTTCTAAACAACATGATAACAAAAATATTCCAGGTTATTTTCATCTAACAAGACAAGATAAGGTAAACATTTAGTACATTTAAGGATGAGAGTATTGCGGTACGGGGAAAAGGTTGTATCGTACGGCTGGTCCACTAGCGAAATCGTTACGACGACCACTGTTGAATGGAAGGGGAAAAAACGCGGAAGCTACTAATTACCACAATCGAAGTCAGATGTGTCGGGTCTTTTCACGCAAATAAATCTGCGACACAATGCATTTCCGTGCTCTGAACTACATTCTGTTGGAAATCTAGCAGAGCAATCCTGAAACAAGCGCGATCCAGAGGAGTGTGAGAACGTACGCATAAAATAATAATAATATAGCCGACAGAATGGAATATTTCTCAGAATTGGCGAGTTAATAAAAAAATAGTTCTTTGTTATGATAAATTATACAAAAATAACAATCAGAAATGGCAAGTTATGAAATGATACTCTTAGAAATCGCAAATTTAATATTTCATAAAAATGGCGAGTTAAAAACGTTATGCTCTCCGAATCTCACTTCTGATTCGCACAAAATGTGATGGGTGGCTTCTAAGAAGGAAAAAGGACATTAGCAGTGATAAATTACCGTGAGAAAGCTACAATAAAGTCTGGAGAAAAGAACTTTTACTAAAGTTGATTAGAATGGGGTTAGGTGTGTTGACGTTCAAATGGATACAGACCTTGTTGAAAAACAGAACCATATCTATTAGCAATACCATTACACTATTCGTGGAAAAGAACACTGGAGAAGAGACTGCCTCCCCTTGAAGCTGCTCCCTTTTCCTTATTTTCATTGATGAACTGGCGAAACATCTCAATGTGACGAAAGCATTGTTTGCTGAATGACCTAGCCATCTGGACCACTGATAAATACCCCATTCTGACAAAAGAAGAAATCAAAAGAGCTCTCTTCTCAATCGCAGTATTATGTGAATTGTGGAAACTAAAATTCAATACACAGAAAACTGCTTACACTATTTTCTCACATAGTACCAAAACAAACAAACGATCTGTCAACATCAAAATGAGTGGGGAAATATTAACAAAGGAAGGGTCCCCTGTATATCTTGTAGTAAAACTAGAGAGACAACTAACACTAAAATACCATTACGAGCAATACTATTATCTCATCCCTGAATAGGGCGCAGAACCAAACTCTGAGACAAATCTGTAGAGGGATGAGATCAACACCAACATAAGTATGTGAGATAGAAGCACATGTAGAGCCGTTGGATATCGGGAAAAGAGCACTGACGAAAGTGGTATAAGGTACAAGAGACAAAAGAATGACTACTCACATAAAATACTTATTGACTCTTGGAAACAACCCAGAAGAAAAAAACTGAAACTGCCGTCTCTACTGGTTATATCCGGAGAGAAAGATGACAGACAATATTTACCACAAGAGAGAGAACTGACTACAATGAAATTGGAACCTTCCCCCCCTCCCCCCTTGGGAGTACTTGCACCAACCAACTACCCAAAAACAAATAATAGCTAAAGAAATAAAAGGAGCATTACCAACAATCCTGAGGACATGTGCCCTAGAAACCATAAACAGCTAGCCATCATTAGCATTCAAGGCCTACACAGATGGATTGGCCATCAAGCCGCCTGTTTTGCAGGTTATAGCATCCATATACGATACCCTAATGGATCTTCCTGCAAATTCTATGGCTCTTGTGGTGGAAACTACTCAAATTATGAAGCAGACGCTGATGTCATCAAGACAGCCATTGAGTTAATACAACAACAGTTTGAACTCATGGAACGTTAATCATCATAGTCATTTGTACAGACTCTATATCAGTTTTGGACGTAAACATACCACATATGAAAATCAAGATATTCTCCACATAGCAAGAGCAGCACAGTCTTATCTCTTCATATCCAAACAGTGTGACCATGCAATGGATTCCTGGACATAACGATCTAGCAGGAACTGATGTAGCAGACAGACTTGTAAAACTAGGTGTCTCATAACAACAAAAGAAAAGACATTGTAGTATGGGAACAGTCAAACACATTCTCAAAAACAACACCAGGGAAATCTGGCTGAACAGACGGGCTAATCACCTGACTGATCGAAATTTATTTAATGAAATGACACAACCAAAGGACAATGACAAATAAAAAAAAACACTGCAGGAGAAATCAATCCGTTATCTTTCAGTTTCGTACAGGGCATGCTAGAGTCAACATTTAAACAGTCTCAAACCCCAGCAACTACCAATTTGTAGACACTGCTACCATTCCAACGAAACAGTGAGACATCACCTTATTGACTGCTCTTAGATCTCAACTACCAGGAAAAAAAACACAAATGTTACAGATACCCTTAACAGTGACTGACTTACTGTTTGGATCACTAAGTCAACTTCAAAAAGCCTGAACGTGTATAAGAATAGCAATGTGTTGACAAGAGTAGAATCACTCAATAGAATTTCAATACTGACAACATTACTCTTAGAAATGTTAAAATGTACACACACGACTTACAAAAGAATGATATTCTCAGAAATGGCGAGTTACAAAAAATGATACTCAGAAATGGCGAGTTACAAAAGAATGGTACTATCATAAACGGCGAGTTACAAAAGAATGATACTCTCAGAAATGGCGAGTTATAAAAAATGATACTCTCAGAAATAGCGAATTACAAAAAAAATGATTCTGAAATGGCGAGTTACAAAAGAATGATACTATCAGAAACGGCGAGTTACAAAAGAATGATACTCTCAGAAATGGCGAGTTATAAAAAATGATACTCTCAGAAATAGCGAATTACAAAAAAAATGATTCTGAAATGGCGAGTTACAAAAGAATGATACTATCAGAAACGGCGAGTTACAAAAGAATGATACTCTCAGAAATGGCGAGTTACAAAATATGATACTCTCAGAAATGGCGAACTACAAAACAATGATACTCAGAAATGTCGAGTTAAAAAAGAATGATACTATCAGAAACGGCGAGTTACAAAAGAATGATACTCTCAGAAATGGCGAATTACAAAAAATTATACTCTCAGAAATGGCGAGTTATAAAAAAATGATACTCTCAGAAATGGCGAATTAAAAAAATGATTATGAAATGGCGAGTTACAAAAAATGATACTCTCAGAAATGGCGAGTTACATACACACACACAAATTCAGAAATGAGTAGTTACACACAATTGACACTATCAGAAATGGCGAGTTATAAAAAGTGACACTATCAGAAATGGCGAGTTATAAAAATTGACACTATCAGAAATGGTCAATAAATAGCGAGATGGCTAGTCATTAAATATGTACCGGGAATCAATCTGTGCAATAATTCAGTACCGTGTTTTCTAGAAATGCTTTTCGTAAAGGTTTTCTTCCACCAGTTGGAAGAAACTCTGATAGATTAGGAATAGGAAGAAATGATGCAGAATTGAGGAAATGTGACGTATGGATTGTTGAGATAAGAATGAAAGCCTAGCAACGGTGTTGGTGAATTCAGTTAACATTATTATGTCAAATAAAACAAAGAGGAACAATGATTAAAGAACTTTTCATTGACCATTTGTCTCGTCTCGTGTATGATAAAGTCATGTATCGCGGTATTATTTTGTATTTATATTCAATTCTGTTAATTAATTGTATTTTAAATGTGAGACACATATATAATTCAAGTCTACAGTATATACCCTTGATGAGGTTGTGGCTGAAACCATGACCTCCATAATGTTTTACAGTCACATCTATGATATGACTATCTTGGACTAAGAGTTGAATTAAGCGTTTCTGATCATAACTTGCACTAAATGTTGGATGGAGGTTTTCTTACCATAACGGAAATATTTATATTTGTTCTCGATGAGAAGAAAATGTAAACTTTAATATATTCATCCCGCGGTTGTTTTGTTTGTTTTAATTGAATCCTAATATTCTTCTTCTTCTGCGTTCGTTCTCAAACTCCTGCAGATTAGCAGGATGTAGTCCGGAGAACGGAATGCGTTGTGTCATGGTTTACATAACTGCTGCGATATCTGTGCCTTTCGGCCTGACATATCCGACTTCAGTATGGCTGTGGGTCACTGAATATATATGGTATGGGACAGCCAACTCCATCACATAACCTCCTTAGTCGCCTTTTACGACATGCGTGGAAGGTAAACAGTGTTGCTATTCTTTGCTCCCCTTTCGGGCCCCGACAACACACGGGCGAATTGAATCCTACTGAATCAGCACGATTATGAATAGGTACAGTCATTACCTTCCATTTTTCAGCCTCAAGAAGCAATACCCGGATTTGTCCGCATTAAAAATTTTTAAAAATGTACATCGAGCAATGTACGAAAATAACCCTTGTCGTTATGAAATGTTTAGTCAAATTACCGAATCACACGAATACCTATACATAATACGTTTAACGTAACCACACACACACAAAATAAATAAATAACCGCAAATTCTTGAAATGTCACAAAGTCCTTCGTCTGCGTTTACATAATGAAGCAAAAAAATAACCACCGTCTCCGGTCTCGAACACAGAACGACAAACAACTGCTAAACGAATTGGTACGTATCCTACTCAGGGGCGTATACATCAACCCAATAATATTTAGATGTATGATTTTCTAGGTAATATAAATAAGTTCAGTAGTTTGTCACTGCCTTCTAAACGGTCCAAATAAACAATTGCCTATGGCGGGATTTGAACCCGGTACCATGGTCGTCACAAACGCGCTCTGCTATACCACGCCGTCACCGAGCAGGATACTAACACTAAACCAAAAGATCACGAAACCACTTCCTAAACACGTACAAATATACATATATATCGTGGTTATAATTTTGATACAACCGTTATTGTGAGCAAGGGCGAGATGTATGCTGACAATGAAAACGATTGAATTGTAATGGATGGTCTATTTGATGTATTTGTGTTTAAATGTCACAAACGCAAGTAGAAAGAATACTGAACCTGTAACAACAGAGCAAACATCGATGTGTATGGAAAAAATATTATTTCTGTCTTGTAGACCTACATTATTATAATTATTTATTTGCATTTCTTTGATATTGTGCAAACCTCTGTATAGAGGTAAAAGGGTAACCAATCGTATATATAATTACTGTCCCGTTGTTCGGTCACCTTTTGCCGGACGATGGGACAATAATTATACATTTCGCTATCGCCAGCTCCGCTCATTTAAACAGTGTTATAGAAGTCACAAATTTCATTCCTATACGTTACGTATTAAAAGTTTCTATAGAGAAAGACAAAGATTCAGAGCTACGGATATATATATATATATATATAAATATAAATATATATATATATATATATATATATATATATATATATATATATATATATATATATATATATATATATATATATATATATATATATATATATATATATATATATATATATATATATATATATATTTCCGCCCATGTTTTGCATGGAATATACTATTGGTCTATTTAATTTTCGCAGTTTTTTTTTCTTTTCTCAGAATGGACGACGATCATTTTTCAGGTGTGGTCACTTGATATGAAGTAATAATGTGATCCCTTCAATCTTCTTATCTTCTTGGACTTCTTCTGCGTCTTGCTGCTTTCATGTTCATGTTGTATGCTCTTGCCGCTGGTCAATAACGGTTCATTACCATTAAGCGGCCGAATCATTTTAATCTCTATTTCTCAATATCTTTTGATCACAGACATTGTTTCAACAGTACTTGTAATATCTTCATTCCTCACATGATCTCTTCTGGTTCTGTTTGCTGTTTCTCGTAGACATCTTATACCACACGTAGTAAGTTTTTCTCTTGTTTCTTAGTTAGTGTTCATTTCTAACTAACATTGATAAATCAATGCTGTATTGAAAATTGAATTTATGAATAGTCATTTAGTTTCTATCCGGATAGATTTGTGTTTTAAAATTAGTGTAAAATGGATATAAGTCAGGAAATATTCATTGGTTTTAGAATACAGAATATATACCACATATAATTTATATGATTATAGATTACTATTTTGTGTGCCACATCAAGAAAAGACGATAGCTAGAACATACATATTGTGACAACTGGTAAGTGGAAGACAGAAGGAGTAGAGAGGAAGACCAAGAGAGAAGATGACATGACATCCTTGCATTATTGCGTGGAAGAATATCGGTATCAGAAATGATTTACAATACGCAAATAGAAGACCGTGGAAAGACATGATATCCAAAACCACACGACATGGAGGGAACAGAAGTAGAAAAGAAAATATATGCCATTTCATTGTTCATGTCATTTCATTTCATTACAATTGTTTCAATATGTTCTATTTTCTTCTTTCAGACTTCAACGTCATCGAACCGTGGACAACTTAAGACACGGTTGGGATGGTTCTGGTTCATCATTACAGAAGCGTAACAGCCAGTTATTCAACTGGGATGATGAATTCTGGAAACATACATCCAATAAAGGACCACACAGCTTAGCATCATCATCAACATTTGAAGAAGTTGAATCGTTATGTTTTTCAAAAAGTTCTTCAGAGTCAATGGGTAGCGCGCAGCGTCAGTGGGATAAATTTAACAGTGGGGGTCAATGGAAAGGGCCTCCTTCATCTAGAAGGTTGATATCTCGTCAGAGTTCAACTACCAGCACGTCTACTTCTAGATCAAGTGGATTGATGAGTGATGCCGCTAAAGCAGATCCGCATTCAGATTTCAACCTTGAAGATCGACCGTCTATTACAGACACTCTTCTGGAAAGTATGGAATATCTTGGCGCGCATGGCAACCTTGATCTTACAGACAGGTTTTATCTTGAAACGATTTTTCAGCGGGTTCTGAACTGGAACAATGGCATACCAGCTTCATCGGCAAGTAGACATCCAACTGTAGATAGACACAATGAGACAGCTAAACAATCTAAATCACCACTTGTCCAAGACGAAACACATCGCGACGCAGTCTCACCGCGCTCTCACACAGCTCTTAGAAATAAATTAGAAAAGCTAAAACGCTTGGAGAGTTGTAACGCTCAGAATTATGTCCGTTCCGACACATCTTCAATCAATCATAGTAGCAATCCTGGAAAGAAAAAAAGGCGAGACTTGATTCTTCCAGATGAAGGCGATACAGACGTGGGACCTGGACATAATTCTCAACCTTCCAAAACTAGTAGACCAAAAGAAGGAATTAATCGAGAGATTTCACACTCTTCTAGAGAAACGTCGTCTTCATCTAAAGGAATGAGCGATAACTCTGTCAGCAAGCGTTCATACATATCTTCCATGTCCTCTCAAAGTATGGACAATGGGTCTCTCAGGGGCTCTCCACAAGGTGACACTATTTCACAAGAAACACATCAGCCAAACTTAGCCACATTTTTACCACAAAATTCTATTAAACCATTTGGGAGTTTTGAAAGTAATTCCTCCTCGGACCAACATGTGTTCGGTCAACCATACACAACAAGTCACGCTGAGCGTGTCTTGATGGGTCTTGGGTTTGGCTCTGCCGAAGGATTTTTACCTGAAAGATTTTTAAAAGATTGGTACACAAAGGTATCACAGGCTCAAGTGGAAGCACAAATAGCTTCTATGGGTGACATGAAAAGTCAGGGATCCTTTGAACAACCACGTTCAGCATTACATAAAATCGCTTCCAGAGACACTAATTCACCGAAGCCTGGAGGAGAAAGTAATCGAGGCCTACCAGCTCCAACGTATCACAGAATGACATCATCGCATGGGTTATACGAGAAATCAACATACTTACCAACAAGCAACGATCATGACTCAAAGATGGAACGTCTTAAAGAATATATATATGCTTACACTAACAACACTTGTTCCGGAAATGATGAAAGGGAATCAAAAATTAAACAGTATGCCAACTCCAGACAAAAATCATTGCCACTTTGCTTAGAAACTCAGGAAGAAGACGGCAGGTCTAGACGTCCAGGGATAGATCCATTCGACAGAGAAGCTAAACTACAGTTGTTTATTTCTGACAATGCATCAAGTGGAGGAAATGTTTCAAACATATACAACAATAATAAAAGCAGTCATAAATCATCTAATTATGATCGTACCAGGCATGAATATAACCATCCGCATCATCATAATAGACAGCAGTACTACAACACACAAACAAGCCACACCACTGAACATGAAATGGCAAATCGAAATATGAAAAATGTGAGTCATGACGAACATAAACATTGTGAAGCACGTAGCAGAAATACCGAACATAATCAGAAATGGGTGAAACAGAACACACATGCCCGACAGTTTGTCCCAACAAATGATGACGCAATCCACAAAATAGCAAACTCGTACCCTCATCAAAAGGTCAATGATATTAATCAATACAAAGCGAAAGTGCAGAGGTCACCAACAAGACAAGCAGCAATTGATGTGTCTGACTCACTAAGTCGAGACGGATTAACAGACATTCAAGCACACAGTAGAAGAATTGAACATTCACCAAAAGTTATCAAAGAAAGGGCCGTTGTCGAGAATGAATACAGTGCAGCAAATAGCAATCACAGAAAGTCCCCTAATAGGGATTCAACATTGTCCAAAGACAGTATAGAGGTAGCAGATATCATGCAACAGCAGCCAAACAGGGACCGACATTTCTCATCACTGAATCAGCATCCGGACAACATAAACAATGGCAAGGGTTGTAAATTAAAATCGGCGTTGAAACAGGTTGAACCAGCAATGATATCGATAGTTCTAGAAGATGTTGATGAAAATGAAGGGAGGTGTAGCGCTGATATTCTTTCTGTGTCACAGGAAGGAATACATCTTGTTATCCCCCTCTCAGCATGCAATACGTTATCGCTCTCACCGATTCCTCAGTCTCCAGTCACAGTTATTGAGGTCGGTCTCGACAATCAACATGACAGCATCGACACTGAAGGGACATGTTCATCTAAAGACACAGACGATGAACATTCCAGTAACCCGACACCGTTCTTCACAAATGAACTTCATGATCCTGTACAAAGCGAACATCATCGAAGAAGTTCTCTTTCAAATTTGTGCCCACGACCTGAACATCCCATACGACGAAGAAGCACAGGTGTCATGTCACCAATTCATTGCCAGTTGAGTATGGTACAGTTACCAAAGGCAAGCAAGGATGATAATCCTCGCCGAAGAGTGTCTCTTGAAGTTCCAGTAATACCCGAGATTCGCCAAATGTTAGAAAAAAGAAAGAGTTTGCAAACTAACCATTCAAAAGACAGTGCTAGTGAGCAGAAAAAAGGTCAGGAGAAAAGACGAGCCTCATTTTCAGAAGCCGAACCGATCATTATTAACGATGTATTAGAAAGATCCAAATGTCAATCCCCATTCCGAGGAAGAAAATCAACCTCGCCTTATGAGTATTATAAAAGAAACACGAAACGCAGACGCAGTGAAGATTTACATGTTGGAAAGTATACCCATCCCCAATCAATCGCTCAGCTGATCGCATCAGCTGATAGAAAAGGCAGAGAAAGTAAAGAAAAAAATGCACATGTTCTTTTAGATGATAATGAAAAGCGACCTAAGTCAAGAAACGATTTAACATTCAATAATTTCGCGAATAACAAAGACATACATAGCCGACATTGTGCTACCACCACAAACAGCAGCGCTTATACAATTCCTGATATAAGCATAAATGAAAAATTTAACTTTAAAACCTCTTCTACTTTGAGCACTGAATCAATCCCAAAATCAACGAAATCAGCTTTCAGATCAACCGGCAAGCGCAGCATGGGTAACAGCCCTGTATCTGGTAGTGGTTATCACTCGGAAACTGATATCGAAGAGTTTCCGATAAATGTTAATGTCAACTTAAAATCACGTCCAATCAGTAGCATCGCCAAAAATTTGAACGCCGAAATCTCAGATTTTGAAACAGAAACTCATTCACCAATGTTTTCATCGCCTGCGAACAACGACAGAAGTATATCATCAACGGAAAGTGCTGCGTCCCCTACTCGTTTCTTTGGTAACAGTCACCCATCGACATTCCCAGAACAGCAGATAGGTACAACTGTCAGAGCCCAAATGATTAGTCGGGCAGTTGAAGTCAATGATTCAACATTTCCTTTTTTAGTTGTCAACGTGCAAGAAAATGTCAACGGATGCACATCACCAGAATATTACTACGCCTGTGATAGAAGCGTTCAATGTGATTTACTAGCAAATGATTCTAAAGTAAAACACATAGAAAGTTCCGCATTTGCAAATAAATGTTCTCAAACTATCAATTCTTCTTGCGAAACATCTTGTCAAACAACAGATTTCTTCTTTTATGTGGACAGTAGCAGTAGCCATATTCCGAACCGGGTATGTCAAACTCAGTCGAAATCTGTGAATACAATTGTATGCCTGATAGGACGAGAACATAGCAACGTGTACGAGAACAAGTTACCATTATACTGTGCTGTGCCAGATTTCAGTGATATTGATGAAACAATTCAAGAAATCGAAGACGAACTAAGTTATATCGACAAGAGAAAATATCAAAGTTCTACCACGAGCAGAACTAGTGAATCAAATCCGACCTTCGACAAAACAGAAAATTCTTCACACAATCTTATTGGTGCAGATGTAGTTGTTAGTAATTCAAAAATAAACGATTCTATCTACAGTTTAAGTAACAAAAAATGGCCATTAACAAAAGGTGCAAATCTTCAATGTGGGTTCAACAAATTTGCACCAACTTCATGGCAAGATGCAACTGAATGTATAGAGAGTATTCGTACATATCTGACTGTAGGTGAAAATATGTCTTGTAGAGTACCACATCAAACAACTCGGGTCAAACAACACGCTAGAGAGATGATTGATACAGATACATACATCAGTTCTGTTACAAAACCTACCAATAACAAACACTCCTCGCAGGTTCCTGAAACATGTATATATTACCAATCATGTCATGGAGTGTGCACTGTTTGTAAAAGCAAAGATGAAGAATTAAAGAGTCGTTGTATGTCTTCGCAAAAAATAACGGACATAAAGTGTGACTCGAATCAGATGAACAACTCACTATCCATCAGAAACCATTGTCAGTCTCTAGATAGCCAATGTGCCAATGTAGATTTTTCTAAATATTCATCTAGCCAGTGCACAAACAATAGTGATGTTTACGGTAGCAAAACATGTTCCGGTATCTGCGCATGCGCGCAACCCATTGTTTCGCGAAATCAACAACTCGACATCAAATATCCAAATTGTGATTCTAAGAATAATTCGGTACAAATATCTAATTTACAGCATAGGTCAGCTCCCAACATACAACCGTGTAGATGTTCATATAGAGATGAACAAAGCGACACAGTAACACGCAGTTCTTTATATGATAGTCTAAATGAAGATGCGAAAAAAGATACGACTAATAGACTGTTAGCTACGTGTGATAATTCAGTTAGCCCAGATGAAAAACAAGTTATCGTTGAAGTAAATGAAACAGTGGATCGCGGTCATTCTAAACTAGCTAGATTAATATATAAACAAACCTCACAAAATAGTCCTTACAGTAGTAGTGTAGATATTGAGCTAGATTTCCTGAACGCTGGTGAGCCCATTAGAACCGCACATTCTGCAACGTTAGAAACACTGGTGCAACATACCCTAGGGGAACATCTATTAGACAGTGTAACCTCACCTGATACAGGTAATCATCTCGATACCGACGGACTCACAAACAGTGTGACATTTTTACCGCACGAAAATATGGAAGATGTATTGCAAGGAGAACAAGAAAAAATGAAAGATGTATTGCAAGCAGATCACACACGTGTTATATATAATAAGAACAGCTCTGAAGAAAAACAGTATAATCTCTTCGGTATAGAAACAGTACAGAACATAGAGGCAACAGATAAAAGCTTAGAGACTGATACAGTTGACAACAATTCATGCATTAGTAGCTTCAATAAAAACGATAATGACAAAATAAAATCGAACACGACGATCGAATTTGATATTTCACAAATGAAAGTAGACGAAGTGTTGTTATCAGACATGTCTAAACTCAAGTTCAATAATTGTGAAGTCAGAAATATTACGCCAGAAATTGTGGTATCCCCAATACAATCTCTTCAGACTGATTTATTACAGGTTCCTGGGTCACCAGATCATATTTTCAGAAAAGCAAAATATCCCTCGTCGTCAGTGTCACCGTTTAATACTCCATCTACTTCACCTTTGGCATCTCCAGAGAAGAAACTCCATGAACAAAATACTTTAATCATAAACGGTAAGGTTGCACTAAACACAGTTCACATGTCCGGCCCTGGGTATCATATTTTCACCTACACGACAGCAGGACGGACAGATATCGATTCTCCAAATTGTATCCAATATGAAGATGAAAAGAGAGGGTGCACTGATAAATTGGAAGATCATACATCAATAACAAATAACGCGCATACAGATACACGTCATCGAGCCCCAGTTGGTCAATCTCTTGATGAATGTAGCGATGTTTCGTTGTATCCTCGACTCTCAAACGATTCTCTACCAGATGATATTCCTAATTCAGACGCCTTTCCTCGACTCTCAAACGATTCTCTACCAGACGACATTCCTAATTCAGACGCCTTTCTTAACAACAGCAATGCAATAAACAATACACATATTCTGAACAACGTTGACATGGGAATATTGGATGTTCTTCAACATAATGCGCCTGTGTTTGACCCAGATATATTTAAAATAAACGATAATATAATGATTTGTCAGTCACCGGGCAGTTTGCCTGACACAATGGGCGAAGCACAAAGCATTGATATAGACAGTAATCAATCTTTAGCTGGATCCATCATTGTTCCGGATGTTGACGAAATGGAATTGCTTGTTGAAGAATCTAGAAAAATTAGAATAAATAGTGATAGTAGTTATAGCGAAGCAGTTCTTGATTTAAGTGAGGCACATAGTGATGACTCCCTTAGCAGTGGGAATTGTAACTCAGTTGATGCTCGTAAGTTCCTGTTAACATCAGGTTACGAATTTGATGATTTGTTACAAGTTTCAGATTTTGGTGGATTAAGTCCGACACCAGGTCAAACAAAAGCACAACCGGGTGAGATATACCGAGTCTCACCAAACAGATCACCTTATCGTGTAGTACGAGGTGATAACTCACCTTCTTCAAAAAGTATTCAATCATTACGAGAACTAAAAGGAACTATCAGTTACAGCAACAATGATTCTGACGATGAGCTGGATTCGGAAACGGAGCTGAAAATAAGAGAACAGTTAAGGCTGAGCCGTAGAGGAAGTCGACGAGGATCAAAAGATAACTGGGACGTTATACAATCTGTTATTATATCGCAAAGAAAGGACTGCACTGGCAGCTTATCAAATCTAGAAGAATCCTATGATAAATCAGAGATTTATGTTGCCGAATGTAAAATAGGTAATGATAACGAGAGTGAGAACATTATGAAGGCCCGTGTACAGGAACGTTCTGGAGATGAATGTAATACAATTATGAAGGCCCGTGTACAGGAACGTTCTGGAGATGAATGTAATAAGGTTATGAAGGTCCGTGTACAGGAAAGTTCTGAAGACGAATGTAATAAGATTATGAAGGCCCGTGTTCATGAACGTTCTGAAGATGTATATAATAAGATTATGAAGGCCCGTGTACAGGAAAGTTCTGGAGATGAATGTGATAAAGAGATATCCAACATAAATCTGAGTGGTCCAATTATAAGAAAACTTATAAAAATGAGCAGTGATCCTGTTGACAAGGATATATACTGCAGGTCGATCCCTATGCACGTTCTGAAGGAGAAAGCTGCAAATCTGGAGCAGCAAAGCCCATTGGTGGAAGAAACGTTGGTTGACATTCAAAGTGATTGGTTATTAAATGAAACGACTAGCTCAGATAATTTAGTGACAAACTGTGCAGAGAGTACTAGCTTCTCGTGTGAATTATTTCAGGACAGTCAACTGGAATATAAAAATGATAATGAAATGCAGGCGAAAGATAAGGATGAGCTATCCGAAGCTATCGATGATAATGTCAAAGCTGATACAGATAACAACAATGAACATGAGAACGCTGATACTGCTTGTGTTTTAGATGTTGAGTATTCGAGTGATGAAACTGACAGAGAAATGTCTTTATCACAAGATGATCAGGATATTAGTCGCGGGCCACATACTGATATACTGGATGAGATTGAAATGATTGCACTTTTTAAGAAAATTGATAATTTTGATAAGACAATGAACATATTTGTGGACTACAGTAGTGAATCCTCGTCTGAAGAATTCAAATTGTCTGAAATATCAGAGGAAGAGACGCAAAGTGAGGACAACGCGAGTGAAGGAAGCATGCAGCATTTGTGGCAAGTAAGAAACCGTTTTGTTGCTCAAGATACACAGGATAAAACTGCAGATAAAAATGTAGATACAAATGCATTAGAAGTCAGTGAAAGCACACGAAATGTTGACCACGTTAACATTGAATCGGGTATAACACAAACCTCTTCATTAACAGATTCATATTTGGGAATGATTGGTCATGAGCCGTGTGACAAAGAAACAATAGAACGAGAAGTTGCGAGATTTAATGATGATGGCAAGGATAATAACGTGCGACCACACAGTGTCGAAATGGATTGCAAATCAGTGTCACTGCAACTTGATTCTAAAAAAAATATGGATATAACAGCTACAGATGATTTCTCCAATTCATATGTCCATACATATAGAGAATTATCAACAGACATCAGTTATAATGAAGTAACGAATCATAGTTACACATCGCATGAATCATCTTCTATTTTGTCGAACATCGATAGATCAAATAATTCACCAAACATGATTCCAATATCACATAACAAATTAGTAGACACGTCCAGTATTAGCAATCATATAGCATCTTCAAGCACTGCTCTAATATCAGAGAAAAGGACTGATACCACAAGAGACAACATAACCAAAATAACAACTTCTCATTCTAGGACAAGAATTCACACTAATTACAATAGCGTGCCACACGAATTGGTGAACATGAAGAACGACTGCCTGGTAGGACACATAGAAGAGACAAAACATACTTCTAGTGCTTCCATTTTGGTTGGTGATTATATAATTAATAATGACAATGAAAGCATTCATCAATCCTCATTTGAAAGTGGCTCATTAGAAGGTGAGAAACCTAGAAAGATTTCTAAGTTAAAAAGAAACAAATTTATTAACGCTCTAAAGAAGGTGTTAAGTACTGACACGACAATCAGTTTCGATCAAAAAAGCAGTTATGAATGTTCAGAGACTGAAGATATTGGCAACTATGAAGTGAGAGAAGCACGTTCAAACGTAAAGGATCTCAGTAAATGTTATTTAGAGCAACTACATGGTGTTAAAAACAAGTTAAACTCGACGTTTGTTACCGCGTCTGTCGTTGATGATTCTCCTAGTGAAGGTACCCGATCCAGCAATGCAAACAATCAGATGAGTGGCGTCAATGTTCAGGAAAATGTACGAAACAAGGTCAGATCAATGCTTCTTATTGATCCGGTAGACACTCCCACGGGTCCAGCAGAAAAAAACAACATGATTTTGTTTAAAGATAGTTGTCACACGCATGGAGATTTAAAGGAGATTACGCGGTCGATGGTTATTACTGAAACAGTAGACACAACCACAGAAATTCCCAAGGATATAGATACCAGTTCGCAGAAAAGTGAAAGCAGTGTTCAGGAAAATAGGACAGATATCAGTTCTCATGACAATAGGACAGATAGCAGTGCTCAGGACAGCAGGAAAGATAGTGCTCGGAAAAGTAGGAAAGATGCAATGCCGTGCATGTTTTCATTAAATAAAAAAGGCATATCTAATAACATTACAAAAAATAATGAAAGGAACAGTCCAAATAGTTGTCCCATGCAGATAGGCTTCAAGGAAAGCCTTCCTTCCGTGTATTTAAATATCTCTGTTGATTCAGCTACTTGCGAAGATTCTAAACAATGCAATGAAATTCTGCCCCAATATAGCGTATCTAGTGATCAAGAAAGTATAAGTAAAAGTGTGTCGTCTGTGTATCTTAATGAGACTTCAAAGTCAGAAAGTAATTCAATAAAATCTTCAAGAATCAATGAAATAATCAATGACAAAATGTGTTCAAACATTCAAGATGTGAAATATTGCGAAGAAAATAATTCAAATATTAGCTCACATTTTAGCTCTACAGGTCAAGAAAATAATTCAAATATTAGCTCACATGTTAGCTCTACAGGTCAAGAAAATAATTTAAACATTAGCTCACATGTTAGCTCTACAGGTCAAGAAAATAATTTAAACATTAGCTCACATGTTAGCTCTAAGGGTCAAGAAAATAATTTAAACATTAGCTCACATGTTAGCTCTAAGGGTCAAGAAAATAATTCAAATATTAGTTCACATGTTAGCTCTATAGGTCAAGAAAATAATTCAACTATTATCTCACATGTTAGCTCTACAGGTCAAGAAAATAATTCAAATATTAGCTCACAATGTTTCGAAAAAGATATTCCAGTAATCATGCATGCAAACCAAGATGATTTAAAAGCACGGGTGAGATCTATGCTTCTAATGGACCATTCCCCACGCACAGCTAACTACATTGATGTTGATTCCCGTACATGCAATTTAAAGAAGATCAATAATGTATCCGAAAATACTGATAAATTCGAGGAATCATCTAACGTTTCACTAAAATATAGTACTTCAACTATATCTGATGAATGCAGCCAAGAAATAAGTCATATCAGTCAATCCACTGTTGAGTCGTTGACCGATTATGAAAAATCTATTGATCAACTAATGATAGTACAAAACGATGATGAAGGATCGATTGATCAACTTGTGATAGCACAAAAAGATAAAGATATCTGCGTTGATAAACACGTTCATTGTAATAAAAATAGGGAACTGACAAATGAATGTGAAGGAGATATTAAAACAAGTTTGAAGGCCATGTTTGAGTTGAATTGTCAAAGTGAACCAAACAAGTTAGACTCAAGTACAATCAATCATTTAAGCACAAACAACCTCTCATTAACAGAAATATCGACACAGTCACCAACAAAGAGAATAGTTAAGGTTACGACTATGTATTCTGAAAACAATGACAGCGCTTCAACGTCGTTTTGTACATCACCTTCTCTTGATGAGGTCATAAATAAAAATGTTAATGAAGATGTGCAGAGTTCCAGGAATGAATCAAAACATAATGTAAAAACACAGGTGTACAATGGAGGGAAGAAATGTATTTCAAACACCATCGATGAAAGGAAAAATAAGTCCACAAAAGCTGTCAAGTGTAAAGATACCCTGATGAGATTACACGAGCAGGACAAGGTTAGCTCATCGATCGGAAGCGATAGCGATTCGGAATTAATATCAGCAATGACAAATCAGGGTGATTATGATATAAGGAGGAGAGATCTTGCTCTTGGCCGTATTAGTAGCGACAATAACGACGAGGATGACATGAGTACGGCTAGAGATACTACATACAAATATCGACAACAACGTCAGAAAAATGTCAATATCTCGATTAATGTTTCAGCTGCATCTGTAAACGACAATACAAATTTGAATGTAGCTGAAACTCAAACACCTGTCCATGAATTACCACTGTCTGTCGAGGTTCCCGTTAATTCTAAAGTCTGTCTAGTAGGTGCTGATAAAATAGATTCACTAGAGTCTGTTGATAATCTAGCCTCACATTTTCTTACTGAGCAAGTCAGTGAAGACAATCTTTCTTTGAAATATTCTATACAGCATCGTGATTGTATCACAGCAAGTGTACAACCTGTTAAAGATCATGTACAAGGGAAGCATGGGAACAGTCAAAACCACGATGCCGTTCTGCATAGTAAGAACAAAAACGTTTGCTCTATGCATAGTAAAAACAAAGAAAAAGTACCTTTGTATAGTGAGAATAAAGAGGGAATTGTTATGGTAAACAATGACAACTTTTGTCACAGTGTAGAGATGAAAGAGGACAACCTATTGCATAGTAAGAACAAACAAGACACCCGTCTGTCTAAAGCGAGTACGGACAATCTAGTTGTAAGAAATACAGATGACCATTCAATACATATTGATAAAGATGAGGACTGCATTCACAATGAGGCAAAAATAGAAACAATTTCGGATCAATCTAGTGTAAAACCAATCATCAAACGACTCGAAGCCAGATCTGGTGCACCTTCTACGATGTGGTTAAGGAGGAACCAAAAATTACATTTTCTTAGTCCCGACAGAGGTCCGCGACAGGCGTCGCAGCGCAGTAACGCAGTACATCATACATATGGTACTCGTGTTAGGACAGTGAATGATGAACATCCTGAGTTGTCTTACTTGGATATCGTGTCAAAATTCAATCGACAACAAGAGACGATCAAAACTTGGCAAGAGAAGCGACATAAAGTCAAGTTTCTTATCTCGCCACCAGAAACCAAATCTGATGGTTCAGAATAATTCAACTGTGAAAATGGAATAAAATATAACGACACAGACTACAGAGAAAAATAACGATTGTTTAGAAATCTTCTTCTTCTTCTGCGTTCGTTCTCAAACTCCTGCAGATTAGCAGGATGTAGTCCGGAGAACGGAATGCGTTGTGTCGTAGTTTTCAGCACTGATACGATATCTGCGCCTTTTGGTCTGACATATCCAACTTCTGCATGGCTTTGGGTCACTGACCCTATATGGGATGGTACAGCCAACTCCATCCCATAACCTCCTTAGTCACCTTTTACAACATGCGGGAAAGGTAAATAGTGTTGCTATTCTTCGCTCCCCTTTCGGGCCCGGCAACACGCGGGCGTGATTGTTTAGAAATGAAAACTTTCTGAACATGGGCAATGCCAACGGATCTCAAAGGGGGGGGGGGGCAATGAAACCTGTAAAGGGGATTGTATCAAGCTATTAGCTTACATACAACAAGGGATTGTATCAATATATTAGCTTACAGACAACAGGTGATTGTATCAAGCTATCATTTTACAGACAACAGGTGATTGTATCAAGATATCAGCCTACAGACAACAGGGGATTGTATCAAGCTATCAGCTAAGCTATCATTTTACAGACAACAGGTGATTGTATCAAGATATCAGCCTACAGACAACAGGGGATTGTATCAAGCTATCAGCTTACATACTACAGGGGATTGTATCAAGCTATCAGCTTACAAACAACAAGGGATTGTGTCAAGCTATCAGCTTACAGACTACGGGGGATTGTATCAAGCAATCAGTTGACAGACTACGGGGGATTGTATCAAGCTATCAGCTTACAGACAACAGGGGATTGTGTCAAGCTATCAGCTTACATACTACAGGGGATTGTATCAAGCTATCAGCTTACAAACAACAAGGGATTGTGTCAAGCTATCAGCTTACAGACTACGGGGGATTGTATCAAGCTATCAGCTTACAGACAACAGGGGATTGTATCAAGCTATCAGCGTACATACTACAGTGGATTGTATCAAGCTATAAGCTTACAGACAACAGGCGTGTGTCAAGCTATCAGCTTACAGACTACAGGGGATTGTATCAAGAATTTCATAATGGATGTCGCGCTAAGTAAAAGCAACGTTAAAAAAGCAGCATATTAAGAAGAAAGTTGAGTTGTTTGTCAGCCACGTGGAGAGACACGATGGGATGGAAAGAATGTTGTTGGAAGGGGTGATATAAGGCTGTAGAAGCAAAGGTTGACCAAAACATCGCTGGACAAGAAATATCCAGAAATACATGCACATGTCGTTAGAGGAAGCGGCACAACTTGCCAGAGACCTCGAGGTTTTCAGCAGTTTCTTAAGGAAGACTATGTTCTGAAAAGATTATGTCACATGTCCCACCAAAGAAATGAAGACTACGTTCTGAAAAAGTTATGTCACATGTCCCACCAAAAACAGGAAGACTACGTTCTGAAAAGGTTATGTCACATGTCCCACCAAAAAAAGGAAGACTACGTTCTGAAAAGATTATGTCACATGTCCCATATCACCTCTCCTTCAGCTCATTTCTAATGAGCAGCAATGTACTTGGTTCTCTGCGGCAGTTCCATATCTGAATCTGCGGCTCTAGTTAGGCATGTCTTTTTCCAGGACACCAATGATTACCAATTGAAAACGCAGTGCCAGGAGATGTAGTCGTTTTACTGTAAGCTCTATATTGTTGTTTCTCTTATTTTCACTTCGTGGAAAAGTTCCAGAGATGTTCGAAGTCCCAGGTGACTAGTTTACTGAACATAGATGTGGGTTGCAAAGATCCAAGCTGACAAGTGTCTTACTCGAAGATCAAAATGTGGTGCACACTGGAGACATGTCTCCCATGGAAGTATTGTTTATCGTTCAGCAATTCGGCTGGCTTCATCAAAACTGAGATCACGGTGGTTTAGCAAACGACACGCCGAGAAATTGAATCTTCGTGGTATAAAATAAAATTATTGGACAACAAATTCCTTCTTCTCATTGAACATAGGTAATAAGAGCATTATTTCTCGTAATTCCCGAGATGGAAACTTGGGCGTTTATTAAAATCAGAAACTGTGTGTAATTATGTAAATACTTGTGATACTAAATATTAAGACTATGTTTGTGATACTACATATTGACATAGTATGTGATACTAAATATTAACATTTCGGTTGTGATACTGACTATATAGTGTGATATCCTACGTGATAAAGTGAACAATATTTACACATATATTCCGTATATATATATATGATGTAGAGCTGTGTGAATCGCTGGTAGATTCTACGAGCTAATTTTGCCTTTTATAATGTTAAATTTATAATAAATTTTGACTGTATGTTTGTTATTCATACAATTGTAATATGTTGTAAATATATAAATCTGATGTTACAATATATCAACGAAACGTTTCTTGTTGAATTAAATATATTGCTTTGATGGTGTGCAAGATTCATCATCATCATACATTTCCGATTCTGTATGGAAGGTTTCCTGCAACATTCATAGAACATCATGTTTCATGTCTCAGTAGTGCACTCTGATACTTTGTATGATGCATTGAGATATTAACAGTGTATATTAGTCGAAAAGTTAGTGGTAAAACAATTAGCCGAGGTATGGAGTGGCAACTATGGCGCATATCTCGATAATGTATCATTAACCCAATGATACACAATAGCTTATTTCTAAACACAATAGCTTATTTCTAAACACAATAGCTTATTTCTAAACACTATAACTTATTTCTAAATACAAGAGCTTATTTATAAACACTATAACTTATTTATAGATACAATAGCTTTTTTTAAGCGCAATAACTTATTTCTAAATACAATAACTTATTTCTAAACACACAATCCTATTTCTAAACACAATGACTTATTTCTAAACACAATGACTTATTTCTAAACACAATGACGTATTTCTAAACACAATGACTTATTTCTAAACACAATGACGTATTTCTAAATACAATAGCTTATATCTAAACGCAATAGCTTATTTCTAAATACAATAGCTTATTTCTAAACACTATAACTTATTTCTAAACACAATAGCCTTTTTCTGAACACAATAACGTATTAACTAATTTACAGGTGGTGTTCATATTTGAAATAAATATTCATACACGTTGTGAGGAGCTGCAGCAGATTTGTTGGATTGTAGTGCCGTTTTCTGTGTGTGAAATTTAAAATTGTGATTATTAATGAAATAAACGCACAAAAGTACTCACTTATAAAATGATATTCGCATAGAAAAGAAAGGTTACCTTCATTGTACAAATCCATTTTACTACACGACCTGTGCTATATGGTTATGTTCTAATAGGTAACCGATGTGTTATATGGCTAGGAACTGCTACAGGACCTGCTAGATATGGATACTAAATACTGCAGGACCTTTGTGATATAATTACGAACTACTGCAGGGCCTGTGTGGTATGGTTATGAACTACTGTAAGACCTGTTTGATATGGTTACGAAGTAATACATGACCTGTGTTATATGGTTACAAACTACTGCAGGACCAGTGAGACATGGTTAC